>JAMXBD010000754.1:0-673615 GCA_024138025.1 Combretum micranthum | reverse complement strand
CCCCCCCCCCCCCCCCCCCCCCCCCCCCCCCCCCCCCCCTGGGCAAATTTGCCCTCTATTTGTTTATTTTTCTTACTTTTATAATACAAACAAACCCTAATTTCACTTAATATAATAGTTTTTTACTTTTCTCTCTCTTTCATTTACTACTTTTGTTTCAAAAAACTCACAAAACCCTCTCTATTTCTCTCCCTATTGCCGTGACTCCCACTACCATCACACACATACACACACAAGCTTCAATTCTTCTTCATTTCTCCACTTAATTCAACTTTAGGTGATGAATCTTAAGCCTTTCTACCATTTAATCTTGTAATGGCAAGATTATTCATGAGTATTTTCACTTTAAGTTCCCATGAGCATTTGCTAGGGATAAGAAAATGCTAATACATGAATATCAAGCCATCACAAGAGTGGATCTTGTGTTTGAATGAGTTTTTGTTGAAATATTTTCATGTTCATGCATATAAAAGTAAAGATCCTGCATAAAAATCCATGATCAAGCTTTTAAACTCCTTTTCATGCATTATAAGTAGTAGATCTAGCATTTAGATACTCATATTATACTTGAAATTCATGTTCTCATAAATATTTTGTGTTTTCATGCATTAATGCTTATAAAGGCTTTATCTTGTTTATATAAATGTTGTAGTTAGTAGATCTTTAAGTAGATAAGACAAAGAACTTAAAAAGGAAAAGCTTTTGTTGGAAATATTCAAAGAAAAATTCGTATGACTTCAAAGCTACATTTTAAAAACCCTTGTATCAAATTTAAAACTCATATCTTATGTGAAAAATGAAGGGTATAGGTAATAGAGAACATTAAGTAATGATTTTTATAAGTTGAAATGAGTTTTGATGAGATTAATGTGTAAAACAAAGAGTAGAAACAAGATAGAAATTTTTGAGTTATTAGTCAACTTGTGAAATTCGTAATCTTTGATGGTAACCATGAAAACACCTATTATCCAAACTCAAAATGAAAGTTTTATGTATTAGATGAAGTCCTTAAGGGATAGGTATAGAGTTTTAATGCATTAAACAAGCTTTTCCCAAATGAATCATTCAAAAATTAGATTTCTAAAAATTCGGATTTTTGAGTAAATCCTATTTGAAAACATATGTGCAAAGTGTAAAATGCAAATTTTTAAGTAATGTAGATACCCAATTTTTGCCCAATTAATTAAGGCTTAAAATTTAATTAAACTCATTTTTTAAAAAGCCTTAAGTATTGATGAAATTGGCTAAGTAATCAAGGCACAGGCCAAATGGCCTGTTGGTTAAATGCATTGATCAAACACACATCCAAGCTCAATGACACAAGTTCAAACCCTAGCAAAGGCAAAATTTTGTCTTTTTATCATCTCATTATTTTTGCCTTTGCATCTTCCTCAAATGTGACTTTTTGCCTTATTTGCATCAGTTTTTTAACTGACAAAACAACATTGATTGTCAAAATTGATGATGGAATTGCAAAGTGGTTATGGAATATGAAAGATTAGTGCAAAAAAACAACCAAAAGTCACAAAATTCAATTTATAAAGCATTCAATTGCACATGAATGAGGAGTTACAAAAATTGATGAAATTGGACAATTATCCATCCACATTGGATGAATCTGACATGGAATATGAAAGCAATCATCAATTCATCAGTTACAAGATTGAATCAAACCCAAATTATTGATTAAATTCGTGGAAAAATCAAGGGGCAAAAATCGATTCATTTTGAAACTGTTCGAAACTGAAAATTGAGCTTGCAACCTATAAATAGGAGGTCCTAAGATCAAAAGGCAAAAGTCAATTTCAAGAAAACACATACATAGCAAAGCCAATTCGAAATTCTTGAATTTAGGGTATAGAATTCGAATTTTTCAAATTCGAATTGATTGGATCGGATTTAATCCAAATTGAGTGTTGTAACAATGTTAGAAACTTGATTTGGATGATTTAGTGTGCTTAGATTTGTTCGAATTGATCGGATTTCTCTCTGAAAAATTTTTTAAATTTTGTTCATTAACGCCGCTGTACAACCACCGCCGGAGCTGCCCTTTGCCGCCGTTCTGAGTGAACGCCACCACCACCAAAGGACGCGCCACCACCATTGGAGTCGGTCCGACAAGCTTCCAGCCACCGAGGACCACCGGAGCCGCCGGAATCCGCCCCGAAAAGTCGCGTCATCGTCTTCTTCACCCGTCGGAGCTCCGAGATCCGATCCAAAGATCCGAATCCAACCCGGTCGGTCATCGGTCAACGGTCGTCGGTCATCGGTCAACGGTCAACTCAGATCAGACGGTCCAGATTCAATCAAGCAGATCAGACGGCCCAGATTCAATCAAGTAGATCAGACGGCCCATTTGATCAAGCGATCAGACGGCCCAGATTCATCATCAAGCGATCAGACGGCTCAGATCGAGTCAACAAATCAGACGATCCAGATCGGTCAGCGCGATCGACGCTCCAGATCTCGTCGCTTCATCCGACGGTCCAGGTAATCCGCATTATTTTATTATATTATTATATAATTAATTTCAGAAAATATAAAAAAAATAGTAAAAAATTTATAAAAATTCATAAAAAATTCAGAAAAATATAGAAAAATCCAGAAAAATATAAATAATATTTTTTATATAAATTTATTTTTTTTTATATTTTTGATATTTTTTGAATATTTTTAGTATGTATTTATACATAAATTGCTTTAGAAATACATATTTAATGCATGAAAAATAATTTTAATATATTGTAAATATTCTGAATATGTTGTGAATTTATGATGTTTTTAAAAAAAATAAAAAAAAATAATAATGATAATTAAAAAATAAATAAAAATGATAAAATTGGATTTTCCAAAACCAAAATTTTTTAAAAAAAATAAATAAAATAATAAAAAATGATTTTTGGACTTAGAAAAATATTTTTCATGAAATAAAAAAAATCAATTGATTAGATCATAGGATCAAAAAATGTTTTAAAAAATTAAAATTTAATGAACTTAAATGAAAAGAGTTCAAAAAATTAAAATTGATCAACAAATTAAGTTCTTTTTAAAAGAACTACGTTTTGTCTGATCTCGATTAGCGAGTACGTAGGCACCTGCGGGGCGACATTAAAAAAAAAAAAAATGTTTTGTTTTTTTTTTTTGTGAATAAATATTTTGTAAATATAAGATTTTGTTGATATTCATTCTAAAAAAATAATAAAAATGAAAAAAGCACATAAAAAAAAAAAAATGAATAATTGATTTGTGAATTATGTTTCATAATGTATTATTTGAATTTTTGAGCATGAAAAGGATAATTATAAATTTAAAATTCCAAAAGTGGTAACCATTTGGTTTTAATAGGTTAGCCCCCGAATCCATGATATCTGGTTTTAAAAGTTGATTTTTTAAATCAAATTTTCGCAGACTAGTAGCTAAGTTAGGATCAACCGACCCATTGATCCTAGCTTTTTATTTTTTCCCGATTTATATCGGGTGGCGACTCTAAAATTTTTTAAAATTTCTTTTAACCCCTAGTCGAGGATTCATGTTAAATGGGTTCGGGTTTAATGTGAATCGGGTTAGGAGAAATGAACCAGATTAGTGGAAAAAATCCAGGCTCGACAGCTTGGCGACTCCACTGGGGACGTTTTTTTTAAAAAAAGAGGGCTAGCCACTTAGGAATTTTAAATTTTAAATTTATCCTTGCTCAATTTTTGTGAATATATGATTCTTTGTATATTATATTGAATAATTGTTTTGTAAATATATACTAACCTTACAAAAAAAAAAAAAAGAGTTTGTTTAATTTATTTGCATTTGCATTTGCATTAGCATGATGTGTGCTAGATACGGTCGTACCAGGCCGTCTTAAGAGCCTAAGCGAGGAGGACGAAGTAAGGTCCGGGGGCTGTGGCTTTCCACCCTCTAGATCAAGAAATGTCCTCCCACTCCGGTTTAGTACCACTAAATCGGGGACCTATAGAACCTACCAAATCATGCATTTTAACATGGGATTTTGACCAAACTTTTCAAAAAAATGGAGTTGTATTTTCTTCCAAAAAATGTTTTTTCAAAAATAAAAAATTTCAAAAAAGTCCACCAAATTTTTTTAAATGTGGAGTTGTTTCTTTCCTAAAAAAGGAAGTTTTCAAAAATCAAACATTTTTTTTAGTAAATAAAATTTTAGATTGAGATGGTTTTTTAAACCTTTAAAAAAATAATACCACTTCAAGTAAAGTTTTTTTGGTCATTATCCCCATTGGCATGGATAGTGACTAATTTTTTTTTTCAAATGGAGTCTTAATTAATTTTGTTATTTTTCAAAAAAAAAAATAAAGATTTTTAAAAAAATGATTTTTCATCAATTCCAACAAAACTTTTTCACCAAAACTTTCAGGGTCCCTTATCTCCATGGATAGTGACCAAAAAAAAAAATTTAAAAAAAATGGAGTTTTTTTTTTTGTTTTTTAAAAAAAAAAGGTTTTAAAAAAAAATAATTTTCATCAACTCCAGCAAAATTTTTTCATCAAATTTTTCAAGGTCATTATCCAATTGCATCTGTATGCTTGCATCTTTGCATCTTTTTTAAGAAAATATAAAATAAAATAAAAATGTGTACAGTAGACTTGTAAATACTCATAGAGTAAATTTTGTCCACCTATAGTTATAGGTCCTCTCCAATCAAAATTACCTTTGTCATATGTATTCTCTCCTTATCTTCAGGATAATCATTCATGTAAAAATCAACTCCCATTTGATTTCCTTCTAAAAGAAAAAGGGGGGTCTTTTTTGCTCCACTATTTGTAAAATAATTTTTGCCTTAAAGAAAAAGAAAAAAAATGAATTATTTTTGTAAATATCATTTTTCCACTTTAGGATAAATAATCATTTTCAAACATTCTTTTTTGTAAATATCCATCAACAACTTTCTTTTTTTTGAAGATTTTTTTAAAATAAAAAGTGAGAACAAAAAGTGTTGTAAAAAAAAAAAAGAGAATAAAAATTTTTCAAACTTGTTCTCCAACAATTTTTTTAAGAAAAAAAAATGAAAATTGTTTTCCAACAAATGAGAAAGAGAATAAAGGTTATTTTCAAAAAAATAAAAATTAGAAAAGAAGGAAAATTGCAACAAAAAAAGAATGTTTCAAAATTGTTACCCAATGATCATTCATTTTAAGCTAAAGGCAAATGAAATCAAAACTAGGGGGAACCAAAAGGACTTTACGATTAGGGGCATTTGATAAATCCAAATGGGGCATTTAGTTATATATCCTAAGGCAATAAAAAAAATGGATGATTGAAAACCAAAAATTCTTATTAAATAGTGGCCTAAATGAAAGAGGCAAACTTAATCCCAAACACATACTCTACAACTAAGAGTGGAGTGAATTGTGAGAGATAAAATGGACTATTCCTTAAAAGGAGGTTAGTTTGAATTTGATACATAGGTCAAAGTGACATTAGGCATTCATTTCAAAGTCCTAAACACATTATCCTTTGTTAACCCATTTGAGCCTATTAAGGAAGAATTTTTTAAAAATTAAGCCCTGTCAAGACCACCTACATTAGGGTACCCACAATGGGGCAATTGGAGGTCAGGGTCATTATCAAGGAGAAAAAGGATTAATATATGCACTTGCCCTAGTTGCATCAATTCAAGAGTAGTCAATTGACATAAATAAATCATTTCCTTTGAAAGGAAGAAGAGTTTCTATCCCAAACCATACACAATCCTTATACTTTGAGCTATAAGCCATCCAATGGAAAAAAAACACAATCACCTTGCAAAAGAAGAAGAAAAAAGGGATGTGAATAAAGTGCAAAAAAAAAAAATGAAAAAAAAATGAAGAATAGCCAAGCAAGGTGATTAAACCAAGAAGTTAGAAGCATATGCTTAAAGCTCAAGGCCCATCAAAAACACAAGGTCCAAAATTTTATATCATGGACCCACCCACAATTCCACCTTTAGAGACTCTTTGGATCAAAGGAGTTGATTTATTAATGCTCTTGAAACTAGGAATAAGTGCATATTCAAGTTTTCCTTAAGGGTTCTTGACTTGTAAACCCGGGATGTATTGAAAAAAAAAAGAAAAAAGCCTTTATGAAATATCTCTTTTTTATTAAAGCCAACACCAAAAGCCATATTACAGTCCAAAAAAGACCTAATAGATTGACCAAAGTGTGTCACTTGCAAGCCAGACCATAATTTTTGGAATCCGAGTCATATGTGTGAAAATAAGCCTAAGAGAGTGTAAGGAAGTCCTCTTTGATTAGGTAACTTAAAATAAGATAACCAACCTCGGTGTAAGAATCATCCCAGGGCATGAAATCATTTGCCCCAATTTGAAAGAAGTCTGCCTCAGGGTTAGGAATTAATTGCCCCAAAGTTTGAAACAATGCCCCAATTTTCAAATTAATGTCCTAAAAGAAAAACTTTGCCCCCAATGATTAAAATTTTTAGGTGGTTAATAGTGAAGCCTTAGGCTAAAAAAAATGAGTGATCAATGGGGCAAACCTTATTTATGATTATTTTTACCTGTTGGTAACTTTCAAAAAAAGTTGGAATTCAAAAAAAAAAAAGGAAACTTTTTACCTTTAAAAGGTCCAAGAAAAGAAGAATTTCTTCCAAAAAAATAAAAAAAAAAAAAGTTTTTTTCCAAATATCTGAAAAGTAATAAAAAAGGAGAAAATAAGTTTTTTTCATTAAAAGTAAAAAAAAAATTACCTTTGGTTTTAAATTTTTTAAATAAAAGAATTAAAAAAAAGGTTTTGGTTTTTAAAAGAAAAAGATTCTCAAAGGTTTTCTAAAAATTTTCAATGAAAAAGGGGAAGAATTTCCCACATTAAAAATTAGCCAAAAAAAAAAAATTTCAGGCTACGGTTTTCAAACTGGATTTTCAAGTTTGTGTTTAAGTTTTAGGATCACCTGCTCAAAGGAGCGTCATCCTATTTGTATAAGTTTTAGGATCGATTGCTCAAAAAAAAAAAAAAAGCGTCACCCTAAGTATTAGGATCACCCGCTCAAAGGAGCGTCATCCTACCTTTCAATCTTTAGGATTATATGCCCAAAGGAGCATCATCCTATTTCTTCAGCATCAGGATAGTCTGCTCAAGGGAGCGTTGTCTTTTTAATCTTTAGGATCGTATGAGCTTCATCCTATTCCTCAAATTGAGAATCGCCAACTTAAGGAAGTGTTGTGCTGCCTTGTCAAGTTGTAAGTTTTAGGCCAGCTCAAGGAGCACCTTAACAAGTCGAGTGTCAGCTCAAGAAGCGCACTAATGTTAAAACCAAACGCCAGTTCATAGGGTATGTTTGAACCAAGTTTCCAAAGTTTTCAAGAAAAACTTGAAGCCCATCCAAGTTTTCAAACCAAGTTTTCCAAAGAAAGAAAAACTTGAAGCCCATCCAAGTTTTCAAACCAAGTTTTCCAAAAGAAAGAAAAACTTGAAGCCCATCCAAGTTTTCAAAGCAAGTTTTCAAAGGAAAAAATGCTTGAAGCCCATCCAAGTCTCCCAAAAAAGAAAAAAGTCTGAAGCCTATTCGAGTTTTCCAAAAAACAAAAACCAAATCCCTAAGTGGATCAGAAAAAAACCAGTTCCCCAAGTGGATCGAAAAAACCAGTTCCCTAAGTGGATCAGAAAAGAAAAACCAAAGCCCATTGGTCCGGCAAATGACTAAACCAAAGCCCATTGGTCCGGCAAATGACCAAAGCCCATTGGTCCGGCAAATAACCAAACCAAAGCCCATTGGTCCGGCAAATGACCAAAACCAAAGCCCATAGGTCCGGCAAATGACCTAACCAAAGCCCATAGGTCCGGCAAATGACCTAACCAAAGCCCATTGGTCCGGCAAATGACCAAACCAAAGTCTAGGTCCGACAGTTGACCTAGCAAAATCTCAAAGTCTAAACTCGACAGATAGTTTAGCACAAGATAAAGATTTCCTTAAATAAAATTTAGAAGGAGAAGCTAAGCAAAAATTGGTTATCTTTTTTGTCTTTGTGGCAAAAGTTTTGTTCAAACTTTACCACAAAGAGGGGCAGCTGTAGATACCCAATTTTTGCCCAATTAATTAAGGCTTAAAATTTAATTAAACTCATTTTTTAAAAAGCCTTAAGTATTGATGAAATTGGCTAAGTAATCAAGGCACAGGCCAAATGGCCTGTTGGTTAAATGCATTGATCCAAACACACATCCAAGCTCAATGACACAAGTTCAAACCCTAACAAAGGCAAAATTTTGTCTTTTTATCATCTCATTATTTTTGCCTTTGCATCTTCCTCAAATGTGACTTTTTGCCTTACTTTGCATCAGTTTTTAACTGACAAAACAACATTGATTGTCAAAATTGATGATGGAATTGCAAAGTGGTTATGGAATATGAAAGATTAGTGCAAAAAACAACCCAAAAGTCACAAAATTCAATTTATAAAGCATTCAATTGCACATGAATGAGGAGTTACAAAAATTGATGAAATTGGACAATTAATCCATCAACATTGGATGAATCTGACATGGAATATGAAAGCAATCATCAATTCATCAGTTACAAGATTGAATCAAACCCAAATTATTGATTAAATTCGTGGAAAAATCAAGGGGCAAAAATCGATTCATTTTTGAAACTGTTCGAAACTGAAAATTGAGCTTGCAACCTATAAATAGGAGGTCCTAGGATCAAAAGGCAAAAGTCAATTTCAAGAAAACACATACATAGCAAAGCCAATTCGAAATTCTTGAATTTAGGGTATAGAATTCGAATTTTTCAAATTCGAATTGATTGGATCGGATTTAATCCAAATTGAGTGTTGTAACAATGTTAGAAACTTGATTTGGATGATTTAGTGTGCTTAGATTTGTTCGAATTGATCGGATTTCTCTTTGAAAATTTTTTAAATTTTGTTCATTAACGCCGCTGTACAACCACCGCCGGAGCTGCCCTTTGCCGCCGTTCTGAGTGAACGCCACCACCACCAAAGGACGCGCCACCACCATTGGAGTCGGGCCGACAAGCTTCCAGCCACCGAGGACCACCGGAGCCGCCGGAATCCGCCCCGAAAAGTCGCGTCATCGTCTTCTTCACCCGTCGGAGCTCCGAGATCCGACCCGAAGATCCGAATCCAACCCGGTCGGTCATCGGTTAACGGTCAACTCAGATCAGACGGTCCAGATTCAATCAAGCAGATCAGACGGCCCAGATTCAATCAAGCAGATCAGACGGCCCAGATTTGATCAAGCGATCAGACGGCCCAGATTCAATCAAGCGATCAGACGGCCCATATTCAATCAAGCGATCAGACGGCTCAGATCGAGTCAACAAAATCAGACGATCCAGATCGGTCAGCGCGATCGACGCTCCAGATCTCGTGCGCTTCATCCGACGGTCCAGGTTAATCCGCATTATTTTATTATATTTTTATTATATAATTAATTTCAGAAAATATAAAAAAATAGTAAAAAATTTATGAAAATTCATAAAAAATTCAAAAAAATTCAGAAAAATCCAGAAAATATAAATAATTATTTTTTATATAAATTTATTTTTTTTTTATATTTTTGATATTTTTTGAATATTTTTAGTATGTATTTATATATAAATTGCTTTTAGAAAATGCATATTTAATGCATGAAAAATAATTTTAATATATTGTAAAATATTCTGAATATGTTGTGAATTTATGTATTTTTTTTTAAAAAAATAAAAATAAAAATAATAATGATAAATTAACAAAATAAATAAAAATGATAAAATTGGATTTTCCAAAACCAAAATTTTTTTAAAAAGAATAATAATAATAAAATAATAATAAATGATTTTTAGACTTAGAAAAATATGTTTTCATGAAATAAAAAAAATCAATTGATTAGATCATAGGGTCATCAAAAATGGTTTTCACAAAAAATTCAAAATTTAATGAACTTAAATTGAAAAGAGTTCAAAAAATTAAAATTGATCAACAAATTAAGTTCTTTTTTAAAAAGAACTACGTTTTGTCTGATCTCGATTAGCGAGTACGTAAGCACCTGCGGGGCGACATTAAAAAAAAGAAAAAATGTTTTTGTTTTTTTTTTTTTTTGTGAATAAATAGTTTGTATATATAAGATGTTTTGTTGATATTCATATTAAAAAAATAATAAAAATGAATAAAAGCACATAAAAATAAAAAAAAATGAATAATTTGATTTGTGAATATTGTTTCATAATGTATTATTTGAATTTTTGAGCATGAAAATGATAAATTATAAATTTAAAATTCCAAAAGTGGTAACCATTTGGTTTTAATAGGTTAGCCCCCGAATCCATGATATCTGGTTTTAAAAGTTGATTTTTCAAATCAAATTTTCGTAGACTAGTAGCTAAGTTAGGATCAACCGACCCATTGATCCTATTTTTTATTTTTTCCCGATTTATATCGGGTGGCGACTCTAAAAAGTTTTCATAAATGAAAATTTTTTTAACCCCTAGTCGAGGATTCATGTTAAATGGGTTCGGGTTTAATGTGAATCGGGTTAGGAGAAATGAACCAGATTAGTGGAAAAATCCAGGCTCGACAAGTAAAAATGAAGGTCTTAGGTACTAGATGTTATGAAGACTCAATTTTAACCAAGATAACTAGAAATTCCTAAGAATTAATCCCAAAACACAAGTGATTTGTCAAAGTTAGGAAACTAGATTTCTCAAAAGTAGTTATTATTGAAGTCTTACAAAATAAAGAATTCTAAAATTTTCTTTGGTAAAAATCATCAAGATCATGCATACATTAAACTCATCACATGTCATTCATGTTAGGAAATCATTAATATTGCATGTATACTTGATTTATCAAATAGAAACATTCCAAGCAATTACAAAACTATTTTTCGGAAATGGAAACCGTTACTAATCAGAATCGATCCTTCTATTTTGTGACCCAAATATTTTCAAAACTTGAAAGTAATTTTAGAAATAGATAGATCTTTCGAAGTAGATAGAAATCGATATAAAATTTGCGAAATTCCAAGTTAAAATGACCGAGTTATGGCTGTATTAAGTTGGGACTTCTGCAAATAGCGAGAATTACGAATTTGCTAAGTTTTGATATATAGTTTAGATTAGTTAAGTGATGAAATACTTATTAGGGTATTCCTTCCTTTTGGGTGATCCCGATACCAACGATTCTCTACTACCGGACTATTACTACTAAAAGACCGGCAAACCATGGCCGAGTGAGTATCACTTCCGATTTCAATTATTGTTTGTGATTGTAATGGTAGTTGCACTAGATACTTGGCAAAGATAAAATGGTTATACATGATGGGGTTGAACGGGAATTATATATGATTGGTATTGTTATGAGAAGTTGAATTTAAAGAATATCGAAGCCGGGTAATTAATCATTGCTTGTATAGATGAACTAGGATTGACTGTTTGTGGATATTGATTGGTCACTTAAAAGAATTGGTAAATTCATTACTCGGAATTGAAGATGAAATTGAACTCATTCATATCACAATGGGGATGGAGCATTAGCATTTTGTTGGTTTCCCGTGATCCTAAACGGTGTAAAAGTTGGTTAATCATGATAAAAAAAAACGAATTATTGAGTTGGTTAATCATGATCCATAAAACGAATTTATAAGTTGGTTGACCGTGAGCCTAAACGGCGTCGTACTATAGGATTCGTTAATCTGCTAACCCGGGATGGAGGGAGCAAATCCATCCACATATGATTTCCGGCTGGTCATATGTTTGTTGAATTCACGTGTTTGATGTATATCATTTGTCTGATTAATCACTTGTTTGATTGATGTGTTATAATTGTGATCATGGAAGTTTTCACTCACTAAGCTAGTGTAGCTTACGCCCCTATAGTTTCTATTTATTGCAGCACGAGTTCATTTGGCTTAGGCCGAGATCACCTACAACTCAGGTACAGGAGCTAGGCGTTTCCTCTATAAGTTGTATTCAAATTTGATTAGACTTCCGTAGGAAACCAAGGGACTCTGGATGACTATAATGGATCTCTAATTATTCTTTTGCGAGGAACTTTGTAACTAATTGCTTATGCGTTTTGATTTATTATCTAATGCTATTGAATTCCGAATTAAACTCTTTAACTCCATTGAATAGAGTATTCTATTGTCATAAAGGGATGCTTTACATCTATACAAGACTCCCGAAGGACTTGGGTAGTAATTCGAGAGTCTTATATGGCATGTGACGGACTGTTACGTTTAGGATACCCCTATGGAGTGTGACAACATGGCCAAGTTCGACGGCCTTTAACAAGAACGCTAGCGACTTATTCAACAGCTCTTAAAATTTCGCTACTAGTCACTTCAAAGACCGACTGAACGCTAACGGTGTAACTAATGGAGGTTAAACTGATGACCGAAGTTAAAGGAGATCAAACCATGAAAGTAGTCTACAAGCTGAGCAGCAACTCTCCTCTCACTTAAAGCCCACTCTTCATGTTTCTTCCATTCCCAACAATATTCGTGGGGTATGTTTTATTGTAATATTTTTCTTCTGTTCTCAATTTTCATTTGTTAAAAAGTAGTGAAGGGGTTGATAGGCATTTCATAAGTGATTTTTAAAACCAATATCTATTCATGTGCATTGCATCTGGTTTATATAATTACACATGTCGAATATGTAAAGTAAATGGAGAGAATTGCACGTATTTGTAATGGTGGTGCAAGCTTTTGTGCTAAGACCCAAATGTGTCAGTGGGGACAAAATCCAGTCTTGAAGAATGTAGTAGTTATGGACAACTAATCCCATTTGATTAATTCTTTCACGCTCATAGGGATGGGTTGAAGGTGCTTCCTTCTCTCATTTTCCAACCATGGGTCATGATACAATGTTTATCAGCTTCCTCTACAATATCCAAGGACCTATATTCTATTATTCTAGTATTTTTCATTCTTAAAATCTCTTCTAATCTATCTTATTCAAATTGATACTTTATGTAATATAATTTTTTTTCCTTTCTTTTTTTTTTTAATTTTTTATTACACATCGAACTAAATATGAAACATTCAACTTAAGAAATGGTTTTCTAGCTATCATATCCAGATTTAAAGCATTGAAAAGATAAAACTAGTGGATGGATGTGGATTCTATATTCTACATTCAATGATCTCCTTCATGTGAAGATTAAGACATTCACTAAGGTTGTGACATCTCTCCATATTTTGTGTTTGTCCCACCTATATGATGCAATTTTTTTTAAACTTTTTTTCTTGCTTGTCATTATGTTGTTAATTTGTAATGAAAAATATTATCAAAACATGATGTCATGAAAATTTCCATTCCTTTTGTAGGTATCTTTATGTTTAGTGGAGTGTAGAGTTATCTAAGGTTGTGATATTGGTGATTATGGAGACATTGATTATGATGGATTGCATGAGAATGCTATTGACTCATTAAGTTGTACAATTTGAATGTATAAATGCAAAATAAGTATAGTAGAGCAGGAATTTGGCATGTGTCGATTTGGTATGCACTACAAAAGTTGAAATGATATGTTATAATAACTTAAATTTTTATTGGAACTCAAACTTTAAGTCAACTTATTTAAAATATGGAATATAATTTCGAATAGAGTTTGTAATTTATTAAATAGTTAAGTTGTTAAGATATTTTTGTCTATATTATTTTATTTTAGTGTATAGTATTATGATTCTAAGAATTAACATTCATAATTCATATAAAAAGTGTAATGATATTATTATTTTGGTCATTTATTTTTTATATCATAAAAATGTCTAAACTATATAATCTATATTTACCATGTAATATTAAAATTTAATTAAAACATAACATTTATTCATTAATATATATTTATTATACTTATCTTGAATTTTTATTTTAAAATACATTTTCTTTAACACACATTATAATTTGAATAATGCTCATACCATATAAGAACACATAAAATAATTCTAAAAGAAAATATGATTTTAAATAATTATTGTATTATAAATTGAGTGCTAAAGATATCAAAACCAGTAGTAGTATCAATATGATATTATATTATACATTCGTTACATAATATCATAAACATGGATATTTTTGCAAAAATAAATAAATAACTCTAATTAAAAAAAATATAGGTTATATTTATAACATGTATTTGCATATGATTTATAGATATAACATTTATAAATTGTATTATTATATACAATAAATGTATATAACATAACATATATATAATATGATGTCTCTTTATAATCAAAGAGGTATAATGACAAAAACTTCTAAAATTATATATTATAATGTATAAATAATAGATTATTATAATAAATCACATATATTTTAATATGGTGCAATTGCATATTACACACACACACACACACACACACACACACAAATTATATAACATATCAAATAAGTATTATTTAAATATATGCTTTATATGTAATATTTATAGATCGTGTTATTATGCGCGATATATATAACATAGAGCATATATAAAATATGAAATTGTCTTTAATATATTATATCTATATCTGTACACTTCATTAACTTGATAGTTAAAATGAATATTTTACTCAGGTTTGTTTAAATTCTAATTCGAACTTGGTGTGATCATATAAAGACTTTGAGATCATAAAGCAGAAGAACATTAGCGAGCTGGTGAAATAATTGCCTAGATTGAGTGGTGAGCCAGTCCATTTTTATCAATGAGCCGGTGCAACAATTGCTTAAACCAGCAAGCCAATGTAGTTTAAAATGAAATTAGCAAGCTAGCACCAAGAGGGACCAACAAACAATAAGTAAAACAAGTAATTATTAGACCGTCTTTAAGTTTTAGTTCATTTAAGAAATTGATCATTTAGTTCATTAGATAATATAGTTTATAAGTTAAGTGGAATTATGCGTATATATTTAAATTAGATCTAGTTAGAGTGAAATTGGATATTAGACTTAAAAATTGAGTATAAGATTTATGTATGTGTGTGTATATATGCTATAGATATCAAGCAAGGTATATATATATATATATATATATATATTATATGCATCAGGGTAAAAATAATTCTATAAAATATAAAAATCTACAACAAAATACACATATGAAATAGATATTATGCTAAGTATATATAAGGATAAATATGCAAAATGTTATAAGACTATAATATTACATTTTTTATTTATATAACGTATACCATTTGCATGTACATAAATATCATATTATATATAAATTTAACATATAAAATACATAGATATATGTTTGTTACATTATAATGCTATATATATCATAATATGCAAGTCATATATATACACATATTTATGGCAATATTCATATGAAAAATAGATATATTTTTTGAAACCTTATATACCGACTAGCCAATAAAAAAAGAGTTGATCACATTTTGGTAAGTTGCTCGCATTGTGGTTAAAGCTTTCAATTGTGGGAAGTGATAAATTCATCACATTTTGATAAGTTTATTGTAATATAGTGAGTGTGTCATATTAGTACTATTCATTACCATTCATGTGTTATACTATTTATCATTATGTTGTGGTAAGTTCGTCGCATTCTGATAAGTTCATCTACTTATGGTAAGTAGTAGATTTGCCTAATTTTGATAAGTTTATCATATTTTGGTCGGTCGATTTATAATTAACTTTCAAAAGTAGTTAGTTTGTTGTATTTTAATATGTTTGTCCAATGGTGGTATGTGGTAATTTTATCGGATTTTGGTAAGTGTGTTGTATTATGGTAAATGTGTCATATTGGTATTATTCAATTTTATCATCCTATTGTGGTAAATATGCTGCATTTTGGTAAGTTCATCCGATTGCGATAAGTAGTAGTTTTATCGAATTATGGTAAATTTGTCATATTCTCGTAGGTTAAATTGTACACTAACTTTTAGAAGTAGTGAATTTATTGCCTTATGGTAAGTTTGTCCAATTATAATATGTGGTATTTTTGTTAGATTCTAATAAGTTTTTCGTATTGTGGTAAGTGCGTCTTATTGATACTAATTATGTGCCATACTTTTTATCATCATGATATGATAAGTTTATTACATTTTGTTAAATTCATTACATTTTGATAAGTTCGTCTAATTATAGTATGTAGAATTTTTCTCAAATCCTAGTAAGGTTTTCATATTTTGGTAGGTTGATTGTATACTACCTTTCAAAATGGTAAGTTCCTCGTATTCTAATAAGTTTATCCAATTGTGGTATGTGATATTTTTATTAGATTCTGGTAAATTCGTCGCATTATGATAAGTTTCTCATATTGGTATCATTCAATATTGTTCATTTATCGTATTATTTATCATCATATTATGGTAAGTTTATCGTATTATGGTAAATTTATTTGATTTTAATATGCAATAGATTTATCGCATTTTGATTGATTTTTATTTGGTTATTATAATTATACCTCAAATGACCGATTTGCCCTGCGACGTCCTAATTTTAGGTCATGCCTGGTGACTTGACTTTAAGCCATTTGTTTCCGCGGCCCACCCATGGAAGCCAAACGACGTTTCCAGGTCTCGTAAAGCTCGAGCCAAAACCCTAATTCCTCCAACAAAACAACCATGTCTCTACGTATCGGACTCCACGGCCATCGTCTCTCTCTTCGATCCATCCTCACCAATGGCGGCCGTTCCTCCTCCTCCTCCTCCTCCTCCTCCATGGACCCCAACCGTAACCCTAACCACAGCCCGATCGTTATCCCGGACGTACCAACCTCCGCTTACTACGACGAGCTCATCTACGTCGCCGGGCGTCACAAGGACTTCGACACTCTCCGCAACCTCCTCAACAAGCGTGTTAAAGACGGCTGCTTCAACACCACCAACACCTTCAGCTTCCTCACCGAAGTCGAATCTTCGTTCTCTGCGTTCGACGAGCTCTTGGAAACGCTCACGCGCCTCGATAAAGGAGTCACGCGCAAGAACGCCTGCGACATGCTCATTGCGCGTCTCTGCAAGTTGAAGAAGATCGACCACGCGCTGCGCGTGGTAGATCAAATGGCCCGTGGAAAGTTCGGACTCAATGCTGTAAGTTTCCATCACATCCTCAACTACCTCACGCGCATAAAGGACCAAGACCGCGCGCGGAGCGTGATGAGAACCATGAGAGAGAGGAACGTTCCTCCTGATCTGACGGCGTACAACCACCTCCTCACGTCGCACGCCGTCACCGGAGACTTGCCGGCGATGGCGGCGGTATTGGAGGAGATGGAAAAGGAGGGTGTGGGATCGGACTCGCGTACTTACGACGCGCTGGTATTGGGCGCGTGTAGGGCGTGGAAGTTGGAGAGCGCGTTAGCATTGCTGGAGAGGATGGCAAGTGAAGGAGTGCCGCCGAATTACTCGACGCACGTGCACGTTATCAAGACGATGCTGAGGAGGGGCTATTATGCTCAGGCGGTGGAGTTTGTGAAGATAGTTGGAGGGAAGGATAAGGGTTTGGATACGGAGAATTTCGGGGTTTTGGCTGATAATCTGATAAAATTGAACCAATTGGATTTAGCGAAATTGGTTTTACAAGAAATGGAGGAAAGAGGATTAAAAATGGGGCATAAATTAAGGGATTTTTATAACTTGAATTGTGTGTAGTTGATGAGGAACTTTAAGAGATTCTATGTATATTAATGTTCCTGGAAAATTCTAGTCACACCCAATTTTTTTTTTCCCCGGGACTTGCTTATAAGGTTTTGAGGGTTCTGAAGATTTATATACAACTAATATCGAACCACTGATATATTGCTTAT
Organism: Combretum micranthum; assembly: GCA_024138025.1. NCBI lineage: Eukaryota > Viridiplantae > Streptophyta > Magnoliopsida > Myrtales > Combretaceae > Combretum > Combretum micranthum. The sequence continues at coordinate 655,901 of JAMXBD010000754.1, read as the reverse complement.
TTCAGTGGTCGGCTGGACGCTCTTAAACTTCTATATTGTGGGTCACTTGTTCTTCTTAGATGTAGGCCCAAAATTATGATGCTTTGTGGTTGTATATTTTTAGAACTTTGTTTAGGAAAAGTTGAATTTGATTAATTGAAGATACATGGTTATTAGGGTCATAATAAGAAATATGGTTTTTGTTTGGGGATGTGAATTTATCTTGAATAATTCTCGTCTATCATATGTAAGTTTTCAAGGATAGTGCATTTCATCCTCATTGTTCAATTACCATGAAAGCTTTGATAATTTCTGCAGTTCTGTTTTGTGATTTAAATGTCGATGACATGCAAAAACTAATATCTGTTGATCTTTCATTTTTATGTTAGTTGGGATTCATAATTGCTTCACATTATAGGCTCGAAAGCAATTATGTTATTTACAGCTTTTATGCTAACAATTTTGCTATTGAGTACCAGCATAATATGTAGTCTTCACAAATTTCTCTGTCAAGTACGCCAAATAAGTCTTATAGCGGTCTATTAGAGTATCTGTACTTTAATTTTCAATGTAGTCACTGCTGGTGGTGAGAGCCGAGAGGTTATGGTAATGGTCAATGATGCCAGGATTGTTATGTCAGGTCCATTGGAGTACTCATTTAACGTGTTTGTTTCATTTAACTCCATTTAGGTAACTATTTACCCGTCCCAAGCCCTGGCAAAGGAGGAAGAGGAGGGTTGCATTAGGCTGTCAGTTAAGCATTAGAATTTGTCAATTAACATGCTGTAAACTAGTTGTTTTGACTAGCAGTTGCCTGTTGCTGAGGATTAAAGCTATGACACTTGTTTTCAAAGTACCAATTTCTATGAGGTAGATACACCCCAGATGTCTTTGGCCGCTCGGCTTGGGCTATTGATTACACTTGATTCTTCACATGTTATAAGAATATTATTTATGTGATATTAAAAATGTGGAACTTGTAGAAAATTTTAAAATAAAAACTTCATATCACTTTTGCATTAGTTAGCCTCATAAGATAGATAACACTTACATATAACTTAGAAGTATAGGTACATATAACTAAAATTCTTTCAAAATGAAAATAAGGGTTTTTTAAATGAATTAGTAAAAGTTTTTCTAAAATAAAAATTTTCATAAGTAGATGCTTATAGTGGACAGGCATTAGTAGTTAAGCGCATCATGAAATCATGATGAGTGGACAATTGATGATGGTTATTGTGGACGTGAGGTGAGTCTATCAATCCATGTTTGACTTTGCTTGAGTCAATGGATCATATCAAGTGATCTTGGATTGAGCATCGTCTGGATGCAATAGTGGGCAGTTAATATTCTAGGCCAATGGGTCAGACATTGAGTGAGGCTTAAATCTTGTCAATATGAGTTGAACCTAAATCCAAAGAGTTAGCCTATACAACTAATGGGTTTGACTAGACTTGAATGGTCCGTGATCAATATTTGACTATTAACAACATTAAAAATAAAAAATGATAATTTGGATTATAATGCATAAACATATAACTACATATAAATGCAATCACGTCGTGAATAAATAATTTTAAATTTCAATAACTAATGGAAACTTATATTAATGAAAATTGAGACTTATTATTTGAAAATGTAATAACATTATAAATCAATATTTAAAATTAAAATTATTGATGGAAATTGATATTAATGACGATTGTAATTGAACCAATTATAATAATAAAAAAAGAATATGTGCTATTTTCTTTAATATTTTTTTATTTATAACAACGTCAAGTTCAATTATTTTCAAAGTATTTAATTTTACAAATAATTTAGGGGGGTTACTTTTAATTTATATACATTTGGTGATGGTTATCTATATTTATAAGATATCTCTTTTATTGGTGATTATATACTTACTATGGTCATCATCTCTCTTTCAATTTACTACTAGTGTTATGTAATTAATGGTACGATATAAGTTTGATATGTTTTTTTTTCTTTGGGCATTAGGTTTGATAATCTTACATTTTTTATATTTTAATATTGCCTTATTTTTCAAATTTTAACCAACAATATAAAATGGAAATGTTAAATATCTTAACTCATTCCATATATTTCCAAAGCCTATACCATTGATATAGTGTAATTAATTGACATAATGTACTTATTAGAAAATTTTGAAAATGTCATTTAAAGAATTTAAAATCTATTTGTGGTATTTAACATTTTATATATAATTTAAAATGTTGAAAAATCTTTGCAAAACTTATCATGGCAAAAATTGCTAAATTATTACGAAGTTTGTGAAGGATGAAAATAATCCATTAAAAAAGAAATGGAGGATAATATAAAAATACATCCAAAAAAAGGTTGGTAAGGGAAAAGGGAAAAGCTAAACAAAAAGAATTTGTTTACATTGAGAAAAATACTTGAGAAAATGGTAAAAAAGAAAAAGCTAAAAAGAAGCACCTGTTAACGGCAGACCTCTTCAGATTGACAAAACAATAAAAATATGGAGCCTATGCACAACGTGCGTGAAGTAATAAAAGCCCTCGACTATTACATCACCTAATAGCCCATACGTTATTGTTCCTCTAATATAAAAAATATCATGTATTCCTTCTTTGTATATATACAACTCCCAAGATGCTGAGAGGCCGAGACCCCCTCCGGCCACACCGTAGGTCCATCCCCATAATCTTGTAGACGGCCAGACACAGGATATGGATGTAAAGGAAGGCTATAGGGATTGGATAAGAGTTGAAAAAAGAAAAAGAGAAGCCAAATTCAATACATGTGCATATGCTAATAAGGAAAGCAACAATCCATGTAAAGGAACCCCTAATCTAGTGGATCTTGGTAAGACCCTTTCTTAGTATGTAATTCAATGAGATAGAAGAACATAAATACATAGTAGGAAAATCCAATGAATGAATAGCTAGTAACTGCATCTCATAATGATGACATGCGCATGCAATCTTCTAATGCAGAAGGGAGGCAAAAAGACATTTTGGAAACCAAGAATGCTAACAATAAAGAAAACACTATCCCAAACATCACTTTAGAATTCCCCTCTACAAAGAATCATACTAATAAATAATAAAGCATAAAAAAATAAAAGACTTCTCTTAGTTAAGCAACAAGAAAGAAGAAATGGTTCACAAGGCACTTCCCACATTAGTGGTGAAACTTCTTCACCTCACCTCAGCAATACCATTAGAAATGCTGTGTTTAGCAACGTGGCAAATAATTTCAATAGGGCTATTACATAATGTACTAGTGGATGTCCTCCACACTAAGGATGCAACCAACTGGTTTGGGATGGGTTATATAAAACCTGAACCCAACCTGCTTTCTTGTAGGGCCTCTCACTCCCGACCCGAGATCCTATAAAGTTTTCATTATCATACCCAAAATTCCCTATAGGATTTCGGGTTGACTTGACCTAATCTTATAAGGTATCTCTATCCTTTTTTTTTTTTAATTTATCTTTTAAGGATATTTTTGTATGTTATTATTTTTCTAAAAATTTATGTAAATGTGGTAGAATCTTTGAAATCACTCATTTAATCTTTTTGCTTATTTCAACTAGGAAAATGGGGAGGAAATTGTGCTAGATAACATTTGTGTCATACCTCACAAAATCTAAATTAGTGTGTTCTAAGAAGATAATATCAACATCAGATGCATGCATGAATTGTTCAAGCATCCAATCAACTAAAAAATTAATTTTTTTAGTATTATTTAAATAAAAATATATATGTGTTATATGTATATTATAAAAAGGTAAATAATAACATAAAACTAAATATAGTGACGTGGTTCAGTGCACATTTCATTTTTCAATATACTTTTTTCCCTCTTTTCAACATTCATTTATCACATTATCATTTTCTCTCTCCCGATTTATTTTTTAATTTTTATCTTTCATAATAACTAAGAGAATCAAATTCATTTATCATAAAATTTTATTTAACTAAATAAATTCTTGTTAAGAACTGTTTTTTTATTCATAGTATATTGCAACCAATAGTTATATTATCAATATTACAAATGTTATGATTTTATCGCATAAAGTATTTCTAAATAACATTGATTATATCATCTATTAACTCTATTTTTTAATTGATAATTAATTCTCAAGTAATTTATTTATGATGTGTTCTCAAATTGACTAAATATTCCTAATTATTTATCGAATGATTTTTTCACAATATGATTTTTTTCCATAGTTTGAGTTAGAAAATATTTAAGTGAAATCATTAATAAAATTTTTATGCATATATAAGGTGCAATATAGTTGTAATAATAACCAAATACATAGATGATTTTAATATTAACTTGATTAAGATCTGGCCTCCTTAGTTATCTCATCCCCTAAAATTATGTCTCAAGAAATTTTGCTTCATAAGACTTCTTTTTTAGTTTGAATTAAATTTTTTATAATTATTTTACTTTATATTTTAATACAATTTTTCGGGTCAGATTTCCCGTCAAGTCATAACTATGACTAGTGACCCAACCCTAAACCTGATAAGATCACAAAAATTTTCTCAAATCTGTTCTAAAACCCTATAGGGTTTTTAACAGATTGGGTACCTTATAATGACTCTTCTAGTTACATCCCTCCTCCAAACGACACCGATTCAAAACCCAGTTCTAAAACTACACTAGGTTCCATTAATTCAATACTAGAATACTTTCCCTAAGCGAAGGAAGATATTGCAATTCAACAATGTGGACATTAGGATGGTACCAAAGGGAATACTACACATAGTCAAGTGATGACCAACCTTACTGCACCCATCGATGGCCCTGTAGAGATGGAAACTCACATGCCAAGAACTAGCTAAGGAGGTGCCCTTGAGAGAAAATGTACCAATGGAGTTTACCTATCATTTTGATGGTATACCAAGCTAAAGTAGGTGAAGTAACACCTTAGATTTTCTATCCTCAAGAAAGAACTCCAATGGTGATGCTGGCTAGCCAATGACCTGGATAGTTTTAAGTGGAATTTATCAGGTTTCAACATCTAGTGGATGCTAGTGAATCATGGTGTAGAATCGTTATTTCCATGGAAGATAACAATATGACGGGGAACACCAATAATAATATGGTCGATTTACCTTTCAAGATACTTACTTGGAACGTGATAGGAGCTAACACACAACATAGGTGTTGTTTTTTAGAAGAAGTAAAACACTTACACAACCCTAAGCTTTTAGGTCTTCTTGAAACTAAGCTGAACTTGCTACATGCAGATAGCATTAAGTGTCAATTGGATTTCAACCATATGGTTTTCATTGAAGCTCATCACTTAAGTGGATGGATACTTGTATTATGGAAAGAGGAGGACCGTGTACAGGTAACATGTTATTCTCAACCTATTTTTATTTCTCTTATTTATGCAAGTATCTCATTATTTGAATGTAAATCCCTATGGTATAATTTAAGGAAAATCTTTGACCTTGTAAATGGCCCATGGCTTGTTATTGATGATTTTAATGAGGTGTTGACAAATGAAGAGAAATTTAGGGTAGAGCTATTATGTATCAAAATTGTATCGTGTTCATAGGAAAAACCTTCACTTGGACAAATACGAGTAAAAACCTAGCTAATCTTATAAAATTTCGGCTTAATAGAGGCTAGGTTAACACTTAATGACTAAGGTACTTCCTAAAGACAAAGTGGTTCCACTTAAACAAAAGCCAGTTTGATCACTGCCCTATTCTTCTACACATGATTCCTAACTTTGGTGGTAATAAAAGAAGATCATGGCCTTTTATATTTTCAAAAGGTGGTTAGGTCACCACAGTTCAAGAGCTTCATCAAAGAAGTCTAGAGATTTATTTTTCTATCCGCATCTAAATAGTTTGACTTGTTCAAGAAAAAACTAAGATGGTGGAACAAGAATGTTTTTGGTATCATACCCTAATGCAAAAATAGAGTGATGAAGTAACTAACACATCTAGAAGCATCTTTTCATCAATAGCCAATGCAAGAAACTTTAAATGAGATGTACATAGCTAATAAGGAACTAAATAACATCCTCCAGGATGAGCAAATACTATGACACAAAAAGTCAATGTCAAAATGGATTGTAAATGGTGATAATAACACCAATTTTTTCCATATCAGTACCTTAGCGAGGAGAAATAAAGTAAGGATTCATGGTCTAGAAAATGAGCATGGGAAATGGATCACAAATCCAAATGATATTGAGAATTTGGCTATCTCGCATTTTAGCAAACTCTTCTGTAAACCCCTAGATTTTTTTATAAGCTTAGATATGAATTGTAGAGTCAACACGGAAATTGAAACTCTAAAACAGATTCTATTTAACCTTAAACCTTAGAAACCCTAGACACTATCAGATATAGTTCAATAAACCTAGAACATCAAATAAATTAAGTAAAGGTTGAAACTCTAAAAACAAGTCGCTCAAAGAAACATCCTATTAAAACGATCAGAAGTTTCGATACTCTAATCGTTCTAAAACCCTTAAGTTAAACAATTTTTGTACCCGATTGCTAGCATGCAAATTGAGATAACAATCGGATAACAATCAATATTAAAATAATATTAAATTAATTTTCTATTATCATATATTAATTCATCGAATTACAAAATTGTCAGTTAAACCAAGTTTTACGTGCATCCTGTTTTCTACCGATAAATAATTGTCATTTTTGTTGCAATATTCATCACTATTCACATCAACCTACTTTATATCACTATTCGTTTCTACTATTCAACCTATACACACCATAACCTAATGAACCATGGGTGGTTACAGTTTTATTTTAATGAGAAAATGTATTGCATAAATACTCTACAACTTAGTTAAGTTACATTTAATAAGTAAAACTTGTTTTTGATATTTTAAGCTTTAATCTACATATATGTATATGTTGCGTATTTTTGTGGAGTTTATGTAGGTTTTAGCAGGAACAAATTTATATATGCACAGCCTCGGTCGTGACCTAAACTCGAAGGGCAAATCAAGGACTCAACAAGTTTGATCTAAGGCATGACAAGTGTAAAACCAAAGTGCGATGAGTGGAACAAAAAAGTTGAACAAATTTAGTTGGGGGTCATGTTAAGGGCTCGACGTGTTAATTGGTTAAGGCACGTCAAGCCCAAAACCAACACTCGATAAGCTCAAGTCTTAGGATCGATAAGATAAAGATAACAGATCTGGTTGAGGGCTAAATTGAGGTACGACATGCTCTAGGGCGTGACAAGTTTGAATCTAAGGCTTGACAAGAACAGACTTGGTCAAGGGATAAAATTGAGGCGCGATAAGGTTTAGGACGCGATACTTTAAAAAGCATCCATTGCAAACTTTTGAATTTGACCATTGGAGGTTCTTTTTAGGGTGAACGACTATGTTTTTAAAGCATATATATATATATATACATATATAGAGAGAGAGAGAGAATGTTTTGGGGTGATTTTTAGTATAGAGTAAAGCTTAATAGGATAGGATTATATGAAAATACTCTCTCAATTGTGTTTGGATCTGTTAAATGAATGGTGCCATTCTTGAGATTAGTAAGCTAATATTATAAGGCACTATTTACACATTTGTTTGTGAGTATTTTAGTGAAGTCCTCATGTGTTGAGGCACTTGTGTGAAGTCTTATGTGAGTAGGCATTTGTGAAGTCCTCATGTCAAGGCATTAACCTTTGTTGAGGCAATGTGAAGTCCTTTGTTGTGAGATATTTGTCGTGGAGTTCCCTTTGTGAGGAAATTGTTTGTTTTAATAAAATGTGTGAAGTCTTCATTTAATAAGACAAATTGTAGATCGTGGAGACTAGAGGGTAGGCCGAACTCCACATTAAGTCGGGTGTAATCTTCTTCTTCTCTTATCTCTTTATTATTATTGTTATAATTGCGCATAAAAGGATTAAAGAGATAATGGTTGGTTAAGTGAGCTTAAAATTGATTTAAAAAACCTGCCTCATTGATTTTGCTTCCACAATATGCATGCGTGTGTAATCAAGCCTTGTTGATTGATATATTTTTTTTTAATTTCAACATAACCTATACCATCAAATATCATCTCTCCTTCTTCTCTCTTTTCTCTTATCCTGCCCCAAGAATTAACACCCCTCCTCCCCACAACACACCCACCCTTACTTCACTTTATGCTCCATAAATACCCTCCTTACCTCCCTCCTTTCCACACTTTTTATTTCACCTCTTTTAAATCTCAAAATACTCTCTAATCCTCTTCCACTCTTCTCTGCATCATCGCCCCCTCTCCTTTTTTCTTTTCTATCTCTCGACCCCTTCTTTATTTCCCACACATACAGGCTTTTCTAATTTTTGTTTAAAACCCTCAATTACATATGTTTATGTTAATGTGTATGACCATCATGCCATTTCCATGAAAATTCCCAATGATGCATTATGCTAAGGATGGAAATGCAATGCATCATACTTAATTTCTCCTTACATTATGTTTATGTTTTACTTTATGTATACTAATTTTATTCTCTATATATGTATCTATATGTATAAATATATATTATATATATTTATTAGAGCATAATGCTCACTAATCTAACATTGCAATTTACTTACTTTCATAATCTTTACTTTTATGCACTTTGTTTATATGCAAGTTTATTTTTATATTGAGACTTGTCCACTCAAATCTTAAAAAAGAAGACTAGTCCTAAATTATAGTATTAGACTTGTCCTTATTCAAGTCTTATGGACCTTGTCCATTTCAAGTTCCGGTAAGCCTTGTCCTAAATCTAAGACTCTTATTATTCTTTACGTCATTTTATGTTTCATGTTTATACTTTATTGGTCAAGAGACCATTTTTCCTTTCATATACATAATAATATGCTCATGGTAATGCTCCTTATAATTATGTTATGATTCTTGAGCTTTTTGTACCATGATGGCCAAAAGTCTCTAAACAAAAAGAAAGATGATGATCATGAGATCATCAAAACATTCTTTTACATGTTTAGATGGCTTAGCACAAAAGATGAGAGATTCAAGTTTTTATGAACTTTCTCACTAGGACAATTCTTTATTATATAAAATCTTTTTGAAAATATGATTTTGATATTTGGAAAATCATTTTCAATAAAGAAAAAATTTGAAAACAAAACCCCACCATAGTTTTCTAAAAATGTCATGACATGAAAAACAAAAAAACTTTAATTTCTTTTCTTAAACCAAATTGATTTCAATGTCTTAATAATGATCAAACAAAATCAAATTTCATGTTTTATTTTTCCTGAAGATGTTGTGACATAGGAAAAACTTCTCTTAAAATACCGACACGCAAATGCCATGATCAAGGTGTGAAACTTCATTTTTCTATTTTCATTTACTCATTTCAAAAGTCATGAAGTTGATCATACCAAGATTTCCTTCCATTTAATTTGATATGTTTTAACTTCATTTTACAACTACTCGAAGAGATTGTTTATGACATCACTAAAACCATGAGTATCTGATGATTTATTTTCATACATCATTAATGTTTGCATATAGAAGTAAGAATAGGGATGCAACTGGGGGGGGGGGGGGGGGGGGGGGGGTGGGGGGGTTTAGAATGTGTCATATAAGCCCAAACTCGACTCATGACCCTAGAGGTTTCTTTTTAAAAACCAAACTCGCCTCTATAAGGTTTTGGCCCTAACCCGCCCTGCCCCGTTGACTTAATAATCTCTTTCTTTCTTTTTTTCCTTCCCTATTTTTATTCTTTTTTATTAACTTTTTTTCTGTAAAAAAAAAACTACAAGATTTAAAGGGAACGATGGCCATCATTGGCAGTAAGAAAATGTACTAGGAATCACAATTAATTTGCCATCAGATTGCACTATTTTTTATTATTTCTTAGTTTAACTCAATGTATACAAGAAAAATTAGAATTGTCCCTTGAAGTGGAAGCTGTTTTCCAAAGCATGTGGTAGAAGCACATACTCCTTGATCTAACCATGAATATAAGACAACAATGAACTCATCTATAATATTTGTCCTTTTATCGATCAACAGGATGTAGATGGTATGTTTAAAAAGAAGTCAATGATAAGTGTTTACCATGTTTTGTTTTCATTATAACATTATGTTCTTTTTCCAATCTAAAATCCACCTTTTGTACTCTATTTTATTTTAAATTATATTTAACTTGCTGGATCAGGTTCCCATCAAGTCACTTACCCGTAACCTGCCCCATAACCCTATAGGATTAGCATATCATCTCCCAAATGATAGGTTGAGTACCTTATAATGACCTACTTGCTTGCATTCCTAAGTAGGAATATGCATGCTAGGAGGCCCTATAGAGTTCAAATGGTAGAAAAATACCTAAATGAAGCTAAAACTTTTAGAGGAGTAATCTGAATACCTAAATGAAGCTAAAACTTTTAGAGGAGTAATCTGACCCTACTAAACCGAGACATTAATGACCTTCAAGGACTAAGATAACCTTAAAAATAGATAGAGTATTCAAAGTAGGTAGAAAACGGCTACTCGTATGTGAAAATCGTAATCAAAATGACTTAGTTATGGCTATTTAAGATTTACACGAGGTAATTGAGAAATATAGTAAGAATACGAATCATAGAAGTAGAAACATAAATAAAGTTAGTATGAAATACTCATTTTGGATATTTTCTTTTTAGGTAATAAGAAGTTGAGACTCAATTCCCGGAGGATTACTTTGACTGAAGATTGACATTATAGCCGAGTGAGTTTTTCTTTATAATTTTGTTAACTTGCTTGTATTTATAATTAATTGCACTAGTTTGATAAGAAAAAGATAAAATGGATATCGATGGGGTTTCATGAGTTTATACTACTATGTTTGTGTGATAAAGAATTTTAAGCATATCAAAACCACTGTTATGCTTGTTTATATGTGCTGATTATTTTTTTGATCACTGCTTGTGTGATGAGCTGCTTGAATACCCTATGAATGAATCATAATCCTATTCGGCTCATAAATGAAACAGACAAGCATTGTATTGTTGAGTCACATTCATAAGGCTGTTACTCCTATGCGTAGAGCTGGATGGGTTGAAATTGTAGTGGGGTACGGGCCCTACTCCTTCTGGGGATCTACTTCACTCAAGGAATGCGGCCTTTGGTTCGGAGTCGTACTAGCTGAACATTGTAGGCAAGTGCATGAGGACCAGTAGTAGAGGATCACAGAAACCCTTAGAAACAATTCCTAACCCTTGTCACGAATGGCATAATTCGATCTATATATGATTTTTGGATAACCATATATATTTACTTGTTTCACGTGATTGTTGCATGAGCATTACATATGCTTGAACTAATAAACTTGTCTATTTTATGGTTGTTTAGTGTGAACGAAGAGAAATATCTCAATAAGCAATTTGTAAGCTTACACCCATCTAGATTTTTGTCATCACAGGAATATATATGGCAGTATTTGTCATGCTTCAAAGAGGGGCGTGGTACCTAAAGTTATCACCACATATACACCTATAATATGAGATCAGTTTTACAAGTCAGAAATTGCAAAACTTTACTTAATATTTGCTATTCAAGTTTAAATTGTATAACTACATATTAATAACTAAGGAAATATGATTTCCCACGGTTTATTAGAATCGCAGAGAATCAATATCTCCCACAAAAAAGTAAAATATGATAGATAACTTACATAATACAAGGCTTTAAACTATTATACAATCATTCTAATTAGTATTATAAGTTTATCTTCATGGTTACAAAATCTCAAACTTATACACTATGCATATGATTTACATTCAAAGTTTATCTTCTTGTCTTCAAGAACTTCATCGAAGGCAATCTCTTCACACATTCCTAGCCTATTCCCGATATGAGTAGTTCCTACATAAAAACCATAGAGGTGTGAGCTCTACAGCTTAATGAGTAACAAGACTAACCATGATCAAACACTCATCAAGCAACTATGATTAACAAATATATGCAATATAGCACTAAACCATATGACACATGAACAGGATGACCGGAACAAACAATGAATATTACACCCTCTTTTAGGGGTTAAAGGACCACTTCAAGTAATTTATGCTAGGAAAGACAAGAACTAAGGAAGGATAAGTTTTCCAAACTTATTTACTATTACATAAACATAAGTATCATAATCTCAACTTCACCTTAGAACTTTAGAAACTCCATTAAGTATTAGCATCTCTATATCAACTCTCACACAGACGACGTCCTTCGTGCCTGCTTAGTTCCTAAGGGTTGAAAACCCAATGGTATCCTTTTTGAAGAAATATATTCACTGATATAACTTAGGATCACCATAGAATCAAGGTGCTAATACGTAACATGAATATCATGCTAATGCAAGTTATGCTGTCGTACAATGCATGTTCATTTTATGTAAGGGTTGATTGAGATTTATACTATATCACTTAGTAACCGCATCAATTATCAAATACTCATTAACAACAACAACTCAATTATTACAAGCAATAAGTGATCACTTTTTAATAAATTATCAACCAAACAATTACCAACGGTCAAATGAGTACTCAATAACCATACATAGTCAATTATGTTTATATCAATACTTGTGCAACTATACTACAAGCATAGACAAGGTGATAAGATCAATGTTATGATCCACTATAAAAGTATAGAAAAAAAATAAAAAGTGAATTCTTCCAGCAAGTATACTGGGTAGATAAAGTAATATAATGATGAATAGAGTATTGATCCACGAGGATTACTTAACTACTAAACATGTATTAGATTCTACTATTATCCAACAATTGAATATAGAGAGAGAATTAACTAATTAACTACTAAAAAACCTAGATTACGATCATAAGAGAAAAGAGAGTGTTTGAGAGAAATATATTGATTGAGTGTGGGAAAAACAAATCCACCCTAGTTTCATTAATCAGATTGCTATCATGTTATAATAACTATTAACTTTGTGGATATTCATGAAATTATCAAAGACCTTAATCCTTTGACAAGTTTAAAATCTTTAAAACCATCACTTAATCCATTAGCTTCCCTACACAAATTAACAGTGGAATCTAATTCATAATCATGAATCTTCTAATTTATGATTGACCAATGCTCTAAATCAATTTCTCCTAATCCCTTAGTGAGAAACTAATCCAAAACATTGCATGGATCTAAGGATAATTTCTAAATTAGTTACATATCACCGCTTCTGCAATTGTTATTTAACCAAATATAAGAATTCCTTATAAACCTATTTTCCTTCCGAGTTATCAAGATTCCAATAAGCCTAATTCAAACAAGAAACATGATTTATAGTAGGAATTACAACATGAATATTCTACATATCTAATAATTCTATAACATAACTATAATCATCTTATTGGCAATCCTAGGGCTTCATCATGTTCCTAAAAGAAAAGCTTAGAATAACATGGAGAAAAACATACAATTACAAATCAAAGAGATTGCAACAAGAGAATTCATCTTTAAAGCCACAATCATAGATTGAATTTGCATAAGAAATAATAGATCAGAGATCATCGATTCAATCACAAGCATATCCTTGTTGTAAAACTTCAACAAAAACTTGATCTTCAATCCTCTAAAATGATCACAAGGCTTCACAATCAATAACTTTGAATCTAGAACAACTCTCCAAATTATAATCTAGGATCTATATTTACTTAAGATCTGATGGAACTCTAATAGAAATGTTGTATATGTGTTTCTATGCAACAACCCTAGGAATTTTATAAGCAAATTCAAAGGAATGTCATCAGTTACAATGTAGGCCAATAGTTACAGAATTTACCGGCAGTGTAGGCCTTACATCGTTGGAAAGCTGGAGTGTTGATGTCGGCTTTAATGTTTCTGAATCTATGGATGAGCAATGTTGGTCTAAAGCTGGCGGCCTTGATTTTCCCAGTTACCGGTGTGTGTTCAAAAAATAAAGGCTAGTTAAGTTTCTCTTGAACGCTGGTAGTGTTGAAGCCAGTGCTAAAAATTTTGATTCTATACACATGAAAGGTCGACTCAAGGTCAGCGGCATAAGATTCAAAGTAACCAGTGTATGTACAAATTTTAAACGCTAATGAGAATTTACTGATGAAGGCCGGTGGTGTTTGTTTGATCAATGAAGGCTACTTTTGTTGATATTAGAGGTTGACGGTGTGCATTTTTATGGCCATTCTTTGTTCTTTTCCTTTCTAAATTTGCTCAAAACTCCTTCAAATTTTTATATTTGTAATTCTAAGTCCTTCATGACCTGAAATATCAAATTAAGAATACTTAAGTACCAATTCCTTTAATTTCTATAAAATCAATAATGATTTATCATGAATTATTCAATGAAAAGTATATAAAATATGACTTTATCATGTTACCCACTGGTCATTTTGGCCAAGTCATATTAATCTTCTAAGAAATCCAAACATTAATCTATTCCTTTATAAACAAAATAGTAAACATTCATCACATTTCTTAACATATACTTTATTAAATTTTATTATTCAAACTCACTTTTAGCTCATTTATTTACATATGATTGAAATAAATTTGATCAGACACTAAGTAAGAATTCCATCATAACTGCAAAAATTGCCCGCCAAGAGACGAACAGTTCTTCATTGTTTGTCAAATCATCACTTTTCCTTTGTTTATAAATCAATTATTATAAAAACATTATCATTTTGTTATTCGCTTTTAAGTTTTTAATAAATTATTAATTTATAAGAAAATAAACATTTTCCTTAATACAAATCCATTTGAAACAACATATTGCCCTTATTATTTAAAGTCTAACATACTATAATTATATCTAAGTCATTTACAAGTTAGATCTATATTAACTTAACTTAACCACTTAATCCAGTTATCAAATCATATTCAATTATCTCACTAGATCATTATAATGTATCTATTAACATCTTGGTTAATCTAATTATTCTATTTTAGATCAAATTCATTTTAGTTCCTTATAGTTTATTAAGTCAAATGAAGCTTAAACCTATTAACTAGTCCCCTTTGTATTCAAGGCCATAGTAAATCTAATTTAGTTACTACGTTATATCCATTCATTCCATTACAAAAATATAATATATCCTTTAGGATTTTAAATTGTCTAGTTCATTTTAACTCATTAAGACTTATTAAGTCAAATTGAACTTAGGTTTATTAGCTAAATTATTTTATAAACTTAAGTTCCATGTTAAACCCAAATTAGTTACTAAACCTATTAATTCACTTAACCCATTCCTAATTATTCAAGTACTAACATATTACATTTATATGATTCATCTATTTCATTTTATATTTCTTCTTCTTTTTCTTTTTTAAAGACAAGGCACAGATCACGCCCATGCTTGTGATCAAGGGAAAAAATGTGATCCAAAGAGATCATTCTGCTTGTCATATCTGTGATATAGGCTGTATGTTTGAAAATTGCTTGCTTGGAGAATATCATGGATTGCATCACGCCCGTGATGCACAAGGTATCAGAGTTACATTTTTTCCCTTGTCTTTTTACCTTAATTTTATCAACTTGCAAACATCATAATTCAAATAAAAAGTCATAAAAACAACATACACACTTATATCCATAGTTATAATATTTATACACATATTACTACTTCATATATTATCAAATCATTTCATCAACTTCCTCGATTCTAATATGCATAAACACACCTAGGTTTTATCTTACAAGTTCAAATACTACAAATCTACCATTTTATAACAAACCCTATATACAACTAACATTTATCTATCATACCCGTGCATTTGCAACAAATAAATCAAAGAAAACGACTAACTAACTTATTTGATATACGTGGAAATTTGTTCTTCCCACTACTACTTCTTCTTAGTTGTTGTAACTTTTCATGCTAGATCTCTATCTATCTTGTTTTCTATCTATAATCTCTCTAATGATCTTCTTAGATCGAGATTTGGTGTTGAAAATTGAAGAAGGAAAGAAAAGAAGAAGAAGAGAAAACATAAAGAGAAAAGAGAAGAAAGAGGAGAAAGAAAAGAGAAAAGAGAATGAAGAAAATGAAATGAAAGGAAAAAGGAAGAAAGAAAAGATAAAGTCAAATTTTAGAAGATATTTTTAAGTAGGGCTTTTGGATTTAAACCTTTCATATCAATATTTTAAATATTGAAAATAATTAGAAAAATTATTGAGAATTTATATAATATAAATTAATTGCTCGAACTAAGAATCTAACTTAGGAATTTAATTCACAAAAATTTGATATTTAGTTTGGGTTTAGGCTTAAAAACTAATATTTATAAGCAAGTTGATGAATTCAAAATTTATGGGGATTAAAAAAATAGGATTTAGGTTAAGATAGCTAATTTATGACGTTTGTAAATTTAAGTAAATGAACTTGAGAAATTTGGTTCATTTGTAAATTGAAAGAAAAATGGTTTCAAATTAATGATTGCAAAGAATTTAATAGTTCAATTCATGAAATAAACTAAGTCTAAGGGTTTACAAAATTACTAAACATTTATATTGAATTTTCAAAGGTTTAGAGATTTGAATCTAAAAGAAAAGGAGTTTAGTTTGAGAATCATAAAAGATGATTAATTTTATTTGTTGAATAAGAATGTTGAAGCAAATAGGTAAATTAAAGGGAATATTTGAAATCTCAATTCCGATTAAATCCATTTATTAATTTAATTATGTTAATCTACCTAATTATATCCTAGAGTTTAATTTACTTGATTTAATTAAACCATCTAAGTTTAATTTTTAAATTATGTTCCAATCAAAGTTCAAAATTAATCATTTATTATACTATTTAACTAAGCCATTTCTAACTTGATAAACAGAAGTTTTGATCGTATGTTAATAACCAACATTTCATATTAACTTTAAACTTTATAATTCAAAAACTTTTGATCATTTTAAGATTTATTCCTTCACTTATACTTTCATTGTGCTGCTTTGATTTTTTTAGATTAAATTTAGGTATAATGCTTCACTTCTATTGAAACTTTGAATTATTTGGTGATATATTATTTATTGAGTTTATATATTGCATATCTGTATTTATTATCATGTCTCTTTGGTGTTTCTCATTGTTTTTTATTATTGTAAAACATATTGAAACTTGATATTATTTTGCAATTGTTTCTATGTTTCAGGTTTGGTTTATTGCTTGTATTATACGATTACATTGTTTTATTGTATTGGTTTGGTGTTTCTTATCATTTTCGTTTTTATGAAACATCTTGAGATTTAAGTTATTAGATTTAGCATCATTTCTTTATAATTATTTATTTACTCATCATTTATTTCTTTAATTATCAGGAATGTTATATTTTATAACTCTTATTATTACTATCATCTAGTTAATCTCATTTTCGTTTATTTATGTATGTATATCAAATTTTATCCTTTTTACATTTGCAGGGTATTATTAACAAGTTATGAAAAAGTTGTATCTTGAAATTTTGTTTATACCAATGCAAATTTTTAAATGACAATTAAATTGTTTGTATTTTAATATTTTTAGATTGCGAAAAATAAAGAGTGATTCTTGTGAATTTTTTTAAAGCCTTTTCAAAAATTTATATTATTTACTTAATAATTATCATATTCGAGTTGTATAAATTTGGGTGGTTATAGTATCCAAGGGCTATTATGCTTGAGGTAAATACTAGTGGACTTTTGGAGCTCTTAGAGAAAGATTGAGACGACTAGATATCCAACTTCTTTTAAAATCTCTTTGGCAATATTGTGAGACTATTTCTGTTTTGGAGACGTATGGATGATTGTAATATTTTGATTATATGTAGATATTAGAGGCGTTATGCCCCTAGGACTCTATAATCTTGATATTTAAGTTAATTTATATCTAGTTCTCTCGCTTGCATATTATCTGTCATGGTCTTGAATTGTGCTACTGTACCGGTATTCTCTTTATTGCGAAGATGCCCTGTACATGATATGAAAGCCTTTGCATGACTAAGATAGTCATTCCTAAGTTTCTATATTGTATATGGTGGGTTGTCATGTTTAGGGTACCCATTAGATATGATACGTTCACCACTGATAAACATGAAATGAATTAGAGAACAAATTCATCTAAGTGAGGGATAACATATCGATGACCCTATACATCCTGATCTATGTTTATTCCAGTTAGAGAGGAAATATGGGAAGCTCTATGTAGCATTAGATTAGACAAATCTCTTGCCTTGGATGATCTACATGCAGGCTTTTCTAAATATTGTTGGGATACAGAGGGTGACTCTGTAGTAGACAATATAAGATACTGTTTCGAATCTGGTTATGTTCATGATGAGTTAAATAAAACACTAATAGTTTTTTATCCCTTTGGGTATTAGAAACTTGAATGACCTTTGGGCGGTCAACTTTATGTACCACCATGTACAAGATCATTACCAAAGTGTTGGTCCGTAGATTAAGACTCTAGCTTGATAGTTTCATTACCCCATCATAAGCAAGTTTTATCGCCGAACGATGTGCCACAGATGATGATATTTTCATGCAAGAACTTCTTAATAAGTTTACGTACATAAAGAGAAAAAAGTTTAGATGATCTTGAAACTGATTTAGAGAAGGCATATGACAGGATGAAATATGATTTTCTAAAAAACACCATGGAAGCTTTAAATTTCCTGTGATACCCCGATTTTCATTGAATACAAGAATTAACCCTAAAATAGTATAAGAATGTTCATGTTACTAAAAAATGAACTAAATAAGATAATAGTTAGAATTGAATAAATAAGCAAAAAGGAAAAACGATATTAAGAATATGATACTCCTAAAAATCAAAAGAAATTATCAAAGATTAGAAAATTAATATAAGAATTTAAAACTCAAATAAAAATAAATGAACAAAACTCCTTAACTCATAATAATAATAATAATAATAATAATAATAATAATAGTAAATGGTAAAGTAAATAGTAAATTATAATTAAGTAATAGTAAGAATGAAAAGTAAATCAAAGTAAATTAGATGTAGTCAAATAAATAAATAGTGTAAAATTTGGCTAAATTTATCAAATAAAGCTAAATTAAAGTAGTAAAAAGACTAAAATACCCTTAAATTAACTTAAATATCCCTAAATTCCCCTATGAAACACCAAAAGTGGTAGACAAAAATTATTAAGCAACTAGAAATGTCATAATAATTTTGAAAAACCAGAACTCTAAATTTTGAAAAAATTAAAGGAAAATTCCCAAAAAAACAACAAATTTACTTATAAAAGAGCAAATTAACCAAACAATTATCAAATGAAGACACAAACATCAATCAAAACCCTGCAAAAATCAAGAAAAATTGGGAAATTTCATGAAAACAGCTGTCATATATATATATTTTTTTTTTACGTAAGGATAAATTAAGGAAAATTATTGCATGCATGAAAATTAGATGTCAAACTTAGGAAAATTACTTAACATTTCTCAAAAATCACTGTAACTTCTAGTATGAACGTGTAAAATGTATGAATTATGTGGTAATTTTTGCATGGAAAAATATTAACACCTAGTAATTTTTATTGAATTTACAAACTCTAGAAATTCACTATAAATATTGCCAAGAACTTGTAAAATTCACCACACTCACATCTGAAATCATAAAATCAATAAATTTGGAAGTTAAGAGTCTAAAATTAGGAGAGTGTGTCTGACAATCTTGAAGGAGGTAACTCCACCGTCTTGTGGCGGCGCCGGTGAAGTGTAGCCGATCTCTGACGAGGATTAATTGCAACATCAAAACTTGTTCTTTCGGCACCAAAATTTTGCAGTAAGTACAATATAATATTAGTTACAACATCTAAAATTTTTAGAATTTTTCATAAAATTTTGATAATTTTAAAAATTATATGATTATAGCTATGAAAATACCAAGAATAGTGAAATCCGAATTACTAGTATAAAATATCTAAACGATTTCTAAAAATAAAAAATATTATATTAATACTCCATGATATTCATGCTGACATTATTGACAATTACAAAATTTTCACATTTTTTTTAATATTTACACCAATATATCAATTATAGCTAGTAAATAAAGAAATTATGAAAACTATACTAAATATTCATAACCACCTTAAAACTTTAGTTAATTAAGTATACTAGTACCAATAATAATATTCACATCCCAATAAAGAAATTACCAAATATTAATGTAATAGTTAGTTATAAAGTTTAAATCTTAACAACTCTTAAAAGCGATAACCTTGCATTTATAATTAAACAACTATATCATATGTTATACAATTAGAATAACTTTTCTAAATATTTCAAGCTATACCCACTTATCAAACTATTTAGAATTCTTTCAAGATTTCCTAAATAAAATTATAACCTTTTAAATTAATTAAGTACCTAAAACTGCTTAATTTTACAAAGCCTTAATAAAAAGCAAACTAAGCTCATTAGTTCATTATATACCAACTAATAAATATGGTGAATCTTCTAATAGAGTCATTTTATTCCTCAATAAATTATAGTATAATCATACTATAACTACAATTAAAATAAAATCTTGCATCATAACACTAATTCATCTCCTCAAAAGCATTCTTTTAGGTATTACTCCACAACAACTTATTCCACACATGAAACTCGTTTTGGTGAGTGGTCCAGCTTCACAACTATTCTTAAAGAATCTTTATGTCCATATATTGTGTGTGAATGGTAACCTAGAAAATAAATGCAAGTGATTGATTAAATGTTTGTTTGTCTTGTAATTGCTTGATATGATATGATGAATTGGGTGATCATTAAAGTAAACCAAGTATTATAAGAATTTATTTGGACCTTCATAAAGACTTGCATTACACGAGACATCAAATATCTTGCATCCATCAAATCGACCATTCAGGTGAGAATGGAATTTCTTCTTCTAATCTTTATTAAACTAAGTGACAAAAGAGGAGGTCGCAATAAAGGCTACAAGCTATCTGAGGATAGTCTTAAGCGGTTTTTGGGAGGACAACGGTCCATTGCACATTTCCGGTTTAATGGAAGATGAATCTGTGTTCAAACTCCTCGAAACCCATATTAGAGTAGGTTAATTTCTCTAATCTCGTGATGAGCCAGTCAACATCATGTGGATGGTATAGTATTTGATCATGCATACATTTTATAAACATGTTTGCTAACTGCTTTGAAAGGTATCGCAAGATTCTGAGCACGTGGAATTATGCTCACCACCATATAGCTTCTTTTGCAGGAAATCCGTAAGAAACAACACAAAATGCCTAGAATAATTCCTGTAAGTACCAAAAACTTAATTCTAGTCTCCATTTCTGTAAGTATCTTTTAAGTGTGATATTATTTAGTGAGCCTAGTAGTTATCAGATGTTTATGGACCATGAGCTGGGCAAACTCCATAAACCTTTGATAATTATGGTGAGACTATACGAATTAAATTTCCAGGATGTGACATTTCCCAAAACAATAAATCAAATTATATCCCGATGTTTCTCAACCTCCTCCTTTTCATTTATACTAAATGGTGAAATATCTAAGCAATTTCATATCTCAAGTGGCTTACGTCAAGGCTATCTTATTTCCCTTTATTTGTTCATCCTTGGTATGGAAATGCTCAGCAGGTAGATATAAGCAGCAATTGAGTCAAAATGGTGGAAACTTATCAAGTTAAGGGATATTGATGCCAAATTCTCACATGTCTTTTTTTGCAGATGATTTACTACTTATGGGTGAAGCAACTATGGAGAATGCCTAACTGATTATTGACCTAATGAATCTGTTCGAGTAGATTCAGGGTAAAAAATCAACACTACTAAGTCAAGAATCTTATTCTCATCCAATGCTAATGATGATCTTAAAAGACACATAACAAAAGTCATAAACATGAAGAGCACTACAAACTTGGGACAAATCCAGAATTTGATCTAGGAAAGAATGGTAACTTAGGAAGGGAAGCTACTAATAAAATCTTAGAGAAGTTATGATAGAAACTAACAAACTGGAAATCAAATATCTTTTGCATGGCTGGTAGGCATGTCCTCATCAAATCATCAATGGAGGGCATTATGGGGTATTACATGCAGCGATATCACTGCCAAAAATTGTTTTAGTGAAGGCAGAAAAACTGAGTAGAGACTTCTTCTGAGGCAGTACGAAGGAGAGGAAGATTCATGAAATAGGCTGTAATGAAGCTATAAAGAATGTTCTATGGACCAAATTGGCAAATCGTAAGAGAATAATTTTCTAACAAGTGTTTGCTTAACTAAATCCAAGAACTTAAAACACATTGTCGAAATGGTTGATTGGATTGATCAATTCATAACATGTAAAATGAGAAATGATAAATCTTACCTAGACTATTATGGGTGCTTCGGCCTCCTTCATATATGGCTATTTATAAGGCAAATGGAAAAATGTACTCTAACTATAGCTTGGATAGATATTGATATTTGGAATGAGGAGAAAATTTGCTATCCGATAGATCCAAATGTAGCATGCAGGCTAGGATTAATCCTATTACTTGATGATGAGACAAAAGATGCATGGGCCTGGCGCGATGAAATGAGAGGTGAAGTCATAATAAAGTGAACATACCAGAATATTTTTACAAAAAGACACAACCTACATGGCAAGGACTTTGAAGCTTGGATATGGTCTATTCAATCCATCCTAAAATCACCTTTTTCATTTAGAGATGCTGGAAAGAATGTCTTTAACAAGAGATAATTTGATAAAAAGAGGCCTATATATCGATCCAATATGCCTTTTTACGTAAAGAAGCCGATGAAGACTTAACCCATCTATTCATGAAATGCAAATGAACTACGAAAAAATGGAAAGCTATTAACCCCCCATAGGATTTTTGAAGCATACCAAACCTCCCTTTCAAAACATGGCTAAAGACAAACGCCTAGCAGCGGAAAGAGCTAAATAAAAGCATAATCCCTCAATGGCAAGTACTCTCTTGCTTTGCAATGTTGCATATTTAGAAGACATGAAATGCCAATATCTTCTAAGATAGAACTAACATACGGAATTGGGAGCAAGTGACCAGATCGGCTACATGATTATGTTTCCTTCAAGAGTAGTTTTAAATTTATAATGGTCCATTTTTAATTCACCATAAAGGCAATAAGCAGTGTACCTATTGCAAACGTAATATAGCGCTAAAATTGGGGTCATCCACAAGGAATAAGCAACTACTAGTAATAACTCTTATTCTACTATCTACCTGACAATTTTAATGATTTTCTATTACTATTATACTACTAACTATATTTAAATGACTAGGAGAAACAAATACGCACTAGTGCTAACAATAAGCAAGATTCAATTAAAACAAACGATCTAGGTTTTGTCTTCATCTAATTTATCATGTGAATCCTTGAAAATTACATATTTGATTTAGTTCTTAAGCTGTTAAGTTTCCCAAGTAAAATGATAATTCTTTCGAATCTATTGATTTATCTAAACTTAAGTTAATCAATTAGGATTTCTCCTCAATCAATAACAACCTAAGCCTGCTTTAAGAACATGTACTCAATTGGAAAATCATACACAGAAGATTCTTGCTATTCTATGTCTAGAATTACAAACAAATCTCATCAATTGCATAAATCTATTCATAAAAGCAATTTTTCAATTAGCTTAAACAAAAATCAGAAATAAATTTGCATTTCGGATATACAAACTTAAGAAATAGCTAAAGAACATGCAATTGAACAAAAGAACATCAATCTTTCATTAACCCCAAATCCTCATTACAAGATAAAATTAGAGTTTAACAAAACCCAGATCTAAAACTTTTACTCTTCCATAGTAATTAACAAGAATACATGAAATCCAAAATACAAACTAAATTTCGTGATATCACCCGAGAAAATGAAGCTCAAAATTGTGGATCTTCAATCCAAAATAATCTTGACTTGTTGTTAAGCACCTATAGAACTTGTGTATATTTCCTGTACTTGCTCTCTTACTTCTTCTTGTTCTTGTTGATTCTTCATCCATCTTCATTTTATAACGATTCTTACATAAATGGAATTGAATGCTCATTATGGAGAAAGTGAGAAGTTATGGGAGTTACAGGTCTCTTGGCTTTCCAAAGTAACATTCTTTTAATGCCCAATAGATGTTACTTTAACAAATAGGAGGTTATTATTCAATTAAAAAGCCATTTCACATTAAGTAACACACTGTCAAACTGACATGTTTGGGACAAGTCGTGTCATTGAGCATGTGTGGCAATTTTCTGTAACGTGAAAATTGACACGAATGGGACACAGCTTGTCCCAGAGTCGTGTAACAGGCTGTAGCTCATTCTTGGAAATGATATGCCCAGCGACAGGTCATGTCATGGTCGTGTCCTTTGCAAAGTGAAATGTCCAGATTGATATGGTTTGTGACAAGTCATGTCATTAAGCTTCTCTTTTCAAAACTTGAGATTTAGACCTCGATTGTTCTTTTTCTTGACATGATTGATAGATATGGCCTGTCTTTGTTGTGTTGGCCACTTTTTGTCTCCAAACTTTGCATTTTTTACTTGTTTTGCTTTCTTGTTATAAGATAGCTCCTTTAAAGACTTGAAATCATAAATTAATTTTTAAGTCCAAATTCATAATACTTATCAATAAAGTGATCAATAAAAGTCCATTTTGGCATTCATAAAATAGAATAAATTTGGTTTATCACTACACATGAGTTTTAGAGCCATAGAAGACATACTAGAATCAGTAGTAGCAGAACAGATATCAGCAATGAATGAACTTCACCAAACTTAGACCAACTGAAAGTTAATGTTGATACTTCAATAAATGACGAACTCAAGCATGTTGCTGTTAGTGAATGTCTAAAGAATCTAATAAGAGAATGTCTAGACCTCTTTGGTAAAATTACACACAAGAGCCCATCCCTTGAAGCAGAAATCTGAGGATCATCTATTGGGCTCTATCGTACTTTGCGCAACACAAGAACATTAGCTTGATCATTGAAATATACTCATTAGAAGCCCTTAGGTGGTTAATTGCACCATAAGTTTCTAATTACGTGTCAAACTTTGTTGTTTTATGCAGACAATTGATCCAGACGACCCCGTTAGTTTGATTGTATTGGACGCCTAAGAAAGCTAACTAAATGGCTCATGAAATTGTTTCTAGCAAACTTTCCTTATACAAGGATCTTGTGTGTGTGTATATAGTACTCTTAACATTTTTGCTAGTTTCTTTAGTTGGGTGAAGGATCTTATTATCCATTCTAAGCTTAATGTAATTGATGAAGGGATTTCTATCCCTGATCATGTAACTAAACCAAACTAATTTTGGCCATGTACACTTTATTTTGATATTTTATAATATACGTGCAATTACAAAAAATAAAATAAAATTCATAATGATATTCTTAAGATGCAATGAATTACATATAATAAAAAGTCATGTAAAAAAGAAGAAATTAAAAGGGAATATAATAAAAAAATTATAAAAGTAAGAAGTATTCTTTTTGTCGTTATTATAATGTAAATATAAATATAGATAAAATTTTTACTTTATTTTTCATTTTCGCTATTTCATAGTTTAAACGTTTTCTTTTGCTTTAAAGTTTGTATATTGCATTATCTTTATGTATCATCATCAGTTAATAAATACATATTAACAATAAGATATTAGATTATATATACATATTTATAAACAAAAATATTGATTCATATCTTGGAAATAAAAAATAGATTTGATTTATATATTAATCATGTAAGTTTATTTATTTATTTCAAAAAAATATTTGTATGTATACACATTCTAAACAAAAATGTAAATTTTATATGTTCATACCTAAAAATTGAATGAGGACAAAAAAAAGGAATATATGTATTTTTTTTTAATGCAGGAAAAATACATTTTGCCTGCTGCAATTCGAACTTGAAAAGAAAGCCGGCTGCAGCCGCTCAAAAGGCAAAAAGAAAAGAACACTTCGCTCTCACTCATTTGCTTTCAAGCAACCGTGGTCGTGGAGGAGGTTTAATATCAGCAACCACCACATCGCCGATGGGGAAGGCATTACAATCCGCACAGAACCTATCTCCAGATGTCATTCAAGTCATCGATCAGCTCGAACGCCATTGTCTGGCTCCTGATGGATCTCTCGTCTCCAAATCTACTTATCTCGAACTCCAACTCGTACTCTCTCTCTCATATCCGATTGTATCTTGCTTTCGAGCAATCGAAGGCATTGTAGCTTAATTACGTTTTTTAAGTCGGAGCAATTCTACTGGTTACGGACAGCGAAATCTCTTTGTCTCTCTGGATTGATAGGATTTGAATTTGTTCGATATTCGAGGAATTTAAAGCTATGTAGGCTACTTATAGCGATTAGTTGTAGCGAATTCACTCATGAAATCTCTGTCTCTACCGCGATTAGGTTTTATGTGGATATTCGTCGTTGAAATCTCTGTGTGTGTGTGTGTGGATCAATATGTTTTATGTCAATAATCGGAAGCATTTTAGCCTAGTTTGAGATCTGTATACCTTTTGAATGAGAATGCAGAAGGTTTATTTATATATTTATTTCGTTAAATCAGAAGGTTTAATTTCGTTCATTAGGTTTAGAAGATAATGTACATGACTGTAATTGATGTTTATTTTTTATCAGGCAAGAGAGGAGATGTCTAAAGAAAGATTGCGATATCTCGAAGCCATGGTAAGGTTGAGAATCATGCTGTTTCTTTTAAGCCATGGTAATATGAGGAAGGATTTCATGAGAAGAATAGATTAAATAGGACTAACTGCAGATTAATTTGTAAAGTTATGTGAATTTTATCAATGGATGTCTTTTCAGTATTGTAGGATTAGTGAAATTGAAGGATATTTAGCTTTGAGATTTTTATTTATGGACTGAGCAGTTGTATGTATATATATAAAATTATATATATATATATATTAATTATTTGAATTGAAGTTGGACGTGTTTTTGAAAATTTAAAGAATAGTGTGCAAAGTTGTTGTTTTGCCTCCTGATGTCTTAAGATAAAATTATGTCTAGGCAATATATTGTGAGGCAATTGCAATGGTGGAAGAGTTTCAACAGGTTCTTTCTGTCGCTAATCTTGGAGGAATTCGTGATCTTCAAAATTCGTACTCACAGCTCGGCTTGAAGAATCCTCCTCAGGTTTTTAAATTTATGCATCATGCAAATTTTTCCTTCATGATTATAGCTGGATTATGGATGTGATCTGTGTGGCAATATGTAAGCTCTGGGGACGGAATATCTAATTTTCTTTTTAAATAAAATTTATCTTAGATTCATATAGGACTATCATGAATTTCAAAGACATTGGTTTATATAATCTTGTATAGTTGGTCATGAATATGGGGAGACTGCAGAAGTGCGTTGCTCGAATTTGATGAGTTTTTTCATTGAGAAAAAGAAAGAATCTCTCTTGTTTATCCTAATGTGCGAAGAAATGATGCCTAGCCTATGATTATGGCTTGGTGTTATGTCATTATATCCTTTCTTTGTTCTTTCAGGATTGAAGTTTGCTGTTTGACTTGTCATTGTTGATATGTAGGTCTATGAAACCCTAGAGCATCGGATGGTAGTTGCAGAAGCAGCTCAAAGATTGAGGCTTCCTTTGATATCTAAAGATGGCGAAATACATGAGGAAGAAATTGAGAAATGGAGTGTAATGTCAAGAAGCTCCATTGATAGTACATCTACCAGTGTTACTATCAGCTCAAGCTCTAACTCAGTAAATTATAGTTCTGCAAACAGTACATTTGGGACAGGAAATAACTCCCTTTCTGTTGTGAATAACACTGATGGTGCTGAACCTGGAATCGGTGGTGGCCCTAATCGTTTCTTGGGAATTACGCCCACTTATTTATGGCAAACTCAACTCCATCGGGCACCTTCATCCATGGTATAACTTATAAGAATAGTTTATGATAGATCTCTCATGTTACTTTGTCATATGGTTCTAATTATCTTGTTCTTGGTAACATCAAGTCCTTTGTATCTGGCTCTGCCACATATCTGCTGCTGGAGAATAGAACAAGCTTACAGTGATTAACTTATACCTGAATGTAGGATATGACAGAATACCAGATGTCTCTTTCCCATGAGATTGAAGCTCGTTTGAAAGCTAAATGTGACAAGTTAGCTGACGTATTTTCTGATGAAATCGGTAGGTTAAATTCTTTTTGCATGCGTCACGTTCTTTGAGAATTACTTATATTTATTGGGAAAGTATGAGATTGATTTTTGATTTTGGAAAATGGTTTGGTCAGGGAAAAAATTTTACATAAAAGTTGTTCAGTTGATATATTTTGAATGATCATATACATCTTTTAATGCAAGTATTCCTCTTTCAAGATCGACTATGTGAAGTTTTCTGAAAAATGGATGTTTTGTTGCAAGGATGGTTGCACATGATAACCTCCTTATAGCATTACAGAGTTAAGTTTGGTCTGATCCCTTTTGACTGTTTGCATATTTTTCCAAAAATGAGAAGGTCAAATAGTCTGCAATCAATTGTTACATCTGAGAATGATACGATTGACAACTTTACTGTGTGGTTTTTTACTGCAGATTCATCTTCTGGAAATCAAAATTTGAGTACCCGTCTTCCAGAAAGGTCTGGATTGCTTTATTTATTTATTTATTTTTTGTAGTTCTGTCGCAATTTTTAGTGACAGATGTACTATTAAGATTGACTCAAATTATAAGCTGTTTATTAGTTTGAATTTCATTTCTTGTGAGTGGTAGAGTGTTTGGTTATTTCACAAAGTTTTCTACATGTCAAGTTCTATTTACTAAACTTGAAATGATATTATATGCATTGGAATGACCGGCATTCTTGGCATGGAGCCTCTGGAACTCAGTTTGCTGTGCTTTATTGACACAGAGATGATTCAGTTAGATTTGATTCTGTGTGGGGAAGGACATCTTACATTCTCCATAGAATCCGGTGCTTTTGAAAACGGTGTGGACAGGACTTGTTGAATGAACAAAGTTGTGTTTCTCCTATCTTTTGAGACCTAAATTGTCATATCAAATTGACAATAGAGTAACTGTGCAGTAAGAAGATCTAAAGAATGTACTACTGAAATGCTGTCCATTATATGATGTCTCCATCAAATAATTTGATGAACCATCATTGGTTTGTATTCATATGACTGGAATAGAATTCATCCACCATCATGAGATTCTTAATGGAAGAAATGAGAGAAAGATAACTTTTTGTTTTTAATCAATTTATAACCATTTTAGAGAAGACTAGAAAATGTTTTCAATTGAAGTATATCTTCCAATTTCCAAGAATTTTACGTTTATTTGAAGTGATTTGCATGCTACCTTTGAGGATCACTTGAAAATGAGCATGCAATCGTTTGAATGCTTTTATTGGTTCATTCTTAGGTGTCAATATAGTTTACAATGGGTTCTCTGCCTCATTGCAGTAGATAGTACGCTTCCACAAAAGAGTTGAGCTTTCTCTTCTATTTTAATGGCCTATAATTTTTCTTCTCTAATAATCATTTCTCAGGGTGAAGTTAATTATTGAGGAGATTGATAGAGAAGAAGCAGCTTTGAGGGAAGACCTTTATTCTGCAGATAGGAAATTTACAGAGTACTATAATGTAAAACAAAATAATCCTGCTTTCTCCATCCATGATTACTAGTTATTACTATTTTTTTCTTTTCTGAAAATGATCCAAATTTGATCTCTTAGCTGGCCTGATCTGCAAACTTTAAGTCATCTTGCATGCTAGGTCTTAGAGCAGATACTTGGAGTACTTATCAAGCTGGTAAAAGATTTGAAGCTGCAACATCAGCACCAACATGTAATGTTTTGATATTAATTTAATTTTCATAAGTATCTAGAAATATCTTCTGCATTCTCTAAATTGAGAATGTTTTTCTCGTGGTAAATCTTATTTGTATTGAGATTTAAGCATTCAAGAAAAGTCTTCGTCAGAAGTTCTTACTTGAAGGTGTTGGTACATGTAGGATGAACTACAAAAGACTTGGCTATGCAAACGGTGTGAGACAATGAATGCAAAGCTAAGGTTTGTTGCCTCTTATGTTTTTAATCACATTTTTCATTGTTTTAGCCTTGCTTTTGCCGTTTTACATTCTAAACATGTTGACCGTGATTAAACCCCCCTCCCCTCCCCCAACCGAAAAAAAAAAAGCATCAAGGTCCTAAGTCCCTAGGAAAAGTTTTTAACACAAATTGTTTAGGTTTGCTGATAAGCAACAGGAAAATGTAATTTTGATAATTTTCTTTGGTAAATATTATATTCATAAATATATGCAAAACGGTGTTAGTCATTTAATGAAATCAAAATGCTACGTATATTTACTACAAGCAAAAAATTTATCTACAAAGCATAATTATTATTGATTATCAGAAACCTTCAAAGACTTTCCTTGAATCCGAACTTATACTAATAAAATCCTATTTTATTAAGTGAATGTTGAAAGAACACCCTGATTTATGAAGTAGGCCAACTAAACTATGAATCAGCCTATGTCATCTGAGAACAGCATATACTTGTGTTGTTAGTAGAATCAAGTTGAAAAGGTTCGTCATATGCATAAAATGCATTAATATCTGCAATTTTGAAAATGGGAGCATTCGTCGCACCTGAAGGATCAATCACATCAACATTATCATTGATCAGCTTCTTACTCTTCTATGTTGTGGGATGCAATTTTGTTGCACTACCTGCCTGAAACTGCCTTCTTTAACAAAAAAAAAAAAAAAAAAATCACAAGTCGTTGCTATCAGCAAACATTTGATTCCTTAGTTGCATATTTGCAGCCTGGTTGTACTTAGGATTGACCTCCTCCCTTTTATTGTTATGATTGTTATTATTTTGTGTGTGTGTTTGTGTGCATGCTTGGATTTTGCTCAGTCATCCAGATATCAAGATTATCTATTGGCTTTTTATATAGACCTAGACATCTAATGCAATAAGGGTGCGATTGGTTCGTTGGTTTGGCATCTATTTCATGTTATTTTCAATCAAACTATTTGTAAAAAACAGATACAAATAAAAAACAAATCTTATAAATTAGATATAGATAAGATACTGATGTAAGTTAAATACAAATAAAAAATAGACCATCCAAACAAACCTTGAATATGATTATGTGTGAAAAACATTTTCCTATTGTGCAACTTGTTATTCATCACTCTCAGTGTATCTGCCCTAACCCATGGATCCTTCTTCGCCAAATTTCATGTGTCCTTCACTCTAATCTAACATGAAGTCTGATGCCTTGATCCATGCCCATGCACATCAGATCCCATTACATGACTTGAATTACCGAACCAGAACAAGCCTAACCTAATGCTAATCCTTTTCTTAAATTTAAATATTATATATACACCTATATCTATTATTGGTTCTGATTGAGCAATGTTTCTGCCAGAGTTTTAAAGCATATACTTCTCTATGAAACATATA
The DNA here is from genome assembly GCA_024138025.1 of Combretum micranthum. Taxonomy (NCBI): domain Eukaryota; kingdom Viridiplantae; phylum Streptophyta; class Magnoliopsida; order Myrtales; family Combretaceae; genus Combretum; species Combretum micranthum. Next base: position 624,510 of record JAMXBD010000754.1, on the reverse strand, counting down.
CACCGGAATCTATTCCAGCTCTCCACAAAATAAGGTAAATTTGACTGCATTATTTATTGTAGATAGTGTTTTTGAGCTATTAGGATTGATGAGCTGCATACATGCAGGAAATATCTTGTTGAAGCGACAGAAGAAGCTTCTATTGCATACAACAAAGCGGTTTGCTCTATTTCTCCAATGGATTCTAAACATTTTTTGCCTACAGTGCTCATGAAATATGCTCATGCCTGTTTTCTTCTTCTCGCTTCTTTCTTTTGATAATATGCCTCTTTCCCTGGTCCTGCTGGGGCAATGACGTTTTGGAAAGGGTAAAAACAGTGGGTGGTTTTAGTATTAGTTTGTTTTGTCAAGATTTTCAAGTGGGAGGTTTATTAGGGCTCTTTGTCATTGGAAATTTAGGGATGGGCAGTTTGGGTGCCTTCCATTTGAAATGGTTTAGTTAGTTATTGTTGTAAAAATTGGGGTGTAAAAAAAAAAACTTGAGGCGTGCTAGGCACTGTCCTTAAGGATAGTTTGCCAACACAGATGAAATAATGGCGTATCCTCCAAGATTCAACAAGCCTTCTAGAATAATCTAGGTAATAGGAATAGCAAAAACAAAAGAATGATCGAAACCCAGCAAATTAGTAAAAGGAAGAGAAGTAAAGTAGAGAGTTTTGCCAATAAATTATTTTTGGAAAAACGTTTATTAATAATCTTAAAACAGATAGAAACAATCTAGAGAGATATGTGCAACGGTTCAATTTAAAATATCCTTTTAAAAATTAAAAATTACAACGGATGGATAAGATAATTTTAAAAGTGGCAGAAATGTAGGAACAGTGGAGATAGAAAACTAGATATTATGGTAAACGACATTTGAAATGGTCAAAAGACTTATATTTGGATAAGCTCAAGTAAATAATTATATTCAAATATTATTAAAATAATAATATACACGAAAAATAAAAATATTCCTTTGGACCAGGCCAATACATATGATTACATGCTCAGGGAGGGGAGGCAAATCCACGAATTTATACTAACAAGGCCTAGGCTTTGTGCGTGTGAGCCTACGCCTTTCCACCAATTCTTTGCAAGCCCACAAAGAGAAGGATGTTAATAAACTAGAGCTAGGAATAAGATCTAAGGAATGTGGGACTATTCCTTTTGAAATATATATGTACTATAACACACAACAGTTATTACATCAAATCCAAAAACTTAATGAAATTAGAACTCTTTAGGTTTTGCTATTTATCAGGAAATTTAACTTTAAGAGGTAGGCTTAGTGGTTAAGATCAAGACACGATAGTGTGCATGATGATTTGATTTCAAATCAGGCAAGGGTGCCTATTGGGACTATCTACATATTGGGAGTTGTACTCAACTCGTTCATAATTTACATATATTTGGTCCTCCTTCATAATAAGCACGTCTCTAAACTGTCCTATCAGGTTACACGCCTTCGAGAATATCAGGGTGTTGATCCTCATTTTGATACCATAGCAAGGCAGTACCATGATATTGTAAAGGTAATTCTAGTGCTCTGTCTTTCCTTGTTTCTTACTCCTTTTTCTAACCCCTGTTCCTTTTTTTTTTTGTTTGGCGGGGGGGTTCTGTGGGGGGGTGGGGGGGCCTGTGTGTGCTGTTGTTTTTAGGTTGGATTAGTTGTAAGACAACACTAATGTCTTGGTTTCTTGCAGAAACTGGAAAATATGCAGTGGACAATCCACCAAGTGGAGATGGATCTAAAGCGCTTACCAGAACACCAAAATGCATAATTTGATATTCCTTTCCTATTCTTTGGAAAAGAACAAAATTATACTTGGCTTATGGTACTTTATTGGGCTTTAGTGGTCAAAATTTTGTGCCTGACAACATTTTTATTTTGAGCCTGTAGCCATTGTATTTTGTGTATATATATACACGTGTGTAAACAATTCTTTCCTTAAATGCCTCCCTTCTCTTCTCTTCTACTATCCTTTGAAACTGTTAGCTCGTTCATGTTTTGCTTGCATAGTTGATATACTTTTGTGACTTCAGTTATCATACTTATCATAATAGCTAAATTTTAAATCTTTATAAGATGAAGTGAAACGGTGGACTTTCACCATTGTCTCTTATTATTTTTCTGATGCAATTCTATTTTTCCAGTTATACTAACAAACAGGAAATTTCTACTTGCATAAGTTAGCATCGCTAGTTTTGTTTACCTTTCGATTTGGGAGTCTTCACCCGACTTTAATGTGTTCTCAAGTTTTAGTGAAGTTTATCTGAAGCACTGGGCAGGTATGTACCATTTCAGACTTACCTATAATGGCCCCATCTACTTTGACCTATCAGACCAACGCCATTGTTTTTGAGGTGATGTTAAAAACACCACTTGGACTTTGGGTATTTTTCTAATTTCATACCTTGAAATTTTTCATTTCTAAATGTCATATCTTACTGAACTTTGTTCATTAAGTTCTACACCTAAGGTTTGAAGTTGTTAAATATCATATTAATTGAAATTTTATTCTTTAGTGTGTAAATAATTAGATGTAAAATAGCAAATTCGAAAAGTAAAAGACTGGCCATGACATTTAGCAATTTTAAGCTTTACTCTTTTAGGTATTACACTAAAAAGATGGTTAAAATTTAGGTTATTATTCCAATATCGTCCTCATTGCCATTAGATGGTTGAATTATAGCATGAGTGCATGGCAGCATTTTGGGCCTCTAGTCTTCTGTTTGATATTTGTCAAGCCTGATTTTTGTTCTTTGGGGTGCATGATGATAGTATATTAAATGAGAATTTTACCACAATTCTTTGTTGATCCAGTTGGTGGATGATGATATGATTTTACTAGTGTGGTTAATTACAAGGAATCTAGTGTGGTTGATTTCCCGTACTCAAGAGGCACATTGTACATTTAAAAAAAAAAAAAACTGGGATATCTAAGTAGTTTCATAAGCTCTTAAAAACCGTTGGCGTATTTACCTTAATATCTAAAAGTTGGATATCTTTTACACATTGTAAATCACCTATTGGTTCTTCTATCAGTGATTGAAAGTTCAAACTTGTATAGAAACATGCGTACTGAAAGTGAAATTTTAACGTCATGATCTTGGGTCTTTTACAGAAGCCCATCTATATAGATCAGATAAGTCTTTTCCTTTTATCCAACTCGAAAGATCGTGCTTTGTTTGCTACCATTTGTTAAAAAAGGATGGAGGCTTCGTTTTGGTAATTATATATATATCTATGTATATATACAGATCCGTTGACAAAATATATATCTTATCGTCCAAATAAGGTTGGTAGCTTGTATATTCCTGATAATCCAGCTATTGCACATTTCTTTTTATTTTCTCCTCAATTGTCGTCCTTTGGGATAATTTATCTCTCTCTTTTCTTGGTGTCTATATGTTGGAGAGGAAGAACCTATACACTATCCAGGTTGTTGTTTGTTACACAAATGAAGCTTCTTAATATCCTCCGCTGTCTACATAAAGTATGAAGGACATAGTCAGCAACACGTTTTGCTTTGATCTCTTAATAAGATGGAGCAGTATTGATTCTCTATTTCAGACTTTTCAGTAATAATAATAATAAAGTATAAATGATACCAATATGGTTCAAATCTGAATTAGATCGATAGAATAGAAATTGGACTGATTGGCTAATTTTAGAACTAGCTAGGAAACTTTGATTTCTTGATTCTTGTCCAGTTTTCCAACTTAGTACTGGGTAGAAGCTGTCATTCGGAGTTTTATTATAATGTGAGAAAAAAACGTTAAATATATAATTTTAATGTTTAAACATTTTTATGTGAATGGCAAAAATTTATTACTGTTAATGTGTCATTATTGTAATACGACATAATATATAAATGTACATTAAAACATGTCTAGTTTATATATACTTTTACTAAAAGCAAAACCTCTTTCGCACATTGTTAATATTATAATTAAAGTTGAATGTGTTTAAATGAATACAAATTCTAAACAAATTTTTAAAAATTTAGGTCAAAGACTTCAATGTTCTTAGACTCAATTATAAATTTGAATCTAAAATTAAAATTATTATTAATTTTTTAAAATTTTAACTTAAAAAATAAAAGTTTGGCAATTTTTTATGGTTCTAGACCAGACTGAAAATCACTAGTTCTATGGAACTTGGCTAGAACTGCTTCCTATAGTTCTGGCCATGATTCTTCAATTTCCAAAAGCAAAATTTTGGCGGTTTCAGAATCTTGGCCATGTTTAGCTAAATCAAGTTGCTTACATAGTTCAGGATGCAAAATCAAATTGCTTTAAAGTATACATGGTTAAGGTTCTCCAATCATATTGAATCGAAATCACCGATTTTGATTTTAGAAATCGAAGAGTCAAAACTTAGGGAGGTAGTTTCGTTCTACGATTTAAAATACTATAAATTTTTTAACTCATAATAATAAGGAGGTCTAACAACATTAAAATCTTTAAGTTATTTTCTTAAAAATTTGTCTATAGTGTGTATTTATTTGTATACAATAATAGAATCAACTTGATAGCAGTGGGGATGAGACTACGAAATAAGCTAAAAAGAAGCCTCTCATTGTTAAGGAAAGGATTTTACTATTAGTAGAAATCTATATAAACTAAATAAAAAATGTGTTAAGATATATTTATTTATTGTGTTATTAATAATAATACATTAAATGTTGTGAATAAGTAAAAATTTTTTAATATTCACATAAAATATTTTAAATATTAAAAGTTATATGATAATATTAAATTTTATTTTTTTCTTATTTTATTTATTTAATATAACAGTATAGGATAGAATTTGATGGCTCCAACCAGCCTAGGATTGGAATCCAACAGTTTCCTAGCCAGTTTCAGCATCGGCCAATCTATTCGATTTTAGTTTTAGTATCGCCATTAATAATTACTGACTCTATTTTTGGTTTGAAATTGAATCATAATTATATCTATTTTTTAAATAAACAATTTAGTTTGCAACAATTATGATTCACAAAGCATTTGTTTTCTTTTTCTTTTATTCATCTTCTTTTTATTTACCATTTCTTTTGTGGTTTTTTTATTATATGTTTATTTTAATTTGTGTTCAAAGTACATTTTTACTTCTCTAACTATACTTTCTTTATAACAAAATATAAGTAAAAAATATATTCCTAGTCCTCGATATTTTATTGTTTTTTTATTCGAGTACTAAACTTAATTTTTTTTTCTATTCGAGTCTTTAGCTTACAAACGAGAACTTTCTTAATGCCATTAGTTTTCTATGTTAAGTTTTGATATTAGGCATATTTTCATTCGCTCGACATTATTAATTCAAATTAATAAAATAAATAAATTAAAATAAAATTAACAAAATAATAAAATTTAAAAATTTAATTTTAAATTATTTAAATTAAAATGAAAAAAAAATTCTGCAAAAAAATAAAAAAAAAAAAGTTTTCTAGTCATTATTAAAAATAGAAAATTTCGATGCTCGCTTAGTGGATTCACTTACAAGCATGATTCCCAACATTTCACATTCTAAATGTTATCCAACTGATCTTCCTTATGATCGGATGAAAAAGAGCTTTATACCACTTATCCTGGCTTTTACGAAGTCTAAACTGAAGAAGAGTATGATTTGAGTTCGTTGAAGTTGCTTGGATATGGTGATGCACCGCCTAGTAAGGAGGTTGTTGAGCGGTTTAAGCAGAAATTTCTGATATCGAAGTTCAATAGGTAACTTTGTTGCTTTCATATTTTATGTGATTGTTCTTTCACATGTAGTTTGTTGTCTTTTATCATGCATTATTACATTGTTACATTATAACTGGTAAGATGGATTTATAGATGGTGCTATATTGAGTTATATGAATTAATTAATAGAGAATACTGGACAGAGTAAAAGTGTAATGGTTAGTTTTTTATTTGTATTTGTATCTTTTTTTAAAATGATATACATAAATATATTCAATTTATATTTATATTTTATCTATATTTAATCAATTTGATCTTTTAATGAGAACTGATGATTTTTTTTTTTTATCTATATCTAATTCTTTATAAATAATTTGTTAGTAGAAAGTTTGAAAAAAGTGTTTGTATCTATATTATGTCAACAACAAAACGGACCTTAGTTGCGATGTTATTACATCAGTTAATAAATAGCTCTGACGTTATTAGGTTAGTGGAAACAAAAACGAGTGATAAGAGTGGCAGCGATCGGGGCTCGTCTGGTTTGGACTTTAACTGGCTTCATCCCCATCATGAGGAAAGATTAGTTACATTAATTCTAGATTGTGTAGTATTGGAAATTATGTTTATATATGTGAATCCACTAAGTAAGCATCAGGATTTTCTATTTTTTTGTTTTTATTTTTACAGTTTTAAATTTTTTTTCCTTTGAATTTCTAGTTATTTTTAATTATTTTGTTATATTAAATGGGTCTATTTGTTTCATTTTTTCCTGTTGTTTTAGTATGTTATTTTTATCATTTTGAAACAGATATTTGTCAAGAAACATATATAAATACAAAATAGTATTTTTATTTATAAATAGACAAACAGATAAGATATAGATACGATAGATAAAATACAAATAAGATACATAAAATCAGACAATCGAAACATACCTTTAATTTAGTTATTTTATTAATTTGAATTAATAATTTTCATGAAATGAAAATATGCACAGTGTCAAAACTTAATAGAAAAAACTAATGGAGTTAAGAAAATCTCGTTTTTAAGTGTTTACAAAGGTTAAAGAACTCAGTGGGAAAAAACATTAGGTTTAAGACTCAAATAGAAAAAATGATAAAATGTTAAAGATGAAAATGTCCTTTTCCCAAAATATAAATACTTTTCATCAACCTGTAAAATGGCTATGGTCCAAGCGTATAGATGCTAACTTCTATAAAGTTGAATAAATTAATCAAAATAAAATGGAAAATTAAAAAAAAAACATAATTTGTGTTTTGGTACTTTAACGTATAAGTGATCTTCGATTATTCACAAATATATAACATGAGTTTTAATATTTTTGCAATCAAGTGATCTATGGGTGTTATTTTTTGTAAATACATAACTTATGTTTTAGTATTTTTGTAAAACAATGACCTAAGTTTTGATTTTAACAAATATATAATTCTTTTTACACAAAGTGACAAAATAAGTCATGTATTTTTCAAAAATCAAAACATAAGTCACTTATTTATAAAAGTATCAAAGCACATATAATGTATTTATTAAAAATAAAAACCCAACTCAAGTGTTTATAAAAATATCAAAATGCAAATAATGTATTTTCAAAAATCAAAACTTACTTGTTAAAAGTATCAATACATGTTATATTTTTGTATCTAACTAAAATAAAATCATGACATAAAAAGTAGGAAAACTTCTATGATCCTGTTAATGGACCATAATCAATTATTTAACTATTAATACATATGCTAATCGAAATATTTTTAATGGTATGATCATAATTGAATACGAACTTATTTGATTAAATAATTGATGGAACTAGACTCGTTAAAATAGACTATGTGACCTAGAATTTTTTGAAATGTAGAATAGAGACTATTTCAAAAAAAGAAAAGTAAAAAAAGAAAATTATCTCAATAGCGATGCTGTTGGGTTCCGATTTCGACTTGACATTGAACCTAATATTATTGTCATCGACCATGAACTTGACCTTTCTTGATTTCACATATCTCAAAACAGATTAGTTGACAGTGACAGGAGGTAAGTATGTTAGGGCAGTGGGAATTTCTTCACCGACCCAACCATATAGTCTCAAGTCAGGAGCGAGAGCAGGTTAGTTTAGGTTGTTGACCTTAAAAGGGTCAGAACTCAGAATCCGAGGAATAAGGCACAGATCTATAAATTTCTTGATCCGCGTTGACGGTACAAGCTGGTCGCTCACATGCCAAATAAATAATGGAAACTTGACATTATTAGGGCACCATGATGTTTTCATGTGGGCTGTCCTTAAATTGGGGGAATGAGAATATTGCTTAATGGTCATGTGAAGAGTGAGAGTGCCCCATTAGTTTTGTGGATCCACCTGTTGCCAAGTCCATCGTTCATAAATATAAGGTGCATAGTAAATCACTTATAATTCGTAAAAATTAAAAGGAAAATATTACAATCTGTTTGTTTCATAATAAAATATGTTGGATATTTACTAATATTTGGTATGGGGAGTTTGCTGTCTCAAAAATATTATTCATTTTGTATTCTTTGTGAATAAATATTGACACGTATTAAAAAAAAAAAAAAAAATAAAAAATCTCTCAAATAAAAAGAAAAAAACATTTCATAAGATATATTAGATATTTATTTGTTAAGACATAAAGAAAACAACAAACTCAAGACAGTGAATTTTTATCTCTTGTTACTATCAAAATTTTTTGGTTATAATTATTGATTATTATTATGACGGGCTCCAAGAGATTGTCGGAAAAAATGGCATGTGGTTGTAAGTGACTAAGTGATGATGAAAGATGATAGATAGTGGTTGGTCATGCTATGCTAATTAACAATCATGAAAAATATCAATGAAAATGACTTCTATCTCTTTTTTTATTATTTCATTTTAGAAAATGAAAATCATTTTCTATATTTTCTATTGATATTTTCAACACAGGTGATAACTAATTACCCTCTAAACTGACCATTATCTCTTAGTTTCTGCCATAGATTAATAACCTAACACTGTGTTTAGCAATGTTTTTGAAAGTGGAAAATATTTAAATGAAGAGAAAGGAAAAGAATGGAAATAAAATGAAAGGAAATATTATTATTATTATTTGTTTGTATATGAAGGAAATTGAAGGAAATGAGATGAAATTTTTTATTTTAATATTGTTTGATTGGTATGATAAAAGAAATGAAAGAAATAAAACATTAAATAGATTAAAATATACTTTATAATTTTTATTTTACTTTATGGGTATTTTTGCCATTTCAATCATTTTCTCGTGTTTCCGCTCATTTCATCCTTGTTCTAGACAGAAACAATATGGACTCAAATTTCTTTTCACTTCTATCATCGACTTGGCAACATGCAATTTCATCCCCAACAAAAGCAACCAAACATAAATTCATTCCATTTCCCCTATTTTCCATGCTTCAATCAATTTCCATGAATCTAAACAGAGCGTAAATCTCAAGATCATTACAACAAAATTTGACCATTTTGATTATTTGGTCATAACAAAATTCAAAAGTTCTTGAAATTTTTTTCCCCCAAAATAAGTACTCCTTAGCATCAATTTTAGAAACTATAATGTTGAAAATGACTAAGGCTTTTGCTTTCCAATAAGAATATGCTCTATATGGATTACTTAGTCTTTGTTCACTTTATTGTAATATAATTTTATTATAACTTTATTCCTTATGAAATCTATTATGACATTTACTTGCCTTCAAAGATTGGTCCATCTCCTCTTCATATATCTCGGCCTGCAAGAGCCTAGGAATTTAAATAATCTCAACATCTTACTTCTAGAATGGCTTATTCATTCAACATTAACCTTGTGGAAGGATAGACCATGACACAATTATCTGCTATCTTCCTCAACACACTATCTCACTTATCTTTCTTAATAAGTTATTGATGAAATCTTAGTTTTGGTATTTAAGATAACTCTGTCAATTCTCTTTCATCTAGTGGTATTGCAATCTCTATCTCAAAATCCTCCAATAACTTAAATGTTGGAGTACCGTGCTAAGACTACCCTTGGTGCATTTCAATCCATGTTTGTTATTTGTGCAAGTTAAAAAAGGTAAACAAGTAACACTCTTGTATGTGGTACCTACTTGTACCCCACTCAACCAAGTAAAGTCCAAGTTGGTGTTAAATGTTAAAGAGTAAGGTATGGGTGTAGGTTTCTCAAAACTTGCTCTTACAGGGTAGGGTACAGGCATGAAATTTTCATACCATGTACCAATCTTACAATCTATATTATAATATATATAAGACACAGGTTCTAAGATATCTTATGATCTGAAAAATTTTAATTATGATTATCTTTTGTAGACTACTTTCTAAAATTTTTATTTTTTGAAAAAATGTTACTATTTTATTTTAAAAGAACTTTGGTTGATGTGCTTATATTTCTAAATGATATGAAAGTATTTTTCATATCATGAGACTAAATAAATACAAAAGTGCCACCAAAGTTTTTAAATCCAAAATTTGTTATAGGTTATGCATATTTATTCAATTTTTCATAAAAATGTTTTACAAGTATTTGTAATAGGTTATAATTTTACATATTAATAAATTTTGCATATTGGAGGTTATAACATTTAGAAATTACTTTTTAAATTCTTTTTGTAGGTTATTTATATGTATATATATGATAATAAGATAGTTTTACATAGTATATGAAATCATATACATTATTATAAACTAAAAATTTTAAAAATAAAGAAAAATGTACAAGTTAAATGAAAATAATTTACAACCCTCATGGGCTATCTTGTACTCTATAAGTTTTACAAAGTATAGCATACAAGTATTAGGCTCATCACGTAGTTTTGGATATAAAATTTTAGTACTTTGTATCTTATGAGGTAGGTAGGATATGAATAAACCAATCACCTCTAAGTTAAACTCTACTTAGGTACCATAGCACCCATTGAATATTATATACTATATACATATATATATAAATAATCAATAATATTATATTATTATTTATGTAAAAATATAATACAGTAAATAACTTGGAATGTATCTTATAGAAAATTATACAACCCATCTAGGTTAATAGCCTAAAAGAATCGATGATAAATTTAATATAAAATTGTATGATGGGATATTTTGAAACACTTATTAAAATATAAAATATAATTTTTACGTTCTTCAATACTAATAATAAAAATTTAAGAAAGAACAAATGCATAAAAGATTGCAAATTTTCTGTATATCATATCCTAAAAAATTCTTTGTAAAACCTATATGCATTTTCCAGCTTAAGGTACAGTGGAACAGCAACAGCATATTGATGCAAAAGACAAAACCAATAATTATTGAAATTTCCAGTAAGAAATGACGAGGAAGATGGTCTAGGAACAGCTGTGGGTTTGATTCAACGTAAGATCGATGCAAGCGTGATGCAAGATTGAGGGATTTTTTCTTTTTTCTTTTTTGCATTTTCTATGGTGCTTCAAATCTTGGGTTTAATTATTTGTAGCAGATGGACAATCGTCACTTTAAAACAATGAAAACATTAAAAAAGCAAACCCCTTTATAATATTTCAAACTGGGTGAAGCAGGTCATTTTATAATGTTGATATGAATACTGAATGTGGTAGGATAGAGTATAGGCATATATTTTCTTAAATCTACATGACAGAGCATAAATACGAGGTTTATCGTGGTGAGCAAAATGGGCCTCGCCCTAAGTTTGAAAAATGTCGATTTTTAGGTTTTATAAATATATATATATATATATATAGATGGTGGGTATATTTTAAAAAATAAATATAAATATATTGGTATAAATACCCAACTGGTAAAAGACTTAGTTTTATAATTAAAAAGTCGTATTCAAATTACACAACTTAGTTTACTTTTTTAGATAGGGAAGAGCAGGTCACTTTATAATATCAATATTAATATTAAAGGTTATAGGATAGGATATGACTAGACTATTTATTGTATGTATAGAATAAAATTAAAAATTACATATGTCACATTGTGATTCGCTCATCATGACAACAACAATAATAATTGTTGACAAAAAAATTGAGGTGCAAAAGGTAAAACTAAATATCTAATAAGGTGTATAACCTCGCAATTTAAAACTTGAGGTGTATAATTGTAAAAGGGTTAATAACAAAAATGATACATGAATTTTCCAAAAAGAATAATTAAGTACTAAAATTTGGTTTTGAACAATTTGGTACTTAAATAAAATTTTTGTTGACTTTTTTTTATATATGAAGTTAGTTTTAACAATTTTAATACATGAATAAAGTTTTTGTTAACTTTTTTCATACCTGAAATAAGTTCAATGAGGTATAAAAAATTCATGAAAAGTTTGTTCAGGTACCGAATTGAAACTAAACTAGGTATGAAAAAAATTAACGAAAACTTTGCTCGGATATCAAATTATTCAAAGTAAAACTTCATGTACTAATTATTCTTTTTACAAAGTTCAGATACCATTTTTCCATTATCCCAATTGCAAAAATTTGTAAAGTTGAGTTGTAAAACATAATATTGTACCTATACATACTTAACTAGTAAAAAGCTTGGTTTTGTAACCAAGAGGTTATTGGATCAAAACTTCAAATTACACAATTGTCATTTTACATTTTCAAGATGCATTTATTACTCAAATGATACTCTTTCCCTCTCTTTTAATTTTACTTTTTTCCCTACAATAACTAATAACATTAAATTTATTTATATAAAATTATATTTAGCTAAATAATTATCCTAGATTGTTACTTTTATTAGGTACTATAAATTACATAGTTCCATCCTATTGTATGAATTATTAGTACACATTATATGACTTAGTTTGGTAATATATGGGTATGCATATCTAAGTAGTAAAAGCTTTGTTTTATAACCAAAAGGACATGGGTTCAAATTGCACTCATTTTACATTTTCAAGATGCATTTATTGCTTAATTAATACTCTTTCCCTCTCTCTTTTAATTTTACTTTTTTTTCCATAATAAATTCATTTATTATAAAATTATATTTAGCCTAATAATTATTGTAGATTGTTACTTTTATTAGTAGTCTACAATTGTATGAATTATTAGTAAACATACAATTATATGACTTGGTTGGTAACAATTTTTTTTATAATTATTGTTATGATGTGAATTATTAACTCGATATTGTTAATTTGATAAACATACAAAGTTATTATGAAAAAAAGTTAGATTAAAAATATTCATGTTAATTTGCTCTTTTATTTTACATGCAGTTTCCTATGGAATATTTTTTTTCTAATCCATTTTATTAAAAATAAAAATTATATAAACTTTATGTATTTTTTAAATAATTTGATAGACAAATATCGATTAATATATTATGTTGTAATGAAAGGTGAAAAAAATAAATAAACATTATAACATATAAGACATAATGGATCCCCCCAAAACCATTTGAATTCGTATCAGTCCTTGGTCCATTGTGGAATTTGTATTTACTTTTATATGGAAGAGTATAAGTATGAGGTCTACAGGACTTTGTATTGCTTTTATATAGTAAAGTATAGGTATAACATCTACTTGGAATTTGTATTTTAATATTCAGAAGTTTAGATTGAATATTTTATACTCATCTATTAAAAATTATAAAATGATATCATAAATAAGAAATAGATAATAATTCTTTATTTTTTAACATGTTTAGGGATAAAAAAGAGCTAAGCCAACTTATTATAGAAAACACAATAAAGTGTTATTTAATTTAAAGCATCTCTTTTCTTTTAATTCTCTATGTTTATCTTGTTTTATTTGGATAAATTACATCAAAGAACATCAATGTTTGGAGATAAATTTATTTAAATATTAATATTTTGAGTGGTAAAAAAAGTTCAACATTTAGAAAAATGAGTCAAAAAATGTATCAATAATTGATATTAATAAAAATAAGAGATTTAATTAAAAACTAATCCAAACTTAAAATGAATTTTGCAAAACGATTATACCTCATTTGATATACTTTAGTAAATCACGATGCTTTTTTTAACTACTAAAAATTAATATATTAAATGACCTTGCCTTCAAACATTGATGCCTCTTGGTATAATTTACCTATTTTATTTTTCCAATTTCAAAGGTCAATCATTGTGATTTTCAAATTAGAACACACATGCGCGCACACACACTCAAAGATACATTCACCAACTTATTTGGAAATGCTACGGAAACTTGAGTTAATTAAATTAATAAAAAAAATTTGGCAATTAGTTTATTTCATATTATCCACTTGTTCTTGATGGATGGTGCTATGTTCCATCATAATGTAAAGGTATTTCACCTTTTACAGATAAGTTCCATAATATTGGATATTTGAAAATACGGTAGCTTTCTATTTCCATAAAATTATATGTTATTATAAACTTAAAATTTCAAAAAGAAAACTTTTTAAATTTCATAAGATATCATAAACATGTAGTTTTATAGGGTATAAAGTATAATAAACATACAACATATTATGGAATAGATTCTAATATAAAATTTTATATTTTATATAAGATATGGATAAAATTTTATACTTACCCATCCTATGTCACCTTACCTCCAATAATCAGAGCTAAAGATTTGTTTGGTTTTTTTTTTTATCTTTTTCAACAATTTATTATACTTAAAATGATATAATTATACAATATAATCATAATTACCTGAAGATTATGCTTTCCTTTTTTCAGGAAGAAAGACTAGGCAATTAAAAAAAAAATAAAATTTTCCTTTAATACAAAAATCACTTTTTATTTATTTATTCATCCATTTACTTATTTTAATTTTCCAAAAATACTTGAGATGTCGAATATGACGATTGGTTGCAACCTTCAAGCTTCACCTTTGACTATTACTATCAACTATTTTAGTTAAGAAGAATAACTATTGATGCTCTCCTCATTTTTTATAAGGTGTTTAGTTGAATTATAATTTTTATCATAAATTACAACTATGCAAAATAATATAGCACACACATAAATCACTATTCAATGATTTAGTTTTTATTTTTGTTATAAATATTCATGTCTTGAAGATATCAACTATATAATTATTTTCTTTCATAATAGAACATAATAAATATTTTATTTTATTTTAATAATTACTTATTATATTTTTTATGCCAACTAACCATTATAATAAAATTACTAGTTGTTAAAACTCTATTAGCTTCTTATTAAATTAAAATTCAATTCCACTTTTATTAGATAAAGCTAAATCAACAAGCCATTGATATTATTAGATTATATTTTACAATTTTAGGATCTCCAGTTATTCATCATTGCACATAGATCAGAAGGAAAAAAAAAAACTGAAAAATTGGAAAACGTTTTTTTGAGACAGACACCCCATGTGCCTTGTCACATTAATTAAAAATTTGAGTCCAATCAGAAATCAATTATTTAACAACAGACCATGCAATGATTAGCACCACGAGCAGTACTTTGAAGAGGAGCACATGACAATGGCTACTGTCTAAACTCTTTTTTTTTTTTTTTTTATTCCCCCCATTTTCTTTCTACTTCATTTCAAAAAGCAGGCATATAATATATATATACACACACATACACATACACATACATACACACACGTATAACCTACAATTTACAACGTGAAAATCCAGCCTCATCTATTTTATTGAAATATTAGTATATAATTAATTTTTACTAATATACTAAGAATTTTGGCCGAATAGCTTGGCTATTATCGAAAAAGACAACTCAATATTTATAGAATGTTTATGAATAAAAATTTAAAACTAATGGGACACTCTCATGTGAAAAGTAAGAGTGACTCATTAGTTTTATGGATCCAACTGTTGCTAAGTCCATGTTCATAAAAATAAAGGTGTGTAGTAAATCAATAAGTGTAAAAATTAGAAGAGCAATATTACAATCTGTTTGTTTCATGGTAAAATATGTTGTATTTACTAATATTTGGTATGGGAGTTTATTGTCCCAAAAATATTATTCATTTGGTGTTTCTGTGAACAAACATCTGACATGTATAAAAAAATTTAAAAAAATCTCTAAAATAAGGAATAATTCATAAGCCGTATTAGATATTTATTCATTGGGACATAAAGAGAATAATACGCTCAAGACAGCAAATTCTTATCCCTTTGTTACTATCAAAATTTTTCGATTATTGATTATTATCATGATGGGCTCCAAGAGATTGTTGGAAAAAATGGCACATGGCTGTAAGCGACTAAGTGATGATGAAAGATGATAGATAGTGGTTGATCATGGTATGCTAATTAACAATCATAAAAAATACCAATGAAAATGATTTATGTCTTTTTTTCTTTTTGATTTTATTGATATTTTCCACACAGGTGATAACTAATTACCCTCTAAACGTACTATTATCTCTTATCTTTTTGGTTTCTGTCAAAAGATATTAATAACCTAACACTATGTTTAGCAATGTTTTTGAAAGTAAATGGAGAGAAAGGAAAAGAATGGAAATAAAATGAAAGGAAATATTGTCATTATTTTGTGTTTGTATATAAGAAGGAAATAAAAGGAAATGAGATGAAATTTTTTATTTTAATATTGTTTGATTAGTAAGATAAAAGAAATGAAGAGAAATAAAATATTAAATGGATTAAAATATCCTTTATGATTTTTATTTTACTTTTAATGTATTTTTGCCATTTCAATCATTTTCTCCGTGTTTCCGCTCATTCCATCCTTGTTTTAAACAAAAACACTATGGGCTCAAATTTTTCTTCACTTTTGTTAGCGACTAGACATCATGCACTTTCATCCCCAACAAAAACAACAAAACGCATAAATTTCATTCTATTTCTCTTATCTTTCATACGCTTCAATCAATTTCCATGAATTCAAATAGAGAGTAAATCTCCAAAGATCATTACAATAAAATTTGACCATTTTGAGTAATTGGTCATAATAAAACTCAAAAGTTCTTGAAACTTTTTTTCCCTAAAATAAGTACTCTTTAGAATCAATTTTTGATACTATGATGTTGAAAATGACTAAAGCTTTTGCTTTCCAATAAGAATATGCTCTATATGGATCATTCAATCCTCGTTCACTTGATTGTAATAATAATTTTATTATAACTTTATTTCTTATGAAGATCTATTATGGAATTTACTTGCCTTCAAAGATTGGTCCATCTCCTTCTTCATATATTGCCGGCCTGCAAGAGCTTAGGAATTTAAATCATCTCAATATCTTACTTCTAGAATTGCTTATATTAACCTCATGGAAGGATAGGCCATGACCTGCTATCTTCCTCAACACACTATCTCACTTATCTTCCTTAATAAGCTACTGACGAAATCCTAGTTTTGGTATTTAAGATAACTCTATCAATTCTCTTTCATCTCGTTAGTATTGCAATCTCTACTCTAAAAAATCCTCCAATAACTTAAATGTTGGAGTACCCGTGCTAAGACTACCCTTGGTGCATTTCAATCCATGTTTGTTATTTGTGTAAGTTAAACTAAAGGTAAACAGGTAACACTATTGTATGTGGTACCTACTTGTACCCTATTTCGACCAAGTAAAGTCCAAGTTGGTGTAAGGGTTAAAGAGTAAGATATGGGTGTAGGTTTTTCAAACTTGCTCTTACAGGGCAGCTACAGGCATGAAATATTCGTACCGTGTACTATCTTATAATCTATACTCTAATATATAAGACACAGGTTCCTCGATATCCTACATTCTGAAAAATTTTAATCATGATTATCTTTTATAGACTACCTTCTAAAATTTTTATTTTTTAATTTTTTTTCTATTTTATTTTAAAAGAACTTTGGTTGATGTGCTTATATTTCTAAATTATACAAAATATTTCAATCTCATGAGACTAAATAAATACAAAAGTGCCACCAAAGTTTTTAAATCTAAAATTTGATATAGGTTATACATAGTTATTCAATTTTACATAAAAATGCTTTACAAGTATTTGTAATAGGTTACAACTTTTACATATTAATAAATTTTGCATATTGGAGAGACAACATTAAAAAATTACTTTTTAAATTCTTTTCACAGGTTATTTATAGTGAATATATATGATAATAAGATAGTTTTACATAGTATATGAAATCATATACATATGATAAAGTAAAAATTTTAAAAATGGAAAAATGACAAGTTAAATGAAAATAATTTACAACCTCATAGGCTATCTTGTACTTTATAAGTTTTACAAAGTATAGCATAAAAGATACCGGGTTCATCACGTAGGTATTGGATATAAAATTTAGTACTATATATCTTGTAAGGTAGGATAGGATATGAATAAAACTTTATATCCTATCTATTCTAGATGGCTAGAACCAATCACCTCTAAGTTAAACTCTACGTACGGTACCATAGCACCATTGGATATTATATACCTATACATACATTTATATATAAGCAATCAATAATATTATATTATTATTTATGTAAAATATAATACAGTAAATAACTTAGAATGTATCTTATAGAAAATTATACAACCCATCTAGGTTAATAGCCTAAAAGAATCGATGATAAATTTAATATAAAATTGTATGATGGGATATTTTGAAACACTTATTAAAATATAAAATATAATTTTTATGTCCTTAAATACTAATAATAAAAATTTTAGGGAAGAATAAATGCATAAAAGATCGCAAATTTTATGTATATCATATCCTAAAAAATTCTTTGTAAAACCTATATGCATTTTCCAGCTTAAGGTACAGTAGAACAGCAACATGCAGCATGTTGATGCAAAAGACAAAACCAATAATTATTGAAATTTCCAGTAGTGAGAAATGATGAGGAAGATGGTCTAGGAACAACTGTGAGTTTGATTCAACGTAAGATCGATGCAAGCGTGATGCAAGATTGAGGGATTTTTCCTTTTTTTCTTTTTGGCATTTTCTATGGGGCTTCAAATCTTGGGTTTAATTATTTGTAGCAGATGGACAATCGTGTTGCTTTAAAACATTAAAAAAGAAACACATCTGCGCTTACCTTTTCAAATAGGGTGGACTACGTCACTTTGCAATATTAATATGAATATTGATTAATGTTATAGGATAGAATATGAGTATATATTTTCTTTAATCTATTTTTATATGATAGAGTATAAGTATGAGACTTATCATGGATGGAGAATTAGGGGGGTTGAAACAGCCATGGCCCTCCAACGCAAGCTCGGAAAATGTCAATTCTTAGGTTTTATAAAAATTAAAAAAAAAATGCGTAACTTGTATATTTTAAAAAATAAACATAAATATAATGATATATATACCTAACTAGTAAAAAGCTTGGTTTTATAAAGGTCATTGGCTCAAATTGCATGTTTGGACTTACCTTTTTAGATAGAAAGGAGTTGGTCACTTTATAATATTGATATGAATATTGAAGTTTATAAGATAGGATATGAGTATATATTTTCTTAATCCAGCTTTTAAATGATAGAGTATAGGTATGAGGTCTATCATGGATAGATCAATAACACTAACATTCTTTGACTAATTAAAGTTTAATCGGAGAAAAATTTGATGAAAGAAAATTACTTATAGCCCAATTGTCTCCTTCTTTTCACGTTTTAATGTGTATTTTTTATTTTATTTGTATTACTGAGGTGGAATATTTTTATTGTTCGGCAAAATGACTAGACTGTTTATTGTATTAGTATATAATATAAAATAAAAAATTACACATATCACATTGTAATTTTTCATCATGATAATGGTGATAATGATTGTTGAAAAAAAAAATTGAGGTGCAAAAGGTGCCAACTAAACACCTAATAAGGTGTATACCATGACATTATCTCTATACATACCTAACTAGTAAAAAGCTTGGTTTTGTAACCAAGAGGTCATTGGTTTAAATTACACAATTGTCATATTATATTTTCAAGGTATATTTATTGCTTAAATGATATTCTTCTCTCGTGTAACTTTACTTTCTTTTTTTTTTACACATTAACTAATAACATTAAATTCATTCATTATAAAATTATATTTACCTAAATAATTATTCTAGATTGTTACTTTTATTAGTAGTGTACTGTAAATTACATATGTTCCATCCTATTGCATGAGTTATTAGTACACATTACCAAATATATGACTTGGTTTGGTAAATATATGGATATACATACCTACGTAGTAAAAAGCTTTATTTTATAACCAAGAACTCATCGGTTCAATTTACGCAATTGTCATTTTATATTTTCTAAATATATTTATTGCTTAAATGATACTCTTTCCCGCTCTCTTTTAATTTTACTTTTTTTTTTACAATAACTAATAACATTAAATTCATTTATTATAAAACCTTTATTTAGCTAAATAATTATCCTAGATTGTTACTTTTATTAGTGTGTACCATAAATTACATATGTTCCATCTATTGTATGAATTATTAGTAAACATCACAAATTATATGACTTGGAATGGCAATAATTTTTTTTTATAATTACTATTATGATGGAAATTATTAAATTGATATTGTTAATTTGATAGACATGCAAAGTTATTATGAAAAAAAATTATAGATTATAAAGATTCATGTCAATTTGCTTTTATTTTACCTACAGTTTCCCATTGAATTTTTTTTTTTGTAATCTATTTTGTTAAAAATAAAAATTATATATTTTTATGTATTTTTTAAAATAACTTGATAGATAAATATTGATTAATATATACGCTGTAATGAAAAGATTAAAAAAAAAAAAATTCTAACAAAAGACGTAGTGGATCCCCCAGAATTGTTTGATTCTATGTCTGTCGTTGGTCCATCGTAGCATTTGTATTTACTTTTATTCGGAAGAGTATAAGTAAATTTTTTTTATTTTTTTTTTATCTTGGCCGAATGGAAGAGTATAAGATAAGGTCCAGAGGACTTTGTATTTACTTTTATATGGAAGAGTATAGGTATCACGTCTACTTGGAATTTGTATTTTAATATACAGAAGTTTAGATTGAATATCTTATACTCATCTATTAAACATTATAAAATAATATTAATAAATAACAAATAAGTAATAATAATTTGTTTTTTTAACATGTTTTAGGGATAAAAAAAAGAGCTAAGCCAACTTGTTATAGAAAACACAATAAAGTGTTTTTTTTTTTTTTGGCCAAAAGTGTTATTTTATTTAAAGCATCTCTTTTCTTCTAACTCTCCTACGTTTATCTTATTCTATTTTTTTCAATTTTAAACATCAATCTATTGTGATTTTCAAATTAGAACGTCACACACACACACACACTCAAAAAGATGCATTCACCAACTTATTTAATTTTGCATTTCTTTTAATTTCTTATAGAAATGCTAGAGAAACATGAGCTAATTAAATTAATAAAAAGAATTTGATAATCACTTTATTTCATACTCCCCACGTGTTCTTCTATGGATGATGTTATATTCCCTCTTAACGTAAAGATATTTTACCTTTTACAAATAAACAAATTCTATAATATTGAATATTTAAAAATATGGTAGTTTTCTATATTCCATAAAATATATATGTTACTATAAACTTAAAATTTAAAAAAGAAAAACTTTTTAGATTTCATAAAATATTTAAAAACACGTAGATTTTATGGGGTATAATAAACATACAAGTTCCTACGGAACAAATTCTAATATAAAATTTTATATTTTATATAGGATATAGGTAAAATTTTATACTCTGCCCACCCCACCTGATGTCAACTCTACGTCCAATAATCACAGCCATAGATTTGTTTGGATTTTTAAAATCTTTTTTCAACAATTTATTTACATAAAAATTGTATAATTATAATATAAGTATAATTATTTGAAGAATATGCCTTTCTTTTTTCCGGGAAGAAAGATTATGCAACTAAAAAAAAAAGATTTTTTTCCCTATAATACAAAAATCACTTTTTATTTATATATTCATCCATTTACTTATTTTAATTTAGTTAAAAAGAATAACTATTTATTATGTTCCCAATTTTATATATGAGCATTATTAAGGTGTTTAGTTATATTTTAAACACGAATTACAATTCATCATAAATTGCTACTATGCAAAATTATAAATAGCATACACATAAATCACTATTCAATTATTCAATTTTTATTTTTATAATAAATACTCCTTCCTTAAAAATATCAACTATATAATTATTTTTCTTTCACAATAGAATATAATAAGCATTTTACTTTTACTTTTATAATTATTTATTTATTTTTTATACCAACTAACCATTACAATAAAACTACAATAGTCATCAAAACTCCTCTTTTATTAGATAAAGCTAAATCAACGAGCCATTATATTCTTAGATAACATTTTACATTTTTACTTTATCTAGTTATCTTCGCTAATTAGATCAGAAGGAAAAAAATAAATAAAACAGAAAATTGAAAAACGTTCTTGTGAGACAACGACACCCTATGTGCGTTGTCACATTAATTAAAATTTTGAATCCAATCAGAATCAATTATTTATCAACAAGCCATGCATGATTGGCACCACGAGCAGTACTTTGAAGTCGAGCACGTGATGGTGGCTACAGTAAACTTTTTTTTTTTTTTTTAATTTCCCTTTTTCTTTACTTCTTCAAAAAGCAGATGTATAATTATATGTATATATATGTACACACACACACACGTACAACCGACAATTTACAACGTGAAAATCCAACTTTATTATTTTATTGAAATATTAGTATATAATTAATTTATACTAATATACAAGAATTTGGCCGAATAGATTACGTTATTATCGAAAAAGACAACTCGATATTCACGGAATGCCTATGGATAAAAGTTTATTAAATAGGACAAAGTTCAAATTTCTTTCTTTTTTTCCTTTTTCTTTTTTTTATTGACTTTGTTAATCCATGTATAAAATCAAAAGAAAACAAGTATTATATACTTATTACAAAAAAAAAACAAATAAAAACACAATTAAAAACATAAATATAGAAAAAAATTATCAAGAATATTTTTAGAATAATTTAACATTTGAGTACGATATAGAGTACGTACGCGTGCTTTTGTTAGTTATCATAGGAGATAATTGCAATTAGAGTTTAAAAATAGATTATATATCATATATATAGTCAATTTTATAATTACTACTATTGGGGATAAAAGGGAAACGAATTTAATTAGTTCATCTTGTTAAGAGACTAATGTTCATATATATACACGCAATTAAAGTTGGGGCTAGCTTTCTAATTGAGAAATGATAAGAATCAATTAAAACTGAGGATTAATTAATGGCTAAAGGAAACACTTGTGACATCATCATTTTTTAGCAATTTATTTTCTCTAAATTTATTGGATCCTCTTTTTTTCCTCTCAATTTCTTATTGAAGTTGTCATGACTTTTAAAATAATTGTTATATCATTGCAATGAAATTTATTTGGTTATTTCTATAATCTTAACCGTTAATTATATATGATAATATTATAAGAGGACATTATTAAAAAATGGAATACAGAAATCTAGAGGATCCAAGGCACTTTAAGAATTAATTATGCAACTATTTAGTTATAAGAATTGAAATATTTTAGAAATTATTATGTAAAAGGCAAAATTCTAAATTATTATTCCGTTGTTTATGATATCTCCACCTTCATTAAAAGCAAATTTACTCCCTAAGAAACACCTACCCAATTATGTCTTTATATATGAACCCCCTATAACTTTTTCTTGTAGGGATTTTAAAAGGTAAAGGAAAATGCACTGGAATTTAAGGAAAACAAGAGTTTAGTGGAAAGGTCACATCATTCTTTCTCTATTCTCGTCAAATTAATTCAATAAAACTTTAATAATTCCATGACGCCTTTTGATTGGAGTCGTTAGTAGCATGTTGGACGAAGAAGATTATGAATCCGTTTATCTATTGCTTTCAGAGGATCCTTCATAAATGATGGGTAAATGCCTAAGCCAGTATCGTGTTTTGCAAAAATTCAATTTAACAGCTAACTTTTAAAGTGTTTAATTTAATATTTATTCAGTTTTTTCTTTTTTCCTTTTGCTTATTTGTAATATTTTTGGCATACTTTTGTTTTGTGTATGGACAAAGTAGTTTATCATTGAATATTTACTACTCTCCTAGTATCATTTACATTAATAGATTGTTTTTTAGGTTAGTAAAGAAACAATGTTAAGTGAGTTAGTAAAAATAACAACGAGAAGCTTGACTGTATATTAAATTAACCATTTCAAAGTTGAGATACAAAATTAAATTTTCGTGTAAAGTTTATGTCTCAAATTTAACATTTTTCCTAAGTGATAGTAAGGAAATTAATTGTTGGTAGTAACTAATCCAAGAAGAACAATTGCGGATCTTAACGAAATCGATAAGCATAACTTGCAATTGAATAGTCTAAATTATTCAATAATTAAAATTTATGTAAATACAATATTAGTTTAGATATTAAATTTGAAGCCAATTTTGATTTATGAATATGAATGTGTAGAAATAGGTTTGATATATTATGTTTATTAATGTTAATTATTGATGTAAGTGATTATGTGTAATGAAATTAATGTTATTGTTTTATGTATATTAATGTGTGTATAGTGTAATTAATATTGTGTCTTTTATGAATTAATATGTATGTTTATATTTAAAATTATCAAAACAACTTTTGTTATGCTTAAGAAATTGTTGATAGATTTTTACAAAGTTAAACCTATTTTCAAGCCTAAATTAAACCCAAATGAATCCAAATTAAGCCAAATTTAACCCTAAGTCTTATATGCCTCAAAAGTCAAACTTAAGATAATATTGAGTCACAAATTTGATCAATATGCCTCTTTTGGCAGCCTCATTTCCCATACGAATTTCCCTCTTTTTTCTTTCCTTTCTCTTTTCCTTTTCTTCAAACTATAACCTAAACAAAGACCAACATCAAGCTTTTGGATTCAAAAATCTCTCCAAGTCAAAGCCTCTACATGTAAGTTAAAGCTAGTATAAACTCTTGTTTTATTTCCTTTCATGTAATATATGAGTAAAATCTATGATAGGGTGAGTTAATGTTTTTGAGTTGTATGGTTTATGCATTGATTATGTTAAGTTGTGTTTTGTTTTGTGTGAACTTGTTTATGTGTTTGGTAGTAGTGAGGGGTGTTGGTGAGAAGTGAAGTTGATTTGAGTAGTTGAAGTTGAAGTAAAGAGGAGTAGAGAATTTGATGTGAATGAAGTAGTTTAATGTGTTGTTTTGATGTTCAAAGTTGCTAGAATTGATTAGTGTGGATAGAAGATAGTGTATGAAGCTAAATATGAGTTTGAAGAAGGATTAAAGTGTTATATGTTATAAATTTGCGAAGTGCAAAATAGGGGAAATAAATTCTTTTCGAATAGGTCTGTTTTTGAACGTACGTCGGCATTTGGTACTTCAACCCCGGCGTAGAGGCGGTGTTAAATGTAATCAGAACGATTTTTCTAAGCCGCCGGCTTTTGTAAGGAAATTGGCCAATGTTTATTTTTCAAATCGTACGCCGGCCACTAAGGCTTCAACGCCGTCGGCGTAGAGCGGTGTTGAATGCGAATAGAATCAAAATTTTTAATGCAGGGCTTAACGTCGCCGGCACATAATTTCAATGCTGTCGGCATTCAGTCTAATTTTGCCTGTGTAGAAATGCTGCGTATCTCCTGAGTTTTAAATTCAAACTTCTTTAATTGTCATTCTTTACTTCATGTATGATCTTCTAATGAATATAAGCTAAGTAAACATGTTTTATGTATGAATTAGATGTTAAAACTATATGTTAATTTTTATTGAATCTCCATGCATAGTTAAACCTAGGGTTGTTATATATATATATATATATATATTATCGTTCTATTATTGATTTGTTTTGATATTTTATTTCAGTTAAAGATTCTTCGGTTATTCCCCCCTCCGAGTGAATATAGTAATACACTGTTGGGTACAAGTATGCATAGCTTGTTTGTTGCATGCTAGGACTAGACATTCTTAAATTTATTTAATTCAATTCGGCTTAATACTTTGATAAACTAGATGTCTATTATGCTGTTTAATCTGGTCCGAGGAGCAGCAAACCTGTTATGATGTAATGATATGTTAGTTAGGCGCTTAACCTAAGTCATGATGCAATGACTTTACCATGATACAATGATACGCTATGATGCAATAGTGATTTGTTTTTTATTAATGTGGGTAGCCGATGGGGAGAATAGTATCCGAGTAACGTTTGCTTAACACTTAGGGGGAAATACCATGATAGTTCAAAGTTTATGGGAACTTGTTAACTAGACTCATGTTGTGGACTGAGTTTAAGTAGAATCGGCAACAACGGTTTTTGAACCCTAAATGAGGCTATTTCTTTATGGAATAGATATAGGAGATATATATTCAGACTACATATATCAACCCCTTAGCAGCTGTTGTTACTCAGGACCTCTAAATTCTCAGAGCGTGATCTCAGAGTTTGAATACCCTCTTGTTGTTCTGTAAAAGAAAACTTAATAAGATAATGAATTGATTATTGATGCATTTCATTTGATTTAAGTTTGTTTGATAAATTTGTTCTTGTGTTTGTCATTGCGTACTAGGCCTTTGACTCACTTTTGCTGATTTGCAGGTAATGAAGATGAGCTATATGATGATCTGGGATACGGGTCAGATTTTGAGCGATTCATGGACAAGTGGGACAATTAGGACTCGATTACCCTTGGATTTTGGAGAAGCTTTTGTTTAAAGTAAAATTCTCTGTTTAGAAGGCTTGGTAGATAAGCCTAAATGTAATAGACCTTAAGTCTCTTTAGATTATCTTTATACTAAGAAAAACTTGTAATTTTTGTAGTGTCTTATATTGATTTTAAACTTTGTATATATATGTATAGATTGCTTTTATTAGCAATCTTGTTTTGTTAAAGGTTGTTTATAAAGTTTTAGTGGATCGGGTCTTTACAATGATACAAAATGGTAATGGGATAATGAATATCACTTTGAGATAGGAGTCCTATATAAGATCTTATTATGATATTTGTGAAGCTTTATCCAAATTTTAGAATTTATGATGAGGTGTTTGATTACTATAAAACAAACAATAACATATATAAGTGAGCTTTATGGAAACTTAAACATAATCAAAGAAGAATTTAGAAAGAATTAAGAGATTGATCAAAAGATGTAAACTTGTAAAGATTTTGAGTTAATTGGTGTGCAATGAAAAAATTTTGTGAAAAATTGAGTTTAAAGATGAATTATATGACAAAGAGATTAAAGATTTGAATTTTGTGAAAAGAGTGACGGAAAAACATTCCAACAACAGATTGGATCATTCTAGGGTCCTAGATCAATGTTGGAAGAACCTTGAACCAATTCAAAGTAGAATCAAGGTTTAATTATCTTATGATATAATTTGGATTTTGAAGTTTTTGTGGATACCAGGTATGTGGTTACTACTGCTTATTGCCTCTGCTTAATAGGTTTAATGATGACAAACTAAATAATACTTAAATTAAATGATATATCAAAAACTTTTCGTATCATAAAGATTGGTCTATTTCAAAAGTATTTCTTCAAACCCACATTATTTTCTTATATCTATTTTTGTTTCTATTTTGGCTTCTATTAATGTTAAAAGAGTGGTTTTGGGAACTTTTGTTCTATCGGCTATGCTATGATTAAAACATCTTGGGATCATTTGATTGTCAAGCAATGATATAGTTAGGAGGTCTTAGTCTGACATTAACCAATAGGGCTTCGGATCTTTAGATCTACCATTTACGCAAAATTTTTCAAAGATCATGAGATCTTTGAATCTATTGTTTGTGGTGAAATTTCTGTATTTTGTGAATGGATTCATGCTCTTTTGGAAATTATCTTTTGGGTTCTATTTTCATTCGAGTTCCTATTTATGAGAACGTTCATCGTTTTATGTTTATGGTTATAACATTTGATAAATAGTTTAATCCGTATTGTGTTGTTTGATTGTTTGTTACATTAGTTACTTTAAGTTGTAAGTCGTATGGCATTGTGTGTGTGTATGTGTGTATACAATAGTCTATATTGAGTGTTTCCCACTCGGTCCTTATATTTCAGCTCAAGTAAATGATGATTGATGAACACTACAGTAGTTTGGATGACAATCTTTCTATTGGTGAGACTTGTAATGGTTGTGTAAGTGAAATTATTTATTGATTATTTGGGTAAAGTTTTATGTTCTGGTGAGTTTATGTCAAGATTTGATGGATTTATGAGATCAATAGTATTTGGTTTAAAATTGTTAAATTCTATATGTGAAGAGTTATGTAATGATATTTGATGATTGAGATAGTACTGATATTTTGGAGTTCCATATGTAATTTGGTGGTTTATTATAGGTTTTTTCAAGCTTTGTGCACGCGTGTTAGAGCATATGTGTAATGGTGATGATGCAAAGGTCCTAGGGCATTATAAAAATAGTATAATTAATAAATTTTACACATGTATGCGTGTCATGCATTGAGAAAAAATGATTCTATCATATTATCATGCAGGGAAGTTTTTTCACTACCATAATTACACTATTGGATTAGGATGAGAAGCACTCAAAAGGGGTTGCCTCTAAATGCATATTAATATCTGAATTGAAAGCGTAAATAGTGCAAAACTAAATCATGGAAAGGGTTTTAAAATTCTGGTTACTTTCCATATTATGTTAGCATTAGGTCAGATTGTCAGAATATTGTCACAAGATCTTACTAAAAGAAAAGTGAACGAATCCACAGGAACGAAGTGCGATATTGCGAATCTGCCGTAAGTCATTTTCTTCAATACTTCACCGTCTAACAAAGACATTCTCAAACCATGTTGGGATACTTTTACTTAGTTGTGTCTCAAAACAAATTTCTTGGTACCATGTGTTGTCTTTGGATTTTTCTTAATTATCCCATGATGTAGTTC
Organism: Combretum micranthum; assembly: GCA_024138025.1. Classification (NCBI taxonomy): domain Eukaryota; kingdom Viridiplantae; phylum Streptophyta; class Magnoliopsida; order Myrtales; family Combretaceae; genus Combretum; species Combretum micranthum. Next base: position 595,945 of record JAMXBD010000754.1, on the reverse strand, counting down.
TTCTCTCGTTTGTTTTTGTCATCCTTTGGGAGGCAATATGATATGGAGGTGAGCATCTGAGAGGCCAACTATCTACTCACCAACTCTTGTCATAAGATGATTAATATATTCCTTCTTCTTCTTCATTCTTAAGCTATAAGAATTTTAGATATTAAGAGTTTTTTTTTTTCATAAAAGGTTAAACAATTATCCCAATAGATTTATAAGAGAATTTAAATTCACACAAGAAATTATTGTAACCCAATAGAGGTCTTGATAAAAATAAATAGATTATGGATCGACCAACTTTTTGCTCCTTAATAGGATTTTCTAAATTATGAGGGCACTTCTTTGCAACACTATCTAAATAGTGCAATCCTCTTTAAGCACTGAAAAAGTGAAAAGGATAAATGGCACCATTAGTGCCCAAACTTTGTCAAGTTTGATGTTCATTTTTATAATTAATTATCAAAAGGAAATTAGATCACATACTATGAATGAGGAAATGATCTTAAAAGGGTTCTAGGAAGTAAATTTACATTTGTCATTTTCATGTAATTAAGGATAAAAATAAATGATATTTAAGTATTAAATTTGATATTTATTTTTTTTAAGAAAAACACATTAAAACTTACATGTTAAAATTTTCAAGGAGCGTTTTCATTGACTTAATTCATGATAAAAGGTATTACCCAACTAAGACGCTTTTAGCAAATCATTAGATATTAACATAAGTTTAATTTTCCTCCTCATGTTGATTCCTGTAGTGTGCATAAACGAAAATTATAAAAGCATTATTTTGTTTTTATGCCTTTACAGTTAATTAATTTAAGCTTTTTCATATATGTAATAAACCCATGCCATGACGCATAATTTTATTTGATGTACAGAATCAAGTGTCATTCTATAATCTTTGGGTGTTTGCTTAGGGTTAGTTAGCGGCGTGTTTTCCAAGACTCCATTCCTCGTTTTCCAGGTGTACGTCGCATGTTATCAAAGCACTTGATAGATTACATAAGACCAGCTTTAGCACGACTTGCTGGGCATTGATAACGAGAGTTAAGGATTCTATGCTGCGTTTTTTCAACACTGAGCTCCCGTACTTAGCAAAATTAGGATTATTTGACAAGGATCTTTTAGCCAATGATATTGTAGTGTAGTGTATCTTTTTTATCTTTTAAGTAAAAGGTTTTAGGTGTAAATCTCTCTTCTTCTGTTATAATGATTAAAAAAAAAAAAAGACAAGAACCGTATAAAACTAACATTTTCTATACATTTTTCATGTTTCTTGTCTCTCTTTCACCATCTTTTCTTCTTTCACAATTGGCTGCTCTTTCTCTTTATCCCTTCCCTCTTCTAGTCTTATTATTTAGAGTTTTGATATCAATTTCATCTAACGGATCACTGAAATCAATTCATGTTGTGATTTTCGTTTTCAATATTAAATCCCTATAGAGGGGTTTGATTTTGATTTGGAACACATTTCAGCATTTTGAAAATTTTCTGTTGTTGATTATGTTTTGATGATGGAATACATTGGCAAAAACTCTAAATAATGAGATTAGGAGGGAAAGAGATAAAAGAGAGAAAGAGCAGTAATTGTGTTGTAATATGTTGAGAGAAGGAAAGAGATGTTTAAAGGTAGATTGGAGCATGGAAGAAATTCTATATAAAAAAAATCTATAATCTAAATAATAAGAAATTGAAAAACTATGTTTTAGTATTTTATTTATTTTTTTCCATTTCAACAAATGAATATAATTAAGGGAACTAGGTGCTAACTTATTAAAAATATGGTGTTCATGCAATTTTAAAATATTTTAACGAGTGTCCCTATAATTCATCCTAATGTTTATCATACAAGTCCCTTAAATAATATAAATAAATATTAAGGACTACTTTTTAATATCTTAGGAAGAAAATTGAAAGTTTATTAGAAATAGAAGTTCCTTAAGATATTGTAGTATCTAGGACTCTAAACAAGATCCCAGGATTAAAAATGGTTAATAGACAAAATAGATTATAGAATTTGTTAAAATATAAATCACACGAGACAGTTGTTCGTAATAATATATAAAAAAGGGAGAAAAAACACAATATACTCTTTATACATTGTAATATATAAATCGCTGGGGATAAAAAAAATTTCCAAGATATATATAATAACACCTTATCCCAAACTATAAGTAAGATGCACTTACTTCGTAGGAGATGCGTGTGGGGTAAGGTGTTAATCCCCAGTTGGAAGTTGGCAGGCAAGTGGGTGAACTCATAATGGATCAACGGTGCAAGCAAAACCACTATGTGTGAAAGGAATAAAATCCCTAATTGAAAGATTCCATTAATAGTTTGTGTTCACATTGCAACTCCCATTTGGTTGATTCCATTTCGTGCCCCTTTCACACCTGAAAGGTCACATCTTGCTCCTATGATTTTCGTCGGCTAGCTTAGCACGTTTTGAAGTTTGGTGAAGAAATCATTGAGCCATCTTTCACAAGAAAGATTGGTGCATTAAAATATATTAAATTCCTTTAAGAGTAATGTAAATTGCTAATAAGATTATTTAACAAAATGATAACTAATTTAATATTATCAACCTTCTATAATATCCTCTCTGTTAAATCCATTTACTATATATAACAACTTTTAAGATTGTAGGAAATCGAGTCATATCCACTCTACATTCCAAATCAAGAAAAACCCACATAAGTAAAGGCAAATTATCGGTACAATTGTTCTAAAATTTCTTAGATAAACTTCTAGTAGAAAGTCATAAAAAAGTTATACTAAAATAACAATCATTCACGATATATTTGTTTGATAATAAATTATAGTTATATGAACACTTTCACTACTTTTCATGAGTTATCCAAATTATTATAGTAGGATTATATCTAGTTTTGTTTCAATAATACATAGAGGTAAATGGAAAATGATAATTATCAAATTTGGTAGTTGAACTTTGCACAAAATTCAATTTGATATTAGAACTCTAAAGTCATCAATTTGATATATAATCAAGTTTTTTTAACTATTTTTACCATTTCATTAATATTATTTGCCTTGTTTGTTAACGTAAAAGAGGTAACTTATTATTGAATTTTTACTTCTCTTAACATTGATCAGCACTCATAGATTACTTCTTTCATGTTAAGGAAATAAGATAAATAGTATTAATAATGTAGTAAAAATAGTTATAAATAATTTAGTTGAGTATTAAATGTTTAAAATTTAAATATCAAATAATTTGTATAAAGTTGGATTATCAAATCTTACTTTCACCAGTTAAAATTTTCTGAGTTGTGGCATGCAATGCCGCGTAGCCAAGCCGAGCCACAAGCTGCGAGAAGCTGCTAGGAAAAAGATGGAGTACATATCACATGAAGTTAATAAAACTTTCACTTTCCGTCGAAGCCAATAATCAATGCATATCCCAAAGAAGCAGGTAATGATGTCAAACGTCACCCTTTTTTATAAGTTTAATAATTATCTGCCAGCTCAGCTGACATGTCATGTCTCATCCTACGTGGCACCCAAAATTAGGTTTGACTTTGACAGTTTGACCCCACCTCTCTCCCGACTTCTTCAATCTCTATCCATATATATATTTATACAACAACTCTCCCTCCATTTCCAGTCCTTCTTTCTCTTTCTCTTCTTCTCAATCACAAAAAAAAAAAAAAAAAAAAAAAAAAAACCCTAACCCTAATTATACATCCATCATTTTTTTTATATTGCTTATGGGAAACTGCATTAGGCATGAGTCACCCATGCAATGGGGAGGGGACGACTGGGGAGCCATCCTGAAACCTCTACCTTCTATGGATGAGGATTCAAAGCCTCCATCGTCGTCGTCGTCGTCTTCGTCGACTTCGACGGAAGTGAAGATAAAGATCACGAGAAAGCAGTTGGAGGATTTGTTAGGAAGAGTGGACATGAAGGAGCTGTCAGTGAATCAAGTGATAGCATTGTTGATGATGAAACGGGGAGATGAGTTTGAGACGAATCAAAAAGCTTGGAGGCCTAAGCTACAGAGCATTCCTGAGAGCGGCTAGCTAGGGTTTTTTTCTTTTGCTGATATTTGTTATACATGAATGAGAGAAAGTGAGGTTAGATTTGATTTTCCTTTTTATTTTTATTTTTTGTGAATGATGTAAATTAATTAATGTTTTGAAAATTTGGAATATACTAATGTAGTAATAAAAGGTACAATGTCCAACATAAAATCATAGAGAGTGAAAAATCAGGATGTCTTCCAATTAATTTTGTCTGTTTCTTTAATAATAATATATTATTATTATGGAAAATGCCAATAAATTTGGTATTTAAATTTTATACATAATTCAATGATTTTTTCTGCTATGCAAACAGAAATTTAATTGGTATTAAAATGATCATTAAAAGTTTACATACCAAATGAATTTTCGTATAAATTTAAATATCAAATTTATTATTATTATTATTATTATTATAGTAGTAGGTTTTCTCTTAACAAAATGAACTCGGTATGTGATTTTTTAGTTTTTAAAAAAAAAAAAAAGATAAGAGAAGAGAAATTATTGAAGAGTTATGAAATTTCTGACTTTTGATGGATGGTTTTAAGAATTTTGGTTGCTAAAGGTAGGGAAGAGTCCAATACATGAGGAAAAGAATTGAGAAGAAATAAAAGTAGGAGATTAATTACAAATATATATATATATCGATATATTGAAAATTATATATAACCATACTAGATAATTTACGTAAAATATTAATGATTGTGAAATTCAGTGACAACTATGTGAAAATTAATTACTTACCCACATCACATGTTGCTGTGTATTAAAATTTAAAAAGGACCGTTTCAGTTCCAGTAACCATGTGCATTAGGTTATGGCCAAAAAAAAGAAAACATGTGCATTAGGTACATTATTTATTATTCCAGTCAATGATAATCTTTGTGTGTGTGTGTGTATGTATATCTTGGGAAAAAAAAACTTTTGATTTAAATAAGTGGCTTAACCTTAGGGAGAAAGAGGCTTTTAACAATGTCAATGTTTTAAATAATGTTTTTAATAATCTTTTTATCTAGAAAAAATAAAATTGTTGACAGGTACCGTTCGACTGCTAATATCTGATTTTAAATTCTTTATACTTAGTTATTTTTTATCTTAGATATGGTATGGTCTTTAAAGCTGATGATTTTGAAATTCATAATAGTATCTAAGATTCTCGACACAGGTTTTCAGATTAATTTTTTTTTTTCTATTTGAGATGGCTAGGGATGTAGAGAGTTTTTTTTTTTTTTTTTTTTAATTTTTTGAAATCGTATATCAAGTGTCCCGAAAAATAAATTCCTTCTTAATATTTTATTATCATTATTTAAAAGTAAAATGTAAATAGAGTCAAAAAAATATTTTAAAAAATAAAGGAATTTTCAAAAGAATAGGAAAGTTTTATAAAATACTAACATGATATTTTAAAAACCTTACGAAAGGAAATGTTGATATAAATTTATTCTTGTGTGTAACACGATCTTAGAAAACTCGAACCAATTAACCAAAGTTTTGACCTAAAGTAAATCAAACTTATTGGTGATCTTCGAATATTAAACTTTTTAGCATGGATCAGGCTGTTAAATATATTATCCGAATATATAAATTTTGGTGAAACTATACCTACAACCATAAAAACCGCATCTCAGTTAAAAACACTAAGTTCTTCATTTATTCATTTTATTTTTTAAACAACCCTCTGCGTCATAGAAATGCTTCTATATCAAGCATCACTTTCACGTTTAAGCAGAGGACACGAAACAATTTCATTACAAATATATAATATGATTATTTATTATTATGATGAAAATCAATTGGCAGGCTTAATTAATAATTATATTGTTAATCGTCCTGAGGGAAGCCGCGTAATCGTTAAAAAGATAATGTGTGAACTTTGAAGTGCTGATAGTGATATATTAATATAAACTTTGTGTCATTTGTCACCTTTTGACAAATTAACGAGCTTAATTAAACAATTTCGAAAATTTAAAGATTCATTAGAATAAAAAGGAAAAAAAAATCATTTTCAGAACCACATGACATGATTAATAATATTTTAGGGATTGGTTTGTGTATATATAAAATAAGCACTATATTTACCATGCTAGTTGGAAGGAAAAACCAAAAACACCATGTAAGTATAAAGGTGACACATATTGCAACTATTTAAGTTTAGTACAATATTTGAACTGATAATGAGAGTGTTCAAAGGTTATTCGGGTAGTTTATTTATTCCAATTTCAGCTTTACAGTGTTGTAATCGACTAGTTCAAAAACTTAATTGAGTTCAAGCCTATTAGTCAAATTAGATTCGAGTTTAATAAATATCGATATTACTTTAACTATAATAATAACATATTTTAAAGATAATTAAGCTAAAATAAACTTGATTGACTCAGTTTACCATCCTAACTGGGTACCATTCGGAAGTGAATTCAGCTTTAGAGGAAGACGACAATCAACGCCCCACTATTACTCCCGACGTACTACCATTAGCTGATTGAAAAAAAAATGGAATTCAGCTAATAATTTCTTCTCTTGTAGTTTAAGCCCATACCGTCCGTGTGTATCCTCTATGATGCGGATTGGTTAACTCCGAAGAAGAGCACCATGAAAATTTCTGTCGAAAAATTTATATATTTGATATGCTGGAATCTTTAAAATTGAATGGATTGGATCATAAGAATAATGGAATTGACTGAACAAAAAGAATGACGAATCCATTCCTATCTTTAGATATATTCACGGAATGAATGAAATAGAATAATTATTTAATAAGAATTATAAAAAATGTCCTTCATATTCAAGGTAGATAATAAATAAACATATATATAGGGTAAAAAATTAATTTAAAAAAATAACCATATATATAGATAAAATAAAATCACGGTTCCATCTTTAAGAAAATGAAATCAAATTTCTCCCAAAAGCTGGAATTATTGATACCAAAGAATCGCGATTCCGGTTTCTAAAAACATTTCCAAATATTGAAAAAGGGAATGGAAATCAAAATCATGATTCCATTTTAACCATACTTGCATACCAAACATGCCAATTAATACATCGCATAAATTATTTAGTGACCTATAGATATTTATAAAATTTTATTACATGTGTGGTTTTTGAAAAAACTATACCAGAGCTTCTAGGGTCCCGTCGATAGGATCGTCCAGTCAACCAATTAACCTTTAAAATAAATATAATAATTAGAGTATTAATTATTTTAATAGTTCGATCATGGTTGGGTATAGTATGAGCTATCGCATAGTGATGAAACCTAAAATTTTCCGAACTACACATTATCAGCATAACAAATTAAAACAATATTAATACTTCCTTCCCACCCATCCGGAGAGTACCAATGTGCCCTTTTCTCGAATCCCTAATCCCTACCAATTGCCATGTGCATATTCCAGCAGCTCTGATTATACAACTTTATAAGGTCCACTTTCATGGAGACTGGCGCCCCCCAGTGCCCAAATTCGTCCATTGGGCCCTCTCACGTTCTGCTCTTCTAGTACCACCAGCTTATGGTCAAATCAGCCCATTTGGACCCGTGGTTGCAAGTCAATCGCATAACGTTGAAAGTACAATTATCGTCTAATCATTTTTAATATATATATAATATATATATTCCAAAAGTCTAATCATTTATCGTACAATCACCGAAGTATTATATAATTTTTATTGATTAAAAAACATGATTTATATGCTAATCTAATCTATTTTCCATATATATATATATGTGTGTGTGTGTGTATGTATATATAATGGAGAAAATGCAGATGACCCCTTAAACTTTAATTTTTAGTGCAAAATCACCCTCTAAACTTGTAAGTGCTACAAATCACCTTTTTAAATTTGATGAACTAGCAAATGAGCCTAAAAAGTTGAGAATAGCTCTCCTAAACTTTGATTTTAGTGCATAAACTCTTCTCAAACTATTTAAGGTGTGCTTAGCACCTCTTAAACATAATATTAGTATGTTTTTTATTAAACCAAAAAAAAAAATCAAATGTCCTTTTTTTTTTTTTTTTGCTAGATGTCCTTACTATTGCTAATCTATCAAAATTTAGTATTGCTAATCAAATGTCCTTAGTATTGCTAATTTATCAAATTTTAAAAGGGTGATTTGCAACATTTCAAAGTTCATAAGGTATATCTGTTATGCCTTGAGGATAAACCTAAAGTTACCATACAAGTATGTATCAAGATATGAGAACCATTTTATAAGTCAGAGATTACAAAACTCTACCTATTGTTTACTAAACAACTTTTAATTTCAAAACATATTTAGAGATAAGGAAATACGGATCTTCACAATCCTCAAGAACCACAGAAAGTCGATATCCCCTACCAAACAGTAAAATAGAATAGATAAATACAAAATACAGAGTTTCAAACAATAAAACAACTACTCTATTTCATTCTAAGCTTATCTCATATGAACACAACTTGAACTTAACATTAGACGTATAAATTACTTTCTAAACTAATCTTCATGTCTTCAAAGACTTCACACTTTCTTAGTCCATCCCTGAATTGAGATATATTTGCATAAAACTATGAGGGTGTAAGCTAAACTACAGCTCGGTGAATAGCAATGACCAAACCAGACAACAAACAAATGCCAAACAATTGTTATTAACAAACATATGCAATGCGACATTCAACCATATGATATGCATAGTTTAGATGATCGGAATCCAAACCCATGAAGATTTACGCCCTTTCTTGGAGATTAAAGAATAATTTAAGTCATTCATGCCTAGGAGAACTGAGAACTAAGGAAGGGTGTGCTTCTCAACTTAGAGCACTCATCTCATGACTTTCCTAGCCCATTGTATTTAAAATCATATTTTCATAACTCATAGTTTCCAACTATTTCATTTTCAAATTCATTTATATGGAAACATAAACTCAAACTTCCCCTTAAAACACTAAGGAGAGAAGACTTCTTCTGAAGTTCACTTGTTCAAAAATAACCTCTAACTTCTACTTAGAAAGAACTAAGGAGGGAGGATTTTATTTTGAAACTCATTTAAGCTAAAACTTAAATCTCATTTTGTATATACATATACACTACCAACATACCCTCCACTTCATATTAGAACCCCAGAAACTCCTTAAGTACTAACATTCCTCGACTAATACCCATACAGACAACATCCTCCGATGCCAATTAGTTCCTGGGATATTGACAACCTTATGGTATCCAATTAGAGAAGCAAATCCACTAACTTTGCTTAAGACTACCATAGAATTGACATGTTAGCACGTAATACGAATACCATGCTAATGCAAGTATGTTATCATGTAATGTATATTCATTTAATTAAATAGTTAAATAACATTAATCCTTTTTATTAGGTGACTAATTGATTAGCAAACACTCATTAATAACAACAATCCAATCATTACAAGCAATACGTTATCACTTTTACTCTTATATTTTATCAAATAACACAATCATTAAACAACACACAATTACCCAATCCCCACACATAACCAGTTATGTATTATCTTGATATAGGTGCAACTAAGTTACAATCACAAACAGGGTGATGAAGTCAATGTTACCACTAACATCCAAGCTAGGTCTTAACAAGCCTCTAGGAAGCCCAAGTCATCATCCCCATCAACATCATCATCATCAAATCATCATATCCTTCATTTATGAAATATAAACAAAAAAATAGAATATTAGCTAAGGCTATTTTAAAGAATATATCAAAAACAACTTCTGTTCATGAAATTAAACTTATATATGAGTAATTATATTAATTTTTCATTTATATCAAACTTATTTTAAAATCCTATTTGATCAAACACTAAGTAGTAATCCCACAATGGCTACGAATTTCTAATGTACACGGGCATCAATAAGGACTGTGTTGATGCCCTATTTTCGCCTGTCACAAATTTCCTTTATTTCTCTTACATCGTTTTATCAATTTTTGCATATTTTACTTCCATCAAAACATCATTTAATCATCATACAAGCTAGTTTCCATACTTCTAACACTTCTATACTCATTCAAGAACATCAAACACCTCCAAACCATTTCTTCAAATCCTATCTACTATTCATCATTTTCCTCACAAACCTATCTTATATCAAGCATAAATCCAACATATACAAACATAAAAATTACTAAAACAAGGAAAAAGTAAAACTTATCTTGTTATCCAACTTTAACTTTTTGACTTTCTTTATCTCTATTCCTCCCATGATCTTGAAGCTTTTTATGTTCATGGTCTCTACTTTCTTTCATGATTTCACTCTCTATTTCTCTTTTAACCTTCTTAGATTTGGGATTTATGAGATGAGGAAGGAAAGGAAGAAAGAAGAGAAAGAAAACGTAGAAAGGAAGGGAAAAAAAAAGAGAGAAAAAGAGGGAAAGAAAAGAGAAGGATGACAGCTAAGAAAAGAGAGATAATAAATAGGATGATGATAAAATAATTAAGGATATTTATAGGTAAAGGGGTTTAGTTTAAACTTTCCAGATGATTTCCTTGAGTATCGCAAATAATTAGAAGGTAGTTTCAAGATGTATAACATGTAAAATTGCTTGAATTGAAACTCAAGTTTAGAAATTTAATTTTGTAAAAATTTAATTTCATTTGAGTTCGAGTTCAAAACTGATATTTTTAGATATGCATTTGTGGGGATTAAGAACATAGAATTTTTGCTTCAAATATCTAATTTAAAACATTTTATAATCTTAAATAAATGAATTTGAGAAATTTGGGGTCATTTACAAATTAAAAGAGAAAAGGTCTAGTTTATTAATTGTAAGGAATTGAATAAATCAATTTATGGAGTTTATAAATTTACTAAACATAAAAAAAGAATTGACTTTATCCAAGAGTTTAGAGATTGAAGAATCAAAAGAAAGGACGTTTGATTTACATTTATAAAAGATAAAAGATTTTGATTTGTTGAAAAAGATAGCTAGATCAAATTGGCTAAATGAGGGGTCATTTAAAATCTCAAGCTAAGTTAATTTATTTATTAATTTGGTTAAGTTAAGCTATTTAATTTTTATCTTATTAATCATTTTACTTGACCTATTTGATTATCCAAGTTCAACTTCTAGCTTAAATTTCAATTTCAAGTTTTGCTATCATATCTCATTTCTTAAAGAAATTTTGAATCATTTGTTAAACAATCATATTTATTAAGTTTATATATTACAAGTAGTAGCATTGTTTTGTCAATTATCATGTTTATTTGAATTTTTTGCTACTTTTATTTTCAGGAAATGTGTTAAGATTTACTGTGTTTAGGTTTATTTATTCTTTTGTAAATATTTATTATTCATTATTTATTTCTTGATTAGCAGTTTGAAACTTTTAGATATTTCGTTAACTCCATGTAACTAATATTCCATGCAATATATATATAAACATCAAGAATTAATCTAACAATTTCAACCTTCATTACTTGATTTTTGAAGAAGATCAAACTCAATAAAGACGATAGACCACAGACAACTCGACTGGACATGACTTAACTCGACTCATAGTTGTCAAAATCGCGATTTTACCTATATGATTCTACGAGTTTATGATTTTAAGAGGCCCTACCAAGTTGACTCGTGAGTAGAATCGTTTTTTGGTAGAATTTTACGATTTCAACCGAGTTTACATGTAAACTGGATAGAATCTTATGATTTTAACCGAATTTATTGATTCTACCTACTTGAGTAAAATAAGCTAAAATATAAAAAAAATATAATTATATGTTTATAAGCTCATCAACTATTAGGAATTAGGATGATGTATATTTCTTTTGTAATTTATATTTGATTTTCACACACTCTCTTAATCTTTTCCCCCTCCCTCCTTCCCCCCAAAACCCCTATTCTACTTTTATAGAATTTATTTAAGTCAAGTTAGAGTTGTAAAGTTTACAAAAAAATCTTATTTATTTCATTTATATAATTAAGCATTTAATAAGTTGAAACTTTTTATTCTTCTTCAATTTATCACTTACTTCAAATGAAACAATAGAAAACAAATTAATTTTGAATCTATTCGCTCTTTTTTATATATGTTATATTATGGATTAAGAGTTATTATAAAAACAATAAGTTAATTTTTTTTACATCCATTATGTGTTCTAAGTTTTCTACATCTTCTATAAGCATTTCTATAATTTTTCAAAACTATTTTGCAAAGGTTATAGAAACTTTCTTTTCTTTGTTTCGATTTTATGTTTCAATTTTACTGACCCTCTAGTGATTCTACATAGAATCGCGAGTTTAACAGCCTTGCTTGACTTATTTCTAGACCTAAAAAAAAAAGCAAGAACATCACATGCTCACACAATAAGACAAACTCAAGAAATGAATTTTGTAAACTTTTCTTTCCATTCTTATTTGAGTATATATAGCAATGTACATACAAAATATACAGTGCTCATATTCTTTTAATCATTACAGATATTATATTATATAATTTTTGTTAACGTGATCATTTTGACGAGATTGAAATCAAGATGTTTCATTTTTTCGCTTTTTACATATGAGTCATAATTTACCATTTTATTTTTGTAGGATACTAACGAAAATTTTGAAAAAATTGAATCCTCAAAATTTTATTGATAATGATTCAATTTCTTAAATAACAATTAAATTGTTTGTATTTTAATATTTTTAAAACGCAAAAAATTTGGAGTAATTCTTGTAATTTCTTTTTAAAACATTTCTAAAAACTTCATATTATTTATTTAATGATTTTTATATTTGAGTTATACTATTTTAGGTTATTACAATACCCATACCTATGTTAGAATTTAGAGGAGTTATTTGTAATTTTTTCAAAACATAATGAAGTATGTGCAAAGGACCATTCTATTAAGGCATGATTTAGCCTTTTGTCTTAGATATTGCATTTAGGGGATTTTCTATTAGATAATAGGGATTACAAGTACGTTATTGTAAAGTGGGTGTGTACAAATTTTATTCATGTGCTATTTTGTATATAGCAATGTTCAAATTTTTTGAATCATAACTTTTTTTTAACATATATGAGTTATGAAATTTGTGTCTTATAAAATCTACAAGGTAAAGACTATCATATGGAATTTGTGAAATTCTTCAACATATTTTTACATATAATTTTTTTAAGTAAATTACCTAGTAACCATCAAGTTTTTCACATACTTATAACTAGTATGTTGATCATTTAGTAAATCTTCAACAACTTAATCATATATTCTTCAATTACATACTTCTCTTCAAAGCATAATCATCAATTTGATATATAATTTAAATAATTTATTATGAAATGCTATCACAAAATTATGATTTCTCATAAAATCTAGGTTTGCCTGATAACAACATCAAATCTATTACAATGTTTTTTATCTTATGTTAGATTGAGAGGTAAGGTCAATATAGCACTTTAAGAAAAGAATGGAAGGTACAAAAGAATTGATATGTTTTGATGGTTTTACTTTCTACATTTAGTAAATGATCCTAAACATATGTATTGAATTAAAAATCATATTTGACTTTGTTTGATATTATTAGTTAAGAATTTTTACAAGCTATGTATGAAATATTGTGAAACCTATTCCTATACACCTTAATATACATGTTTCAATGTTAGTATAAATATAGGGATGATGCAATTTGTATCTCTAGTAGGTTTGAAAAGTTGTAACTAAAATCTACCGTGTTACCTTCTATATTAACATAAAATTTATCTAATCGTACCGGATAAAGTAAATTATAGATTCCACAACTTATTCTTAATAGGTCTTGTTGCTTCTTTGCCTTCAAATCTAGCTAAAGTTGCATTAGGTTTTGCTACTATTAGGAAGACATTGTTGGAAAATTTGTCGTCATTAGCTACTAATGTTTTAGGTCCATGGCTTATTGCCGATGACTTTAATGCCATTATGCATAAGGAAGAAAGGATAAGTAATGAGAGACAAAGGAATTTAGTTTGCAATAAATTCAATAACCGGGTAAATGATAGTGATTTAAAGGATATTGGATTCACAAGAACTAAATTCACTAAGTCTAAGGGGATTTGTCATGCTAGACTCGATCATGCTATGATTAATTGAGATTGGAATTTTGGTTTTGAAGATCCTTCAGTAAGTCATCTTCCCCGTGTGGGTTCTGTTCTGACCATTTTCCTTTGCTTATCAAAATCTTTCCTAAGGATGTGGTGCTGGCTCCTATATAGAGATTTCATTATCTTTTAGCCTGGGATACTCATCCAGATTGGAAGGAATTTTTAAGCAATAATTGGAATAATCATATCCCATTTGTGCAAATGATTTCTAAGTTAACTAATAAGGGAGATACGTGGAATAAGGAGATGTTCGGTAATCCATTTTAGAGGAAAAAAACGGATACTAGCAGGATTAGATGATATTCAAAAAGCTTTGGAATCTCATTCTACTATCAATCTGCGTAGGATTGAGAAAGAACTTAGAGAAGAATTCCAACATATTTTGACGTAGGAAGATTTGCTTTGGCATCAAAAATCTGATACAATGTTGATATGCCTAAGGTTATCATCTAGAAATTTCAAACAATTTCTTCCCATCAGTCTTTGTAATGTTATCTATAAGGTGTTACCAATGTTATTGCAAATAGACCAACGTTTATCATAGGTTACATGACTCATCCTACACAATCTAGTTTTGTGTCGGTTAGAACTATTGTTGACAACATTATTATTGCATAAGAAGTTCTCACTCAATGAAAATGAAGAAAGGAAAGATAGGATGGATAGCTATTGAAATAGATCTGGTGAAAGCATATGATCAGCTAAGTTGGAAGTTCATTAAAGATACACTTGATGATGTTGGTATTCCTTGTTATTTATCTATGTCATGATGAGTTGCTTGTATTCTTCTTCCATGCAAATTATGATTAACCAAGATGTTAGTGATCCTTTCAAACCTACTAGAGGAGTATGATAAGGGGATTCTGTCTCACCATACATATTTGTTCTTTGCACGAAAAGGTTCGCACATGCTATTATTCAAGAAGTTTAATTAAAAATTGGAAAAGCTATTGTTTTTTATTCTTATAGGTTTCCTATATCCCATTTATTCTTTGTCGACGATTTATTCCTTTTTTGCGAAGGCTTAGAAGAATCAAGCAAAATGTTTGGTGAGGGTTCTTAAAGATTTTTGTGCTGCTTCGGGCCAGTCTATTAGTGGAGATAAATCGTAGATATTTTTTTTCCTCTAACATGAGTTAAGGGATATGGAGCAAATTAGTAGTACTTTAGGTATTAAAGCAACAAAGAATCAAGGTAACTATCTGCGCGTTCCACTTATACATGGTAAAGTTACAAAGGTTACATACAGACAGGTGGTTGCTAAGGTTTTGGAGAGATTGACTAAGTGGAACTGTGACATATTTCTTTAGCAGGCAAATTAGTGTTGAATCGATCTATGCTATCCTCTATCCCCATTTACTCTATGCAAGCTACAACTATCCTTAAGGGGTTATTTAATGAGATTGGTAAAATAAGGAGACAATTTATCTGGGGGTCTAGGATGGTAAAGCTTAAATCAACCTTGTTAAATGGGATGATATTTTCCAACCTAAGAAGAATGGTGGAGTGGTATTAAGCGCATGAAGAACACAATAGTGCTTTACTGATTAAAGTGGCTTGAGGTTTACTATTTGACATGGACTCCCTTTGGACTGGGTTATGAGAGCAAAGTACAATTTAGCAGAATTATCAACTTGGCAGGATTTGAATTGCAATGGAGGATCTCATCTCTGGAGGAATGTATGTAAAATATGGAAAGTAGCTTAAGGGAGGAATTAGCTTATTGGTAATGGTCTTAGAGTGAAGTTTTGGAAGGACAGATGGCTCAATATTGAAGGTTCCTTATTAGATTATGCCATCAACATTGTTCTTAATCCGAAGCTTTGGTCGCTAAGTTTTGTTCTCTAGATGATTCTTGGGATGGGTGGTCTATCAACTCCTTATTGCCCCAAGAGATTGTACTGCATATTGCTACAATTCGCCCCCCACACACATATGGTGATCAAGACCATTTTATTTGGGGTATTTCTTCTTCAAGTAATTTCTCTACAGCTTCTACTTGTGAATTATTAAATAAGAATAAATGGAATGATAAAAAATTAAAATGGGAAGTTGTGTGGAAGTGGTTGGGTCATAAGAGAATTCAGATTTTTTTTTATGGCTTTTATTTTGGGATGCTATTGACTAATGAGATAAGGAGGTCCAAACATTTGACTGATGATAAAAGTTGCTCACTTTGTGGTCAATTATTGAAAGTGCCCATCATGTAATGGGTGAATGCCATAATGCTATATGTAAACCCGAGAATTTTTAAGACTAGTAAAAAGCAATAAAATAGTAAATGCATGATAATATTGGATTTGAGACCCGACAAAAACCTAGTTAGAAACTTTAAAGTATTATGAGTTTGTTTATGAACTAAAACGCTAAATAGAAAATTTTATGGATATTAAAAGATACCAAAGACAAGATTTTGTATCAAAATCAAAAACCTAGAATGCAAGTATAAGTAGTCTTAGATTTCAAGTACACTAGAAAGCAAGTAACTCATAGTATGTGTAGAATAAAAATTATAAATTAAAGATAAACCATTAGGGTCATAAATATGTAATAGAAACTATAAAATAGATCCATAACTGTTAATCTAGACTTCAAATAAAAATTTAGACTGTACCATAATTTTAGTGAGAAAATTTAGAGTCTATAGGTATTGATTTTCTATTTTGATCTATTGGGCCCTAAAACCCTAATCACATAGGACAAAACTTTAAAAATACTTAATCACGTAAACTTTAACCTCAAAATTTGAACTCAACAATACTCTGTTAATATTTTAGAACGTTAAATAAATTTTTGAGAATCAAACTCTCGCATAACTAACATAATTACACACGTATGAGCTAGATTTTGACGAAGTTAATTAGATAATTATCCTTGAATTGTCCCACACAAAAATTTTACAATACACAATGAAAATGGGAAGCACTTGACCAGCTCTCTTCGAGAATTTGTTCCACCGTATGTGTTGCTTGTGGGAGTAGAAAAATAGTACAAGAAGTTAACAAGGAAGACACTTGAGTCAATAATAATTCTCCGAACAACCTTACAATTAATACAAGCTTGACGACTTATGGAAAGAAGCTTGTAACGGGTAGCAAAATTTTTTCTTCACCATGCAACAAACAACAACAAATACAAGCGATAAAATCTACTTGTTTCACCGAAAATGACTAGGAAAAAAAATCAAAGAAAAATTTAGACTAGTCAAACTCCTATATAAAGGACCAACGCACATATATAATACACAAACAAACAAACCCATTTCCTTCGATGAGACCAACTATAACACACACATCAACAAATGAAAATTGACAAGCTCAAATCCTCTTAAAATTCAAGTCCCAACAGTGAGTTCCAATTGTCTTATAAAAAAATAGAATAAACAAAATTCCATTTCTTTTATTGTATCCTTACCACAACTAATAACAAAAACAAAACAACCAATAGCACTATAAGCTCCTAAGAAGTCATAGTCAAAGGTAAGAGTATTTTTAGTTAGTGTTTTATGTCTAGAATATAATAAACCCATCTCTCTATCAACATATGTAGGTCACAATCCAAATAGGAATGAGGATTTATTATTTTCCTCTCTAGCCAAACAAGGTAATATCTAACTTGTCTTATAAATTATATTTCATACATATGTAGGAACTAGGAAATTAAAAAATAGAGACTTATTATAGAAGCCTTACATATGAGTAGTATTCTTGAGCTTATGTTTGATAGTAACATGAGCATGAAATAGCATGTGATGATCATTTTAACTGAGTTAGATACTATCTCTAGTAAAGAAAACTATGAAGGAATTAAACTTAGAATTTAGAAACCTTACATTCTAATTTGGTCACTATAGGATTATGAACCTCCATACACATTTCACAATTTAACTTAATTCATAAGATTGGTATAAAATGTCTATAATAATCTTTAGATAATAGAACTTAGCCAATATAAACATTAAGACATCTATGAGGAATATTAACCATATAGATACATAAGGAACTATAATGAAAAGTTCTATCATTAGGCATACTAAAAGTATAATAAAAATAGAGGATTTGAATAAGCTAAACTAATCCTAAGGAACAAACTATAATTTGGAATACAATATAAAACTTAGATAAATTTAGAAAATCACTATAACAGTATACCAATGATCAAAATATAGATAAGACCCTATAAACAATAGAAATTTTAATCTACATAAATAGATAAGGTTGATAGACAAAGTAAACAATAATAGAAAGCATATTATTATGAAAGGCATCAACAGACTAGCTAAATTATAAAGATTGAGAATGATGGGACCATCATAAACAAAAATAAAAATATAACTTAGAACCAAGATAAGCAAAATGAAAATAAATAATAATGAATATTTTATTTACACTAAAAAACTCATATCATTAACAAAATCTTAATGATAAAATTTTAAAACAAAACAAGACATAAAAAAATCTTACACTAACCATTTTATAGAGCAAGAGAAATTACAAAGCAAAAAAGTTGAGTAACTGACATATAATACGCAAAACAAGCCTTCTAATATCTATTTATACATAAATATATGAGTTAGAATAAGTAATATAAGTTTACCTAAAGATTATGCACTAAAAATATGTATTTAAGAGTAATTATATCACTTTTATTGAGAAATATTTATTTACACGAATTTTGTAAATATATAAAGTATTTTGTAAGCTTTAAAATAATTACTTATAAGCTATAGTCGAATTAGAATGAGCAAAACGGTTTTAAAAAGAAAAAAACCAATCTTAGGACAACTGAACACTCATTAGGAATCATCTATATAGTTAATTATTTTATTGGTGAATATTTACTCATCTGTTAGGTGAATATGATCCAATTGTGGATTTCGCGGAGGATTATTATGATTGAATGTCATGAGTAGGTGAGTAATTTTGATCTATTACATTGCTTGTGATTGTAATGTTAGTTACATCTAAAATCAAATAACTAAAATAAAAGTATGATGCTTGTGGATTGGGAACAATGCTTGTTGAGTGATGTATGAATTGGATGCTAAAGTCATATTTATTCAAAGTGATAATAGAATTGTCGTGGATAATTGTTTGAAGCATGTTGAATACTACCTGTGAACTGTTTGATCACTTTAAAGCTGACCTAAATCTATAAAACCCCTAATTTTAAAAGATCATGCATTGCATAATTTGGATATATTGCATAAAAGGAATGACACCCACTATGTGTTAGTGTTTCGGTTCTCTAATAATGCTTGTTTTTCAGATGTAAATTTCCTAGTTCTTACAAGATTATCTTTGTTCCGTTTGGTTCCACAGAACTACCTAGCAAAAGAAGGAATGCCATGGTGTTGGCTTGAAATGGCTACCACTTAATGGATTCTCTAATTTGCAAAGGAAATTAGTGATTAAAATACATATAATAAAATGATAAATAAAGTGAGCATTGTTGTTCCTGTTGTTCTTAGTTTCTCTAGGCGGGTAGGTCATAAGGATGTATTCCTTAACTTGGTTCTTCAACTCGATATGAGGGCATAAATCTACATCATGTTTGGATTTCATTTGTCAGACTTATATTTAAGCATATGTTTGAATGATACATTACACTTGTTTGTTAATAAACTTGTCTGCTATACTTATGTGTAATGTGTGATGGTTATTTCACTGAGTTGTAGATATACACATACTCCAACAGATTTTTCAGATCCTCCTACGGCCATGGCTAGTACCATCCCGAGGTTAACGGTAAGGAATAAAGCTAGAGGGAAAGGGAATAGGCAGGAGAATTATAGAATTACTGTAATATTAACTTTATATATACTTTATGTTATTAGTCTTTACGTTTGATGAACTAGTTTGTAATAATTATTATTCTAGTACTAGTTTGTTTTCTTGTTATTGTACAACTATGTATGTACATCATTTCATATCAAGCAACTCAAAAGATCTATTTTATAAATCATATCTCTTAGAGTAACTAGTTGTATTGTACAATAATCAGATCTATTTACAATACAATACAACTAGGCTATCCTTTAGGGCGTAACACTATGGATGTGTAGTGTAAACTAATTTCTGCTAATAATTTTGCTGAGTTTATGCTTGGTGATCTAGAGCAATTTTTAGTTAATTTGCAAGATCAGAAGATACTAGATGGAGTTGACTAGAGAATCTTTTTTGCTATTAGGTGCTGGTTGCTTTGAAACTGGCGGAATAAAGAAGTATTGGCAGAAGAGCAAGTTAATGAGCAATCGTTACTCCAATAGATTTTTTCCAAAGCAAAGGAGATTCAATTCAGGAACTCTTTTTGGACATCTGGTAAGAATATGAATAGCAAAAATTCTTGTTTTATAGGTTGGTATTTCCCACAAGAGGGGTAGATAATGCTTAACACAAATGGTGCGACAAATCAAAATTTACATAGCACATTAGCACTGCGAGTGGCATTCTTAGAGATGGCAGTGGAAAACATCTGGGTAGTTTCATGATGAAGATTGGTAAGAGTGCAGCTATGGCAGTTGAGTTATAGGGTTCTCTGCAGGTTTGAAACTGCTAAAAGGTTAGAGGTTAATTAATTGATTCTTGAGATGGATAATATGATAGTTGTTAACTTACTGCCTAGGAAATATACTACAAACCAAAAAGTGATAATATTCTTAGCCCCATATATAAGTTACTTCAAAGTGATTGGGAGGTGCAAATACGACATATATACAGGGAAGGTAATCGATGTGCTAATCGCCTTGCAAAAGAAGCCTACAATTTTCCTATTGGGCTACATCTTTTTTATTCCCCCCATAGTTGTATTTTTTATATTTTGCAACAAATTGTAATTGGGATTAGCTTAGCTTTCGTAGAAATTGTATTGTTTAATCTTTTGGGATTGTTTTGTGTACCCCAACCCCCAACCAACCTCCCTTCCCAAAAAAAAAAAAAAAAGCTACATTAGGTTCCATCTAGTTTATTTTCTCAGTTAATTTTGTACATATCCATTTAAATGAGGTAATAGTTAGCACCACAATTTAACAAGACGACATTGGTACAAATTATTAATATAAACTATGGATTGATATATGTAGTATTGATTGTTGGTATTGTATAGATAATGCACACATAACACAAGAAATGCAATACTATATAAATGTTTTATTTTATATTTGGTGCACCAAGTAGTGTATAAGATTTTTTTTTCTTTTATATTTTATGTTATTTGCCATGCGTAAATATTATATGCATTTTATAGTGTTATAATATTGATGTTATCGTTTATTGTATTGATGTAGTGGTGGTAGTGGTACAAGATGATAGTAATATGGTGGTAATAATAAATTAATAATGATAACAACTTAGTGTTAGTGTTGTTTTGATAGTGGTGGTGATTTTGGTGATCACAGCAACAATGAAAGTGGTGGGATGTGGTAGCCGTGGAGACAGTAGTAGTGATGATGACTATAATGGCGGTAGTAAGGTTGGTGGAGGTGGTAACAATGGTAGCATTAGTTCAAAGTCTTGGTTAATAAATTCTATCTCTTACATTATATCTGGTACTAAGCAAGTTTTATTTGAGGGTTCATGTAAAGATGGGTAAGTTTCATTCGAGATACCTAAATTTTTTTGGTTTATAATAGAATAATAACTAAATAAAATATTGTACCATGATAATACTCGAAATTTTTAATCGTTTTACTCGTGGTACCTTTTGCTACAAACGACCACTTCTCCAGCTAAATTGACGAGGAAAGAAAACATAAAACATTATTCTCGTATCCTAGTTGGCATATCTTTCTATTTTTTTATTTTTTGACTTTGCGCCCTGGCCCCTGCGCCCCCTCCCCCACCTCTCCCCCTCCCCCCCCTCCCCCCCCCCCCCCCCCCCTCTTTTTTTATCTCCCCTACACTTCTCTTCTTCTTAGCAAAAAACCTAAATTTAGCACTAGTTAATCATTCCTTCCTTACCTTATAACTTTTTTTTCCATTCTTTTTAAACTTCATTTCCCATTGCTAGCTTTAGCTTATAACACGGTGTTAAACAAGTGCAAACCTTTCTCTTCCAATCCCTCTCTTCAACTTCATCAAACTCCCCCTTCCTCCTTATCCTCATCCTCCTGTTATCACCTTCCGCATATCTTCTTTACTCCATAGCAAAAAAACATCCTTGAGCATCCTTATCCAAAATTCAAGTGTGTGAGTACGATTTCGGAAACTCAGGTGTAAAGCTCTCAAGAGGGAGGATAAGATGTCGTTTTGATCAATCCAATCCCATCACCATCATGATCCTAATTATCCCATTCTCTCTCTCCGTATCTTCCTCCACTCTCTCTCCTTTCTCATTTTTTCAAATTTGTTCTAAATTTTGAAACTTTTCTTCAAAGTAATGTATGATTTTTCCAATTTTTGGACACAAAATGCGCGAAATCCTTCATATCAAAGGGGTCAATGTGGCAACCAAATTGGTGCTAGTTTTGGGAAGTCGTGCGCCAAGCATAGAATTGATTCCACTAGGAAGTATCATAGCAACACTGACCTTCAATTAGAGAGAGGCAGTGTGTATTACAATGAAGCAAGTTGTGGAGGCCAGGACGACAATGGCACAGATAGTAGGTGTGTAGGTGTTAGAAAGTAAAAAAAAAAAAAGATTTTTTTAATGGGTTTCTGGATTTTAGGGGGTTTTTTTAATTTGAAGATTGTAAAAAGAAGAGAAGCAGCAGCATGGTTGGAGAAGGAAGGGGGGAGGAGTCAAAAAAATAAAATGACATGTCACTAGGATAGAGAAAATTCTTATTCAGGTTCCCTTTCCATGTTAGCTTTGATCGTTGAAATGGTCGAATTCCAGCCAAAAGTACCACAAATAAAAAAACTAAAAAGTTCGAGTACCATCGTGGTATGAAAATTTTTAGGAATTATTTTGTTACAAACCAAAAAGTTCAGATATGCAAATGAAACTTATCTTGTAATGGTTGGTAGCCGAACTTGCTAAATTGTACAATTAACTATCTAAACTTTAAAAGTGTAAATTAACTAACTACAAAATTTTTGTACATATTTATAGTGTCTCAATTAGGTTGTTAATTTTAAAAATCGATAAATTTTAAGTATTGAAATGCAAAAATAGATATTGTTTAGGTAGATAATTCTAAAAACAGAAAATTTTCATGTGTATAAATTGAAAATTTTTAACTTAAAATAATTAATTATAAATATAACTAAAATTCAAGCATTAAATATGACGAGTATACTTTATTCTATCAGCAAGATACTTCTCCTCTTCAATATATTGAACTTCTTTTTTCTTATATATATATATTTTCATTATAAATTTATAGTTGAGCTACAATGTCTCGACTCTCGAGAAACTATAGGAAAATTAAGATACAAATTTTAATGTTGTAACACACATGTTCTGTCCTTTTTGAAACTGAAGTTCAGTATTACATTATTATACTGAAGACACGATTGAGAAAAAAAATCGGCAAGCTTTTTTCCGCGAGAGAAACACCGTTTAGTCTTTATTCGCTAACGGTGTTTTAATTTAAGAGAAATCCCTTTCAAACTTTTCCCAAATTTGTTATAATGGAAGACTTAAAAGTATTCAGATAATATTGTAATTTTAAAAGACTAATTAGTAATTACTAGTATTTCTTCGTTGCAACAAACTATGGGAGGCGAACAAAGAAAAAAATGACCACCAATAGATAATATTGAAATATTTTCACATTTTGAAAGTAAAAGAGGAAAATCTTTTTCTTATTGTTTTTATTAGCATTTATAATTATTTTTTGTTGCAAGTGCCAATCCGCCAATAGAGTTTAAGACTTGCAAACATAGAAGTTAATTAGTAGTGCAACGGGAGTTATCTAATGTGGCCACTTCGATACTTAAGTTAATCGTGGGTCCTTTCTAGAGAATTTAAAAGGTAATTATAAAAGTATGTATATGCAGAAAATGCATTAGGCTTCTTTTACCTACTAGAGGGAATGACTATTTATAGATGAGATTATACCAAAATAGAGTCCACGGAATATTATTAGTATAGGTGACCCTAGGTAGGTAGTTGACCTAAACCTGAGGAGAAGGGATTGACGAACAATGGAGCATTGTCGTTGAGAGGCGGGTAGCATGCTGAGAGCATGTAGCAGATCGAAAGAACATAGCTCATTGTGCAGCTCATAGCACGTCTGAAGAAAGTGCCTTGTCATGGGAGTCTTGTGGGACATCGACATGGGCCTCCGTTTAGGAAACGCAATGTAGCATTATTGTGACCTCCGCTCTCTACAGGGACCGAGGCCTTGGGAGAGCTCGAGGTTAAGATCTAGGTCTTGACCAGGTTGGACTCCTTGTGAAGCAACTAAGCTAGTGGGATTCATAGAGTTCTTTACGAGCTTTGAGGCCTACATAGGCTTGTGATAGGTCAATTAGGTTACGGTTTATTATTTACCATCAATGTTGTTAATTATGACAATTAGTGGCTAGGTTGTATCAATATAATCTATAGTCACTTAGCTTTATAGATCTTTATCGTAAAGGATTAAAGATGGATAAAACTTTTACATTAAAATATAACTACATCCATTTTAATAGTCATATTTTTAGTCTGGGAAAGTCTATAGTTAGGTTTGGGATAAAGATTGTGAGACTAATCTGGCTATTCTTACTCTTTTCAAGTTTCACACTTGAAAAGATTGTAACAGGCCTTACACCAATTATAAATCTATTTAGAATAATTCTAAAATGAGTAAAGCTAATTTGACTAGTTGATTGTGATTTTATGGAGTTCAAAAGTTTTAAATACCCAATCATGCTTTCATGGAGAACTTTTAAAAACTTTAATTTAGAGATTTAACAAACAATATAAAACTATGATACTCTAGTTTTAAAGATCAAACAACGATCAACAAATAATGAGATTATACTAGAACAAGAATAAGGTTTGATAATAATTTGGACCCTATAAATATACTCTTCGTAATCAATTCTTCTTCTCCTATAATGTTATGTAGAATTTTTATGACATGCATATGAGTTTAAATTACTTGGATATGGTCTTCACATCTTAGTTTAAAATGTAAAATATTTATATGGAGTATTACTCAAAACGCTATACCTTTTGGGGAGTAGAATGAATGTCATTCTAAACACGAACTTCAGATACGCAAATGGCTATCTACAAGTGAAGGATGTATCTCATGCTCTTAAGAGATTATCCAAATCTTGAAAGTGTTTGGGTTAAGTTAGGGTTGGAAATGTTTTACCAAATCATACTCATTCGGATATTCTAAGATTAAGCAAGATGTCATTGCGAAAAAAAAAGTATTCTTTCTTCTCTGCAAGCTTTAAAACCAATCTTATTTGGTGTTGCACTATAGATGATGTGGTCAGACATGAAAACTTGATTCATGGTAACTTTAATTCTTACTCTCCCACTTCACAAGCAATAAGAAGAGTTGGCCAATCAATACTGGGCATATCATAAAAAGATAAAAATCTTCTATCTCAATTGTGTATTGTATTAGGTGAAATTCCCTCCATCAAATAATGAGGTAAGGATATATTTAGAGATGAGATAGGATAGTAGATTGCTGGTATGGCTAGAAAATTAGGCTGTCATGCTATTCTTAAAGCTGAGTTATGGGCAATTTATTATGGGCTTCAATTTGCTTCTCATATCATATGTCATTGAAATGCATTGAATTAGCTACAGATTCTTCATGTGCAGTATCATTATTAACAGGTGTAGCAACAAACAAAGTTAAAACTTGCAAACTTTTTTGTCTATCTGCTGGTGAAGTTGCCAAAGCTTTGAACTAGTAAGAATTGTATTACTCGAGGGAGTCCAATTTTGTTGCTGATAAGATTGCCAACAAGATATATACTTTGGAGGTTTATTCATGGATTGTTTTTGTTCCTTCTGATTTGTTTTGCATTATCTGCAAATGGATAGTGATCAATGCTGGTTTAGGCAAAGTTCCTTGGCTGCAAGTTAGCTATAGCTGAAGGTTTTTGTTGGCTGGTTATGATGGCATTTGCTGTCATATGTTTTGTACATAATCCTATGGGGACTGCTAATCTTTGCGGTGGGTATACTGGACTTCATGTCCTGACTTTCCTTTGATATATTGTATTTACCCAAACAAAAAAAAGAATATTGTTTGATAATAATGAATCTGATACTTTATGATTCCTTCATGTCTCATTGTTTGAAACTAAAATTACTTGTTTCCTTTTCCAGCAACTCTTGTCCTTATTATCCTTTCCATTTTACTTTTTTTTTTTTTCAAATTACTCATAGTTCAAAACTTACATAACATCCAAATTAGCTCTAAAATTGAATTGAGTCAAGTAGAGATGACATAGAAGGGAACTTAATCTCAAATTGAAATTTTAAAACTGTGACTAATTTGAAAATTCATAACTTAAGCTCATTCAATGTAGCAATACAACCAATTCAAACTTGACTCGATTAAGCTCATTTAGATTTGATTTAATAAAAAATATCTTTAATTCTAATTGAAGCAATATTAATATCCAAACTTAATTAAAATTTATTATGAATCAAGCTTGATAAATTATCAAAGTAGCTCGAACTCCACTCGACTATTCTCAAATCGAACTCAAATAATGATGGAACTAAATTTGAGTAATTTATAAACAGATTTAGTTTATTTACACTACTAAGCCTTGTAATAATATGAAGCTTGAACTTGACTCAGCAAATTACTTGACTAGTTCAAACTTAACTTGATTATTATAAATCGAACTCAAATAAAAATTAAATTGAATTTGAGTGATTTATGAACCAACTAGGTTTATTTTACACCCTTAATTCATCTACATCTTCAACATATAAGCTTTTAAGGCTATAGAACACAGAAGCTCAATCTGTAGTGAAGTAAATAAACCCTAAAATTTGACATGCTATGTGAATCACCTAGTGACAAAGGTAGGGGTGGGGAAAAAAACCAAACCGAAAAAACCAATCAGAAAAATATGATTAACCGATCCATCGGTTTTAATTTAGAATCATGATTTTTTTTTTATTTGGGTTTTGGTTTGTAATTATGAAAAACCGATGGTTAATAATTAACTGTTAAAAAACTAATAATTCAAATATTTATGTTTAATTATTATATTGTTATTGTATTGTAATTTAAAAAAAAAAAAGAATGAGAAAACTATAAAGTTTTAATTTACATAATGTTATATTAGAGTTATATTTTTAATTTGTTGTTGGTTTTTAGTTATTTAACTTGTTGATTTGTAATTTTTTAATATAATTATGATATTTAACTTGTTAATTTGTAATTTTTTAAAGTAATTATAAAATAAAAAATTTTAATTATTTATGGACCGACTGAAAATGTAGTTGATCATTATGTTAAATAGTTAAAAACTAATAATATTAACTGAAAAAAATAATTTACCGTTAAGATAGATTGACCGTTAATAATAAACTACTTAACCGGACCATATCTCTTCCAAGTTGAATGCCACTAAGTTTAAGCTCGAGTCAGAACATTTTGTTTGCTCTTAGCACGATTGAGGGCAAACATTAACACACCGACAGCCATGAGCTTTCTTTTTCGGAAGTTTCTTTTCTTAAAACCCATTTGCATGAGCATGAGCATGACATTTGTCCATAATATTTTACATGCTTCGATAAGACCAAATAGGGAAATTTCAACACCACACGCGTGACATGAAAGCCGACCACGTAGCAATCCGTTTCTTTTTCTCTTTTCCTTTTTTATTTTTAAAAAACAATCATTTTCATTTTGAATTTAATCTTTTATCATGTTCTTCCGACTTGCCCTCGTCACATGGAGGTTTTCGTCAATAAATAGTGCAACTGGGATTTTCCTTCTTTTTTTTTTTTTAAACAGCATTTTTAGAATAACGGTTTTTCTACTTTTTTTATTATTTATTTATTTCCAGCAATAGGTTTTAATGTTAAATTCATGGGTTCTATTGCGACCTGGAATTATATGTTGCACTTTTACATTTAAATTTAATTATATAAAATATCTTCATTTAACTTTGAGCAAATGGACAGGATTTGAAGAGTTCGGTCCATACATTTGCATGACTCGATGGAAATTTGATATGATGGATTTAGAAATAGGATCATTCTACTAGTCTAATCGCTCTATATTTTTCTTAGAAATGCTTGTGCACTTTAAAAAGGATCCATGGGCCTAAACTTAAAATGAGTCCACCAAAAGATCCATAAATAAAAAGACTCATCTGAACCATTAATACTTCATATGATCCAATAGACATTGTCATGATCAAGTTCTATAAATACCTAAGGGTATCCCTTATTTGGAAATTTTCAGAGACTCAAAAAAACATTATCGTGCTATCAAATTGTAATCCTAAAGAACACTAGGGATGCAACCGGGGCGGGTCGTTATAGGGTACCCGCCGCCCGCCCCGCTAAAAACCTTATAGGGTTAGACCCTATAGGGTTTAGGGTCGGGTTTTGGGTTGTACTCATAACCCGTTGGGAAAACCCGACCCGATTTAATAAAAAAAATTAAAAATTTTAATTTAAGGAATTTACTTATTCATTAGTTGAATGATGCTTTTCAAATTATTATTTTGTTATTCGTGTATTGAGTCACATAATAGGATATGAATTATATTTACAATTAATAATTACTGACCAATTATCTAGAGAAAATCGATTTCCATGTGCAACCTTCTCCACTTTTTCAAAATTCATTTCTTTCCCATACCACAACAAAGTATAAAAATTAATTTTCTCAGAAAAAATAGATATTATATATATATAATGACAAATAAATCAAGAATATATAGATCGTCGTGTAGTATCATCATTTATTATTATTATTATTATTATTATTATTATTATTATGAGTTGGATGTATTATATATATATATATAGATATATGTAAGTCTTCTAATAATTTTAGGTAATGACATGTCTTGAGTTACTGACTTTACCTTATATATTCAGTTTTCATGTTTAGTAATTTTTTACCTGTCTTTAACGTTTTCTAATTTTTTTAAATAAAAATTAGGATTTTTATCAACTCCATTGAAATTTTTTCCCTCCTCAACATGCCTCACTACGATAATAATTTAATGAAATAATAAATGATGCATTTAATTATGTATATATTATCGGGTCGGGTTCGGGTCGGGTCGGGTTCTGGGACACCCCATTTATTATCGGGTCGGGTTTGGGACAGGATGACCCGACCCGAACCCGACCCGTTTACATCCCTAAAGAACACATTGCCTCCCCAAGAACTGTGGAATTGATGCTGTATAACTTTTTCACCTATGATACGTTCATTCAAACTCTCTTAGATTGCTTATTCTCTTCCTTGCCCTTTCTTCCTAAGCCATCCTTATGTGTCATTATCAAGTCACTACTTTGAAGCCACATATAACACAAGCCAGTGCTACATACACGTGGTCATTGTAATCAGATGGACTTATTTACAGAATTTATTATTTTTTATGAGTCTTTTTAATTCCATAAAATTAAAATAATGAGTCCCAAAATAAATTGTTATAATTACGATTATTTTATATTATTTTTAATTTAGTGGTATTATAGGGAAAATTTTATGAGTATGAGTGTAAATGAAGCAAGTTTGTTCAAAAATACTTGAGGGCAGCTTGATATTTACTCAAATTTGATTCGAAAATAGTCAAATCAAACTTGAATCTGATCTATTTGAATAGTTTATCAAGTCAAACTTGAATTTCATATGTTTAGCTTGATTAGTTTGCAAGCATAATGAAGCTTTATTGAGCTTGAGTCGAGCATAAATGTTATTCGAATTCAAATTAAATTTAGGTATTAATGTTATTTTAATTGGAATTTAAATATATTTTTAATAAATCGAGTCTAAACGAGCTTAATTGAGTTGAACTCAAGATTACATGTTTTATTTCGAGCCAAACTCAAACTAAAAATCTTAAGCTCAGCCGAACTTGAACCAACTCAAGCTTCAAAATTTCAAGTCGAACTTGGATTCAAATTCATCACTATATGTCTCGATTAAATCATTTGCAACCCTACTTATGATGCGTAATTGAAATTTGTAGTATTTTACTAATACTATAGATTGTAAGACTTTATAGGTGCAACTAGACATCAACACGAGTTAATCGCAGACCCACTATGTCATGATTCTAGTCATGGGGCCCATGACAAGTCCGGTCGGTTCTAAGCCATGTGCCAATTCATGAGCTAGTCCATGATCGTTAACTACCCTTCTTTTTAATAATATAAATTTTAAAAAATAATTGTAACAAGTAATTTTATTTTAAAATATAAAATTGAAAATAGAAAATAAAAATAAAATCAAATCAATCATAACAAAGTTACAACTTTAAATAAAATTAGGTCTAAGAATAAGAGTCTCTAACCAATAATTAAAAAAAATTATTTAAGATATACATTTATTTATGTACAAGCAAACCTGTTTTTAATGGTAAAACTTAACAATGTGGGACTAAAAAGTCAAGATATAACCAAGTCTCAGAAACACAAAAGAAAATCTCACATTATTAAGAAACAGATTTACTTTTAGTTCGAAGTATGGATAAAGCTATAAGGTGTACTTTTAAATGCATCTATTACTTGTGTTGTAATAACAACAACACATCAAATGTTCTGAAATAGGCAATCAATATTTATTATTCACATGGAAATTAGTTTAAACCTTTTTTTTTTCACTTTAAATTTTTTTTTTCTTTTCTTTTTTTTTTTACAATGACCCAGCCTAACCTGGGGGTTCAGAAGCCTTGAATCGCCTTTGACCTAGCAACCCGCCGAGTCATGACCTATACAACCAAACGAGGGCAATGATTTATGGTTGTCGATGCCAAGCTTAACCGGGTTACAAGACAAGCCCAACACAAGTTGATGTTTAGGTGCAAACCCCAAGTCATGTGAAGCAGAAAATAGGTTACGATTATTAATATGTGTAAATTATACAATAAGATTACTCGTTCACCCCTAGTCCATACATCGGCATGACTCAAGGGAAATTTGGTATAGTGGATTTAGAATTAGGATCGTTCGACCGGTCTAACCTCTCTATATTTTTCTTAAAAATGCTTATGCACTTTGAAAAGGCTTCATGGGCCTAAACTCAAAATGAATCCACCAAAAGATCCATAAGTAAAAAGACTCATCTCAACCATTAATACTCCATATGATCCAATGGACATTGTCATTGATCAAATTCTATAAATACCTAAGGGTCTGCCTTATTTGGAAATTTTCAGAGACTTAAAGAAACATTGTCGTGCTATCAAATTGTAATCTTGAAGAACACATTGCCTCCCCAAGAACTGTGGAATTGATGTCGTATAACTTTTTCACCTTTGATACGCTCATTCAAACTCTCTTTGATTGTTTATTCCTCTTCTTTGCCCTTTCTTCCAAAGCCATCCTTATGTGTCATTATCAAGTCACTACTTTGAAGCGACATATAACACAAGCCAGTGCTACATACACGTGATTATTGCAATTGGATGAACTCATTTACATAATTTATTATTTTTTATGAGTCTTTTTAATTTCATATAATTAATATAATGAGTCCCGAAATAAATTGTTCTAATTATGGTTATTTTATATTATTTTTAATTTAGTGGTATTATAAGGGAAAAATTTATGTGTATAAGTATAAATGAAGCAAGTCTATTCACAAAATACTTGACGCTAGCTTGATATTTACTCAAATTTGATTCGGAAATAGTCAAATCAAACTTGAATCTGATTTATTTGAATAGTTTATCAAGTCAAACTTGAATTTCATATGTTTAGCTTGATTGGTTTGCGAGCATAATGGAGCTCTCTTGAGATTGAGTCGAGCATAAACGTTAATCGAATTCAAATCAAATTTACGTATTAATGTTATTTTAATTAAAATTTAAATATATTTTTTAATAAATCGAGTCTAAACGAGCTTAATTGAGTTGAACTCAAGATTACATAGTTTTATTTCGAGCCAAAACTCAAACTGAAAATCTTAAGCTTGGTTGAACTTGAACCTAACTCGAACTTCGAAATTTTGAGTCGAACTTGAATTCAAACTCAGCACTATACGTCTCGATTAAATTCATTTGCAACCCTATTTATGACGCGTAATTGAAATTTGTAGTTTTACTAATACTATAGATTTTAATACTTTATAGGTGCAATTAGACATCAACACGTGTTAATCGCGGACCCACTAAGTCATGAGTGTAATCTTGGGGCCTATGACAAGCCTGGTCGATTCTAAGCCATGCACCAATTCATAAGCTAGTCCATGATCGTTAAACCACTCATTTTTTTTAATAATTAAAATTTAAAAAATAATTGTAACAAGTAATTTTATTTTAAAATATAAAATTGAAAATAGAAAAAAAATCAATTTGACTATAACAAAGTTATAACTTTAAATAAATTAGGTCTAAGAATAAGAGTCTCTAGCCCATTAGTTAAAAAACTAATTAAGGTATACATTTATTTGTACACAAGCAAACCCATTTTTTATGGTAAAACTTAGTAATGTGGGGACTAAAAAGTCAAGATACAACCAAGTCGCACAAAGGCAAAAAAAAGTGTCAATTGTTAAGAAATAAGATTTAGCTCTAGTTTGAAGTTTAGATAAAGCAATAAGGTGTACTTTAAATGTATTTATTACTTGTGTCGTAATAAAAAACACAATCAAATGTTCTTAAATAGGCAATATATTTACAATTCACATGGAAATTGTTTAAACCTTTTTTTTTTCACTTTAAATTTGTTTTTTTTTTCTTTTTTTTATATTATAATGACCCAGCCCAGACCTGTAGGTTGATAAGTCAAAGGCCTTGTGCCGCCCTTAACCCAGCAACCCACCGAGTCATAACCCGTACAACCAAACTAGGGCAATGGTTCATGCCCGTAGATGCCAGGCTTGGTCGGGTTACGGGACAAACCCACACAAGTTGATGTTTAGATACGACCCAAGTCATGTGAAGCGGAAAATAGGTTACAATTATTTAATTATGTGTAAATTATAGGGCAAGAATGGGAAAAAAATAAAATAAAATAAAAGCTAACCCACGTCCATCCTATATTTGGTCTTTATGCCTATTTAATATTGGTTTTAACAGGTTATTTGACTATAAACAAGTGAATCAAGCTCATAAGCTAAGTTCTTAAGCCTGGGCTTGACTCATTTAGAATATCATCAAACTTGAGCAAAGTCAAACTTTTGTTAAGCCTAACAAGTGCAAGCTTAAGTTCAAATTTGTTAAAGATTCTCAAACTTAAACTCCATTCATAAACTTGTTTAGATCAATATTCCTTGAGCTCATTTAACCATGTAGACTTAAACATCCCTCAGCTCAAGTTAAGTTCAAATTCAACCCCGTCTAGATTGGACCAGTCTTAAGCCATGAACCCAAGCTACGGTTCTCAATCCAAACCAACTTGAAGATTTCTTTTTATTTCTTTTCCATATTCAATATACATGTATTGTAATTTATTTACATATATTTATTACATTGTTTCATGTTTAACCTACATATTATACATGTATTTTACATAAATTTATCGCGTACTGTGATTGTACTGAATTAACATTTATTATATAACTAAATGAGGACAATAATTTGAAGGAGTGAAGAAAATATTAACATGAAAAATTACAATCAGCATGTGCATAATATAAAGAGCGACAACTAATAAGACATTAGTATTTTTTTTCTTTCACAAGAAAAAGTATCTGTATCTTCTGTCTTTTGTAATTTAAGGAAAAAGAAAAAGAAAATTACTTCTTAGGCGTATGAATAGATCCAGGCGACATAAAAAAATACAAAAATAAATATGACAATATAATTGAAAGAAGGAGGTTAGAGGGTTTTTTCTGATGAAAAAAGAAAATAAGACAGATGCAGAATACTAGAACCGATGGACGAGAGAATTTCCAGAAAATTTTGTGCAAAACAACAAATGAACTTGTATCTATGATGGAGCATGTTCCTCAACAAAATGTTACTCAAAATTTAATTCCTTCCTCATAAGTATGCAGAAGATTCTTTGCTTTGCCAAAACGCTCGCGTGAAACATTTTACATTCAAAATTGCTTTGTTAGAAAGTTCATTACATTTAAGGTAGACATCGGCACAGTTTGGATCGGTTCCGGACCGAACCGGAACCGCCAGAGCCGGGACGGTTCACGGTTCAAGGAACCGCCGGTTCTGGCGGTTCCGGTTCCACGTGAACCGGATTATTTTTTTTTTTTGAAAAAAATGAAAGAAGAAGAAAACCAAAACCTTACCCCATACACCCCCTTCCCCCCCAAACAAAGCCCCACGCCCAGAAACCCGATCATGCGCAAGTTTTCTCTTCTTTTTTTTAAATAAAAATATTTGGTGGTTTCGGATCCGGTTGGAACGCCGGTTCCGCCACGTGAACCGCTTGGACCACCGATTCCGGCGGGTCCTTGGACGGTTCGGAACCATCACCGACGGGGCGGTTCCTGGGTCAGGAACGCCGATGACGGTTCGGGGGGTTCCCGTTCGAAACGCCCGTGGTGATGTCTAATTTAAGGGTCTGTTTGGTTCATCTTATTCTCATCATTTTGACATTTTATTTTTGTCATTTTTAAATATATTGTTTGTAAAAAAAAACAGATACAGATGAAAAAATAAATATTGTTTTTCATGGACATATCAAATATATAAGATATATATTAAATACAAATAAGATACGAATACATATTAAATATAGAAAAAATACAAATGAAAATCAGACAATCCAATCAGACTCATATAGCTTTGCTGGGAACTGGGAAGATGCTTCTTCTCTCTCTTGGGACAAGTAAAGACTACAATTTGCAGTCCACTAATCATCCTTGCATTGCAAGGTTTTTTTTTATTATTATTAATTAGGGAACTGAATGGACATGTCGAGTCCACGATTTAAGTCTGACAAACCATCTTAGACACATTGACACTGATGGGTCCATAGCTAGTTTAGACGTTGACTCAAGAGCGGGTCTAGATCCTAGACCCAACAAGACATATTGGGGGCGAGTCACAAGTTAGACCCGCTCGTATCTCGTAGATATCTATTTAGAGTTAGATACTATTTGGATTATTTGATACTCACATGTATCAATGGTTGATCTGCATTTATATCTATGTATGATTTGTATCTTGTCTGTTTAATTTGTTTATATATATATATTTTTTTTTTTCTTGACGAACAATTTAAATCGAAATGACAACACCCCACATCTTTAGTTATACTTTTCAAGATTCTCAAAGACAAACTCATTCAACCATATAAACTTCTTAGATTTTTTTTTTTAAGGTATACAATTGAGTGATAACTAGTTTTAGAATTTTAATAATAATAATTATTATAAAGTATATTAATATAAATAAAAATATATATATAATCCATATAAAACCTAGATGCAAGCTTATTAGTCCTTTAATTAAATAAATTTTATTTTAAATTTGAATTTTTGTCATTATAAAAGGAGCTTGAGTAAAATAGTTTTGTTCCTTAAAATATAAACTGACACTACTGACAGCTCGAATAAGACAGAAAATCGGTCATAATTAATTCAATCTACATAGATTATAGGAAGAGATTTCAAATAGCCAACTCCCGTCTACTCTATTCCTTAAAATCCTATACTAAATCTTCGTCCTCATTCTAGATCCTTGTAGCCTTTTTTTTTTTTTTTTTTTTGGGAATAAGCCATAATTATTTAATTAATATGGATTATAGGACGACGTACAAAATAACAGACTCATCCACCCGGCCCCCATGCCTGTACACTATGCGGATCTTGTACTCGTTAGTATTACATCCAAACCAAGCACATGAATTTTTTAGCAATAAATGCTTAAAAAATTTGTGTTTAGAAAAAAAAATCATTAAAATTAAAATTTAAAAAAACAATTCCAGTTTCACCATATTTAAAATTATATCTTAAAAGTACAATTTTAATCTCATTCTCATTTTTCAATTTTTGCCATCACAAATAAAGATCCAAAACTAGTACATTTTGCTTGAGAGACGAAGATTAATGCTATGAGTAAATAAGTAACCTTGTTGTATAGGGTACCAACTTAGACCTTACTTGACTAAGTGGATATTAAGTGTTGATGGATAGGTTTCGAGTGAAAAAATTTTGAAAACTGTGCTAGTGATGTGCTCCAGGCCATATGAATTCTATGTCATTTAAATGTTTATTATCTATATAATATGAGTCATTTTCTTTATCAACGTTGTTATTGACCTTTTTGCTTTGATAAAGTATTATTCCTTGAATAAATTAGTTGTTCCTTATGTCATTAAAGTATGTGACTTTAATAGTAAAACAATAAGGTAATAAATAATTTTATTCTGAATTATCCTAGTCGTTCATTACATGGAATAATAATGAATTAAGACTAGTATGTTGGCTGGATGATGATCATGTTTTATTGATCATGGATATCAGATACATGGATATCATATATTAATTCAGCACATGAATACATGTAAGAGTTATTGTATTGAAATGACAAATATGAGAATGTTATATGGATCAATGCGATAAGTATTTCTCATTTGTAGTGTTGTTTTAGCCTTAGACCTGAAATCACCATAGATTTCAATAAGGAATATTGTGTTTTGACTCAATCAAATAATATCTTTAACCAGATAATTATAAAGGTTGAGATTGGACATAATATAAATCATGTAGAGGAAGTTAGTTATCAAGATGGGATTTGTTCCTCTCATTAATTTGAGAGAGATATCTTTTGGGCGTTTTGATGAGTAAGACTGAGAAATGCATGGTCGTGCTCGAATAAATTGATAAGGAGTTATCAATATCATTCGTTTAAGTCAGTCATACTCTGAATTCAAGAAATATGTGATTAAACAATATAAGAGTATATTGATCTACACTTTATGTTTAATGATAAGATATCGTGTAACAAAAGGACTAAATAACTTACTATTAATAGGTAAAGTCAGATCACCAATCTTCACTTAATTTGGGTAGGCATAATGTCTTGCAAGAGACAAATTATTTCTTATAGGTCTAAAAAGTGTTTCAGGGCTACTGACAACATTAAGTGAATGTACATGGTCACACACAAAGAATAATTGATTGAATCATGGGTTATTTAGATAACCATATCGGGAATTATATAATTATTCTTAATTAGATTAAGAATAATAAATAATTATTAAATAAAATTGTTAATTTATAAGATATGTATTGTTTAAATGAGAAAACCCTAATAAGATTAGGGTAGGTAACCAACAGTCACATCTTCTTATAAATAAGAGGTGGTGGTTACCTATAGGGTTTAACAAACGCTTACCGTCACATTAGAATTATAGAGAAACTCTATAACTAAAACAAGAGAGACCCTTGTTAGATTCTCTTAAAATAGGTTTTGATGATAACAAAAGAGTAAAAATGATAACTAATGAGTAAAAATGATAACTAATGAGTTCATTAAATGTGTAGTATCAAGTTAAAGAGAAAAAAGAAAAATGATGAAGAGTTTTCGAAATCCAAAATATTTTCCAAAAGGTTGCTTTAAGGATAAAGAATTTTTTCAGAAATCCAGAACTTTTTACAGAACCTTTCACTGCACTTTTGACAGTAACTCTATATCACGTGATTTCACTATTCATCTTCTCCAACTTGATGCAAATCATTCCAGCTCGGTACAAAATGAATCTTGAAGATTTAGCTCCAAGTAAATGAGTTTATTTAGGTATACACATTTATTCCAATTAAGTTGGTTTAATCCAAGGGGGTTTATGTTTTCATCAAAGTTTCTCTCTCATCAATGTCTTCAACGATGGAAATCTTCATGACAGTACCAGATCTTATTTGGACAAATTCTACACATTTCTCCTTCAAGACAAGTGATTTATCAGTAACTACGTGTCAACACATCTATTTTCATGGGATTTTTCCTAGAAGATTAAAAAGAAGATAAATGTTATCTTAGATAGGATGAGGAAGAAGATCACGATGAACAACAATAACAAATAACAACCAGATTTTTTACGAAAATCAAACAAGACTTATCATCATCCTTCCGTTACAGAATTTGAATTTGAAAAGGGATAAAGCTCACAAGATTTCATCCGAGAAATACAAGGAAAAGCCTATCCATAACTTGCAATTAGTTTGGAAGATCACAACAGAATTTGAATTTGAAAAATGGATAAGGAGGAATAGATTTTAGTCTAGATCTTTGGGAATGTTTATCCATCTAGTTTGAACGTTGAAGCGTGAACAGAAGAATATATTATACAGAAGACAGAGAGAAAAAGAAGAAAATCGAAGTAAACAGGAAAAAGAGGAAGCTGATACTATTCACGTTGCAAACAAAAGCTTTCTCTTTCATCAAGAAAATACAAAACCTTATACAGAACCTCACGAAATTTTGCTATTTCTCCTTCTAGTTTTTGAAACTGATCTCTCTCTCTCCTCTGGAAGAAATACGATACCAAGAAACACTTTGCTACAGAAAAAGAAAAGAGAGATAGAGAAAGAAGAAAAGAACACTTACTTTATCAATCCATAAGGTTTCATAAAACCTTGTGATCAAAGAAAAGAACACCTTCTTTATCATAAGAAGCAAATAGAAATTGCTACTACTTATGATCATACACGAGCTTATTAGTGCATTTTTTATTCTTTATTACAATCTTAATTTTGTTATTTTCTTGTTGATAGAAGGAACGTGTTGTTGCCTTCTAGTTTGTTTGATTACAAGATTAGACTATGTAGATCGATTGTAGCTAAAGGATAGCTGTGAAACTCGAGCAGAGAGGATTACACTGCCTGGTAATTTGAAGTTATTGGATATAGTGGAACAAACCCGTAGGATAACGGGGTCCTTGGCTCGAAGCTGGAAGAGTGGACTGACGCACAAGGCGGAACCACTATAAATTGCTGCTTGATTTTCCATACTCTATCATTTTAATTTTCGCAATTTATGTTCGTATTTGTTTAATTGCATATTTGGTTCTCATTTTTAAAACCGAAGGGGATTATTTTTAAAGGCGAAAATTTTTATTAATAATCGATTCTACCCCCCTTCTTGATTATTATTTGGGACCAACAACCCTTCTGTGAGAGATTTCCAAAACTTGGAATTTTTCCAACGTGCTAGCACGTACTCAAATCCGATAGGAAATTCATTCGTGTGGATACAGTAGAGGGTGATCGCATTTGCAACATCTCATATCTGAATTTCCAAAGTTCTAAAGCATCAAAAAAGGTAATTCTATGCTTATAAATTTGATTGAATCGCATGGATCCGAAATTCAGGATTTAGGGTTCGTATTTTTCGAAAAATATATATATTTTCGCTGCTCTTATATCCCTAAATCCCAACAACCTGCTCCTATAGGATAGGGTAAGGATATCAGCTTTTCATACCGTGCATCCACCCTATAACATGTGCTCTACTAAATATAGGGTGCAAGTTCCACAGTACTCTGTACCTAGTCATCGGCATCGGGTTGAATCGACTCGAAACTGCTGGATCATGGCTCAGGCCATGACTGAACCGAAACCTACCGTGACCATGAAGGGCCGAGTCAGGCTAGTTCAAACTGACAGTTCAGGGCTAGTTCATGGCCATTGACTCATGAATGATTTTTTAAAAAAAAATTCATTAATTTTTTAACTAAATTGATAAAAAAAAACATATAATTAGATCATCATACAATAGACATAGAGATTTTTTAATTACAAACTTATGCAAAACAAGCAAAGTTTATTAAAGAAAGCACATTTGAATAAGAAAGTTACTCTAGAGTACATACACTTAGGCTAAAAAATTGTACTTAAACAAATGAATGAAAAGAAAGGACAATTTCATAATAAATACTATCTATTTACATTAAAATGAGTTTAAATATTTATTTTTTAATTTTTTTCTTTTTTTTTTTGTTTTTCTTTTAACTTGCCCTACTCACCGGGTCTAGGTTTTGAACTGACCTGGACCGCCAGGCAAACGAGTTAGCTAGCAGGTCATGACCTATACAGCCAGGCCGGGCAACAAGTCATGGCCCATCAGTGGGTTAGGGATGGGTCGACGGTTCGAACTGGCCCGTGCTTATGTTTACCTGTACCCACTCTATAAAATTTTGATAAAAATAATATTAAGTTAGTGATAATAAAATAGTTGAAATGACCTAATTTTACTACTAATTAAATTCTCATGCATATATTTTATTTGTTTTACATAGCAAATTTTATGAGCATATGTGATTAATAGAATGAACATGTGAAAGCCAATACATAGAATGTGCTAGTGTTAGTATGGGTATATGTGTGATATAATTTATGCTAATGTTTATGTGTTAGTGGTGTTGTGCTTATGATGTTGTCATTGTTATGAAGAGGCTTAAAATTTGATTAAAACAAGCTTAGAATGTTCCCAAAACATAGCAAATTTTTGAAGCCATGAAAACAAGCCCAAACTCATTTGTTCTAGGCCAAAAATGAGCCCAAACCCATGCAAAATCAAAGTCCATACTTAGGCAGCCCCTAAAGTCAACTTTTGAATAAGTATAACCCTTATTTTTTTTATCAAAATGGCACTTTCCAAAACAGACCCAAAATCCATACGAATTCCCTCTTCTTCTTTTCCAAACTTTGTTCTTTTGTCCCTCTTTGTATTGCACTCCATAACCTTAGCAAGAACAAGACTTAAGCTCTGGTGTCTTCCATCCAAACCAAAGCTTCCTAAGATAAGTTTATGCATGTTTGAAAACTTAATTACTTATTTAAGTTTCTCTAGACATGTGAGTTCCATGTTATGATGAATATGTATGTTGAAATGAGTTCTTAAGGAATTGCATGTGTTATTTATATATGAGGTAGGATTTTGATGATATAGGAGTTGTTGGTATGTGTTAAATAGGTAACAAGTAGTGTTGGAGTATAAGAAGTTAGAAATGAGTAGGGTTAAGATGGTTTAGAGAAGAACAGATTGGCTTAATGAGGGTTGGATGATGATTTGTGTTTGAAATGGTGGATATGAGTGTTTGATGATGTTGATGTGAAGATTTTGTGTGTTAAAAGAAGTTAGAATACATATAGGCTAAGGTTTGGCGTTGGCAATGAGTTTGAAGGAAGTTTAAAAGTGAAAAATGTAGTAAAAATTGTCTTTTCAAACAGAGAAGGTCTGCAGCATTTTCAAAAATCCGTGTTGCAGTGTACGTTGCCAGCGTAAGGGTCAGCATAGCCGGCGTACATAGCAACACTATCGATGTTTGGGGTATCTACAGGTGTGGACCGACCCGCGGAACTGTAAAAAATTTTGATAAATTTAAATTGCAGTCTATAACGACTCAACGTCGCCGCATACACCATAATACTGCCGACATTTTTGTCAACACTGCTAGAGTTGGCAAGGCGTAGAATTTTTTATGCAAACTACACCGCCTGAACGCCGCCGGCATTGAAGGCCGGCATATCCCCTGTAGTTTCCCATTTTTAAAACTTCTTCAAACCATTTCTTTAGTTTGTTAATTTGTCTTGTGATCATTTTATGGGTTTGTATGAGTTTGTTAGATGTATAAACGATATGTTATGACCTTGCTTTGGATTTATTTGAATTCCCATGAATGTTAAGCCTAGAATTAGTTATGTTTTATGTATAATCTAAAGTGTTTATATTGATTTGAATTGAATTTCCTTGTAACAATGATAGATACTCCTTTGAGTGCTTCTATTGGTTCTATTTATAACACAGTACGCGGTAACATGCTTGATTCTTTGCTTAGGATAGGCATACTTTAAGTCTACTTTAATTTAAGAAAACTTAAGAATTGTTTGTATGATTTTCTTTTATGCTGTTGATCCGGTTCAGGGAGCGGCACCCTACTCAGATCGGGGACATGGTAATTTAGGCGCTTAGACCACCCCTATCATGATGCAATGACTTTCATAAGTGGTTCAACAGGTAGTCGATAGGGTATTTAGTATCAGTATAACGTTTGCTTATTCTTAACAAGAAATCATATGATTAATTCAATCATTTATAAGAACATTTGAATTAATGATATTATGGATTAAGTTAAGTAAAATTATGAAACGGCTAAATACCCTAAAGGAAGTACTTATTCGTTATTGGATAGATTTATATAGGAGATATAAGTACCCAAGCTACTTATATCAACCCCCTGAGTGTCGAAATCGTTACTAGGGTTCCCTCAAATACTCCTGTTATCCGAAATTTGAATACTCCAGTGTTGTTGGCTAATTAAAGCTTATCTAATAACTTAATGGTTGTGGCATTTTCATGTAGCCTAAGCTTGTATACTATTAAGCTTGTGTTTTCGTTGCTTGTGTATTGGGCCTTTGACTCATATTTTATCAATTTCAGGATGTGATGACAGTGATGGATTTTATGCGAGTATGGCTATGGTAAGAACTTTGAGGACTTCCTAGATGATTTGGAGGATTCGATGTTGACCATGGGCCTTGATGGATTCCCTTTTGTAATAGACTAGCTTAATGCAGTTTTGGATATATGTAATGTTATAGCTTAGTCTATCTTTTATGTCTTTTGTATAAGGCTTATTAATAGCCTTTGTTTGTAATATCTATACTAAAATATGTATGTTTTAAGTTTATATCTTTTACTAAATGTGATGATGATGATGTTATGTTTTTCTTAAAAGTTTTAAAAGTCAATAGTTTTCAAGTTTGTTCTTTTGAAGATTTAGACAAACAATTATTCAAACACTTCTTTAAGGACAACCTTACATATAATACTGCAGGTTATATGTGGTTGGGGATCTAGATTCACCTATTTTAAATATAGGGATGAATCCGGGTCTTCACAATAGTATTATTTATTTCTATTTTTCTTTTGTTAACATAAATATTATTTAAAGTAGAGATACTTTTTCGTTTTCTTGATTATTTAGTTTTTAATAATTCCATGTTCATTTAATTACTCTTAATGGCTTAACCTGAAAAACATTTTATGTTATTGAAGGATAATTAAACTAAAATACAAATCTTTTAATAAATTTTTTGTAAATATATTTATTCTTTTATAGTTTTTTATTATTTTCTCTTATGATTATCTTTCAATTAAAGAAAGTTACAGGTTTTAACTTTCACGCATAAATAAATTTCCTATTACAGAAGTTGTGATATTAAGAAGTTGCTTTTTAAAGTATTTTCCACTAGCTATTTACTCTAAATATATAAAAATAAGTTAATTTTACTTACTACATGAAATTGTATATATTACTATAAACTTGAAACTTAAGAAAGAAAAAAAAAATTTAAGGTTTCATAAAAAAATTATAAGTTCCATTAGATTCTATGTATCATATAGGTTTTATAGGGTACAAAATGCAATCGAGTAAGTTCCAAGCAGACGAATTAATGCTCTATACCTACTCATTCCTAATTAATACCATAAAGATCAGTGTTATTAGATCTTGACCCTTTTAAACTTAACCCTTTTTTAGAAACAAGCCGGTTCAACTACGTTATATTCATCAGTTCAACACAGTTTTATCAATTACCCTTAATCTTTTAGAATGTCCTGATTAAATCCTAAAATTAAATTTTCAGATCTTTTAGAATTTTTCTTTTCAAAAAAATATTTTTTATTTTCTTTACCCATACTTCAAAATGCTATTGACATGATAGCTTTGTAAACTGAATTAAGCGAAAAATGTATTTTATTATTTTATAATTGAACGGTATTGCATTGTATTATTTGTATTGCACTGGTAAAACTAGATAATTGGAAACCGTCAGCTTCGCTCGTAAAAGTCGCTCCTCGTGTTTCTTATTTTCTTTCTTTTTTTTTCTTTTTTTGGCCAAGTCTTATTTTCTTTCACTATTAATAAGACTAACAACCTCACGTGACTTGTAGAATGTTCTCTTTTGCTTTTGTCTTGCTCTCATACTAGTATACATTGTTATGGATCGGTTCGGTCCAAAGTTGGATCTGAATTGTCGGTTTTTGGTTCTAAAATTAGTAGAATTAGAATCAAACTCATAAAAGTTGGTTTAGTTCCTACAATTCGATCTCAGTTCCTTTAGAATCAGAATCGAGAAGTTAAAAAACATCAATTGAATCATTTTTATTAATTCAAGCAATAAAAAAAATACAAAACAAACTTTTAAATTAAAATAATATTGACTATAACAATAATTGTTTATAGCCTATTAATTAAAAAAAAACTTTACACTCGTGTATTTATTTGTATATAATTACTTGCACTTTTTTAATTGTCATGTTAGTAATGTGGCAGTATAAAATATTCAAAATACAAATATATCCCACATTATTAAGAAACAAAAGTCTACTTTGTTTAAAAGTCTATATAAACTTAATAACATGTGATTTCAAATATATTTATTACTTGTATTATTAATAACAATACATTAAATGTCATGAAGAGAAAATATAATTTTATCATTCATGTGAAAATAGTTTAATTTTTTTAATAACAATTTTTATATTTTTCTTCTTTCCTCTTTTTTTTTTTTTTTTTTTTTACTTTTGTGGTGTGGAACCGTGATAGCCGTCGGTTCTACTAGTTCTTTAAATTAGTAGTTT
The DNA here is from genome assembly GCA_024138025.1 of Combretum micranthum. Taxonomy (NCBI): domain Eukaryota; kingdom Viridiplantae; phylum Streptophyta; class Magnoliopsida; order Myrtales; family Combretaceae; genus Combretum; species Combretum micranthum. Next base: position 551,238 of record JAMXBD010000754.1, on the reverse strand, counting down.
CAAAATCATCAAGTCAAGAGGTTTGTGGAATAAAATCGTAAGGACCCACCATCCATGGGCCTATTTCTAGTTCAAAAATCGTTTATAAATAGGTCGAATCAGTTCCCAGTTCAAAAATTGACTCGTAATGATGTCTACTAGACATTGTCATGGGTTAGTTTGATTCTAGAAACCATAGCTCAACCACCAGTTCCCACTTTCAAAAATGATAGAACTAGAACCAAACCCGTGGGAGTCAGTCCACCAGTTCCCACAATTAGATTCCAATTCCTTTAGAACTGAGAATCATGAAATAAAAATAAAATCAATTAAATAATTTGCTTAATTTAAATAAGAAAAAAATGCAAAACAAACATTTAAATTCAAAATAACATTGAGTTTAATAATAATTGTTCATAACTTATTAGCTTAAAGAAATTTTACAATTATGCATTTATTTATATACAATTGCTTACACTTTTTTAGTTGTCATTTTAACAATATGACATTATAAAATATTCAAAATACAAATAAAACTTAACAACACAAAAATAACCCACACAATATTAAAAAAGAAAAGTCAACTTTGGGTAGAAGTTTATTTAAACTCATCAACACATTATTTTAAATATATTCATTACTTATATTGTTAATGACAATACAATAAAAGTTGTAAATAGGAAACAAATTTTTGCTATTCATGTGAAAATCATTTTAAATATTTGTTTTTCAATTAAGTTTTTTTATAATTTTTTTTCTTTTTCCCTTTTACTCTCTCTCTATTTTTTTTTTTTCGCATGTAATCGTAGGACCTACCAGTTCTGTTGGTTTTCTAGCTTGTTCTTGAATAGAGGGTTCCAAAACTGTTGGCCAGATGATTTTAAGGGGGAGGGGGAACCCTAAGGACCTGCTAAACCAGCGAGTCCTTAGCCGCTTCAAACTTGGCATCCCCATTTCGGTTCCTGGTTCAAGAACCACTGATGACGGATCGTTTTCCGGTTTGAAACTGATCCATAATGATGTCTAGATTGTATATTTATGAAAAAAAGTAAACATTTTCCCTTTGCCCATTATCAATGGCATTGTCCGTAGCAATATCATCCAAATTGATTAATTTGGCATGGCCAAGCTAATAGCCTAATATGTACTCATCAAGTCCTTTAGATAACAATATATATCATCCAAATTAATTGTGATCAATTGCTATAGCAAAGCTAAAATGGACTCATCTAGTCATTTAGATATACCACATGACATTATTAACATTTAAGAGTTAATGGAATAGATTATGAGTGAATTTGCTTCTATTCTATTGTAATTTATAGTCTATGATTTCTTATTTTAGAAATTTATGTTTGTCTAACGAGGCATTCTCACGGGATGACAGTGTAGATTAGCATTTTAATTGAAGGGGCATGGAACAGGAAAATCATCTTTTATTTCAAATGGAAAAAAACATTCTCCCAGATATTTTCTACTATGATAAATACTTTACTTGCACACTATACTATATTCTATATAAAATTAATATCAAACAAAATTTTTCAATATGATTTTATAAAATTTAACCAAACATATGAAAATATATCTTTTTTTAATCATTTATTTTAAATTATTTTTTATCGATAAGAGATTTTCTCTAAAAGGTCAAAGATTCATCCTTTTTTTTTTCCATTTTACCTAAATAAGATACAATGTTTTTTCGGTAGTAAATAAGTTTCAATGTTGCATCAATGGAATGCTAAATTTAAAAATCTATCATCACCCTATCCGCTTGCATTTTGGGCCATTTTAAGAAAGCATCATCTTCCGGGGACAGATTTCAAAGTGTTTCTTTTTTTTTTTTTTTTTTGTGTGTTTGGTGGAACATGGGATCGTAATCCAACAATTTTTTTTTAATTATTAATTTTTCAATGGTGAGGTTAAAAAATGGACTAGATAATTATCGGTAGTAAACATGTAGAACCCATTTAGATTCATAAGTAAATTAATCTCCTCATATCCAATTTCCCATAAAGGTTTAACGGTTTGAATAAGCATTCTTACATTTCAAAAAAGATCTTATCCGGTAAGAAATATCCCTCGTTTTAGAGGTACTGTGGATGAGAAGTGTATTTAATTACCAAAGTTTATCATGGTATCGTTCAATCAACCATCTAAACATACATTGTTTTTAGAATTGAACTGGATTAAGAATAGGTTCTTGATCTTGAAAATAAGTAATCAAAACCAAAACTCTATCATGGTTCCAATTCCTGTTTTAAAATAATAGAACCGTCTTTTTTAAAAATAAAAAATAAATGAATTTTATTTTTTAATAAAATAAATTTTAAACTTAAAATAATTAATTATTATGTCTAGAAGTGTTAAATTATTTAACTAAAATTTTTAAAAATTTGTTTAGAATGCGTATTTATTTATACAAACACAACCAATATCAATTGTAATTAGTAGTATGAGTATGTCCTTGCAAAATATTCTAGAGGACAAAAAGAAAATTACAATACAAAAAATAGTTTCACGTTATTAAAAAAAATCTTATTTCCTTTTTTCATTGGAACCGCCAATTCCACCTGATTCTAGGGCGTAGAATCGCCTAGACACCAGAAAATCAGTTGTCCTTAATCGATTTTGGAAAAGGCCAACTGATCCGGTTCTGGTTCTAGAACCATCAGTGACAGGTCTAGTTTAGTCCCCAATTTGCAACCAAACCATGCATATGTCTACATCATTTGATCATTAAAATAAATTTAATAATTAAAATATTAACTATTTTAGCGTTCTGATCACGATTAAATATTATGTGAGTCGTTAAATAGTATATGAGATGAATCTATCAAAACTAATAAGTGAACATAGAATTTTCCTTTAGTTTCATTTTATTTAGGGTAGTTTTGATATTTTACCATAATTTGACATTCTTTCACTCTTGTAAACAAAACAAATCTAGGAGTTTTTACGGTCTCATCGATGAGACCATTCCGTCAGTAATCTTAATAAATATAGTGAATGGAGTATTAACTATTTTAGTAATCTGATTATGATGAGATATGAATAAGTTGTTGAATGATGATAGGATAATTTAATCAAAATTAATGACAAAACCATAAAATTTTCTATTATTTTTATCATTTTTCATTTCTTTTCCGAGCAAGAAATGGATAGGCCTTTGGCCTACCTATCTTGGATCGACCCTCCATTGAGGGTCTATCATATGAAAAAATTATACCACATATGATACTATACATAGGATCACTACAATACACTTTTTCATATGGTAAATCCTCACGGAGGATCTACCCGGCCTAATTATTTATCTTCCTTCTTTTCCTTTATCTTCCATTTCTTCATTCTCCGTTCCGCCGCGTCAGGCGTCATCATTCGTATCCAATCAATCGCTAGTGTCATTCTTAAAAGGAATGCGTCAACATATACCTATTAAATTTTGCCTTTTGGATGAAAGTTAATACTACGTAAGATAATGCATTCTAATTTAAATTTTAATATTTATTATTTACTTGAATTGGATCGATTGATAGTTTAAGCTTAAGTCACGTAAATAGTTTATTAAATGTATCTAAAGTATTATAATATCTAGCTTAAAGAATTTACAATCTTAAGCATACTCAAGATTCATTTAATCCAGTTTAAATTATTTAAGAGCTAGATTCAATCTAGTTCAAGTGAAAAGCATAAGTTCAATCATGATCGAGTCAAATTCAAATATTAAAATTTATAATTGAACTTAAACTGAAATTCAACATTACAATTTAATGGCCTGATCTTATCTATACCTTGTTCTTAAGGAATTCTTCTATTTAATGACTTCTCTATTTTACTACAAATTTTTATAGAATAAGATATAACAATTAATAAAATTTATTTACTATAGCTACTTTAATATTTTATAGATAGATTTGCAAATATAAAGAAAAAATAAAAATAATAGTTATTCTTCTATTCAGTAAAAAAATTTAATTCATTATTTTCTCCTAATAGCAATCCTGTAGGAAGGAAAATAATAGCAATTTTGTTGACCAAAATAGGTTAATAAAATGAAAAATAATTCAATTTTGGTCATATTAAATCAAACAAAATATCATATTTTACATTATCTGTGTTTCTATTAAAAGAGATATTTGTCTTCTTAATTATTACACAATACAAATTATATAAAAATAATTATTATAAATACTAAATATTCTTAAATCACACATCATTAATGTGATTTTTTTTTTTTTTTGTAAAAATTAAAAATATGCGACTTTGCATTTGTGCTTATAAGGTGACTTACATTTAAGTAATTCCTTTATAGGTAGACAAGTATTACACCTTATATTAAAATATATTTATAGAAACCTCAGTCAAAAAAATATATCAAAATGTCAAATCTATTATCTACGCTCCTTCCCGCCAAACACACACCACTAACACTGAATAAGCCATAAGCAAAATTACCCTTTGCGTTTAAGTGCGGACCATGCAAATGCATAGTGAAAAACGTGTTGTTCGCCACCAGAGGCAGAGACAAGGACAAAGACAAAGACACAGAACAGAAGTCCAAGACAAGACAAAGACCAAAAGCCAAATGAAAAAAAAGAAAAGAGAAGAAAAAGCCTCAAAGTAACGAATTTGAGAGGTCATTTGCGTTCCTCTCTTCATAATCATCATCCTCCTCATAATCATCATCTATAAACACGTAATGACAACCCCATCCCTCCTCCATCCACAAGCTTAAAAACCACACACACTCTCTCTCTCTCTATATATATATTTATATGCTATTGCATTACCACTTTCATGAACTCTATTGGGATTGTTTAACTTGGTGTTTTCAGTGAAGTGGAGACGTTTTAAGGTGAGAGCTTGTATTGGGTATCCACTGAAGAGCGTTAATATTATGGTTTCAGTGCATGGGTGTGTGTCTGTTTGGTTGTTGAGATAATGATTGAAAAATTTAAAGCTCAAGACTTGAAGTTGATATCTTGGTTCTTTTATTTGAAAGTCATTCGCTAATTCTTGGGTTTGACTTTTTTTTTTTTATTTCTCCGACATATAACACTTATCGAATTTTTAATGACAAATAGATGGTTAAACTATAATATTTATATTTATGATGGTAGGACTAAAGTCAGTGATCAGCTTACTTATTTTTTTATTTTTCTATCTATCATTTGAATATATAGAAGCAGTTTTATTGAGAAGAATGAATTTTTTTCAACTAAAGATTTCATCTTTTGGTTGTGTTCTGATTATATCATGAAGACATATTGATAAATGCATGGAAAATGTGCATTTCATGTTTTGCTTGTTTTAATGGCAAGGAACAGCGTTAAACTTGAATTATTTATTGTCTTTCCTAAACGTTATGATCATTTAGACTGTTGAATTCAGTGCGTCATTTTTTGTTAATTCATTGATATATATAATGATTATGAATCTGTATAAATTTTGTGTTATAAGTTCTGTTTCAATGACTAATACTTTGTTACGAATTGTCTTAGTGCGTTTTCCAAGGCCAAAAGCATTTGGTAGTGATACCGATACCATGGAAGGTACCGGAGTTAGTTCTATATTGAGGAATAGAAAACTAGAGAGCTTTTTCAATACAAGCTCTGCTAAAAGTGTTGAGTCATCAAGGCCTGTGGCAAAAGAAGTCGTTGAACGATGGCCGATAATTGATGGTTCTGTCGACGATGACGGGTGGTTTGCTGTGTTGATATCATGGATTAAGATTGTTGTTTGTTTCTTGTCCATGATGGTTCTTACAATTATTTGGGCAATCATTATGCTTCTGCTGATTCCATGGCCATATCAGAGGTTGAGGCAGGGAAGCATTTATGGACATATTACTGGTAGAATGCTGGTACGTCCACTTTAATCAAGCTTAGAAATGTCATCTTTGCTAATTAAAGTTTGTAATTTATGTGTACCATGGTCCTTGAAAGGTGTGAAAATTAGGTAGCTTGGGCGTGTAGAAATTGATACAATAGGACCCATAGTAGTAATTTAAATTTTTGCATGTGTGGTGAATTGAATAGTGGGTAAAAGTTACATCGAAAAATAGGTTACCTGCTTCTGCAAAAATGTGGATGATTCTACTACTGTTTGATGTTTTCATTGATGAGGAGAACCTTTATGTCTCTCTTTTAGCAATTGTGAATTTTGTGCAATTAGTGTTCTGGGTTCACTCGCTAAGTATAATGCATGCTTAGAGCTTTACAGGCCTCAAAGCCATGAATTTCCAAGCTCGATTTTGGATATGAATGGAGCGCGATTACCAAATTCAACCCTTAAAGTGTAGGCAACAGAAGTTACTAATAATGTTTCACTGCAGTAAAAAGGAAAAGAAGAAGAAAAATTGTGTATATTAGAATTTGGTGAAAATGAAATATTCAATGTTAGTTATTTTTCCTTTTTTCCCCACCCGTGATGATTCTCAACTCAGTCCTTGTCAACCGAACTGTATGACTTCATCCATAGGCTGTTAATTGTCTTTGGTAGATACCTGGCTGGCCGGCTTGATGACTCAAGATGCCTGACTTTATCGCCTTGTGTGAATGCTGACAAATGCGCACATTTATTAGAATGCAGAATCTGAACTTGTAGTTTCTACTAGTGGATATTGTTTTCAGATGGATATACATTTTGTCTTCATCACGTGAATGCACCAGGGCAAAAGCTAAACAGGTGACATTCGCTAGAATTTCACCAAGAGAAGATAAAATGCAGTTGAAGTAAGATCTGGACAAATTTAGTGTCATAAATTGCATAAACGTGAAAGCTCAGACACTACAATACAGATAAAACATGAATTTCCACCGAGTCCTCAAGAATTCGAATATTAGAATGCAAAAACTTTAGATCCTAAGCAAGGATGTGTAATTTCATACAAGGGGCAATCACCAGAAGTAAGTTATTAATCAGCCATGCATTCGTCTTATGGCTAGATCCATATCTAGGTCCCTGAGGTTATACTGATTTATCTCAAAGATTAATGCATTTTCTGGTCTCTTTGAGCTCTTGCTATAAATGTTACGTCTTCCGAGGACTTCCATAACTTATGCGTCTATGATCTTTGGTAATAGTTGCTCATTTTCTTACTAATATTGCATTTAGATTATGAATGTATTGAGCAGTATAAAGTTAATTAAAGCCATGGCCCTGGAGTAATGTAGATTCATTGAGAGCATCGCTAACGTTTAATGAGCTTGTTGTAACTTTCCTGCCTTTTTTTCGTGGCTGGCCGTGCATTGAGAGCATCAGTAATGTTAATAGAGCTTGATGTAACTTTCCTAGTTGATTGATGAAGCAAAGAAGTTGTGTTTTTTTAATTTACTTGGTTTCCTTGGTTTGTAACTACTTCCTCAACCATTGGGATTTTATCCCTACTATTGAAACTGTGTTTGAAATTATTTTCCCTTTCTTGTATGCCTTGTTGGGTTAATGTTGTCGACACTTCACAGGGAAGAAGTAGGCTATTGCTATTTTCTATTATCCCACCATACAGACAAAAGCTTGAAGTTTTCTTTTTCACACCAATGCACTGGATGTTAAATCTCAGACCATTTGTTGCAGATGTGGATCTTAGGGAACCCTGTGAATATTGAAGGGCTTGAGTATGCTAATGAAAAGGCTATTTATATTAGCAATCATGCATCTCCAATAGATATTTTTTTAATGATGTGGTTGGCACCTACTGGAACTGTTGGCGTTGCAAAAAAGGAGGTAAGCTCTCCATCCTCTACATTGGTTTTTGCCAGACTTTTATTTTTTTTTTATGCAGTGATACCTAGTTTTCTGAATAAATTTCTTCAAGTATATCTATATTATAGTTTTCTTAGTGCGTCCTATGTGCTTGGTTTTTTCCCTTTTTTTCCTTCCTCAGCCGTTGTCCTATCTACTTAGATGAATTTGCTGAAAACATGCTGTGTTAGCTCTATGATGTATCATTGCATTGGTGATAGTCATGAATCTTCTCAATTAATTAGACATATATTGCAGTTATCTACTATGCCAATCGTGTTTCCCATGCTGCATGCTAGTTTACAGGAGATAACCGTAAAATTTTCAAGATTCTAATTCTTGGTTAAAAAATTACCAATTGCAGATTATATGGTACCCAATGTTTGGACAAATTTATGTGTTGGCCCAACATCTTCGCATAGACCGCTCTAATCCAACTGCAGCCATTGAGTCTATGAAAGAGGCATGCGTTACTTTGTGCATTACATTTTCAGGCTTTCACATCTTACTGAAGTGCTAGCTTTGTTTTCTGGTTCAGGCTGCTCTGACTGTTGTTCATAAAAATCTATCATTGCTCCCTCTTCCCAGAAGGCACCCGATCAAAAGACGGACGGCTACTCCCCTTTAAAAAGGCAATTACTCTACTTTGTGGACATCTCTGAGTCTTGATTCTTGATCATGTTTAAGCACTGGACCCTCTATTCTTTCTTGGATATACTGATAAATTTCTCACTCCCAGACAAATGATGGTGTACATTTGGCCCCTATAATCACATAATATCGTATGATCAAAAGAGTGTAGAATGGGATAGACATCAACTAATATGCGTGCGTGGAAGGATGTGATTAAAACAAATACAGATACAGATAAGAATATGATTTGGCAATGTGGAAACAACTCTATCTATTAGTCTATTTAAGTACATAGACGAGTCGTCAATATAGAGCTCACAAGTGCATGGTACCCTATGAAAGGAAGATAGGTGCGTCAAATGCAATTGAATCGAGGATTCAGTAGCTATTTGGTGCACCTATCTTATACTCCACAAGAGAACAATTGCTGATTTTAATTCTATGCACATGGCTTGCTTTCTTTTTTATCCTAGAAGCACACCTTATATCTTTCAGCCTCCTGTGCAGGGCTTCGTTCACTTGGCATTGCAGACACGCCTGCCAGTCATCCCTATGGTCCTGACAGGAACACACCTCGCATGGAGAAAAGGCAGTTTACATGTCCGTCCGGCGCCCATCTCTGTAAAATTTCTTCCTCCTATAAAAACTGTTGACTGGACAGCTGACGGGATCGATGAGTATGTGAAACTGGTCCATAACATGTATGTGGAGAACCTAGGTGAATCCCAAAGGCCCCTGGCTTCAGATTCTACTAGGTTTAGCAGAAATCTTAGTGGAAGCATGCTTATCTCGCATGAGAATAGATGAGTTTTGTATTATATAATTTTGTGATTATGACCAGTTCAATTTTATATTATTGCAAAATGTTGGAACTCGACTTGTTCCATCCTTTATTAGAAGAATAGTTTGTTCATACTGCTGTGTTATAAGAGTGGATCCATTTGGCATTCAGCGCTCAGCAGATGAGATACTTTTGTTCAAACTTTCTCTAATAAATTGTCTGTCAAGAAATACATATAAATGAAAAATATATAGCAATTATCATGAAAATATCAAATAGAGCAAATACAGATAAAATATAACTGCAAATCAAATACCTTAATATCTAAAGTTTAGATACAGATACAAATCTAAATAATATGATAGGTGAGGGGAAAAGGAATAAAATATTGATATTTTAAAAATAATTACGGAAATGCCATCGGGAAAAAATTATTCCCGATTTTAGGCAACATGGCCTCGTCTCTTCAAGAGACGAGGTCATTAGTGACTGACCTCGTCTCTTGAAGAGACGAGGCCTCAATTCTATAGTGATCTCGTCTCTTCAAGAGACGAGGCCGCACCGCATATGACCTCGTCTCTTCAAGAGACGAGGTCATCGGCTTAAAATTCCCGCGCGCGTCTTCTTCCCCATTTCCCCATTGCAGTCCGACGGCAAACCCTAAATCCCCAAATTCCCCAATTCTCAAATCGCGAATTCCCATCGATTTTTGGCGCACCAAATCCACAAATCGACCGTAATCTCTCATCCCCGATTTATCCAAAGTTGATTGTATAGCGTTTGGTTGGGTACGAGGGTCGAAAATAGGAGATTTGAAGCGAGACCACCGACGACGAACGGCGAACTTTGAGGTTGGATTTCCGTGTTTTCGTATTTTTTTTTAATCATTCATGCTGAATTGTTGAATTAAGATTGTATGTGTTGTTAGAATAATTTTATAGCATGATTCGTACGCCGACAGTATATTGCTACTTTACTATTATGGCGCGTTTGCTTAAAAATAATAAAGGAGAAATGAAGTAGACATAAATTTTCAATTACAATCTTAGTTTAATACCATAATTAATAAACCGAAGTATACATCAGAATATATATTCTATATAATAAGATTTAAATGAAATAAATACTAAAATGCGTCATTCATACTTAGATATATGAATATGTGATGATGCTAACATGTTATTTAATAAGTTATCAACTTGTATCAATGGTAATTAGATTAATACAATCTTAGTTTAATACCATAATTAAGACATTGCTTGTCGTATGTTGTATAGAGATGTATATGTATAATATTTGCTTTGAAAAAATTAAGTCATAAGTAGTTATTGTTGGATAATTATTTTAGGAAATTGAGTGTGCGGAAAAAATTGAAAATAATTTCAATTGTCGTTAACGGGTGTACTTAGGACCTTAGCATTGGTATGGCGATTTAATATGGCATGGAAAAATGCGATGAAAAAAGCAAATATTTGTAAGAAGCAGAAGAGATTATAAAATTAAATTTCAACTTTGAAAGTGAGGTGCAGGTTTAGGAGTTATGTTAAATGTTACGAGGAATGCAATTGATAAGTGTGATTTTTTGAATTTGATACGTGGAAGCTAATTTTGATGAGATGGCAGGATTTGTGAGGAAATGGATAAAGCGAAGTTCATACTGTACGCTCATGGGAATATTGTGCAAGGGGATGATGGTTTTGGTTATGATAAGCGGCCTGTTGCTATGGTCAGTGTTAGCAGGAATTCAACATATGAGCAAATAGTGGATTATTTGCAATAGACTAAAGGTAAATAGGTGTACACATCGGGTGGAGCTATATCATAGGGTAGCAATTGGAGATAGGACGCTACGTTATGATATTATTCCAGTGACCGATGATGATGCGGCACAAGAGATGTTGCTATACACAGAGGCTCAGTGGCTGTTTTGTGCAGATTTTGGAAATTGAATTGTCACAGGCACCTGCAGGGGAAATGGGCAATGATAGAAATATTGGAAGCCAGGGGTTTGTAGACTCCAACTCTACTCCAGTTCAGACAATGGGCAGTGCACAAGTAGAAATAGGTCACTTTGAATTTTGTGTACCTACATCAATAGGTGGTGATGATATGGATGCTGGGCAAGACTCATCGGCAAGTGAATCCAGTGAAGACTATGACGATGATGAAAATGTTAATGTTGAAGTAATTGCACAACAATATGCATTGCCCGAGGTACAACGAAGGGGAAATAACTGGGACCGTTTTATTGCTCCTACTGACGTTGATGCAGTAGGGAGCTCAGCGGCAGTTCCGTTTTTCAATGCTGAAGTTGGCAGTACTTACGCAGTATGATGATGAGCAGGAAATGAGTGCTGGGAATTGGAGCTTCAGTGATGAATTCAAGGTCGGGATGCGTTTTGAGACCAAAGATCATCTTATACGAGCAGTTAAAATGTGGCACATAACGAACCATTACAACTTCAAGGTAGTGGATTCGGACCCAAGAGCATGGTCAGTTAAGTGTACTGATATCCACAACAGAGGTTGTAAGTGGAGACTCAGAGGCAGCTATAAGAAACATGGTGGGTGGTTTCACATCACTAAATATGAAGGACCTCACACTTGCTTGGATGAAATCACTGGACAGGATCACTCTCAGTTGGACTCCACCAGCTTGTCCAGGGCCATAATATTGGAGATCCGCAATTCTCCAGATGTGAGGGCGAAGGATCTCCAAACGAATATATTAAAACAATTCGGGTATAATGTTCATATCAAGAGAATTCGTGAGGCAAAAAGAAAGGCCATTGAGCAGGTGTATGGAAGTTGGGAGTCATCTTATGTGGAGCTTCCGCATCTACTTAATGCAATAACTGAGGCAAATCCGGAACAAAGGTTGAGTGGCAAACTCAAGATTCAAATACTGCCGGCCACGTATTCCTAGATAAGCTTTTTTGGGCATTTGGTCCTTGCATTGAGGCGTTCAACTACTGCAGGTATGTATTGTAATCATTGTTAAATTTTGTTGTAGGTTATTGATATTCATGACTAAGTTACACATGTTAAATCATTGCAGACCTGTGATCACAGTTGATGGTACCTTCCTGTATGGCAAGTACAAGCACAAATTGCTTATTGCAGTGGCAATAGATGGGGCCAATCATATAGTACCGTTGGCCTATGCCCTTGTGGATGAGGAGAAGGCGGATACATGGAGTTGGTTCCTTGCAAAAGTGCTGGAACACGTCGTCAAAGACCGATCAAATATTTGCTTGATATCGGACCGGCATGCCGGTATCAGGAGTGCGGTCGAAGGTGAGAATGCGGTGTGGCCTAGGGGGTGGCCTTGGCGTTGGTGTATCTCCGTCATGTTGCAAGCAACTTTAATTCGAAGGCCAAAAGTAAGGAATGTAAGGAAATAGTAAAAGAGCTGCCTATCAAACCCAGAGTCGCAAGTTCCACGGATATTTCAATGCTGCACTTCAAAGCAATCCTTGGACAGTACGATATTTTTGAGTTGCCCCCATGCATGTGGACTTTATCTTACGATGAAGGTGTCAGATTTGGCCTAGGCACAACAAACATGGCAGAGAGTTACAATTCAGTTATAAAAGACGCCAGGTGCTTACCTGTGGCAGCATTGGTAAAGAAAACCTTCTACAACTGCAACTCCATATTTAATAAGCAAAGGCGTGAAGCAAGCGATGCCATGAGTATGGGTAAGTTACTCACAGAATACGCTGCGAATAAGTTTGAGCGATGGAACAACAAATCCAGTTCCCATAGAGTTACTTGTTTCGATTACCAAGAACGGATATACGAGGTCATAACTGCACCACGTCCAACAATGTATGGTCAAAAGGGGGACCATATACAAAAAGTAGAGTTAAGATCATGTAGATGTACGTGTAACAAGTGGCAGACATATAGAATTCCATGCTCACATGCGATGGCAGTGATGGGGACAATGCACATGGATTGTGTTGCCTACGTAGGACAGTGGTACAGGTGGGACCACCAACTAAGAGTGTATGGTCGTTCCTTCATTCCCGCAGCCGATAAGGCAAATTGGACTCGGTTGGACTTACCAAAGTGGCACCCTAATCCAGGACTTATTAGAAAAAGGGGCCGGCCTAGGGAGAAACGATTCCAAAATGAGATGGACATTCGAGAGGGCCCCCGAGGTTATTCATGCGATTGTTGTGGGCAGCAAGGCCACAACATAAGAAGTTATCCAAATACGGGATCGGCGGGTAGACTAGTTACGGGGCAGTCGAGTCGTGGTGGTAATGGAATTTCTTTATTCTCATATGTTTTTGTTACTGCACTAATGAGTCATGATTTAACGTATTTTTGTTATGCTTGTGTTTAATCAACATTTGTGGACTTTAACAACATATCTTCCTTTTTCCTTCGCAGATGGATCCAGGACCGATCGATAGCTCATTACTGACACAGCAGCCCGTACACAGGTTCATTCTAGCTTGGGATGGACAGGTTGGTTCATTCTTTCAAATTCAATGATTGCAGATTTGATGGCTAAGATGAGAGTGGTCTTTAATTAATGCGATAACTGTATTGTGGAGCATAAGGTTTTGCATTGCCAGCGGTGAGGCGAGGCTCAGGACCAGCAGGAGTACCTACAGAGGTTGACGAGGCTGTTGCCATTCCCGTCTCAGGCAGGGTTCATAGGGGCAGCCCAGATGCCTTTCATTCAGCTAGATTGGCATCTGCTTACAGCTTTGGTCGAGAGGTGACCAGAGACACATAGTTCCACATGACCACGGGCGAGTGGTCTGTCACCTTGGAGGATGTTTCTGTCCTCACGGGCCTCCCTGTAGATGGATTGGCAGTGACGGGCACCGCTAGGCTTGATTATCCTGATTTATTTAGTTGCTGGGACTCCGGCCACAGCCTGGCGTTGATATGGATGGTGGTCGCCTGAAGATGTCGTGGTTGATAGCCACTTCGGTGACCTACCTGACTTTGCCGATGATCTGATGATCAGACGACACGCTCGGGCATACATTTTACTGCTGCTTGGGGGATTCATTGTCGCAGACAAGTCCTCTAACTACGTTCATCTCATGTACCTACAGCTGCTCTGAGACTTCGAGACGGCCGGGCACACGCTGGGGAGCCTGTTTGGCATGGTTATACAGGCAGCTATGCTTGGCTTCCCACATTGACAGGGGGACATGGCAGGACCGTTAGTTGTCCTGCAGATATGGGCATGGGAGCACTTCCCCCACATTGCCCCAGTTCGTCGCCTACACACATCAGTTACCGCGGGCCGCCGCTCATCAGCCATTGGGGTGCGACTTTCGACGTGACTCAGGTATCGACACATCTGCTGATTAAGTACCGCGCATCTTTCGATCGACAGACAGCGCATCAGGTATGACATCGGTTCCCTCCTATACCTCAATTGTTTTGCAATGACTTCTGTTGTTACTTTGCTATAGTACGATGGTTTGTTAACGCAATATTTTACTTTTCCTACTGTATCAGGTGGTGTGGGACCCATATAGTTCGATCTTGCCCTCCCTGTCGCCATACTACCTAGCAGGGAGCGATGTGTGGCGTGCACGGGTCCTTCTGGTATGCTTTTACCTTGTCGAGCACTACTACCCTAACAGAGTGCTCAGACAGTTTGGTGGCTTCCAGGGGATTCCAGCTCCCCCTGGCGACATAAGACCCCTCCATGAGATTGACATGAGAGGACGTTCCAAGTGGAACTGGCAGGTGGAGCATGCCAGGTGGATAGCTAAGTGGGATGCTCGGCGTGATTGCATAGTTGACCTGCCCGATTTGCCTGCTGGGACATCTGACGATTACTTCCAGTGGTATCATGCGATCACCCGACGCTGGATCGGACGCACGGGAGCTATCATACGATACATGGTAAGATAACTGTCTCTTCAAGCTTTTATATGGAGTTGTACTGGCTTGGCAGCTACTTACAGATATAATTTTTTGCTATTATTCGCAGGCTGATTTCATTTATAGCATCCCAGACATGCCCCCAGAGCTCACTCCATCCACTGCACGAGATGTCTGTCGTGTGGTGGAAGAGTTTATGGGGTTGAATTTCAATGATCCAATGCCACCAGCTTCATCAACACCTGCAGCACAAGGTGACCCACAGCCTCATACCTTATAGAGACGACAGACTCCTAGAGAGAGGCGTGGGCGGGGACGAGGCAGGGGTCGAGGATGAGCTCGAGTACCAGGTATACAGATCAGAGATGAGCCTGAGCCGTCCGATCTACCTTCACATGATGAGCCGGGTCCTTCCCAGGTCATTCAGGACAGGCTGGCCCGTCATCGACATCTTACTATATGGGGGACACCCCCATGCCAGACCCGTCATACTCAGAGTTCCATACCCCCTTGGCTCCACAGAAGAGACGACCATCGCCATCACATGATATGGGGGAGGGGCTCACAAAGGTCGAGCCAGACCCTGTCCCGTTCCACCAGTACAGTGCTGCTACTGGACATGAGGATACTACAGTTACAGATATTGTTCGACTACACAGCATCCACATCTGCGTACCCCGTTACCCAGGACGTACGTGAGGCGGGTAGAGCCGAGGACAACATAGGAGGGACACACATCAGCAGCAGTAGTATGATAGATTTTCTTTATTTTCATTGTTGCATACAGCTTCTTATTTTATTGTATTGTTTTTGTATGTATATTGTACTCATTTTCTCTTGTACATTTTAAAAGAATAATGAATCAGCATTTCGTTTCATATTATCTGTTGCGAGCCAACAAATTCCCATATTTTCATTGCACTGTGCTGGCAAACAATCACAATACCGCTGTGATTGAATGATTCAAATTGGGATTCAGCATGTATTTTTAGGCTGAATGGTATTATAGCCGTGTTGAATTTGTTTAATGGCTCGTATAGCCATTTATATTTCTACTTGACAGGTTTTATATATAATTTTTTGGGTTTCTTGAGTAATAGATTGAGTTGGAAGGGGGAACAACTGACCTCGTCTCTTCAAGAGACGAGGTCATATGCGGTGCAGCCTCGTCTCTTGAAGAGACGAGGTCACTATAGAATAGAGGCCTCGTCTCTTCAAGAGACGAGGCCATATTGCTTAAAATCGGAAATAATTTTCTCCGATGCATTTCATTAATTATTTTTAAAAATAAATATTTATTCCTTATTTTCCCGATAGGTGAGATCATATGGAATTCCTTTACAACAACGTTTTAGAGAATTAGCAATGTTTGTGGCTCTGATATGTTATAATAAAAAACAATCGTGTTCCAACAATTCAATGCAATTACTAATAATATATTAGTGTAAGGATTGGTGTATTTTCGATTAATAAATAAAATGCATTTGCTTGTTATCTGGCATTAGTTCAGAGTTATTCTCATATGGTTTTATAATATAAAACAATGATGAAAAAAAAAAAAAGATGTAATTACTTATAAGATTAAATATAAATCAATATAAATAAAATACCGACTACTTTAAACAGATTCTGATAATTTAAACATATTAAAAAAAAATGTGTATTTTTAAAACTGTGATGTATAGATTTTAAGCTCTTGAGTTTTGTGTATTTAATAAATTTTGATAATATACAGGGAATCTCCTAGTGAAGGTCGGAATTGAGACTATTCATTAAGGGAATCTTTATCAGTTTGTTACGCACGAGGTACGATGTGTAGAAGTCAAGACAAGGTGGATACTCTTAAAGTAGGCATTGTTTTGATTATATGTATTTGATGTATTACATCTATTTGATCTGTTTATAAGTAAAATGAATTATTATTTTTTATTTGTATTTATTTTTTTGATAAATATTTGTTTATAAAATAATAAAAATATAATATTTAAATTATCCAAATACAAGTAACGGGAACATTAGAATAGCCAGGGAATATTATAAAATAATAATAATAATAATTGAGAATGACAAAACGTGCAAACTGTGGACCTATTCAAACAGAACATTAAAAAGCGACGTCGCAGTTTGTCTGGTGTCTTCTGCCCATAAAAACTTGCAAGTTGGTCTCGACTTGAATAGAAACCTCTGGATTTTGATAAGAATGAGTTTGGCATTTATTAAAATTGAAAGGGATAAGCATAGCACACGCTGTTTTCATATAATGACTTCTGACTTAGATTAGAAGGACCCATCAATTCCTAAAACAAAAGCGATGGAATTCTTCAATATTAATATGCTATGTTTATATAATTTGACTACGCATAACATGGTTATAATAAAGACGTAAATTTATTAAAAAAATTTAATAAATGGTACATTGTACTAAAAGTATTATCTGTATCAAGGACTAGTATATTTATAGCATCTACATTTCGAATGACTAAAATGAGTAATCAATTTTTTTACAAAATAAGTTAAATAAGATATTAATTAAAAAAAGTTAATAACCAACTACAAAATATTTAATACCCTAACTTTGTGAAATGTTGATATATTATTTACTTATTTTACGAAATATTAGTCCCTTTTTTAAAAGCATAAAAAAAAAACTATCGCACCAATTATCTTTATAACTCACTTGATAGCTGTAATTGCAGTTTTTAAAAATTTTGATATAGGTTTGGACAGTTGGACTTAATAATATAGAAACATAGTGCATCTCTGTGTATATACATATATATGAGTATAGTCCAAGAAGTCATTAAAATGCCAAACATCTCAGAGATAGATGAAGGGAGAAATTTATAAAATGATCCACACTCTTTTATAGACGTCAGGGTCCATTACTGAGAAGGGCTCGAGAAAGCTAGAATTTTGATTTCTATGGCGATAACTATGAGTGCGATTGAAATTTTTGAAAGTTATACTTGAATATTGGTAAGATCATTCATTATTTCTTGAAACTCATCTCTTCCTTGAAAAAAACTATATAGCCAAAGAGAAATCACGAAATAGAGTAGAAGAGTTTGCCCCCATCCATGACTAAATATTTTATGGTATAACATAAGTCTTGATATATCCAGATATTGGTAAGAGTATAAACTAAAACATCTACAAAGACGTTAAATTATTAGCACTAAATAAAATTATTCCTCAAGAGTAGCTATTGTAAATAGCTTTAAATTCTAAAAATATTATTATTTATATGTGGGCTTAACCTGTGGGTTATAATTGAGCCTAGCAAGTCCAATTCAATTATTGGAATGATCAAGAGAGATTTGGCATGGTAAGCTTAGAGTACAACCCGTTGGACTAGTCTATCCACCATCCAACATTTCTCACTATGGCTCGTGCAATAAAAAGAACTCATCTTCGCTATCTACTATCAACATGATTCAACGAATGATGTTGATCATCAAGTTTTATAAATACCCTAGTCCCTCATAAAAAAAAAAAAAAAAAAATCTAATAGATACACCAAGGTACCGTTGAATCTCAGTCTCAAGAGATCAAACACTTGTTCATTGCTATTAATGGAGTTTGATACTTGATAGCTCCTCCACTTGTCACAATGCATTTGAGACATTAGGATTGCCTATTCCTCCTCCCTATTCATTTCCTCTTAATCATTCATTCTTAAAGTATCATTATGTGTCACTCCTCACAAGCCACATGTAGCACGATACTAGTGACAATTATTAGGACAAATTCCATAAGCTCTTATGACCATTTTTGTACATTCAATGTGTTAAGTTCTCTCTAAGTAAGTTTTGACAATAACAAAAGTATAAAAATTACTAATAACTTTATTGAGTGAGCAGAAATTTATTAAGTAAATAATTTGAAATCATGAATAGTATTAGGCTTATAGTGTATAACATAAACCATATGGATTAGCTATATTAAAGAAGTAAAATTATCAAAAGCATCATATAGAGCATAGAATTGTGATCGGGCAAAGAAGGATAATAGTTAGAGTGTTACTTAAAGCATATGTATGACAGATCAAAAGAAACAAAAGTCACACAGAGTGTTAGATAGACAATGCAATTGGAAAGTTCAAGAACTTACATAATGATCACAAAATGTTTAGAATTTGATCAAGTTCCATTTTAAGCATGATTTGAAGGTTCAGCTCCAAAGACCGAATATTTAAGGTAATCTATTGAAATGTTCCACTAAAGAGAATTATTATATATGGGGATTTTAGATCAATTTTTTCATCAAGCTTAATCAAAATTATTTTAATTCATCTGAACAACTACAAACTTCAAGTCCAAATTTCAAGATTTAGGTTTATCAAGTGTTCTTCTAAATTTTCATATGAAGACACGAATATAAAGTTAAAGTCAAGCCAAGCTATGATTGAGAAGACACTCGGGTGAAGAATTAAAGCAATATCCAAGCTATAGGAGAGGTTCTTACTTTTTAAAGATAGCAAAAATGATATGGAATGGACTATTAGTCTATTACACTTGGATAAGGTCAAATAATTCTCCATGATCTAATTCAGTTTAAAAGGAGATATTTTCAAGAGAAGAGAATCGATAGCAAAAATACCTGGAACCAAGTTAATTATACAGTTAAATTTAAAATTATTTGATGCTTCACATGGATAAAAATTCAAGATACTTAGTGCACGGTCTTTATCCTATTTTTAGACATTGAAGACAAATATATAAAAGAAGAATTCAAATTAGCAGTACGCACCAATAACATCATCATCCATAAATTACTTGTGTTTAGCCTAGCTTATTCAAAAAAACTTTTACTATTATTTTGCTAGATATTGTACTTATTCGAGAAAATTCTTGTTTCTATCCTCTGTACTTAGTGATTATACTATATAGTCAATGTTAATTTAAGGACAAGTTAAGGAGGCTAAATAGAGGAAATTGAGACTAATTCAAGTGATTGGTGTCCTATTTGTATCAAGAATTTTTGATATAATGGAACATACTGGTGTGAATTACAAGATCCCTGACTTAGAACGTAAAGTGTAGATATAAACACAAAGTGTTATATCACAATATTTCTCTTTCCTATTTGTTTACCTTTGTATAATTTATATTGTTATTCAGTTGTATTATTGTAAAATAAGTCTCACCCTAACAATAAAAAAATAATCTAAGGATTTTTAAAAGTTGTTTGAAAAAGTACTTTAAATTTTTTAAAAATAATCAATTTAACCTCCTCCTTGATTAATTAATTAGGATTGACACAATGTACCCTAAAAATAGAAGAATACATGGAGTTAAACCTAATAAGATAAAAATTTGAAAGAGTACCACCCTGCCTAGTTGAGCCAGAACCATATCCTAAATATCCAGTTTCATCCCCCGATGACAAGACATATGAACCGGCCCGTGGTAATTTTCCATTTTCTTCTCCCCTTTATGATTTACTTCTTCTACATCCGTGGCCAGAATTGAAAACATACTTATCGCATAACATATCAAAATATACAACCAATTGTTTGGGATTATCTTATTAAACTGCAAAAAAAATTCATTTACAATTTATATCATCAATTGGATCCTTTCGATAGAAACGAATATAAGTCCCTTTGCAAGAAAATATTATAGTCACAATATAAGAATAGAATAAAGTGGTCGGAACATACACAACAGCATAGTTGTTATTTGTTAACACCAACATTTCCCTTCAGTAGATATTAAATGTTTTATTTTAACTTATTTTCATTTGTATCTGATCGGCATCTATGTCTAATCTATAGTTGATCCATTTATAAGTAAAAATGTTTACTTTTTCATTTGTATTTTTTTCTTAATAAATAATCTGTTTCAAAAAGACAAAATCATGATATTAAAAAAATAAAAATAAAACAAACCAAACAGACCCAAATGCGCTATCCCAATGCGTTGGATTACAATAATCATCATCCATGGTTCAAATCTTAAAATGTTGAAGTGATAGAATAGAAGAGCAATATAAAGTTCAACAATTACAGAAAGATAAAGACGATGACTCCGCTAATATTTTCTCTATCAATTTGAGACATGCCGGTTCCATTGGTCACGTGACTCTTCTCAAACGGCAGTGATCTGTTACCCAAACAATTACAACTCGGCATCTTCCTTAGTTTCATCATCAATCAAATCTTAGTGTAGATGCTCGTTAGTCACCGTGTTTAATTAGGTAGTACATACCTCACTGCCTTATGAGGATCTCCATAGCTTGCACAAATGCTCCCCTCAAAGTGGTAGTTAATATGATTTTATAGTAGACATGTTCTTATTAGAAAACTTGTCCATACATTTTTCCATTGTAGGCACATCGTATCAGGCTTTCTAAGAGAAACTATAACGTAGCCTCTATTCGTGTGTGCGTGGTTGTGTTAAGAGAGTGCGTACACCATGCATGATGAAGTTCCTTGACATAATTTCTATAATAAGGACCTGATCTTTAAGATCCTTCACCATTGTAGTAAGATCATCGTAAAAACACGAATCCTTCATAGGAAGCAAATTCATTTTTCCAAATTTTTTTTAATAAAAATGGAAATAAACAAATAGAAAAAAAGATAAATAATATTTTAAGGTCTTATTATTACACCTAAGAACCCGAAATATTTTTTTTTGTTTTTAAGAAGGTTAGGAGGCCTGAGAAGAAGTCTTTAAAGAGCTGATATAACAATAAAGTCTTCATACTCTTACAAGGGTGATGTAAAATGGAACGAACACACAAACTAGCATCATAAAAACGAACATACTGCCGTCATTTAACCAGGTATCGATTCGCGTCTTCTGTTGCTCTGAGATACGGATATAATTCAGTCACATTTCAAGTGTATGATTGCACCATGCCAAAATTTAGGATTTAAAATTGATCCTTGCATAACATAAACCAATTTGATATTTTAGCTCGACAGTAAACAGATCTGCACACAAGTCGCGACCTAGTTAAAACCATAAGCAGAACACCTACATAGTAAAAACTTTATGCTAAGCATCTGTAGCACAAGTAATAACCAAAATACGTTTAAGCAGCGGTATTTAAACAACTGAGTCTAGAGTAAAAAAAAAAAGGAAAAAAGACTTCAAAACCGCAATAAAATACAAACTACATGACGCTAATCACAGCACTAGTTTCTGAATATTTTAGTCCATATGAAATTCCATCCGCAGGGAGAGCTCACTGCAACAAGACAAGAATAAGCACATCAAAAACATAATAAACTAATATTACATGGTACAGTAAAAAATTAGAAGCATTTTTAAAGAACCACAAGGTGCAAAGGAAGAATCATAAAAACAAAAAATGCAACCCTCTAAACATGTAGTCTGTAGTCTATTATGACAAAAACACTACTACCCCGTTGAAATGGAATACATTTTTTTTTTTTCTATGGAACCTTGAGCTTCCACATAATTTAGTTGAGCATTAAATTCTTCTATGGATGTGCTGTCGAAAGTTGAGATATTAACAAGAAGTTGGAGGAAAGAGAGGTCAAGGACAAAGAATATACAAAATCCCATGCAAGAAGTGTACCAAAATAATGACTTGGATGGCCTTTACAATTGTTTCACTTCTGTCCGTATAGAAAAGATAGATTGTTGATTTATAATATCAAAGTTTGATCAGATATATTGATGTTTTTACTGGCATTGACCAATTTTCTCATACTTGAAAAGGCTATAACCACCAGCCCCATAGAAAGTAAATCACCTACTTTTAAAAAAGAAAAGCAGAAACTACACAAAATAAAGGCTGAGAATTTCAATTACCTGCTGTGGTTGCTGATAAGTTACAGGCTGCTGATAATTGTATCCCGCATAGCCTCCATAATACATGTTAGGGTCTTGTGGAGGAGGTACATAACCATAAGTCTCGTATCCTTGTGGATAGCCATAATATCCGCCATTCCACTGGGTCTGGTCCGCCTGAGGCTGAATTGGTGAGAAAAATTTCCAGTTAGTTTCTACCATACATATCACCAGCTCTCATGTAACAAAAGCAGTATCTCAGTCCCCAGAAACAATATATTACAACTGCAAAAAGGCATGAATCACAAAACCTGCTTGATCGATGGACTGCGGCCCCATGAAAGTCGTATATTCTGTCCTCCTAACTGTGTGCCATTCAGATGCTGCAAAGCTTGCTCAGCACAAGTTCTGCAGTTGAAAATAATATCAGCACACAAGCATCATAAATAGGACAGAGAAATAATTACCATAACATGCCTGTTAGCAAATTGAACAAATCCACAACGTTTGCCTGGAGGTATTTTCACATGATGCAATTCTCCAAACTGGCTGAACACTTGTCTCAGGAGTTCATCTGAGACACTTGGATCCAGTCCCCCAACAAATATCTGTTATAGTCGAAACAATGAATTCAGTAATGTTTCAAAACCAATAGTAAAGATTAGTGCGGGAAAAGCTACCCACCGTGGTATTGTTTGGATCATTCTCCCCTTGGAGACCTTGAGTATTCTGGTAGGAAGCTGAAAATACCATAAGAAATCATCAAATCAACACGGACAAGTTACATTAACTTGTAGACGATTAGAGCAGAAAGTTTTTTAGCAACAGCAAGAAAGGTACTGCACTTAACTTGAGTTGAAGAAAACAATAGTTATAGTTTAAGTATTTATACTAAATGCTGAAGCTATTAACTAACATATGCCAGCTGCCACAAACATGGCAAAAACTAAATATTCGAGGCCATTGTTGAGTTTTCTCAAATCTTCTAGCAATCTCCAGTTCTAACCAACTAACAAATCCAACTAACTCAGCTACCCCTTGTTTCCTTAGTATAAGGTGCAAAATAAGCAGCTCAATAGTAGGAAACACATCAGTACCCCCTGGCTAGCATTGAACTAGTCCGAACGATTGAAACTGTCAAGTTGAGGAAACTGTAAGAAAAAGGAAGCCTTGTCCATCCACATAGCATCATATCATCAAAGAGCCTTCCCACTGCATAAGCAATGGGAGAATCTTGGAGCCAGCACAGAGACAAAAGCAACAACCTAAAACATGTGAAGGACGCATCTAAAGCAGCATCAAGCTCAATGGAGAGAGTAGACGACAGGAAGCATACCAATAGACCTTTTAAGAAGGGACACATGAAAGATGGTATAAATACAATAGGTAAGATGAAGTGACTTGAGCCACCAGACAATAAATTCTCACCTAACTTGCAGCCCAACAAGCAAGGACACCAATGAGTAGAAAGCACTATTGCCATAAGTATTAGCTTCGGTCAACATAGCTCAAAAACCCCGCCTAATGCATCAAAATCGATCACAAACTCCTTAGAAAAATGGGCTAGCTAAGACTGGAACTCATATGGTAGCATTTTGGAGCAAATGAAAGGCATCACAGCTTCCATACTCCACTTAGGTCCATCTTTTTTCAAGAAGTGAGTCAATGATCAAGTAGGCTTACAATAATTCTTAAATGAGCTCACGATAATAGCCCATCAAGCACAAGAATCCACACGCTCCCTTAGTGAATGTGGTAATTCCCATTCCAAAACACACACTTACAAGATCCATGCATGCTCTACCTACAAAGATCATATGCCCTGAGTATTCCAAAGAAAATTTTCCAAAAACACTTCTCTTCTTGATTAGCTATAAAGTGATGCTGGTTTGTGCACGACATCACTTCCAAATGTTGCAAATGCTCTAAGCAAGGCTTGCTATAAATGAAAATATCATCAAAAAAAAACAAGCACAAAACAACACAGATAAGATCGAAATAACTTATTCATAGTAGCTCAAAAAGCAGCTGGAGCATTATGAATCCAAAAGGCATCACAAGAAATTGATAGTGCCCTAAGAGAGTACAAAAAGCTATCTTAGGTGAGCTAGGAATGTCAGCTTGAGAAACTCTGATCTGATTAGATCCTGCTCTACACTCAATCTTAAAGAAAACTGCTCCAAAGCTCCTTCATAAAAGGAATGGAATATTCATGAGGTATGGTAAAATTGTTTAGGGATATTCAATCATTCACGGGGTATAGTAACATTGTATGGTATCATTGTTTAAGAGGCCATACAATACACATAAAATCTCCAAGAGCTCTCTCTCTTGTTAACCAAAATGACAGGTATAGTGTATAATAAGACTGCAAACAAGTAAAGTCAGAACAATATAGCACTGAGTTTGAATGAGCTAAACCTTAACTTGAAAATTCAAAGCTCAACCCTGATCGAGCTAAAAAAATATTTTTTTTTAATTCAAATTAATATAGTATTAATACCCAGCTCAAACTCAATTAACATATGAATTTAATTCGGGCTCAATCAGGCTAGCTAGCTAATCAATATAAACATTATGAAAATCAAGCTCAACTTAAAAACAAGTGAGCAACTCAAGCTCAACTTGAAAACAAGTGAATAACTAGAGCTCAACTATGACTCGACTATTATTAATTTGAACTCGAGTAACTCTATCGTGTCAAGCTTGGATTGCTCAAGGATAGCTTGAACCCTGCTGTTAACAATGTTAGCTACTAAATGCTCCATTTCATCTTTTTGAAAGCTGGCATATCTCACCCTCGTTTAATAGGGAATCAACTAGTTGATTGTTAATAGAGAGTTTAGCTTTTGGGAACACATAAGTGATCATCAGTAAATGCAATTACCCTGTCCACTACATGGGCATTTAGGAACTTTACATTTAATCAAATTAAGAACATAGAATGTGGACTCCTGGTATGTTTTCAACATATGAATAAAACGTAGTCCACGAACTTCAAAGTTATTTCACTTCAAGTCTATGCAAGATCAAGTAAAGGATTAATCAATCAACTCTCTAGAATTGATACTCTCCACTGAACCTAAGACAAGCAACAGATGAATAAAGGTACTGTAGATGAGAAATGACACTCACTTGCAAAACACAAAATTGGTTTTACAGTTTAATGAAATCGTTATCTAAAAGGCCGAATGCCCATAATTTCATCTGGCCATAAGATAGGAAAGAAGAAAAGAGAGTAGGTTAAGCACTAACAAGTACACACCTTTAACAAATAAAAGCATTCAACTGCTTTCTAAAGAACAAGGATTGAAGCAACATGGGATGAATCATCCTATGTTTATGATTAGAATGGAAAATTTAGCCTCATCTAACTAAAAGATAATTCAAAGAGTAATGAAAAGGTAAAAACTAAAAAGGCAGGAGAGAAATCTTATTGACAGAAATAAACCAAAAGAAAAAATAATAATAACAAAATTATATTGCGGCTGGAAAGAAATAAATTCAGTCTAACTGAAGCTTTAATGAAACTGAAGTAATCTGAATTGTAGCATGGCAAATGCCACAAGGTAACTGATGAACTCGCTTCATAAAACAGATAACTGACCTAAATGAGGCCATGGATTAAAGTGGAATCATTTCAGCTGAAATCAGATGCGGGCCCTCTGAAGAGGAGAGCCTGTGGCGTCCTGCTTTAAGACAACATGAGTCTTATATAAGTTCCACAATCTTTTAACAAACTTAAAGTAAATCTGCCGAATTCTAAGTAGGTAAGTACTGGAAGAAAAGGACAGTGGTGAAATTCCCCGAAGGATACTGAAGGGAAACTGACATGGCTCGTTTGCTAAACTTTGCAATTTGCAGTTCCACTAAAAAGCAGGGTGCAGATATACTAAGTTTTTAGGAATTCAAGATTAACACGTAAAATAAGATATTCATTTTTTTCTTCTTTTATTTTTTCGGTAAAAGTAAAAATAACATATTCAATAGTAGCACTAAACCATTATGTAATGGCACAATCTGCCAATCGTACCATTTTGATACTGCTGTCCAGATACTCCCTTCTTGTTAGCTGCAGGTCCTATTCTCATTGGACGAGAAGAGATGTAAGCACCATTCATTTCAGTCATGGCACGTGTTTGTTCAATTTCATCACCAAATCTAACAAACCCATAGCCCTTGGAACGTCCAGTTGCCTTGTCAGTCACTACTTTGGCCCCTTTCACAGACTGGTAGTGAGCTCTAAATGTTTCTTGCAACACATAATCTGTAACATCAGCAGCCAGGTCTCCCACGAAAATTGTGTAATCAGAACCATCATCCTGACGCTTCTCACCAGGACCTAGTGTGGCCCAGTTCATGCGAAAATTCTGGTCAGAATTAGGCATCAAGGAGCCATTGTATGTTTGAAGAATCCTCTCAGCTGCACCACGGGTTGTAAACTCGATAAAACCATAACCCTCAGGTAGGCCAGTTTGCTTATTTCTAATGACCTTAGCAGAAAGAACCTGGAAACACAAATAACACATCAAGCAAAAAGGTTCAAGGTCAGGGAAGAGAACAAGGAGGTACCATCTACCCTGATATTCAAAAGGAAATCAGCGGAAGTGCCTGAAAGCATTTAAATATCGTATGCTGAATATCATATCACATAAAACAAGCAAATATTACATGTCAATCTTCACACACACACACACACGGTGAAGTCCCTATATGAAAGCAATCCAAAGTCAGACTGGATAAACAAGCACAATGCTCCCTTTCATTTATTCCAGATCCATAAATCTCACTCAACAGATCAACTAATATATATGCATCGTTTTCTTTTGCTCTTTGTTAAGTCAAGCCCTTTTCATTCAACAGTCTCTGCACTAGACAAAAAAGATGCAGAAATAACGCTAAACGTTATACCAGCTTAAATTGGGTACAGAATTTAAAAAAATAAAAAAGGGTGAGCATAGTTGTTCTTACAATATACAACAGAGCCAGGTAATGAATCATGAACTAATATACGTAATGACCGGTTCAAAAGTAACAACAGGTTAATCCAATGTCCTCATGATCACATGCTGCCATCACCTAAAAAAATATCTAACCCAGTCCCCTTTTTTACTTTCTATTCACTCATAATAGCATACCACGTGTTGACTCCAAAAGAAACATGAGAAAAATCACGCCCTTTGTGTTCTAACCATCAATTTCTTGCTTTCAACTTTCATCTCTCAACTCCAAGCATCAATTACAATAAACACAACACAAAACCACAAGCAAACACACATAAATGGCCCATCTTTTACCTCTCCAGTATTCGCGAAACAAGATAGAAGATAGTTCTCATCCATATGAGGCTGCAAATCACCGATCCAAAGCGACTTGATCTCGTTGGAGCCACCGGCACCCTGAATCGTCGCCGACTGATACTGCGAAATCGGAGGCGGAACAGGCTGAGGAGTCCATCCAACGGGTGGAGGAATAGGCTGCGGCTGCTGTTGCTGCGGCGCCGGAGGCATCATCCACTGCTGCTGCTGTTGCTGCTGGGGCAGCAGTGAAGCGGCAGCAATCGGGGTGCGAGTACATTGGTGGCACGTGGCGGTCAGGAAATGCTCCGGGACCGGGTTGCTGCATCGTGGTAAAGGAAGTTCAGAAGGACTTAAACCCTAACCCTAATTTGGAAAAGTAAAACCCTAAACGGATTCCTATTTTTACCCAAAAAGAAGGGTAAGAGAGTGAAAGAGCGAAAGAGCGTCTAGAGATATTTATAGGGACGTGTTCGGATTTAATTAGGGAGAGTGGCGTTTAATTACGGCACGAAAAGTGATTCTTGGTTCATTAATTTTGACTTTTTGTTATTATGCTAAACTTGTAAGATTTTAATTGCTTTCCATGGGATAGGTGTTATTTACTCCTGGATATTAAAATTTGGCAGTTTCCAAAAATAGTGAGGTTATATCTTAGAGTTAATGACAAATTTAGTACTTAACATCTATTAACTTTTAAAATAAACAATTTCATTTTTAGTGTAACTTTTTGAAGACATTTTTTGTACGTGATTTAACATCGTCATAACGGCTACTTACATGGAACGACAGGCCCAGTGGAAGGTGGACACGTAGCAATATTAATTCCACCTTGTAAGCGCCACGTGGATATTTGAATTTGAATTAAGATGTATTGTACTCACACTGAATTAAAGTCGAGTAAACACGGTGTGAACAGTAGACAGCCACAAGTTAGAACAGTGATAATCAAGTTCAATTAAACAAGTTGTACTAGATCACGCTTCCAACCCAAATAGCAACAAACCCTTATCCAACCATGCAGAAGCGAGAATCTCTAAATTAGTGAAACCCTAATCCGCTCTCTCTAAATAATTAGATAGAAACAAACCTTAATCCCAAAGACTATAAACGACAAACCCCATGTAAGTGAAACCCTAAATCCAAAGTTGAAGTCCATGGAGAAACCTTAATTCGAAGACCATGGAAAAACATGTAATTGCTAAAGTTCTGCCATCATTATCTTATAAAAGTAAAATATTATGTGTGGTTTTGACTTGTGAGCAGTGGTTCTAGGGAGCTTAATACACCTCAAAGTCGTGATCAGAGGTAAAAGTTTGAACCCTTTAAGCTGATAAAGATCTGTACCTCCTTTTTTTTTTTCCTTTCATATTGCTGTGACAGTGATGTTAACATGTCAAGCATTTTACATCCTACATGCGTAATTTGTTTTATATGAACCGCTGAATATTTCATATGTTAGGTTAATGTTGTATCTGTTGATTTCGATGACCCGCTGTAACTTGGCCGTGGGTTTAGATTGAATTGTTCTAGTTTGATCGGTGTTAAGCCACAATTTGTTCACTTTAAATAAAATGGAATTGGTACCTGTTTTAGGAGTTCCCTTGCATGTGTGTAAGTTGTTTATTGTGAACTACTAAACATTTGATATACTGGGGATAAAAGGGTACTTGTACATTAACATGATATGCTGCAAAGTATACATGGGTTCCTATTGAATTATAACAGTTTAACCATTGCTAGGCTATGATGTGTATATACTAAATAAATTCAAACGGTACTTGATTGGCAAAGGCATTTGCGATTTAGGAGATGTGACTTTTGTCTTCTCTATCACGTTGCTTATCCATTAATTGTGCAATTTTGTGACTTCACTCCACAACAGATGATTGTAATGATCTAATTTAACAGTTTATTGTCGTCATTTTATACGGTCAATATTACAGAGTGAACAGGTATTCTTAGTTTTCAATGGCTAACGTTGTTTTAATAGGGATTTAAAACACATTCCAATTAGGGTGTCTTCAATGAAATTTCACCTGATAATTGATGCAACATTTGTATATCTCATTGCAATTTCAACACTATCACTTACTGTGTATTTTTTCACATTGTCATTGCTTGATCTGATAAATTTATACAGTCTTGAACATGTATTTATCATAATGTAATGGTGCAAATGTACATTAACATTACCGCCTAAAAATGATTTCACAGTTTAGATTCCTAACATAGCACCCACATCAATTTGTAGGGTCAATGTGATGCTTCATGCTAGTGGGAAGTTTGATGGTGAAGGGGCAGCCAATCAATATGTCGGAGGTACCTACTTAGGTGGACAATAGACTTTGAGGCAATCAATGAAGAAGCACTTTTTCTCCTTCTTGATAGACTTTAGGCGTGTGAATGTTGAGAGGATGTTCTTTCTAATTCTAGGGAAAACAATTGCGGATGGATTACTGCATCTAGCAAAGGGCGAGGAGGCACCTTATAGTGCGATGACTGCTATTGTCAATATTCATGGCAATGAACATATTTACGTGCAGCGCCCTCCATGCAACCACATACCATAATCAAAGGTTGAGCCAAGTATGGTAGAGTCATAGATCAATCTGAAGAGGAAAAGGTGGTCAAGGTTGACTACTTGTCAGATGACAACGATGATGAGGTGCTTGCTACAAGGTCTAAGAAGAAAGGGTACATAGCAAACAAGGAAAGCTATCGAATTCAAGGGTTTAAGGCTGACGTAGAGACATTATTTGACAGATTCAAGGGGGATCAATGCAGACAAATGGGAATACTAATGAAGGTGATTCAAGTTCGAAAGAGAATAACATGGCTTTCACCAATAATGAAGGCAATTTTTATATTAGATCGAGTGAGGATGAGGATGGTGAGGTTAGCCATCATGAAAGAAGAGGAGTAAGGAGCATTACAACCCAAGTAGAGACATTTTACATATTGCAATTGGAATGGTATTTGAGAGCCAGGAACAATATAAGGTTGCATGACTAAGTATTTGGTGGCGGATAGATGGAAGATGAAGATGACATTGAATGACAACAGATGGGTTCAATAAAAATGCACATATGAAGGGTACAGTTTTGTTTTTTTACATATGTGCAAGATCAATTAAGGGAGTAGGTTATGAGGACATTCAAGGATAGGCACTCAGAGTTTTGTCATTCAATGTTCTTAAATAGGCAAGTCACTTACAAAGTGTTGGGGAGACATTTTATGTCGAAGCTTAGGATAATGCCCACAATGATAGCAGTAGACATAACACACCTAGCCAATGAGGAGCTTCTAGTCGAAGTAACACATCCCCAATGTCGCAGAGCAAAGGAATAGGCTCTTTAATGTATAAACGGTCATGTTGTGATGGAGGTTGATCGGCTTTAGGATTATGTGAAAGCACTGCAAAACGTTAGTTGGTGACTTTTAAACGAGGTTGACATTATGGCAAAACGTGCTAGTCCTACACATCCACTTCACTTCAAGCACATGTTTATGTGCTTAGATTCATGTCGATTAAGGTTTGTTGAGGGTTATCGCCCAATTACAGGTTTAGATGGATGTTTTATGAGAGGAGATCTAAAAGGTAAGGTGCTTGCCGTTGTTGTCAGGGACACAAAAGATCAGAAGTACCCTATCACATGGGCCTATGTAAAGGGTAAGAATGCAACTAGCTGCGGATGGGTCCTCAACAACCTTGATCCAATTGTCGGGATAAGAAACTCTTCATCATTCACTATTATAAGTGATATGCAGTGCAGAAGGTACACATTATTACATTAATTGTTTTCAGCACACTTATATCATTTCACGTTGTTTTACTAGTCATAATCATGTCTTTTATGTAGGGATTAAAGTCAATGCTATCGAAGGAGTACCCTCAAGTAACTCACAAGTATTGTGCTCAACGTTTTTTTACCAATTGGCCAAAAAGACACAGAGGAAGTGAGCTTCGACGTTTGTTATGGCAATATTGCAAATCATCTACACATGGAGAGTTTCCACAAGCCATGCAAAGACTAAAGAAACTTACGCCTATGCGATGGAAGACGTGTTGAAGAAGCACCTGAAACATTGGTGTAAGGTGTATTTAGTCACAACCATAAGTGTGATGTTGTCGACAACAATATGTCAAAGTGCTTTAACACCATAATCATCGAAGCCAAACATATGTCCATCATATCAATGATATAGTGCATCAAGAAGCAGGTGAGCAACATATAACATACTAAAAATTTATTGCAATTTAAATTTTTAAGTATGACAAACTGGCCTTTCACCATATGAACGAACCATGTAAGTAATGACCAAGATTACAATGAAGTTGGAAGAGAGCTCTAAGTGGACAGATCAATTTACAATGCAGATTTATTCTCAAATAAAAAAGGCAAAGACATTAAGTGTGACATGCCACCCACTATCTAACAATCGACTTGAATTCACAATCGGGATGCCCTGGCTATGGATATTGAGAAATGGAGGTGCTCGTGCAATGCTTGGGGCTTGAGCGGCATTCTATGTTCTCATGCCATCTCATGTATTTATATATTAAGCGGAGCGTAGATGATTATCAGCGACCAGTACATCGTTGAAAGGCATCGAACAACTTACTCCTACGCTATGTAGCCAGTCCTAAGTGCAAAGTTTTGAGAGTGTACAAACCAAGAGAAGATTGTAGCACCTATTCTTAGGAAGATGCCAAGAACACCCATGCAAGAAAAAAGGACGAAGAGCCAAGCACATCACAAAGGCATCAAAACCATTTGGTAACTTGCAATAAGTATGGTAACAGGAATCATAATGTTAAGGGCTGCCCGTCCAAAGTGTCCAGCAAGGTCAGATTATGTAACTTACTTTCTTGTTATAATGTCCCTTTTTTTTTGTTTTTATATTTTGCATTCAATCCGAATGTAATTGCAATAGACGTTCATTAACATGTTTTCTAACACTATTGTGACGAGTAAAGTGGAAGCAACCAATTAACAAGCAATATGACAATGGAGGGGCCCCATCAACAACCCGGTGTTATTCAGACTAGTACGAATGCAGCAGACAACTGAAACTGTGAAGGTACCATTGATCCATCATAGTAGGTACCATTGATGCCTAGGGTAAAGCAATCTGCTCTGGGAAAGTCATAAGTATGACACTTATCCTCTGCTTGATCCTAGTTTCCAACTTCACATAACAATGTTTAGTGTTGCTACAATGTCAACTGTTTTAATGGTCATCTCAATGTAATTCAGAGAAAACAAATAAAGGATGAATCTCAACCTAAACGCCTTATTAATGAAAATGTCACACTTGCATGGATGTCACTTAGCTTTAGCCGCTTTCGTCCGCCAACCAGGCAATCAAAGGATATTTTGGTACATGTGTTAAATGAGCAAGTCGAACCACTATGGAATACAACACTTGTACCACCACCATTTGCAGACATTATTGTAGGTACCCCTTTAAATACACAAAACAGTGTGAAACCTAGATTGGTAAGCCCCATGTCCGATCAGTGCTATTGATCTCAATACATTTGTTATGATATCGTTTAATAGTCTTCATGCATCAATTCATACTGGCACTTTGATAAGTATGCAATGACTTCAATAGAGATTTATAACATATGTTTATTTAGACATTAAATTACAACCTTGTAACATTGCTGTGAGGATGTCTCCATGTGGAGGCCGTTAGAAGCATGTTTATGTTAAAGAAGAAACTAGAAAGACTAAGCAGACACCAATGACCTGGAGACAAGCTCAACTTGAAGCACGATTTGATGCATCAAAAAGAGCAAACAAGTTAGCAGTGAATAAGATCAGGGAGAAGATACCTATAAG
Source organism: Combretum micranthum (assembly GCA_024138025.1). Lineage (NCBI taxonomy): Eukaryota > Viridiplantae > Streptophyta > Magnoliopsida > Myrtales > Combretaceae > Combretum > Combretum micranthum. Next base: position 517,319 of record JAMXBD010000754.1, on the reverse strand, counting down.
GCATAGTAATCGAATTATGATGGCCAATTTCTGCCGAAGAAGGGAAACAGGACCAGTTTACCTATGGATTGACAACTCGAATGATAACTAAGGTAGGGGATGTGTAGTGACTCAAGAAAGCACTAGGATGCGTTGATTGACTTATTCTAATTTTGAGTATTGGCTGTGCAATGCAATGTTTTTTTTTTTTTTTTATGAACTCATGTATAAGTTATATGTTCATTAATTTCCATTGATGTAAGTCGTCATTGTGATGGACGATAAATCGATAGCAGGAGCATCTAACAAATTTTGTTTGATGGGTGTCCATTATGATATCAAAAGGATGTCGTTATTGGATGCTCCTTGGACATGTTAATGGTAGTTTGTTTAAGTACAATGCGAAGATGGTGTTTTGTATAGGGGAAGAGGTTCACGTGGGAGACTTCAATACCCACGTTTGATAGAACCATATCTTCATTTCCATGAGTGAATGGACAATTTGTATGAACGAACTTAGCATAGTAAATGGAAATGTTTGTCATTGTTCATGAAATCAAATTGTTGACAACCTCAATTGTATTTCTTTGGATGTATTATATAGATCATTAGCAGGCATGTGCATCCGTGCATTTTGTTCAGTAACTACCTCAATGATTATAGACTTGCTCGGATTCATGAATGGTAATTCATTTGGTTGAGTAGATTCATAAATTTATTACTCGATTGTGATAGTGTTTATTATTAAACAAATTTAGTATGTGGACATTAGGAAGTAGACAAATTTATTGCTTCATCACAATACCATTTATTATTAAATGAATTTATTACTCAGACATTAGGGAATAGACTAATATATTGCTTGATTGCAATAGCATTTATGTTTTAATGAATTTAGTGCTTAGACATTAGGTAGTACACCAATTTACTGCTTGATTGCCACATCGTTTATTATTAAACGAATTTAGTACTTGGACATTAGAAAATATAAAAATTTATTAGTTAATTGCAACATCGTTTATTATTAAATAACAACATACCATTATCATCTAAACATAGAGAAAATGACAATGCAAAAGGTGGTCATTCTGTTGTTTGTGTTGACGTTGCGAAGCTAGCATTATGATGGCACAACACCATGTTAGTGGTAGTTTATTCATACTATTGATTGTACTGACCATGGTATAAAATAGCATTGCAAATATGTTATAGAAGATGGAGGATAGTTGGTTTAATTGTTCATGTCAACAATAGTTAGAAGAATGTTTGAACTAAATCGTTTTCCTAAAATATGCACCAACTAGTACCCTAACATAGCTTAGCAAAGGTTATTTCCCACAACATTGGCTTACGAATGTGCGTTTAACATGATAAAAAATACACATATATAAATACAAAAAATGTCAACCAACTAGTGTTTTGATAAATTTCCTAAAAACTAAACAACGGCCACCTAAAATTCACCAACTTGTCATACGGCCGAGCAACCAACATGCATCAATCCGTAACCATCTGCAGATGAATAGGCACTTATAAACATTCATCGTCGTGGATGTTAGCATAGTTCTACGATTTCTTTTGTTGCTACATTCTGAACAATCAGGATGCCTTTCATCTCCTTTTACCTCTATCAACCTACAAAGAATGTTCATCTCTCCTCTCCATCTTACCCTATCCGCTCTCAACTAGTTAAACTTCTCTTTCAGGTACATAAAGGTCTTCCTTTCCCAGTTAGAGACCTATTACTTGGTTAATCATTGACTCAATTGTAATGTACCGAATGGAAGAAGTTGCAATCGTCCTCTTGCAAATGCCAAAGCATAACTATAGGACAAATGAAATGTTTGTACATAAACACGGTCGTGGGTCAAGAACTTAAGGAAAGGGGCCAATGCACCATATTATATCTTAGACAATTGGAGAATTAACGACTATGATTCATCTCTATCATTGCAATAGTGAGCCTAGCCTTTAAGCTACACTTACATGACAAAGGGCCATTAGAATTGTTCATTGAACAATCGGATGAATTCTTTGAAACTTCACTACACCTTTCCATCCTGCTAATGTTGACGTCGTAAAACAAAAGGATATTACTTAAGACAATTGCAAAGCATATAAGACAGAGTTCAAACGTATGAGCAATATACACTTATGACATTCTATCTACACAAAGGCATATAGAGTCTCTCTGACAAATATAATACTCAATATGTGAAAAGCAAATTCATTAAAGCTACATGACTAAGCGATTGGGATACTCTAATGAAAAGAGTCAACTAACACATCTTTGGGCATCGCAACAGGATTCTTCACACAAATCAACATCGACATAATTATAATCCAAACAGATCAACAAAATAAAGTTAAACGACTGTTACAATCAAATAAGCTTATAGAAAACATCTTTTAATCAAATACGTAATAAGTTAGGGCTTGTCCCAAATCAAGCCGCATAGGATGCTTCTTCACTAAGATTTGTATTGGATGAGCAAATAATAAAAACAAGTAATCAAAATCACAAACCAACCATGCACATTAAATTGAATCCCCTACATCACACATGTTTTGATCGAGTTCGTGGTGCTTACCTCATACTTCTACTATCATATCTATTATTTCTTCGGGTTTAGGTTTTGAAAATTTTGGACACGATTGACTTTTTTTTCCTTCAATTTTTTTTTCAATTTGGTTTGATATAACTCCTTCCCATGCTAAACTTAGGTTAACTATTGTTTTCGAATACATGATTGATTTAAATTATTGGCATAACACTCACTGGGTAAAATTAATACTTCCATGTGTGCAGTCGTTATGACAGTGTTAACTTAGGTTCTAAAAACATCTTCAAAAAGTTTCACCAGGTATGGAATTGTTCATTTTAAAAGTTAAGGTACCTAATTATTCTTTTTTGAAATGTACAGGTATCAAATTCGTCATTAACCTTTATATCTTTACTAAAGTATATTTTCTCAATAAAAGCATAAATAACCCACCTCGATTAAAATTTTATTCTAACTCAATTTAAGTATAATTGAGTCGAGCTCGGTTGAAAATATTTGAATAGTTTATTAAGTTAAGCTGGAACTTTATAATATTCAGTTCGATTAGTTCGCAGATGTATTCAAGCTTAATTCAAATACAAATTTTAATTGAATTTAGATATTAATATTATTTTAATTATAATTAAAAATATCTTTTTAACAAATGGAGACCAGACAACCTTCATTAAATTGAATTTATTCATAATGTTACTTTGATTCAAGTCCCATCAAGTTTGAATCTAGCTCAAACTTTGAAATTTCAATATCGAATTCCAACGCGACTTCAGTAATGTATTGTTTTGACTCTATTCGATTGTAGTCACACAGTTTTGAATGTGATATTATTGTTACAATCTAACATAAACATCAATAAACATGTTTCTTAAGTTTGATGTTTTAAAATTAGTATTAACAATATAAATATAATTTGAAAATAAAGATATTAAAGTATTAGGAAAATAAGGTTAATCATCGAAGTTTATACTTAATAAACATTGTAGGATGATTAGGTAAAATAATTTGGAATGTTGAGTTTGTAAAGAGTTTTTTGAATCTAATAGGTGTCTACCACTCTTAGACGAGTTGGATGAAAGTAATTATGAAATATAGTTGCCAAATCATATCTATGAACATAGGATAAAAAAATTTATATACAAATCCTGAGTATTAAACGCGGCATAATTTTTGGATACCATTCTTATATCGCAATTATGAGAACCGGTGTACTATTTTTCGTGATTTAGTATTTACTTTCTGACACAAAACCAACTTTTCCTTCTTCTCTAACTCTCTTTCTCCTTCTAACTCCTCCTCTCCTCCACTCATTTACTTTTTGACAGTAACCCAACTTTTCCTCCTTCTTTATCTCTTTCTCTTCATCTTTTTGGATATGTATAACGTAAATAGCTTTTTTTATATTGCGATATGTATTGTTACTATATTCTATTTTAGACATGTGATTTTATCACAATAATTTCATAATTATTTTTAATTTGACCTTGTTTAAGTAATTATTTTGAATAATGATCCTAAATAGAAAATTATTTTAGTTGTTTTGGTACAATCTCAATCAATCTCTTGACTAGTGATTAGGTCGAGAGATTAAGCCAATTAAGATATGTCTTAAAGAAATTGTATTAATAAGCTTAAAGCAAGGATTACTAGCCACATTCAATTCTCTCACACGTAAAAAGTTGACTTAAAGATTTATCTTTTGAGGTTGATGCAAACTTTGTCAGACTCTTTGTTTTTATATAAATACATTTTATTATAAAAGAGATCAAGCCTCTATATAGATCTCAAGAGCATTGGGTTTTTCCCTGTTCACATCCAAAGCTACACCATGCAAAAAAGAGAATGAATATATATTAACCATCAGATCTCTAAGAGTGATCCAACATACTAGCACTAGCAACGCTTGATGTCAATTACCAATCTCAAAACCATCTAATAGTGAATACTAACCTCAAAATATTTAAATAAGAGTTTTCCTTCTTCATTTTAAACATTCTATATGTAACTAAGATTAATAGTAGGACAAAAGTTTTTATTGAAATAGCTCCACTAAAGATGAAAGCAATGACTTATTTATGAATGGTTTAAGGATGATTCAAAAACACTAAATTTAATCTATTATCACATGTATGCACTTAAAAGATTAGGTTTGCTTATTCCTTGCTCTACACCTCTTCAATCTTGATAACATGTCATCATCTTTAAAAACCCCTTAAGTTGGCTTGCCACCTATTGTTTGCGATTAATCAACTCTAGTAAACCTATGATATAGAGTTAAGTTTCAACTTTTAACTTGTGTATAACCTTGTTGTGAGTGTTAAAAACTTAAGGAATTAACTTAATTTTACATGGTAAATGTTATTTATAAAAAAGTAGCAAGCATATAATTTTATAAAAACAATCAAACTTTTTTAATCAATAAATAATAAGAAACAAGTTGAACTCAAGTGTTTACACTCATATCCATTATATATGTAGATATGGAAAATATCTTTTAGTAAAATTCCATTCAACCACAATGCTCGTGCATATTTAAGATTAGGAATACGTGCAAATTCACCCCTTTAAACTTTGACCCGTATGTAAATTTACCTCTTGAACTTTGAAAACGATGTTTTTGATCCCTTAAACTTTAAAAAAATTAGTACCGTAAGGACAATCGCTTGTTTTGAGAAGGAAAAGGGAAAGGGGGTAAATTTGCACACAGATGAAAGTTTATGGGGGCAAATTATAACATAAATGAAAATTTTAATGGGTAAATCCACACCCTTTTCCATATATTTTATCGAAAAATGTGATTTGTCATTAACTGTGCACATTTAGATAGTTTAAGAGGTTAAGAACCTTACCTAAAAGTTTATGGGTGAATCCGCATATAGATAAAAGTTTAGGGGCTGAATTTGCAAATTCCCTTTAAAATAATACTCTAAAAATTCTATAAACACTTAATTTCTAAATAAGGTGTTTAGGTTGGGGCTATAAATGAGTTGATACAATACCAAGCTCGAGCTCGACTTGAATTAAAAACTCGAAGCTCGAACTCTAACTCGAACTTAATCGAGCTTTGATTTTAAACTCGAACTTAACTTGATTTAATACTCGATAAGCTCGAACTCGACTCAATTAAGCTCGATCATTCTTTTAAATATTGATTTAACTATAATGAGTATTTACTACTAGATAAGTAATAACTCGACTCGACTCGACTAGATTTAGTACTCAATTAAGCTCGCAAGCTCACCGAGCCTAATATTTTAACGCTCGAGCTTAAGCTGGAGCTTGATAGCTACTCGAGTAGCTCAGACTCGAGCTTGACTCGATTGTAAGCTAGTTGAATTTGATCTTTTACTGAGTCGAACTCGAGTAGTTCACAAGCTGTCCCAACTCATTTACAGCCCTACTTTAGGTACTATCAAAAGTCGAAAAAAAAAAACTATTGAAAAGTATTGAATATTGAGACTTCTCCTCCTCCTATATTTATTTCATTGATAAAAATATTGGTTTATTTGTGGAATGATAGAAAAAATATGGAAGTATAGAAGTGTGTTCCTTTAAAAAAAAGGTGGAAAATTGCTAGTGGTGAATTCTGAATGAATAACTAAAAAAAAAGAAGAAGAACAAGCTTGGAAATTTTTATTTTATGCATGGGAGATGTTTAAAGTTTATAAATAAATTGTAGGGAAAATTGTAAATTGCCTTCTTAAACTTTTTCTTATATGTGGATTCATCTTTTGAACTTTCAAAGTGCACTTTTTTACTCTTTAAATTTTAAAAAATTGTCACAGATAAGGACATGCAAAATGGAGGAGTTGTAAATGAGCCCCTCTAAACTTTCATCTATATGCGAATTCACCCCTTAAACTTTCATATATGTACAAATTATACCCTTCCTCCCACCAAAGAAAAAAAAATGCAAAATGTAATGTACTTTGAAAATTTAGGAGTTGAATTTACACCTTGGTAAAGGTTCAAGGTGGTGATTTGCAATTTTCCCTAAATTATATTTGCTTAATATAATATCTAGCAAGCATAAACCTACCATGCATATTTTAAAAACTATATATAATATAACTATATGACACAAATTATGAAATTTTTTGTTATTGGGGGAATATTCGCTTAATATACACGATGACGAGATCATGATGATAATATAATGTACAATATATTAAATTTGCTCCATTAACTTAAATGTTATGGATTATTATTATGAATGATCTAGTTATTTATTTACGGATACAAAAATCTATTGGGATAAAATTAATCCTGGTTTTAGGCAACTTGGTCATTAGTGGTTAAACTTGTCTCTTTAAGATATGAGATTGATATAATTGCATTGATCATGAATTAGTAGGAAACAAGTTTAGCCTTTTGTGTCAAACTCATCTTTTGGCTCACTAAAAATTGCAGCACCTACTTCGTTTATGTCATTGCCTATATATAAACGATTTCCAACACTTGCTAATACAAAGATAAAAAGTACAATGTACATCACACATATGCCACTTCCTCATACGCCATTTTTGATAAAATCTATCCAATCTCCATAGAGACCAGCAAACCTCAACATTTCAATCAATCCGACCAAACATAAGTAAACTGAAAAAAGAGTGCAACATAAGATATTACTCTGCACTAGTAATCCTTCATGTGTCTATAGTAAAACAAAAGTATAAGAAAGATATATAAAGAACTAATACATGAAAAGAATAACTGGAAAAAACTACTAATGCTGCCTTTGGCTCCTCCTCGCTAGAATGAATGTTTGCAGTCCAACACTAAATTTAAGTTGTGGATGTTGCCTAGAATACTCCATGAATGTTGTATCGACTTATGTAATTTAGATACCATTTCAATCTTCGTCAGGTGGGTTATAGTGAGGGCTTTGATGATAAGAGATAAGGTTGATGAGAGTGTGTTCATTGTATCAAATAATAAATTATAAAACCCAATAGAAATCATACGACAAGCTCTAAGGAAGTGCACCTATTAATTATAGAATAGAATTATTATAGATATCATCCTCAAAGATCTTGAAAGCAAGTACTAGTATTACCAATTTTCTACTATTTGACCTAACACTTAATATGATAATTAATTATTTAAACTACTAGCTAATTAATTTAGCATACCCTATAATTAATTATGAGTGCTTTCACGAGATGTATTCAATCACAAAACATACCATTCATCTCGATCCACCATAGACCTTGGTTTTCTTATAATAAAATATCAATTAACAGATTGTTTATGCTTTGCACTGCATGAATTATCAATTAAACTAATTATTCTCTCAAGTTAATTAATTCCTAACTCTACATGAGATAGCAGAAACCTCTTCCTCAGTAAAACGATATAAGATTGCATTAAAATTCATAATTCCTAAACAAAGATTTAATATTTATGTAAAAAATCAAAGTTTTCCTACCTCTAGGTAGAAAATCAAAGTTTTCCTATGCAATTTCTCTATATATGAGAATCTATCTTATTAGATGAAATCTCTTTATATCTAACAAGAATTATATATGTAATTAATTGCGCGCATAATTAATGTAACGCCCTAAATTTAATCAATGCATTATTACCACGTGTAATACTTAAGTATTATATGCTCAGGTTTCTTAGAATTATATGTTTATTTTGAACATTTGCTAACTGATTTTAGATTACTAAAATCATTTGATTAAGTTTGGAGATAACTGGATTTGGCAGCGGTAAAACAAAACTCTTACAAAACAAAGCTTTAAAAGATTATTACAGGCATATAGGCTTCATTATTAGCCCCTTAAAGAAAACAAAATATATTTTCAGAAAATAAATTCAGCTCTTAAAACAAAATAAAAATAAATTCATGGTCCTAACCCACTTCACTTATCCAACATCACCCAAAACCCAAGTTAAGAATCATCATCACCATCAATCACCGTCATCATCACCAACATCATTCAATAACAAAAACTCCACCATCAACAACATCATTTATCTTCATCTAACCATCATCAACGCCAATCAACAATACCTGGAAAATACAATAACAATAACAATAATGAGCCGAAGCTTAGTACATAGTAACGAAATCACATACGAAGTGGCATATGAACTTAACTATATGCAATGCAACAATAACAATTTATTATCTTTAATTTAAAGGAAACAAATTAACATTGGAGCACTCACACTTCGAAACAATTCAAAGAATCTACGGGTTTGAGTAACAACAACTGCTCAGTTGGTTGATATAGGTAGCACGGATACCTATATAGCTCATATCTAACAGAGAAAGTGAAAGTAGCCTCATATAGAGTTCACAACCATTACATGTACTCTACTTATCCTAGTACATAACATCTGTTAGTTCAACCGGTCTCATAAACATGAACTAAAATATGTTACTTCATTCCGAGCCTAAGTAGATGTTACTTTGATACTGCTTGCCCTATTAGCTACCCGCCGAATCACATATAAAACAGTCATTACATCATGGCATACCATTGCATCATGACATCTCAAAGCCTAAATGCTGTGTCCACTCGGACAAGGTTGTCGCTCCCCAAACTAGATTCAATGGCACATACACAACCAATTCTCATTGATTATTAAGTCGAGTTTAAGTTTTAGTTCATTTTAGGGTTTAAAGAAGGACCCTAGAAAATCTATAGAAGCATGAGCAAAACCACGGCTCAATGATGTAACCAGTTCATATCTCAAACAATTAAACATCAAACAAGTATAATTATCAATCCTATGCAATGCTACAATAAATCATACGAGACATACACAAGCTTAGACAACCAGAATCCATACAGAGTGAAGATTTACGCCTTCTTACCAGGGTTTTAGGAACCAAGTCAACAAGTCAACTACACCTAGGAAGGACCAAGAACTAAGGAAATGATAATTATCTTTCACGTTAATTATCTCTTTCTTCATCTAGATATCTTAGTAACTCAATTGACCTTATAACTTAAAAACACCATTAAGTATCAGTCAATTTCATGTCGATACCACAGACGATGTTTATTCGAGTGTGTCATTAGTTCATATGGAACCAAACAAAACAAAGGTAACCTTGCATGGAAATAGAAAAGTTTCATATAGAAAAACCAAGCATTATTAGAGAACCTAAATGCTAATACATAGCTAGGTTGGGTTACCATTTCAAATGCCACAAATACAATAATGCAATGCATGACCATTTCATTTAATAGTCCAATAGAACTTAATTCGATTATTAGGTGATCATACAACATCATAGACATTCATTAGCATGTATCTTGCAATTGTTAGCACACAATTAATTATCGCTTTCATTATTATGAATTATCAATCAATCAAACACCATACAACATACATTATACCTAACCTGCATACGTTACAGTTTACATCATATTATTACATATGCAACTAAATTACAAGCACAATCAATGTGATAGATCAGAGTTACTCACTTGCCCATTCTTGGTCAATTATAGTAATCTATTGGAAAGTTTGTGTTTTGATTCGAATCTCCTCTAAAATGAAACAACAAGCATTCGTCTCTATAAATATAGCTATATAATAACTCATATTGGTGTCTAAGTGTCCTAAATTCAAGTTCTAGTGTTTCTAACACTATTTTCACATTCATAATATGATTTTATCATATAGTTATTAGTTAATCGTTTTAAAGCTTGCAAAGTTTATTTTCCTAAAATCACTCTTCAAAGTTCACGTAAACTAAATTTTCTTAGGAAAAATACCATAAATGATTCCAAACACCATTTTTAATCATGTAATCTTAAACTAGGCCTATTGTACTCATTTTACCTTGAATTGAATATGCATTAGAAGGCTTATTGAATGTACTTCTCAATTGTTAAGTTAGATTAATGGATTTGCATAGTTTGCTTCATGTTTCTCAAGGGGCCGAAAGGTATCTCATGATGCCTAATCCACTTGTTTTGTGTTTATGACTCTCATTTCAAGTTTGTTCCATTGTTTCAAGTATCTTTCATCAAATTTTAGTAATCAAACTCATTTTTCACTAAATGATCTTTACTTGACCCAAGCATATACTTAGGTTTTATTTTCATTGTGCTTTTCTTGATTTCAATCTAAATATATATCTTTAATTAACTTGATCATTTTAACTAAAATTTCTATAGTTTGCATCAATCTACGCTTCGCAAACCTAACTTCCTATGAGTGGCAAGATCTATATCCTAACTCATAGGAGTAGTTCTTGAGTTTATGCTCTTGGTTCTCAGTTAAATCATTATTTTTAATCAACAACACTTAGATTATGACTAATTGTAATTTAAAAACTCTAATTTCTCCAAGTGTGTCAAAATGCACTCGTTCATATATAAACATATTCTCAAGTTTAATCCCATAATGAACCTTCTTAATTCCTTATTTAACTATGTATATGTTAATTAGTAATTTAAACATGAGTTTCTTTTAGAACAACTGTAAGGCCAAGAACACATCATATGGAACACTTAGGATTTTCTATCTTGTTTTATTCCTTAATCTCATATGTACTTAGGAAAACATATTGTATGTAAGCTAAATTACTTCAATATGACTTAGGTCACGCATGATCTCTATATGGCCAAAACTTTTTATCAATGCAGATATATCTTCATAACTTCTTTAAATGATTAATATAGCTTTATAGATCATGTTATATGCTCATATTACGCAGCATGATTTGGATTTATCATATAAAACACGTGATTTGCTTCATCCATTAGAGCGGTCGAATTCTATGTGTGTTTTATTAATTTATCAAGTTGAATTTTCTTAAATTCTATACATATACATAATGGAATCTTGAAGTGGTATAGAATTTAGCTTAACTTAGTAGAAATTGGAGAAGATATCTTCCTTTCCTAATGATGACCAAAACCTTAGGGAAAAGAATAGGATATGAGTAACTTAATTTTCTATAAGAAAAGCTTAACTTAATAGAAATTTGAGAGGATATCTTCCTTTCCTAGTGACAACCAAAACCTTAGGGAAAAGAATAGGATATGAGTAACTTAATTTTCTATAAGGAAAGAAATTGATTGATTTAGATTCTTACCTTAGAGATTTCATGATGGAAACTTCTTTTGATGATTTTAAGATTTTGTCTAGGATATAGTGTAATAGTTTTGAGTTTTCTATGGTTTCTTAACTAAGGTCTTAGAGGAGTTTGTGATATGTTTGAAAGTATGATTTCCAAGTGTGGAATATTTTGTCCTTGAAGCTCTACAATTGGGAATAGAAGTCATATGAGAAAGATTTCTTACATGTGATTTTCAATTTATGTAGTAAGGAAATTGTTGCGATGTTGATGTTTTGCATGGGAAGGCAAGCTCATGGCAAGTGCTAAAGGATAGGGAACACAATTTGTCTCATATGCATGAATGATATTTAATGCAAAGGTCATGCAATCATTAATAAAAAAATTATGGAAATATTTCATCAAATTGAGACGCTGTAGCTATCATTAGTGGGGCATAGATGATTCAGGATTGGGAAGTTTAGAAGAATAAGAGATTATGAGTTATTCCTAATAAAGTAGGCTTATGTCAAGTTGACTTCATTTGTCTCTTATGTATAAATGGCATTAAACATGAAGATCATGTAATGATTGATATAGACAATAATGTTTTGAGCATGTGGGAAGGAGCTTGTAATTAGAAGAGAATAGAAGGAAATTTAGGTCCATATGTGGGCACATTTATGCTTATGTATGTGAATATAAGTGGTGTTGTAATGACCCTAGTAGGACGTTGGTAGAATTGCCCTAAAGTGGTCATATTACTTGTGCACTCGTAGTATAACGATCGCCTAGCAAGTTAAAGCTTGCAAGACTTTAGTTAATTATTTTCTCACTGTTATACATATATATATTTCTTGTGAAAATAGTTTTGGATACCAATAATTTCACATATCTTAAGGACTATAGAGAATCTGATACCCTACCAAAAGATAAGATAAGGTAAGCTTAAGTTTATCTTCTAACTACATAAAAATTATTAAAGGGGAAAATGGTTTATGAAAGAGAAATCGCGTTTTAAATCTTTCTCTCAACTTCTCTCAACTATGTTTAGTCTATAAGCTTCTAAATCCTCCAACTAACTTAACTTGATTTTCAGTACACTAGGTGAAATACCGCAAATTTTCATGTTTTGTTAATTAAGCATTATTAGATAATTAGTATGAAGATAGGGGTGATTTTGAACCTTAATTTAAATTTAGTTTAGAGATTGATTTTAAATAATTTAGTTAGTAGAATTACGCAAACTATAGAATATAATTAGATAGTTTGATATTATCACACCCTGAGGGGTACCTTAATAGCATTAAGTCATTGTGAATCCAACCGATGTCCCTAATAAGCCAAGATTTACTTAATGAACATCAATATAGATGACAATCACTTGATCTACTAAATTACTTCAAGGAAAATGACATGAAAATAGCATCAAGGTTGCTTGATAAAAAATATGGATATTTATAAGTCACATTGCAAGTAAAGTAGCACCACGCATCATTATTAGTTACCATTTATTACAGACCAAGCATTACGATGACAAAGATAATAAAAGATATTTAAACTTAGTAATCTTATTCTATTCCTTAAGCTTTTACTTTCAAGCTCTAATCCTTAGCTCTACGACTCGTACCCTTATAAAATCCCTAAACGGCATAAGCCATTGACTTCTTTCAAATATGAAATATCTATAAGGGTGTGAGCAAATCCATGGCTCGGTGAAGTAATCAAACCATATCTCACATCAAGCGACCACGTGCAATTTGATTAGCAAGCATATGTAATGCAACACCGAACCATATGTAACACATATAAGTCTAAAAAACCAGAATTTAAACAGGTTATAGATTTACACCCTCTCACCAGAGTTATCAGGAACCAACACGATTAATTGAGCCTAGAAAAGACTAAGAACTAAGGAAAGAAATAATATATGCATGCATTTACTTTTAAAAAAATTAAATCATTGCAACCTACCTTTGGAACTTAGAAACTGCACTAAGTGTTAACAAACTTCATGTCGATACCATAGGTGGCATTTCTTTAGGTGCCAAGTAGTTCCTAAGGGAATCGAACAAAACTACTGGAAAAACCTTATAAAACTAGAAAATTTATATCTAGGAGTACCCAGCAAACCCATAGTTTTGAAGTGTTAACACGTAGGGTAACTTTAATAATGTAAAATATGCAAATAGTACAATGCATGATAACTTATTATAATGTTTAATAATTTTAGATCCGGTTATTGAGATGACCACTTCACTCACAAGCACTTGACAAAATATCAATACAATTATTACCATTAGAAGATTTCCACTTTTACTATAGTAATTCAGCAATCAATACAGCTACTAAGCAGTACACAATCCTATATCCCCATACATAACACAATTTTTATTATTATCTTTATATTTAGTGCCATTATACTACAAACACATACAGTGAGATAGAATTGAATTACTTATATGTTCATTTTTGGATTACTCATTGTAGTAATCTTTTGGTAGGTCAGAAGACTAATATATTTCTCTTAAAATAAAATCAAGGGACAATGTCATGGTTGCTACCCGAACTTTGCCCAAATCTCCAATTAACTACCTTAACTTTGATTTAATCAATTTGCTACCTCACTCATCTTTCTACTGTAAAAAATGCTACCTTATTAAACTCTATTAACTCTATGTATCTAGTTGGCATGAATGACCAATATACACATGTAACGTGTACCTAGCCCACAAAAATGATTTTTCACATCTATATTTCATGTCAATAAAAATAAATAAATAAATCAAAACTCTTCACGAATGAGGGTCAGAAATGATTCCTTCAATAAATTAATGCTTTCACGTCTCAAGGTGTTGAATCCCCCATGCTTGAGCTTCTCGTGGTTTGCTTTGTTGATAGATTTCCTCTCCTTCACTCAAACCAAAGCTAGAGCCCTAATTTCGAACCTCAACCTCCATGGCGATGATGAATCTATCTTCAATTGATATTTGGATGATAGTGTGAAGGTTATCGATCTCTGCACCATCTTTTCGTTCGAGATCATGATGCCTAGCAGGCGTTGCCTTCTCAAGCTCACAATTTGCCTTTTGTGTGAAGGTAACATGTTGCCAAAGAAAATCCAAGATGTATAGAGACACTCTCAGCATATGTAAAAGGATTTGATGCATTGACTCATAGTAAGTTTATCAAAGAAATTGATTCTTTGATTGTACGTCTAGTCGTGGCGCTTGGATAACCACCAGTGAAGAAGATTACCTTGACGGAGAAGTTTGTAAGAAGAACAATCAATGCCGTTGGACTCCTTACTATGTTCCTTGCAGGAGCATCATCCTCGGTGCTTCTTGGAAAGCTAGTGATAGCTAAAGTCTATGCACCGGTAGAGTACTCATGGTCGACAATGTTTAATGGTTTTGAGTCGACAATTATTATTTTTTAATTAACATGAAATACAAACATGGAAAATCATTTGTGTGGGTCCTAGCATGTGTCTATTGATCATTCATGCCAACTGGACAAACGGAGTTAACAGAGTTTAATGAGGTAGCATTTTTTATAGAGAAAAGTTAAGTGAGATAGCAAATTGATTAAATCAAAGTTGAGGTAGTTAATTAAAGATTTAGGTAAAATTTAGGTAGCAATCGTGACATTGTCCCTAAAATTGATAATAACCATATCATGATAGAGATAATTAAATATATATTCTTATTTGTGCCTATGTGTCTTGAATTTAAGTTTTACTAAACTTATTGCTATTTTCTCATATTTCTTCTATTTAATCAATTTGATTCACATAAAATTTAAATTGTTAGTAAAAGTGTCCTAAATGATATTAAATTCCAATTTTAACCACTTAATTTTAAGATAAACGTGATATATTCATTTTGACTCTGTTTTATGCATATAAATAGGCGTTGGAAAGCTTTTTTCATCTACTTTTTAATAATTCGCTGAAATTTCATAAACTAAACATTTTTCTTTCTTTTTCCTTAGGGACCGTAGGGCACATATATATGTATATATAATATATTTATACGCATTTACTTATCTAATCCATTACATGCGATATCATATATTGTGATATCAATTATTATATATTAAATAAGTTTGATTTGTCATTTATTTCCTTAATAATATTGAAAGATATACATATATATAATATTTAGATGATTTATCTTCGTTATTAACTAATTGATCTTTTAATCATTCTTATCAATTTATATGAAGTGAATAATCATAGAGTTTGGAATTAAATCATCATGGATGTCTATTTTCTTCCTTTTGGCCAGAATAAACACATGTACACACATGAGCATGTATCCTTCGTTTGTTTCTCATTTCTTTGTCAAAATTTAATAATGACCACTAATTAATAACTTTACTAAATTCAACTATCTTTTATGAACAAATCAATAGTATAGCTCTATTCTTTTTGTTAGGTCGAATATATAAGTTATCAATAAAGATTTTCTACTTTGTTTCTTTCATGGTTACATTTATAAGTTTGTATTATTCTAATCATTAAGATACTAAAAATAAATTAATTTTTCATTGTGATATTGCTTTTTCTTCATATAACCAAAACTCTAAGGTTATTATTAATAGTATCAAGTCATTTTTCACAGTTGATTTTCTCCTTATCATCTACCATGATCATAAAGTTAGAATACGTTACCTTGACTTTGTAGGGAAAAAGGAGTTGGATTTCCTTTCTATATTTCAAACCACCACTTACAAGAAGAAAAACAAGATAGTTAATTTTAAACTTTGAAGAATCTTCTATTGACAATGAAAGTTAGCAAGACTTACTTTACCTTTCATACTTGATTTTTTAATAGACAATCTTCCTATTGACTTATGTAATATATTCTTTAGGGATGATCTTGAAGTCTAGAAGGTTTTGTTCCTTCTATTTTGAAAGTGAAAGGAAAAAGGAGATGAATGGGATAAGACATGGGGTTCACAACATTTAAAAGGAAAAGGTTGTGAGTTGTTGTTTTATTTTTGATTTGTTGTGAGTGGTTTGTCTTTGTTTTGAAAATGAAAGAAAGTGAGATGGATGGGGACACTTATCGCTCATGACATTTCAAGGGAAATGAGAAGGGAAGCAAAGAAAATTATAAGCAAACGAATCATTGCATTTTACTATTTTGTCTTTATCCTTGTCTACTCCTATAAGCTAAAGGATATAAGGTTATCTTAAGAGATAAGTTGATATTTACAAGAAAAGTCTTGTCTTCTTCTTGATTTTTTTAATTATTTAAGCTTATGTGATAGGATTGTCATGATGGCCCTTTCTCACTTGAGTCTCACAGCATTCTAAAGCAATGATGAGTTTGTTATATGAGGAAGAAAATAGGAAATTTATGAAGTATATATCAATTTTGGTGCATTTTGCAAAAAACTTGGTTTTTTGATTCCATACAATATTTTATTTATCATTCTTAGTCAATATATTAAACTTTAAGGTTACGCAATTGAAAATTTCTATGGTTTTATTTACTCAATTGGGGTTTTTTATGGTTTAAAAGATCAAATTTATTAATTATAAATAAAAGTGAAAATGTTCATTTTGAAAATTGAAATTTTAGATTATTGATAATACATCATTTATAATTTTAAATTATTATATAATGTTTTAATCTCACACAATTGAGTAAAATTAAGTTTTAAGCTTACGCGATTAAAAGTTAACTATATATAGTTAAATATTATGATTTAAACTTACGGGCATAAAGTTTTAGGGCTTTAATGTTTAAATTAGAATTTATCAACTCTATTCCTAGTATTACATTTCTAATTTATGATTATAATATTAAAATATTGGTTCTAGCTATACCCTTGAATTGTAGTCTTATCATATTATACTATAAAAGTTCATTTTATTATTAAATTTTTTATCTTTATTATAATTTATAATTACTTATAACTCTTATATTCTTGAGTTACTATTTATAATCGATTTCTAAACTATGAAAATTTTCAGGGTTTACAGATATAACTGAACTAGTAAAATGATTTAATTGAAAATAGAAATTTTAATACTGTAAATATCCAATTTGACCTATCAAATCACTTCAATTACTTATTTCAACAAATTCAAATTATTCAATACTTTCCAACTATCAACTTAAATCCAATTCGTCAAGTTCAATCACTTAAACCCTTAAACATTTAATTTAGCCATTTTGGCATGAATTCCAACCCTTAAATTCTAAAAATTTAAAATTGAATATTTGCTTTCAAATAACAATTCTAAGCCCCTAAAATCCTAAATTAAAGTGAGATATTAATTTTTTTTAGATTAGATTTCCTAAATTCAATTTGTAATGCAATTAGTAAACTTTCTTTTCTTACTTCTTAAATCCAATTTTAAATACCCAAAGTCCATAACCTAAAGGTTTGATTAATATCATAAAAGTCCATGTCCATTAACCTAAGTCCAAGGCCATATTCAAGAAAGCCTATAAGCCATGAATTTAAGCCCATAAGACCACACAACTAACATACTCCATCACACACCATATAATACCCTAAATTCTAGAGAATTCATCATGTGTAAAGGCAAGAATGCCTCTTTTCCAATTCTAGAGAATTCTACCCATGTGAATGGATAAAAATGCCCCTAATCTAATTAGGTAAAAATACTAAAAGTCCTTAACTCTAGAGGAAATTACAATACATGAAATGCTATAAATATGTCCCTTAGAGAACCTTAATTCCCTCTTCATTTTCAGCAGCCCCAATCCCTACACTTGCTCAAGAAACCTCTCTCAAACACACCAAAAATCTTACACTATAACAAATCCTAATGACATATAAATTCATATAAATTACTAAATGCTAACTTAGATTTAAATATCGATAAATACATGTACCTATATACATGAAAAACTAAAATGAACATGTATATAACATGTTATAATAGTTGTTGATTTAGTGAAATTATTGTATGTATAAATATGTGTGCTGAAATATATAGTGATTATGTTGAATTGATATGTTTTATTAAAAAAAGATCATCATAGAAATGTGTGTGTATATATATTAAATATAAATTCTATTGAAATATAAATATGTATGTAATGTTGACATATGCTAGAAAATTTGGTAAACTAGCGTGACAATGATGATTTAAGTTATGATTTAATTTGTAAAATATAAACCTATATATATAATAGATAAAATAACATAAAATAAACATGTTTTAGATGATTTAAATATGCTAGAAAATCAATTTATATGCATATTTATGCAACTAGATGACTTGAGTTATTAAATTTAAATAAAATATTAAATAAATTTATTTTTGGATGAAATTTATAAAATTGATAGATTAAGATGTCTATATATAAATTGAAAATTTTTGTGACTTTAGAAATACATTTAATATTTTTTAAAAAATTAAATTATAAAATAGCAAAATAGTGTTTTGGCTAGTAGCAATGACAAAACTGTAGATGATGTAAAGAATTGGTCAAGAACCGGCTGTCTTGAGGGTCAAATTTGATCGAACTGATTGGTCGTCCCTGCGTATGCTATGTTCTAAATAGTTTTGTGTTAATTAAAATTAAAACCATAATTAACTAATTATTTTAGGTCAATTGAACTTATGAACATGTAAAAAAAAATGTGTCAGGAAGTTTACATAAGAATTTGAGCTTAAGAACTCATGTTTAAGGGGACGAACCGATTAATTAAAGTTATGGTGCATTGTTTTCTATAAAAAATGAAGGTAAATAACTAAAATCAAATAAATATGGAAAAAATGTAAATAATGAGTTTTTATATTAAAATATGAATTTTAAGATGAATAATTAATTATTATAATTTTAGGAATTTGTTTAATAAAATGGGTATTAATATGATATTATAAGATGGTATAAACATAATATGAAACTAGTTTAGATTCCTTAGCACATTTAGAGATAAAAATAGATTGTGAATGATATAAATAGAATAATCATATTTTAAAATGAGTTGTTTTACTTAATAAAAACTTATTAGATTTAACATAGGATATGTTATTGAAAATACTATTTTAAAGACTTAATTACCATAAAATGAGTTTAGTAGTCCAAGTTGCACATAGAATTAACTTTATATAATTTTTTTTTAAAACTAAATTTCCTTTGGAATTTGAAATTAATCAATATTCAAAAAGGAATATCATGAGATCTCAATTAGAATGGGAAATATATATACATATAACTTCAAATTGATTAATAATTAATCTAATTAGAATGAATGATTGAATTGATGACCTAAATCTAATTTGAATAATTTCCTTATACAGATTCTTATTCTCGATATTACCTATCATCTATTTTAAGGCAGGATTCTTACTTGAGTTTAGGTACGTAGTGACTTATGTATTGCATGCTAGGATAGAGATCTTAATTGAATTAATACTTAAAGATGACCTTAATAATCGTATGTTGCTTATGTGTGCTCATTTAACCTAGTTTGAGGGTGACAACCTTATTAGGTAGTGTCAACACGATAGTAGGCTTTTAAGCCATCATGGGTGGCTCAGGGGTAGCTGATAGAGGAAACGATAGTGGGATAATGTCTACCCGGATTATAGAGAAGTAGTATAGTATGGTTCATGACTATAGGCGTCAATTGAGCTGCACTACATTTATGGACTGTAAAAGGTAAAGATGCGTAAAGGCTTGACCCCTAGAGGAGGCTATTACTTGTACAGGTAGGTGATATAGGTGTCTAAACTGTCTATACCAATCCTCTAAGCGGTTACTGCTATTCAAGACTCTTAGGTTCTCAGCATGTTGCCAGAGTATGGGTGTTCTATTATTGTTATGCTACACTTTAATTTAAAGATATGAACTATTAATTGTTGCATTGCATTTAAAACAAGTGTGCATCACACCTCGTGTGTGCTTGTGTTGCTATCATATTAGGCTTTCGCTCATTCCTTTCTTTTTTAGGTGTTGATGATTTTGATGATACTACTTATGACTACTTAGGGTATGGTACGGACTTTGATGAGATACTCAAAGAATGGAGTGACTGGGACTGTTGGATTATTATATTTATTTTATAATAAAAATGTTATTATCAAACTTATATTTTAATGAGGGTCTATTTGTTTTCCCATAGTTTGTATTACTCAGTAGGGTAGGCAAAAACACCAATCGAACGGAACCAATCTAAACTAAAAATATGGTTTTTTTTTCAATGGTTTGGTTTAAAAATTTTCCAATTAGAGCCAATCCGTAAATTTATGATTTTGTTTGGCAGGAAAACTAAACCAATCCATAAAATCGAACCAAACCATTTTAGAAAAATATAATAATATTTTACTATAAGTTCATATGATTTCATTTGATATTTATTATTTAGTGAATATTGATTAAAATCAACTTGTTCCTTTTTAAATTTTTTTAAGGCTCATGATATGTATTTTTTTTGTTGATGATGAACTTTTTTTTAATGACTTTTAACTTTATAAACTATGAAATTTACTTATTTAGTTATAAACTCTTATTATCTATTAATTGTTTAATATATTTTGTCAGCGAAACATTTTATTCGTTGATGAATTTTGTTGATAAATGATTTTTTTTTAGCTAAATTTATCGATGGATAATTGACTTGATGGTTCTATTAAAAATTAAAAATTATGACTTATTATGTATTAGTTAGTGAATGTATTTTATTGATGGATAACTAATTTTATAGAGAACTATATATTAAAAATATGATGAATTTATAAAGTATTTTGTCGTGGTTTATAACGTAAAGTTTGTAAAATGATATAAATATTTAAGTATCTACACAAATATAAAAAACTAGAACAAAGAAATTTTTTAGTTAGAATTTTAATTTAATCTGTAATCAAAACCGAACCAAACAGTTATTTAATGGTTTAAAAAAATTTATAATTTGAACCAAACCGTCACTTAATGGTTTGGTTTGGGATGAAAAAAAAAAAAAAACCGTAAATCATGGTTTGGTTTGGTTTGGTTTTAGAAAAAATCGAACAAAACCGATCCATGTCGATCCCTATTACTTAGTATAATTTATTTTGAAAAACCTGATGGTATGGAACTTATATATATATATATATATATATATATATATTGGCCTACTCTCTATAGTAGCTTGTTTGGAAAATGTTTCTAGAAATTTATTTTCCGCTGCACAGTTAATTATTTCCAGAATCTAATCTAATGATTTTAAAATCTAAAATTTATTTAGCAACTATTATGATAAACTATAGATTAAATTAGCCTAAGTGTTATACATGGTGAATTATATGTGCCTTGAACCAATTCGGGGTGTGACACTTTGCACTTGGATTCTATCCCAATTCTGACTTTCGAATTTCCTGCAAATGCAAACTATTGAGGGATAAGCTATATCAAACTTGGTGAGATATTTCCTTAAAACATATTATAACAACCAAAGACAAGCAAGTTTATTAATTAAATGCATATGTAATGCATGCTATGCAACAAGCACGTGATATAAGCTAGGATACACAATTATCTAGAAATCATATATATAATGGATTTATGCCCATCATGACAAGGGTTGGTAAATGCCTTCCAGGTCTCTGTGACCTCTACTACTTGTCCTTGGGTATCCGTATCCACCCATGGTGATTGATTCAAAATGGCTCCTCCGTGAGGCCATATTCCCCAGAATGATTTAGTTCCTTATGCTTGAAACAGGATTGAGTTGTTGGTTAGCAGTCCACTCAGTCGTTCGCATAGGAGTAGTAGTCCTTTGAAAAATGTGACTCGACAATGCAATGCATATTCGTTTATTTCTTTTGTACCAAACTGTATTATGGCTCATTAAGAGGGGCTATCAAACAATTAATCAACACATAGCAACCATACAAATAATAAAACAAATAGACTCAAACAAATATTCCAAGGTTGCGAAATGCTTGGAATCCATTTCATCACACAAATAAGCAAACATATGCATCACATGAATAGAAACACAAGCAATCCCCGTGAACCCCATACATATTCATTTTACCATTCTCTTATCTTATTTGGTGCAATTAAACTACAAGCATAAAAAAGGTAATGAAATATTAAGGAAAAAACTCACTTGTCCATAGCAAAATCTTTAGTTGAAGTGATCATCGGGAAATGTGGCTTCATGATCCTCCTCACTTGAATAAGGAAAAGCCCAGAATGAGTGTTTCTAATCAACTGTACTAAACTTATGTTTCTATGGTTACTATTCTCATTATATTTCCTTGTCACCTAATTTAGATCTTAAAATGATCATATCAAGTCATTTTAACTTTGATTTTTGCATATGAGTGGCTGATTTCTACTGTTTTTGGATGCTTTATCTATTTTTGATATTATATTGATCATATGAGGTCAATAGGGTCTTGGATCAGTAGGGTCAAATTGCAACTCTACTAGCCCTATCTCTGTTTCGATACTTTTCTTATAACTTAGACTCCTTAGAGACTTTCTAGCTTGCATGTGGCTTATTCCTATATGTGATTATTGGTAAATAATGAAAAATGAAAGTAAAATTAACTTTGTCTTAGTGGCGTTTATGTTGACTTAACTATAAGCATTTTTTAAAAGATAGTTAGTCATGCAAAAGTGAAAACGAAAGGGATGAAAGTTAATATTATGGTTTACCCTTGATTCTTCTAGGGTTTGGCCACTTTAGAAAATAAATGAAATAAATAAAAGTTAGAAACTCAAATATAGATTAGCCTTAGTTCGTGTCGAGTCTAACGTGTTACTAAACATTAATCACACCTAAGATGCCTTTATGGTATCATGGAGCATGGATGGTAGGAACCTTGTCAGTTTTCCTTTGTCTCAACTACCATAGCCCATATCCATTTCCTAGGCTTACTTAGATGATCATTTTAAGAATGGATCAAGTTAAAATAATTCAAACATAAGTCTTAAGCTTTCGAGTAAAATGAAAAAATGGAAATGCAGTAATTCATGTTCATAGAGTCTTTTTTAGCTTTATTTCAAGGGATATGAAATCATATCCTTGTGTTCATTTGCTAACATTCCGGGACTCATCATGGAATATTTAGAAATGAAAACTTAAAGTGAAAATATTCCCTTATAGGGTCTTAAAGGTCACCACATTAAGAGAATGAAAAGCAAAGCAAAACCTTTTTGTTTGATTAACTTTAAAAGCTTTGAAACAAGTAAACCAAGATTAAAAAAAAATGTAGTTTCATACTCCACTCAAGCCTTTAAAGTCTTGGCATTTTCAAGAAAATAAAGGAATGCAACTTTCTCTATTTGTTCATCTTTAAAACATCAAAATCAAGTGTTTATGAGAAAGAATAATAAGGTTTCATACCCCGATTGCTTAATTATAGTTTTGACATTTGGAAAATGGAGGGGTAGAGTTTTGTTTCAAACTTCCCTCTTACTCAAAATGATTTTCCATATACCAAAACCAAAGTTTTTGAAAATATTTCATATAATAAAGAATTTTCCTAGTGAACTAGTTCATAACAATATAAACTTTTCACTTCTTGTGCTAAACCCTCAAATAAAAGAAAAAGGGTTTGTGATGATTCCGTGATCATCGTCTTTTCCCTACTTTTGATTTAGAGACTTTTTGGCCACCATGACACCAAAAGCTAGAGGATTTCAACATACACATACAAGATAACGTTGAGAACTTTCCAACATGTACATAAAAGATGAAGTGGTCTATTGACTAATGAAATATAAAAGCAAAGTGAAATGGGAGTCTTGAGTTAAGACAAGTCTCCACAATTGAATTAGGACAAGTCTTCAAGACTTTCATATGACAAGTCTCAAGAATATGAAAATAAATTTACAAGAAAGTAAAGTACTTAAATTTAAAGTGTGTGAAAATAAGATACTTGAAAATAAATAAATTGCATATTATGTTTATGAGCAATATGCTCTAGTTGATATACATACGTACTTATACTTATATTTATATTTTGTTAGAGTTGGCATGCATAAAGTAAGATCATTAATATAAATATAAACTTGAAACAAGTTTCATACCACACATTTCCGTCCCTAGCATGATGCATCATTGATAATGTCTCCTGAAAATGATATATGGCACATACTAAATGACATAAACATGATGTGGATGGGTGCTTAAGGTTGTTTACCTAAAGAACTTGATGGGGAGGTGTGTTTGTGAGTAATAAAGAGAGGGTCGAGAGGTGAGATAGAGAGAGAGAGTGATGGGTGGAGAGGGGCAAAGAGGAGAGAGTTTTGAGAGTGTGAAGAGTATAGTTGTAAAAGTGGTAAAGTGTAGCATGAGCGGGATATTTATAGAGTGGAATGTGAAGTAAGAGAGGGGATTTCTTCTTTAGAAAGTTTAGGAGGAGAAAGAGAAGATAGATGCGACATAAAGTTGACTTGATGTGAATAGTAGTGAATAGTGATGGATAATGTTGTGAAAATGACAAATTTTTACTAGTAAGAATTCAATTATGTGAAACGATTTGTTTAACTAACGAAATTCGAACTTGATAAATCAGTATGTCATTATAGAAAATTATTTAATATTATTTTATTTGTAATTACTAATTGGATGTTTTATCTTGATTTGCACGTTAGAAATCAATTAATAGAAACGTTTATTGTAGGATTTCTATATTGAACGTTTCATCGAATTTTTCATTTGGTTTTTGGTAACACATTTCCTTATGCAATCAATATTAAGGTTTCGGGTCCTACCTCACTTTATCTGACATTCTATAGTTATCTAATTCATCTTATTATGTCTTAGTTTTATGATTGATTCACATCGGTTCTAAGGTTTTAGTTCCAGTACTAACTCTAAGGTTCACATCTAAATGTACCGAAAAATCTAGGGGTCACAATACGTTCACTTTTTTCGAGTAAAGTCCTAATTGATTTTTTAATATGAGTTTGGTTTACATTATTTAATTAAAATATTATATTTCTTAATTTATATGTTTGTTATTTGATATTACAATCATTTGATATAGTGTTTGTTGTACCAAATGATTTATTAGATATTTAGTTTATGTTGTTAATTACATGCTTCCCTAGGTATTTGACTTTAGGGTATTGTTAGCTAATTTTATACGACTCATATCCTAAGTATATTACTGATTTGTGTTAAGGATTCTTAGGATTCCAAATTGAATCAACCAATTAAGGTTTTGATCTTGTTACTAATTCTAAGGCTTCTTTTTAAACTTATCGAAACTTTTAGGGTCATGTCCATAGATTTTTTCTTAGGATCTCCAAAAAGATTTTAGAATTTAGAGTCTATTGAGTAAGGTTCGAACTTTAGTAACAAAGGTTTTGCCTTTATTGATTTTGGGTTTTATGGTTTAACTCCAACCTAGACTCTCAATATCCTTATTAGTTGACTATTGAAGATCTCAAAAGTTTACCTCATTCTTCATTCTATCTTATCTTTATTGTTCATTCAACAATTTTTTATTTATACCTTCAAGATCATAGTTTAAATATGTCTAAATAGACATGGTATCTTCCATTCACTTAGCCAATTGTCTTCATTAGCTAATAACTATTGATCTAACTATATTTTGATGATCAACACTTAATCATTACCTCAAATTTTGGTAACTTCTAAAGCAACTACTACTTAAATCCAAGCCTAGTTTAATTTCCCTTTTATGGGTGAATTGATTATCGCCTCATTTGATAATTTTCTTTAAGAAGTAATCTTTGATCATGCATGCCAATATCACAACATGGGATGATTGGTATCCATTCAAAACTTTTATTTATTTACAATCATAACTTCCTAGGTTTTCTCTTGTTCATACTATTTGAACATTAACTTTAAATGAAATTCCCATACCCATCGACACAAGATACTTACATAATCATCTCTTAGTTGGGAAATCAATTTTAAAGAATATTACTCATTTCATCAACTTGATATTTCTTCTAAATCAAACAATTACATTACAATCTTCAAATCATGGATAAATTTATACATGGCATCCTACTTTCTCTTCATAATCATAAGTGTCAAATTTATTATTCTCCAGTTTTCAACCAAACATTATCCTATCCAACTGAAATCAATACTTAAAGAGGGTTAAAATGACTTACCGCTAAAAGGAATCATCCTTAACGTAATCCTCGTATTCTTATAACTTCTTACTCATAGCCCTTGGATTTTTCTTTGGTAAAGATGGTGTTGTGTATTTCTTTTAAGTTTTTCAGATCCATAACAATCGGTTTATTATCAATCATCAATTGCCAAAAGTTACAAAAATCATATTTTGTGTTTTGGAATTTTATTGGTAAAGATTTTAATCTCTAAACTATAATCAAATTGTTCACGTTTTATTATTCTTAAATGGCGAATATTGGGAGTGATCTTTGTGGCTTTTTTCCCAAAATTTTATGTTATATTCTTGGTGATTATCATATTCAGGTTGTGCAAAATTAGGGGGTTTATAGGTGTCATTTATCTAGGTAACAATTACTCAAGATGACTCGTTCCTCAAGTACAATTGGAGATGACGTGATTTGATAGCTCATTCCTTGATGCATGAGTGAATTTCATGGTGAGAATGAGTAAAATTGAGATGATTTCATGCATTGAATAAAGTGTGTTGAGCTGTCCATGCATTAAATGACAAGGTAAGGTCATGATAAAGAGATTTTTTAATGTTAAAGTGTGAGACTGTGTGCATGTGTGAGGTTTACGATTGCAATAGAGAAGAAAGATTGTGAGCTAAATGTGAATACAATTGTAGAATGAGCTTAGGTTATGATGAGGATGATATAATGATGGTGCTTATGTCATGAAGATAAAAATAACTTGCCAATTTGACAAGCTTCTACATGGTGATGGGGAGTAAAATGCAAGATTCAAGTTCGTTATGTGTCGTCATCATCATAAATGCATAGATTTAACTAAGATTTTCTTTTTGGAGAAAGTGTCATTGTCAGATATTTATGACAAGGATATGGATAAGATCATGGATGATCCTAGTAAGACACGGGATGCCTCCCCCCTTAGGTTCCTAGTCTTGGATGGTGGCATGGAGAAAATGTGAAAAAATATCACATGTTGATTTGATAAAAATAACTCGTACTAAATATAAGGTGATTGGCTTAGTAATCGCGTAAGATATCAAGTGGTACGCGTGTAATTGTATCAGTTAAGTTAAGATAATATTTTTAAAATTAGGTCAAAGGCTTCTACATTATTTGCAAAAATGCTTTCAGTTTGAAAATTGAAATTTTAAGTCTACGTGTTGATTAATTTTAGGATTTGCACTTATGCAATGAAAGTTTATAGGCATGATAGGCTAAATTAAAGTTTTACGCTATTTAGGCTTAAAATATTCTAATTTTCATGTTTATGAAATCAAAATTTTTATTTGGGCTCTAGATTTGTAGATTTTGATCAGTTATTAATCCCATCTCATATATTTCAACCCTAGCGATTTATCTGTAAACTATCACTTGCTAACCGATAAACTCTAAAAACTTATTGTTCATTTTATGCTTGATATCTAGAGTCGTGTGTGTGTAATTATTTAGTTATTGACTCGCAACAAGTAATCTTGTCTTTTATATTTTTTTACTAATCAAGGTATTTATTAACCTGACCATAACTCGTAAGTGAGCACGTTTCTACATACGATTTTATTTGTAGCATTCATGTGAGTATTGCATCTTCATCCATAGTGTGAAACTCAATTTCTAATTACTAAACTTAAGGTGAAAAAAAAAATCTCAGGAGTTACACCTGGCCTAAAAAAAAAAAAAACATAAGTAAAGCTCACACATTACATGTTCATCAAGAAGCTAATAGGACTACAATTAAATATAACGCGAGCGAGCCTATGAATTTTGTAATATAGAAGCATCCATCGTGTATGGGAATGCAACCGATGCTGGTTTGGAATGGGTCATATAAGACCTGAACTCAACCAAATTTCATATAGGGTCGCCCAACCTGACCTGTGATCCTATAGGATTTTCTATGCAATGCCCAAATCCATCCCTATAAGGTTCTAGTCCTGACCCACTTCGCCCATTTGACTCAATTTCATTTTTACTCCTTTTTTCTTCCTTTTTCATTCTTTTTGTGTAGAGGTTCTTGTAAAGTGAACAAACAAAATAGTATAATATCAGCTCCACATTGCATACTCTATATCAATACCTTCAAAAAAATGTAATATTAAAGCAGTAAATTACATCAAAAAACCATAACTTTTGGGGCTAAGTTCATTATAGGTCACAACATTTCAAAAAGTTCAAAAAATGTTACAACGTTTAGAAAAATATCTTCTAAGATTTAATTAAATAGTTTTCCTATTGATACATGTCAATAGAACCTTTAAAGTTTAGAGTTTTAATTAAATATTGGTCCTGTTGACATGTGCCAGTAGTGACCTAAATTGATCTACTAATGTAAACGTTGTGACTTCTTTTTGAACCACTAAAAAATGTTGTGACCTAAGATAAACTCATTCACTAAATGTTGTGATGTTCTTTGAACTTTTTGAAATGTTGTGATCCAAAATGAACTTACCCCCAAACGTTGTGATCTTCTGATGTAATTTATCCAATATTAAAAACTGTTTGTATATGTATGATGGATATTTCTTTTTTTGCAAATTTATATATATATATATATATTTGTTCAATTTTGGTGTGGGACAATATGAGATTCTTTTGCATTTATGTTCATATATTGAAATATGCGATTAATTGTAATACTGATGCAATTCCGGATAAGGAAAATTGTCTTTCAGACTTTGTAATACAAAATTTACAAAGTTAACTATGGTATTTTATTTTCAGGGAGTTTTTATGGTTCCATCAACAAAATTGTCCCACCATTAATCTAATCGTTAGAATAAATATAGTAAATAGAATATTAACTATTTTAGTGATGATGACGGGACCGGTCCCATCAAAATTAATGGCGGGACCATCGAATTTTCCTTCATTTTCATTTATCTAATTGAAAAATTTGACATTAATATCAAAATAATGACAACAATGGAAAATGTGTGCTTAATAACATTTTTAGTTAATAAAATACACACTTTAATATTATATTAAGTAATAAACTATGACAATTAAAAAATAAGGAAAATATTCATTTGACATATTATCTAATATTTAATCGTTAGCACCGATAATAAGTTGGTAACTACAATATTACTTACCCCCTGCCATTGTATATAAGTGAAAAAGACAAAAAAAATCCACTTACCTATATCAACCTAGTAAAATGCGAGTAATGACAAACGTTCATGTTTGTTAATTTTTTTTTCAATAAAATTTGAATTGTATTTTTTTATAGTAATTTTAGCAAATCGAGTCGATGCTATAAGGTCATAATTATAGCTAGACCCTAACTTGCAACCTTATAAGGTTGCAAAATTTTTTACTAAACCTATCCCATAACCCTATAGGGTTTTTAGCAGGTTTAGTACCCAACAACGCCCCCCTCTGGTTGCATCTCTAATCATGTTTCTTGTAGCATGCTTTGAGTCTCCACGTAGAACCCCTCTTATTAATATTAACACTTAGTACATTTAATTATCCATAACCTTAGATCTAAATCTACTAGTGGTTTGTTTTATGCCACATCTTAATTACTTGTATGAGGTAATATTTATTCTTAAACTACATTCTTATTTTAAATTTATCACTAAACCTCTAGTTATTAGCATTTGTTTCCTACTCATCCTCATATGTTGCATATTCACTACCTTCTGATGTTGATTAATCACAATCAATCAATTAAAAACCCTATACTTGCTGAACGATTAATTTTAGGCAAGCATACCGATTGATTATGGTATAGATTAGCACATGGGTCACTCCACCAGGACCTACAACTACAAGTAATTGCCTTATCTCCACTATTTAACTAATATGATTCTTATGATATTAAAAACATCTAACAATTAATTGATCAACAAGCCCTAACAAGTGAGTGTCACACTACTAGAAATATTAATCACAAAACATATTCCTTATCTTGATTCGCCACTGACCCTGTTTTTCAATCTTTATAAAATATTCAATATTAGTTTATTTAGATTCTTGAATTTCAGGAATCCCTAAATTTATCAACTACTTTTTTAAGAGAATTGAATTGTAACCCTATATGACTAATGGAAATACCTTTCATCATTAGAAACATACAG
Source organism: Combretum micranthum (assembly GCA_024138025.1). Classification (NCBI taxonomy): domain Eukaryota; kingdom Viridiplantae; phylum Streptophyta; class Magnoliopsida; order Myrtales; family Combretaceae; genus Combretum; species Combretum micranthum. The sequence goes on along the minus strand of JAMXBD010000754.1, from coordinate 486,592 downwards.
GATTGCATTAAAGTTCTTAATTCCTATGACGATTGAATCTTTATGCAAAAAGTTCACATTCTCTATATTTAATCACATTCAAACTTCTCTATCCATGTAGGATCTATCTCATTAATTGATCTTTCGACCTAATTAAGAAGAATCATGCAATGACTTAATAATACACACATATTAAATCAAAGAACATTAATAACGCATGAATAGATTGAAGAACATAGACTTCCATTAATAAAATAATTAAGGGTTACTGTTTCTTAAGATCTAGAGTATATAGATCTATTTTTACATAATTAGAAATATACAAAGATAGTTTATAGAAAAATAGAAGGAAAACCCTTTGAATCGATTTCTTGCAATCTTAGATAGGCTCTTGCATTTCTTCACTCAAAAGTGTCTATTTTTCTCTCTAGGATTCGTAGGAATGAAGATATATTATCAAAATAACGAATAAAGGCGGCTATTTATAGGTAGGATCAAAATTAATCCGACATGACCATCCTATATGGCCCATGTTCGAGGCCTTATAGATTGTATAGGGAGCCCATGCAGACTTCAAGCATCATTCTAACCATTTTCTTCACTTTACGCAAGCTTTCGTGCATGACCTATGTAGCTTCTTGGTGCATATCTAAAGTTGCGTTCTGGTCAAAATTCTTGTTTCGTACTAGTATTCTATGCAGCTTGTCTAAATATTTCATGTATATTGTAAATCTTCGATTTGTACAATTCAACATCAAAACCCCCTTTAGGTCGACTAAATGTCTTCATTAAGCTTATTATCTCCTCTTATTCCTGAAATTAACATTTTCACTCAATAAACATCATTTTCTTTAATAAATCATGTAACATACATATAATATAATATCAAATCAATACAAATAATAAGGATCTTTTAACACTTATCACCTGCCTCTGCTATGAACTCTCAATTGCATCTACAACTGTTGGAACCAGAAAATGATACAAAACATTCCTCTTCTAAGAGCCACGAGGTTTTAGGAACGACCGGAGCCATCCTACACCACTGCTAACTGAACTCATCACTTGATTCATCAACTAGTATGTTTTTAGCCGCACTAGGATCAAAGTCATTGTACCTATTGAGCGCACTTAGTTCAAAGGTAAAATATTAGGTCTAGCTACTACCTATTGGTTGTTTCCTATTTAGTAAGAAGGCTTTCAGGTTCATACACATGCCACCAAACTCAATATCTCTACAATATTAGCCTCAATCACAACTGGTAACGCCTTTTCGAATATCTCCACATATAACTATAGCCACCAGTCGCTTGTTATAAAACACCATATTATTCCATTGCATGATATTCTCATGGGCATATAACAAAAAGTTTAAGTCTTATCTATTTCTATCATTATTTTGTCGACTTAATAAATCACAATTATGTATAAATTATAGGATATTTCTTTTAGTTCTATAAGTGAATAGATTTTTTCTCTCAAGGAAAATGGTAAAAACATTTCAATTATAAAATCATTTTTACTCCTACTTCAAATTAAAAAATAGAGTATTATAAGCGTAAAAATCCAATTAAATATGGCATTTAACAAGGTAAAAAAAATGGAAAAAAGCCTGTTTTTGAGTTTTCAGTTACATTGTCATGAAAATGATAAATATGAACACATTATCTTATAATTAATTCCTTAATCGAAGCAAGCATGCTATTGCACTAAAGTAGTTGAATTTGAAATTTTGCATATAAAGCATGTTTTGATTTTTGAAATAATTTATTATAGTTGAATAGGTCATTGAATTTATTACTTAATTGAAAACTTAGTATTCAACTTCAATGGCTCATGATATGATTTATTTAAAATACAAGGAATTGGAAACATGGTAATATGGTTAAAATGGCTGTTTCCATATTGCCTACATCCAAGAGAACATTTTGATTTGCAATTTCCTTTTTTGCATTTTCTTTTTGCTATTCCCATAGACTACTAAATTATTTTGAAGGCCATTTCTCTTTCCAATCCACTTTTCATATACAATTTTCCCATATATCCACAATGTTGGTCATTTGCTTTCCATTAGCATAAGTCATATCGTTAATATATGACAGGAAAAAAAAAAAAATTTTGTAGCTTGATAATGAGATATTGCTTTTATTTTATTTTCTCTTCTCACAAACTTTACACATGATGTCCACTCACCAAAATGATCAAATTCAATATTTTATAATTGAATTGTGATGATCTTGTATAGGGTGTTGGGTCTTTTACACAAGGTGAGTACAACATCTGTAGGTAGTCTATTCCGAGCTGATAAAAGATGGTTCTTCTTCTAAAGAATATAATGATGCACACCTTTTCTATGTTTATACTGGTTTGTTTGGATAGTCGATTTGGTTTCTTTTTTAAATCGAATCGATACTGATATGATATCGATGGAAAACTGACAGTTTTACTCATAAATTGATCAATGCGAATTGATATCGATAAGTTGCTAGTACCGATAAGTTGCTAATACATATCTGATATAGATAAAAATTCAACGATCTAATTCAGCTTTGCATTCAATTTTATTTTTCATCCAAGCCAATGTCAAATTAAGTGTTGAAGAAGTTATGATGTTCCTCAGCAGCGTTTGTGGAGTTCATATGACTTAGAGTAAGAGTTTACGAGAACAAATAATGTAAATTTCACTTAGCGACTTGAGGTGATTGTTTTTTTGAATTAATTTCTTGTTTAGGATATTAATTGAAATTAATTCCTTAAATAAGATCAAAATAGAAATAATTACCAATTTACCATACCAAAATCGCGTTTTTATCACATAATATATGAGTGAACAGTAAATGTACGTATATCACATCTTTAAAACGCGATATACATGTGCATATTGCGACTATAAAATCTTATACATATTTGACGTACGGAGTAATATCGCGATTAATAATCGCGATATTGCAATCGTAGTTAAACATTAAATCGTGATTCTTTCATGCGGTTTTTGTATAAAATAGCATATCCTGTTTCTTAAACGCGATTTTGTAACTTAAAATTAATAATTAATTTCATCCAAATAGTATATTAGTAATTATTTTGTATAAAAACCTTAGACATTTATTAAACTTTTGTTTTTCTGGTAAGAATGTGCTTGATTGAACTTTATAAGGTCTCTAAGGTTACCAGAATATCATATGTTCGACTGATGATTGGTTCAATTTTACGAGGGTTGAAGGTTATTGTTCATTTTCCATTAAAGTCAAATTCAAATAATTTTAGATGCTTTTATAAGATCACGTGAAGTCAATTCTAGCCATAAGTTTATTGGTTTGATTACATATCAGAGAATGTGTTCATGCATTATATGATTTTTCTTAAATCCATTTACCAATGGAAGAAATATAAAGATTAGTATATTTAGGAGAATACACACACATATATTGGGATATGAATTATTAAAGGAATAGAAAAACATAATGTTGTAAATTAGTCAATTCCAATAGAAATGGAAAATTCCATTGAGGATGCTATGTTTTACAAATATGAGGAGCAAATTTGGCGTATTAATTGTAGATCCCGGAAAATTTTCACATTAGTACACGACTCTAAAATAGAATGTATGAACTGGTTAGTAAACTTAGAATCCAATAAAAACCTAAGAATAGATCAATGACTTGAATTTAGCTAGATTAAGATCTAAAAGCTAAATAAAGAACTTATTTGACCCTAATTGATACCAAAAATGAGATTCCGTATCTTGAACTGATAATTCAAGATATGATTAAAGGCAACCTAAATTTTTAAACCCCGAAACTTGTCATGCAAATAGATTAAATAGAAAAATATAAATATAGAGATTAAATGACTACTATTGAACTCGACAATGACTTGAGATTAAAACAATGAGTAGTAATGAGCTTATACATGGATTTAAACCCTAAATTCAAGATTCCTAGACAGTATTAAACACTACTAATAAAATTTCATAGTAGATATAGAAAACCAAAGATATATAGATAATTTAGCTTATATATCAAAAGCGATATCGAGTAGTTAACCAACTATGCTTACATATAGGAAACGATAAACTAAAGATAAACCGTTAGAATTATAAATACACAATAAAAACATAAACAGATGTATAACTAAAGATCTAGACTTCAAATAAATAATTGAATCACACCATTGTTCTAATTAGGATTTTCTTAAGCTATTGGAGCCAAAAACAAAAATTGAACTACTAAGCTTAGGAAACCTTAATCGTGAGAGATAAAATTCTAAAAACAATTAATCGCGTAAATTTAAAACTTAAAGTTGTATCGTTTGATAAACTAAACATTTTATAGAATCCTATAAAAATATTTTTGTGCAAAAACTCTCAAATATTAGCTAATTTGTACCCGTTTAACTTATTAAACTATCCTAAAACTAAGATAATTAACTAACTAATAATATTATATAATAATTTGTTTCATTTCCGGTTGCAAATTGCATAAATGAAGGGCTTGGATTTCCTTAGAAGAAGAGAACCGAAATTTGCTTAAACTTGTCCAAATAATGCACCAAAAGTCAATAAAATCAACTCAAACACAAATCATATGTTGCCAACTCAACATGGACATTAATGACAGTGAAACAACAGACAAAATAGTGAAAATTTGTGGGGAAATCGGATGCAAATGGTCGAAGAAAAACGTCCTCATTCCTCTCTATATATGTAAGTGTTTAAGGCTTTTAATGGATATGCAAACAAACACCAAACACTCCCAAAGTTTCCAGATTAAACAAGCATCTAAATAACAAATAAATCAACTAAAGAACAGAAATCAACTCGTCCAAAACAATCCAATTCGAAATCAAAGAAAAATACAACACGAAAAACGCATAATTTGAGAACAAGGTAAGTTGTTGAAATTCGACTTGTTATTTAGTAAAAACAAGGATTAAAACTAACTTCTGATGATCATAGGATCATTACCAACCCAAGAACAAGCTTTAAATTCCACCGAACAAGCTTAAGCAAGGTAAAATTCGAAAACCCTAATTGTATCTTTTCTAAATTCGAAAATTTAAGATTACATACTTGTAGATGCGTTATGAGTTGATTTATGTATAGATACATGCCATAGAAACGCTTAGGAATGGTTTGAGAATGTTTGTGACATAGAAAATTGAAGAAATATGAATTGTTTCATCGGAGAAGATGATGAACAATGTCAACACTGTCCCTAAGCCGGCAGTGTAAACGTTAAATGCCGGCGGCTTACAAGGGTAAACCGGCAGTGTAGAGACGGCTTACACTGGAATAGAAGCTACGTAAACTTATTCTTACGTAAAATAAACAAATGCCGGCTAACTAAGATTATACGCCGGCAGTGTGTAGTTCGGCGTACGAAGGAAAGCTGGCGGCTTACAAGTTGGCAAACGATACGAAATAAAATGTAAAACATAAGAACGCCGGCATCTGGGTTTCAACACCGACGGCGTAGAGGCCAGCATACAAACCTGTTTTTCTTATGTAAAATCTGTATTTCACGGACAGGTATTTATATAATAATTATAATCATATTATATATATATGTTAACATATAATTTACTAAGTAGAAAAATAAATACAAATATTTAGAATAATAGTATTTAATACTTGCTAGCTTCTAAAACCTTAGAATTTTGGAGAAATATAAAGTGGTAATAACTACTATATTTATCAAATATTTGTTTTATGTAGATAAAATAGGTAAGAATGGGAATTGAAATGAGCTAAATTTTTGAATAATGTGACTTCTAAAATGACAAAATAATTATGTGAAATAGATTAGGAGAAACACGACGACACTAAGCAATAATAAAAAATATGATTTACTATAATAAGTTAGGTATAGAATAACATAAAATTAATATTAATAACTACAAAAACTTGATAAATATTAATTTTTCGAATACCAGATATATGTATATAATTATCAAGTAAGACTAACGCAAAAAACATGAAAATAAAGATTAATTGATAATTATTTTCATAAGACCCTTAAAGAACCAAAATAAGTAATAGAAACCGAGCCAAATATCAATTTAGGACACTAGACATATATAGGAGTTTAGTTATATAATCTATATTATGTTGATGAATATTTTATTCATCTCAATAGGTGACTTTGATACCATGGAGGATCTTCCGGTAGATTACTACGCTAAATCACCATGAGCAGGTGAGTAGTTCAGTCATATTATACTGTTTGTGCTTGTGATTAGTTGAATATTTAATGTAAAGATAATAATAATATGAATATTTTGATGGAAATGTGTTGTGATCTGATTTTATAATTGCTAATCTACCATTACAAAAGTAATAATACAATGGTATGATGATGTGAAGTAGTATAATGATGATTTTGTGTAATGTATGATCACCATGAAATTGAATAAGAACTATTGATTTATTAAAATAACCTGGTCATGTATTGCACGTACTGCATTATTGCATATACAAACGGGTGACAGCCTACTACGTATTAATATTTCGGTTCTTTGTTAATGCTTGGTTTTTCTAAAGTATTAGTTCTTCCAAGGTTTTCTTTGTTCTGTTGATTTTATGGGAACTAAGTGGCAATGAAGAACGCCGCCCGTAGTATCACTTTGAAATAATTAATACTTAGGGAGTTTCTAAGGATGGATACAGGAAATGGTCAATTAAAACTGTTATTAAATTTAAAGTGATAACCCTAAGACGAGAAATGTTGATTTTCTTGTAAACTTAGTTTCTTTTGGACATCTGGGTCATAAAGTAAATGTTCTTCAACCCTAAAAAGAGGGCGTAAATCTTTTTCCGTGGATTCTAGATAATCCAAGCTTGTATCCGAGCATATGTTTGAGTGATTGCATTACATACGATTTGTTAATAACTTGTTTTATGTGTAATATGTGTGGTTATTCACTGAGCCGTGGTTTCGCTCATACTCCAACAGTCTTTTCAGGTTTACGTTTCGACCTTAGTTAGTTACTTCCAGAAACATGGTTCCGGTAAAGGCTTAAGAGTTGGAAGTCTATGATTCTACTTGGGATTAATGGTTTATATTTTCCTAAAATGGAATAGCTACTGTTATCTTATCAGTTATGTATGTAGAGAATTACAAGAAGACTACATGGTTTGTAATAATCTGTGATACTTTATGATTAAGATAGTAGTTATTTACTAATTTATTTCTTACATGTATTTATCATTTCTTATTGAAGCAACTAAAAGATCCTGTTATTTTGGAAAACATGTCACTCTTCGAACGTAATCTAGTGATAGTATTCAGGTGTGGCTTGTCTACTTCTACTAGGGTACCCTCGGGGCGTGACATTAATTGTAATTAAGCAATTATCTTTTCCTTTTTCCTTTGAATATCATCTATTGTCCCTGTATTTTACATTTGGTTATGAAGAAGATAATAACAATATGGAATTAATTTCAACACTAATTAAAATTAATTCTATAAAAAGGTCAAAATGAAAATAATTACCAATTTGCCACACAAAAATCGCATTTTTATCATAGAATATACAAGTGAACAGTAAATGCATGTATATCGCATCTTTAAAACTCAATGTGTAAAGACCCGACTCTCTAAATCCCGAGATTTAGAGTACCGAGTCCTCAACCACATATAATGTTTTCACATTACATGTAAGGTTGTTCTAAAACTATCAGTTTATAAAATTGTTTGATAAAATCTACTAAAACTTTATAAAGAACTTTTAACAAAACAAGATTGCAAATAAAAACAATCTATACATATATTTACATTATATGTACAGTGTTTAGTGTCAATACAAAACACCACAAAAATTACAAGTTTTCTTAAAGCAAAAAGAACCCTAGGAGATCTTAAGGCCTTTACATCTTAAGCTTTTCTATCAAGCCTTCTATACAAAGACTTTTCTTTTAACAAAAGCTCCTCCAAAAATCCAAGGTGTTCGAGTCCTAATCATTCCACTCATCCATGTATTTCTCAAAGTCTGACCCGAAACCCAAATCATCGTATAACTCGTCTCAATTACCTGCAGAGCAGCAAAAGTGAGCCAAAGGCCCAGTACACAATAACAAAATACAAAAACAAGTTATTAAGCCAAACTTAAATCAAATGGAATGCATCAATGGACAAGTGATTATTTTATTAAGTTTTCTTTTACAAAATAGTAGGAGGGTATTCAAACCCCGGGATCACTCTCTGGGAATTTAGGGATCCTGAGTAACAGCAGCTACTCAGGGGATTGATATAAGCAGTCCGAATACTTATATCTCCTATATTTGTTTCATAAATAAAATAGCTTCATTTAGGGTTCAAAAGTCATAGCCCAACTCTACTTAAACTCAGTCCATGATATGAGCCTAGTTCACAAGTTCTCATAAACTTTGAACTAAACCATGGTATTTCCCCCTAAGTTTAAGTAAACGTTACTCAGATACTATTCCCCCTATCAGCTACCCACTTAACCAAAAAGAATCGCTATTGCATCATAGCGTACCATTGCATCATGGTAAAGTAATTGCATCATGACTTAGGTTAAGCGCTTAGCTAACATGTCATTGCATCATGACAGATTTGCTGCTCCTTGGACTAGATTAAATAGATATCCAGTTCATCAAAACATTAAGCTGAATCGAATTAAATCAAATTAGGAATGCCTAGTCCTAACAAACATTAAACAAGCTATTGCGTACCTAAACCCGATAGTATATCACTATAGTCACTCGGTGAGGAACTAACCGAAGAACCTTTAACTGAAATAAGAATATCAGAATAATCAATAATTGAATATAAATTTCATATTCACACACATATATATATCACAATCCTAGATTAATTATACAAGGGGATTCAATAAGCTTTGCATATAGCTTCAATATCTAATTCATGCATAAAACATGTTTATCTAGCTTATATATTCATTAAGAGATCATATATGAAGTAAAGACTAAAGATTGACGAAGTTTGAATTTGAAAAACCCAGGGGATACGTAGCCTTTCTATGCTGGCAAAATTTGAATGAACACTGGCAGGGTGGGAAAAATACATCGGCAGCGTTTCACCCGGCGTTAAATATTTTGATTATGTTCCAATCCAACACCGCCCATATGCCGGCGGCTTTGAAGCCCTAATGGCCGGCGTACATTTTGAAAAATAAACGCTAGCAAAATTTTCTTGCAAGAGCCAGCAACATTCAAAGCGGTTTTAAAAAAATCGATTCTGTTCACTTCCAACACCGCCTCTACGCCGGCGGCGTTGAAATACCAGATGCCGGCTTACATTAAAAAACAAATCTATTTGTAAAGAAATCATTTCCCCTGTTTTGCACATTGTAAATTTCTAACCTATAACACTTTTAATCCTTTTTCAAGTTCATTTTTAGCTTCATATACTATTTCGTATCACATTAATTAATCCTAGTAACTTAGAACATTATAACAACACATTAAACCACTTCAAATCCCATTTCCACTCACCCTCAACTTCAACTACTCAAATTAACATTATTCCTTCCCAACACTTCACATAACTATCACAACACATAAACAAATTCACACAATCCAACCTATTTCAATGCATGAACAAAACAACTTATATGACATTAAACTCATTCTATCAAAGATCTTACATAGATACTATAAGAAAGGAAAATAAAACAAAAGCTATACTTATATTAACTTACATAAGTAAGCCTTGTCTTGGAGAGAGTTTTGATTCAATAAGCTTGGTGTTATTCTTTGGTTTAGGGCTTGGAACTTGGAGTGAAAGAAAAAGAGAAAAGGAAAGAAAGAAAAAGGAAATTCGTATGAAATGAGAGGGCTGCCAAAAGAGGGCTTAATTAAGCAAATTTTGAACTTATTATTCTTAAGTTTGACTTTTAAGGCATAATAGACTTTGGGTTGAATTTGGGTTAATTTGAGGCTCATTTGAGTGCAATTTAAGCATGAAAATTGGGCTTAATTAGGTAAATTTTCTGTCAACTATTCTTTCAACAAATCAAAAGTTGATTTTATAAATTTAAACATAACATAAACATATTAATGTATAAAAGATACAAATATTAATTATACCATACACACATTAATACATATAAAACAATGATATTAATTTCATTACATATGCAAAATAACACATATAAAATGTTCAAATTATACTAACTTAGATACATTTAAATTATTACCAACTTATCTACTCAAATATTAATATTACCAAACATAACTCTCATAAATCAACATGCTCATTTAGTTCAATAATTAAGACAAAAAAAAAAGAAGTTAAATAGAAATTAAATTTAGATCATTTTACAATATATGCGTGCATATCGTGATTATAACATGCGATATATATTTGAACGTACAGAGCAATATCGCGATTATTAATCGGGACATCCGAAGAAATACTTATATCGCGATATTACGACCGTAGTCACAAATTAAATCGACATTATTTCATGTGATTTTTGTGTAAAATTGAATATCTCATTTTTTAAACATGATTTTACAACTGAAAATTGATAATTAATTTCATCTGAACATTATATTAGTAATTATTTCGTATAAAAACCTTAGACATGTATTGAACTCTAACAATATGCTTTATAAAATTAACCATAATGTTTTACAACCAATTTTTAACAAACTTAATATTATCGAATTTGCACACACGGATGTAGCATCTATTAGTGTTACAATTAAACTCAAACTCCTTAATTGAACTAAAAAATTCAACTACTCTAAACTTTTTATCAAGCCAATTTAAAATAAATTCAAGTATTATATCATCATCCTTATTATTTTTTTTATCTTTTCCTTTTTTGTGGGTCATGAAAGTTTTTATGATACCCTCATTTAAAGAATCAAATTCAGTACGTCAAAAATAAAAACTTGAAGTGGATGACATCATTACACCATAACATTATTGGCTCTTCTTTTTCTTCTTCCAGCTAGACTTTTCACACACTTTTTTTAAATACATAATACATACATATGTTTTTTGGCCGATAGTACATACATTTATGTGTGTGTGTATATATATATTTTTTTTCTGTTACTACCCTAGTGTTTTGAGTTTCAGTTTACTTCCTTCCCTCCCGTTTTCTTCCCCAAGTCGTATCCTTGCAAAGCCCTGAGCTTCCGCCGGCAGCCGCCGTCGCATACCCTATAAAGCGATTATGTGCCCTAACTGTAAGTCTAACTGATGCTTTACTTTAACTAGACTCCTACTGATTTTGGACTCTCTCTTCCATTGGTTATGGGTCACAATAATGTAAATGAAGGAGGAGGAGGAGTTGTTTCCAATGTAGTAGTAAAAGCGTCACTCGATGCGAAACTTAAAGAAATTTTGCACTATCTTACTTCCTTAGAGATTAAGCTATGTGCTGATGCTAGTAAGGAGTTCATTAAGTTCTTAAAAGGAAAGGAGGGAGGCGAATTGCTGAGGATTTATGTCGGTGTGTCTTCGAAGCTTTCCGAGCTTCTCGATGCTTGGAAGCTTCGTCGTGGAAAAGCTGGGATGCGATACGTGTTAAAGTTGATCTCTGTTATATTGAGTCATGAGGTGGGAAGAAGAAGGTCGGGTGGGGATAGGGCGGGAGTTCAATTTCTAGGGTTCTTGATAGGTTCGCTAGGTTGATTCTTGATGAAAAGATAGAGGATGTTTGTAAGGAGTTGAGTAGTAGGGAGCCGAAGCGCCAGAAAGCTGCATTGCAGCTGATGGCTTCGGTTGTTGGACGGGGCTCGGATTTGGCTTCTGAGGTTGCGAAGAAGTTTGATTTTAAAGTCGAGGCGTTTCGTAGGCTAGCAGATTATAAGAGGAAGCAATCCACTAGGAAATATTTTGTTAGGTTTGCGATATCTTTTCTGGAGGTGGGAAAGCCAGGATTGTTGAGGTGGGTTTTGCAGCAGAAGGATATGTATTCAGGTGTCCTTCGCGGGATTGGGAATGATGATGATGAGACTGCTAGTTATGTTTTGTTGGCACTGCGTGATAGAGTTTTGATAGAGGAATCCTTGGTTCCTCCTAGTCTTCGGAGTGTTTTGTTTGGAAGTGTTACCTTGGAACAGTTGGTTAGCATTTCAGGGAGAGAGAGTGGAGGTTTTGTTGCAGAATTGGCACACACTGTTCTTGTTATGGTGTGTACTGATCCTTCCAATGGATTGGTGCCGGATGTAAAGAGAAAATTAAGGGGTAATCTGAGGCGAATTTTAGATCTCATGAAGAAGCTCAGGGCATCAGAAATTGGGTATCATAGAGACCTTCTTTTATCTATTGTTCGTGGAAAACCTTTCTTTGGCTCCGCGTACTTGGATGAGTTTCCTTACAATGTCGATGATCATAAGTCACCTGCCTGGTAAGATTCTGCTCATCAGCTTTGCTTATTTTCAGCACTTGTTGGATCTTTCTTTTAGTATATATGTTTTTGGTCATTTTAGTGGATGCTGAAACACTAGCAGGTTTTCTGTTGTTTCTTTGGCAGCAGATGTGATTTCCTCAGTGCGGTCGGAGAGACCTTTCCATTTCCTTGAGTTGTCATCACATTGTCCTCCTTTTGATTGTGTGGATGTGCAAGCAGTCATAAGATGTGTATGTCCTCGTCCATTCAGCCGGACGGTTATGAATAAGGGGTTACTTCATTCTGATTTTCTCGTGAAGAATGGAAGCTTACGGCTTCTGTGGGAGGCATTGAAGTTGTTGGAATCTTTTATGGCTGCCTTAGATCAGGCTTCCCATGATAGCAGTAAAAACTTCCAAAGTTGGGAGGCTCTTAAAAGTGAACTTCAGGATGAAGTTCATACTTTGCTTCCTGATCCACAGGTCCTGATGACCGTGCTTTCTTCACTACATGGCAATTTCCAAAATAAACGCTCAAATCTGAAGGGGACAGCAAATTCAGAGAATTTTCAAGAGCACAGTGGTCATACTGTCAAGAGGAGGAAAACATCTGCTGTTGATGAAGATACTGATATTATTGTAATGGGAATTGCATCTCATCAAGACATCGAGTTGCCCAATAATAAATTGGAATTGATGAAGCAAGAGATGAAGATGATGATCGAAAGAATTTTGCAGTTGCCTTTGCTAACATATGGGGTTCTCAACACTCTTCATTCCTTGATTATAGTCTTAGGGATGTGGAAATATATTTTTTCTCCAAGCTCCTTCATACTCTTCAGTTATATCTTGTAAGTTGATTCCCCATATCAAAAGACAATCATACTATTTTCTCGAGGTACTTGTTGGTAAACATTTCTTCATAATCATACCATGACATGATTTATATGTTGAGTTATAAGATTACATGAATGTTGTTTCTCAATACTTTCACATAATTTGAGAACCCATGGACCTGAATCTGAGCAGGACGTTGTCATTTGCCGTCTTGTTGATTCTGTTCCAATGTGACTTATGTCCTATTTCGAACCTCAATACAATATGAAGTGTTGAGGTAAAATTTTACAGTACAATAATCATAACTTTGTACTTTAGACAAGTTGGTTGTGATTGCATTTGACTTTGTAGCTAGTTATTCCTTTGACAAATTCTTTTATTTTTCTTTGGTGAATTAAATTATACTAAAAATGCAAGGATTTATTCATTGTTCACATTGGCGATATGCTATTATACTTTGGTATGGAATTGTCTTTAGTCATCTCTGTACCCCAATGTGATTCTGCCTTTTTATCTGTTTTTTTTTTCAGCATACGCTACATACTGTACTGGATGGATCATTTGATTTCTTTGTGAGTCTTCTTGGAAATGCTTCAGAATTGCCCAATGAAATCCTAGATATACTACTAAAATTGCTGTCGGAATATGTCAAGTGGTCCCCAAGGAGTAGAATACCACTTAAAACGCCGCCATCAATGTACAAGCATTTGCAGCTGTTTATTAACTTGCAACTGTATTCATCCCTTGCTAGCGTAAGGGATCAAGCGCATCGTCTGTCAGTTGCAGCTATTGTAAGCACAGGTGCTTTTGATAGGAATCCGTCTGAGGTTCATGCCTGGTTCCAGTTTCTTCCCTGTCATAGCAACAACCAATGTTCAGGGCACATCCAACTAATGGAAGTTTTGAAGGATTTGTCTCAAGTGGTTATATCATTCCTTTGTGATGCCATTCAACAGTAGGGAATAATTTGTTCAAGTATTGGGATGTTCTTCTTCGGCATGTTGACAGTCAACATGATAAAAAGGGTATGCTATTTCATTTTTTTAATTTTTTATTATTATACTATTATTTTATTTTTCCATGGTTTAATACGTATGCTGTTGTTAATAATTTGTTCAAGTATCGCAAAATACTTCTTCAACATAGTGACAGTCTCTTGAACTAAATATTTGTGCTACTTTAAAGGTTTTATTTATTTATTTATTTTTTATTTTTTTATAACTTCCTTTTTATGGTGGGATATTTGTTAGGGAGTTTTCTTTTATGCGTAATGGTGATACACATTGTTAATAACTTTGGTCACACTTTTCTTACTTAATAACTTGTTCTGGTGTTGGGATGTACTTCAGCATATTCTCAGTCTAGATGATCATACTGTTTCAAAGTCTTTTGCCTCCTTACATGCTGGGATGTATGTTTTTAGAGTTTCTTTCTTGCTTAATGGTGATATACCCTGTTAGGTAATGCTTTTTAAGGGGATGAAATTTCTGCCTTTTGAACTTATAAAGAAATATATATATTGGCAAAATTCCATAAACATTGCAGTATGTGTTATTCAAGTAAAAAGTAGAAACTGTTGTAATGGCTTTCATTTTTCGCTCACTGCAGGTTGTTTTGGAGTCTTTGTCCATCCTTTTTCTGATTCTTACATTGTTTTCATGCCAGATTTTTCCCCAGAATTCAGCCCTCTTACTATATGCATCCTGCAGAAGTGCCTAAGGGTGCTCAAGTCAGATTCAAGCTCTTTCTCTTGCCTGAGAAAACTATGATTTCATTGTATGTCTGCAATACATTGAAATATATTATGCAAACGCAGGTACATTTTTATACTAGCTTTTTAGCATGGTGATATTTCTCTCTATCATGATAATAGACATAAATTTTTGCCAGGTGGATGTGAGATTGATATCTTCAATGATTGTGTCCCTTCTGTCTAAATCTGACAGTGGTTGCTCTTGCATTGAATCTTCTGGTGATTCATTGTGAATGGAGACCGTTGAGGAACTTACTGAATTTTGCTGAGTGTGTGTCAATCATCAATATTGCCACCTTTTTGCCACCAATGAGCAGTTACACCATCTGGTAGCTCCTTTGAAAGTATACTATATCAAGCAGAAATTTCACTAGGGAGACAGCCCGATGAAATAGTTGGAATGACCAAAGCTTTATGTTCTTCGCTTATATGTGCATCACCAGATGCATATTGAAAAGCTTCCGTTCGATTTTGACTTTATCACATCATTTACAGGGAGTTCCTCTCTCAATTCTATTATCACTGTCATTTTTGGAACATGGTCTGCTTGCAAGTGTGTCTCGGGTATGGTCTAAGATGTTCTTCACTGCTGTCAAATTAGTTGTTTCAAAGCACGAGATAGGTAGAGAAGATGGCACTACGGACTTTTCTGACTATCTTTTGCACGCCAATAGTATGAAATGTGAACTTGATGAAAATGCTACTGCTGCTGCTGAGCCTTTTAGCATTTTCTTGAAGCAGGCTCCTTTCCATGTGCTGTTTCCTGCAATTATGGGCTTTAGTGGCATCCCTTATTAGAATGTTCTGAAATAGAAATTTTGCTCCTGAGGAAAATCTCTGAGTCAACTTTTGAGTGCCTTATTTCATATTTACACCTTGTGTTGTTTTGGCTTTATGAAATACGTTCATCTTGGGGAAATACATCACCATTTGACCTCACAAAGCTTTCTAAAATTTGCATTAATCTTCTATTTTATATCTTGGCTCAGCTACTGCCTTTAGAACAGAATACCGTTTGCTTACAAAAAACCGGTGTTCTTTCATTTGGAGACGACCTCCAAGAATTGGCCGAAAGTATCTATTGTCATCCAGCAATTGTAGAATCGCTGGCTTGTCCCTTGGACCCCTATGAGGAGTCATTTCACCAAAATATCATAGAAAATGTTGATGCCCTCTTTAGTTTATCTAGGCAAAGTCTTCATGTCATAGATCATGATATTTTGATGGTACTGAAAACTGCCACCAGTTATTTCCTATCATTGATTAGCCACAAGCAGGCAGTAAAGGACTTCATTTCAAAATTTGCCAGAGCTCTCGACTTCATGCTAGAAAGGCTTCTTCTGAAATTTAGAAGTATGGTTGACACATGTGTCAAGAGTAATAATCTCATGCCTCTTTTGCAAACATTCTATGCCATACATGCTCTCAACCGCTTTATCTCTCCTTTCAAGATTTTCAAGCTCGTGCATTGGATGTTTGATAAGATCACCAATATATATACTGAATTTCCTGAGCTCTGCAGAAAATCTGTTCTCTCTGTTGGATGCTGTGTTGCCTCTGTTGGTTTTGAAGCATTTGCCCTTTATTTACAGCAGCCAAATGATAGGAGGGTGCAATATGATACATTGTGGGGAAATGAGGAGCAACATTTTGATATGAGCATTGTCCAAGAAGTCTATGTTAGAGCATTTCAATTGGCCACTTACTCTGAAGTAGAGTTTGCTGATATAAGTTTACTGAAAGCTATTATGACCGTTCACAGACAGAAATCTGCGCAACAACTTGTTTTACATCCTATTAGTTTTGCAATGTTGAGGGTCATAATAAGCACTCCTCTGGAGATAGTTTCTTCTTGCATCACTAGGACAAGCTCAACAAAAGCTAGAATGTTGTTTCTTCTTTGTGCGTTAAGTCCGCTACACTTGTCAATTTTCGGAAAACAATTCTCAGGTATTGCTGGTCCAGATGGCAACTCAGTGATGAAGAACTGCAACTCTGCAGTCTCAGAAGTGGATTTTCTGAAGCTTCTTCCTACTGCCTTACTGTTCTTAGATTCCATGTCACTGAGGTATGGAAAGCAGTTTTATTGGAACTTCAGAAGCATCCTTTGTTGTATTATAGGATTCTTTCAAATGGTTTTCATCAGTGGAAACATTTGTATCCAGCCATGTATTTGAAGACGAATGTGAAGATTTTTTCCCATCTTCATGCGAAGAGATTCTGAGCTTTGCTAATGTAGTCTTCTTGGGAAGTCCATTGACATGTTGCGTTACCACTTTCTTCTGAACACAGATTCATCAAGAAGAAAGGAGCATTGGAACTGTACGAATCTATATTGTCAGGTGCTTCTGGCTCTGAACTGCTTGACTGTGATATTAGGGACCTAATATATTTATTCAATAGGAGGCATTAAATCTTATTTAGAATTGTTGCAAAGGTATCTTTGTGTGGAATTTTGTTGTTTCCTGATGACAATAAGAATGCTGTTTTACAAAGTAAATTGAGATCAAATGTTAAACGATTCTCTGCAAGTGGAATATGAGGGCTGCGATACCTTAAGGATAAGATTAATAGGCATCCTGGTAGATACATGGCATCAGATTGTTAAAATTTTTCCTTTAGTTTCTGATGGTTCTGGAAAGGGACAATGAAGGAGCATTTTATTCTGTACAATTATTTGGAAGGTTCCTACTAAGGAGCATCCACGAGTTGACGAGAAAGGCACATGATAGTCTTATTCAGCTAAAGACCATTCCTTTTCTGGGAAAGTTAGTAAAATCGTCCCTTCTATAAGGTTTGAGGACCGAAAACTTTGAAGGTGCTTTGGGGGATACTAAATTCGTTGCACCAAGGACAGTTTTATCATTTCATATCTGCAGCTGTTGCTTGCCCCACTCTCAATTTGGTTCCATAATACAATCCATTTCCAATTTATCCTACTCTTCAGAGATTGGAGCATTTTCGAAACCTATGTCCAGCATCTTGAGATCAGTTGTGATCCCCTTCACAAGTCAATTTGCTCTTGACACTGAGAATGATCCAGAAAGAGATAAGCAGCTCCAAACAAAGATTGAAGTTCTTAAGCTACTAAGGATACTGCTTCACGTTAAATGTACTAATGGCTGCGGATTGGAAGCTGAGGGCATAAATTTTCGAGAATTGCGTTTGTTACTTCTATCTTATTATGGTGGAACACTTAGTGAAATTGATATGGAGTTGTATAGCATCATACAAGAATTGGAACATGTAGATGAACTTGACCAACTAAACCTTCATGAAACAAATTGTTTGTGGGGAAGTGCTGTCCTTAAAGTAAGGAAAGAACAAGATCTGGAACAAAATTTTTCTTTTTCAACAGCTGATGTTGAAGAGGTTAGAGAGAGGTGGAAAATCCAGTTCAGAGAAAACCTTCCTGTTGATCCTAAATTATGTGCAATGACAGTTTTACATTTTCCTTATGATAGAAGAGCAGATGCTGGATCTCTGTCTTCGATTCAAATAGATGATGGTAAAGCTACATGTAAGGTATGTCAAGTTGTTTTAATGGATTAATAAAATAGTCAGGTGGCGATTCTTGTTTAATATTTGACGTTAGAATAATGCTATTTGGACTTCCATGCAGACACAGGTACCATTTATTGAAAACACGCAGAGATATGATCCTGTTTTCATGCTGCAATTGTCAGTTCGTGTAATATCATTGGGCTTCCTTGAACCTGTGGAATTCGCTGGACTGGGGTTGCTTGCAATTGCTTTTTCTTCCTTATCGTCTACTGACCGTCCTATTAGAAAACTTGGTTATGAAACTCTGGCAAGATTCAAGAACGTGTTGGAGGTAATTATTTGCAGATGTTAAAAAAAATAAAAATTGTTTGTAGATATAACCTACTTTTTTTTGGATAATTACTTGAGATTATTTGTGTCTGACTAAGCAGGCAATTCTTATATTCATACTTGCAGAAAATGTGATGTAGCAAATGGCACAGTACTTAGTCACTGAAAAATCAGAATTCATTTTTATTCTCAATAGGTTCCCATTTGTGCAATCTTGTAATTTATATTTTATCAATGAAGACCAGGGCAGACCTAATCATAGGCAAATATTACCAGCTAGGTGAAAATTAGTGATGTAGAAAAAAATCAATCTCTATGTTGCTTGGTTTTCTTTAGTTCTAGGTTTTATCAGCTTGTATATTTGTACCTCTCCGAGTTGTCCTGTAATAACTGTTTTAGGGGCTGTACTATTTGGTGCTTACTGTTATATAATTTTGCTTCATAAAAAGTCATTTGTAAATATCTATCCCATCAATACAAATTTACATATGAATAACTGAGTCTATCTCTAATTACTCAGGGTTACATTCAATATTTCATTCCTTTACTTTTTATTTTCGACTAATGGGATCATTTGCCATTCTTTGTGATAATTTTGTTGGTTGATATTGTTCTTATTAACCATTCCATAATCTAATTTTTTCAGAATTACCAAAAGAAGAAGGATGTTATTCATCTTCGTCTTCTGTTGAATTACGTGCAAAATGCCATTCAAGAACCATGGCAAAGAGTCCCATCTATTCTTGCTACTTTTGCGGCAGAGTCCTCTCTCATATTGTTGGATTCTTCACATGAGCATTATAACTTTGAGTAAGCATTTGATGCGTACATCCAAGATGAATATGAAGGTACAAAGTCTGTTGGCTACACTTTCTAGCTTTGATTATTGTGTCACTTGATTTTGCAGATGTCTCTTCATTATATGGTTATTCGTATATGCTCATACTTGATTAATCATCTTGTAGATGATACCACTATTTCAAGATTTCCTATGGAGTAGCTCTACTAATTTCCAAAGCGAGAGAATGTGGATGCTTCGACTAATATATGTAGGGCTTAACTTAGATGATGATGTCCAGATATACATCAAGTGTTGTGTCTTTGAAAATTTGTTGAGTTTCTACGCTTCTTCTCTTTCTGATGATGAGTCGAAGGAACTGATTCTTCAGGTAATTTTCAATGCACTTTGGTGATTCACTATACTGAAATGCCATCCCTTGCTTGTATATTATTCTATTGTTTGATAGAGTCTAAGTGAGATAACCCATAGTAATTAAAAAAATTTACTTATGAAAAAAAAAAAGTAAGGTCTTCATTTTTGCATATACAAGTGAAGAAATTTTTCAGGGTGAAAATATGTAGATGTTAGTGATGAAAATGGTCCTTTCTGCTGTGATTAACTACATCTTTTTGAAACTACAGGCATATGTTTTCTGCCAAATTCATCTCCATTCATAAAAGAAATGGTGTTGTATCTTATGTGGTAGAACTCTTGTGGGTATATGGAACACCTCCTTATATGTTGTTGTCAAGCCCAGAAAATTTGGGATCCAATTCAGACAACCTCATTGTACTGAAAAATGGTTTAAATAGATGCTTCCGCTCTTCTGTTCGTGGTCTTGGAGAGATAAAGTGTTATAGAGGCATAATGCATTGGTGTCTCATGCATGAACTGCCACCTCTCTTTAGAGGCTATATATAGGAACTCCTAAAAAATAATATTCAACAATGGAGACACTGACCTCTTTAACTATATGGAATAAGTGGACCGAGCAGACATTACTATGAATGATCAGAGTGCTCCTTCTTTGTTTCATTTTACGTACCTTCCATCCAGCTTCCAGGCTTCTCTTATATGTCTTCTTTTTGTAGCATCTTTCTCTCTTTTATTATTATCTTTCCGTTGACATCTATCCCTTATGTTAATTTTTTTTTTTTTTTAAAAAAAAGAAGGGGAATAGGTCCAATATATTAATAGGCAATTAAAAAAAACAAAAAGCTCATGTATCACTATTATAATTGGATGAATTTTTTTTTCATAGTTTATCTAGATCGAAGAAATTAATATTTTATCTGGATCAGACAATAAAGAAGTCAGCAAATTTGCATAAGATAGCTCGGCATTTGGTGGAGAACTGTGTCTGTTGTCTTGGATATCATCTGGTATCATGGCAGTAAGCGAAAAGCAATTTGCAGATGAAAGTGGTCTCTGTAGTGCTCAGTTGATTGTAATGTTAGAGGTAATTTTACTTCTTCCTGTTTTATGCATTCATATATACATATATGTATATATCATATTTAACTTGGGTTGCTCTTTTAATTTTATTTATTAACTGCTGTTTCTCTGTTTCCAGAGCTTTTTGCTCTTTCTAGTACTTCCGCTTTGTCAGGATAGGGGATGTGGAAGCATCTAGAAGATTGAATGCGCACCTAATAAGTTACACGAGTGGCAGCTGTTACATTCAAAATCAATTGGAAATTTTCTTTCTTGAAAATGTTTTAAGGATCATAATTCTTGTCAGCATTTCTTTTTCAAGTGCATCTTAACATTCTTTTCCAAGTATTTCCAACCCTTGGTCTAGTGGAAAGCAGACATTGGCATGCATATCTAAGGGGTTTAGGCCATTTGTTGAGTTTACTACACAGTATAAGCTGAGCTAATCTGTATTCGAGTCCCGTAATTTTCTCTATACTTTAGGAAGTAGCTAATCCAATTGTTGTCATAGTCCTCTCCTAGTGAAAGAACAGATGCCAATATTAATATCCTGCAACTTAGGTTACATATCTTTTAACTGGTGCTGAAGATGTAATTATTATTGATGTATTATTAGCTAAATCTTTTATGTGATTGAACACAGATTGTCAGTGAGGTTATTTTGTCCAGAAACATCTCTGAGTGGTTGCTGAAGAATGCCCTTGAGCAGCTGGCGGAAATATCATCTTGTCTTTACAAGTTTTTACTGAGCGGTTCAACAATCATATGCCAAAATGTTTTGGTGATTGATTTGATCTTGAAGATACTGATATCCACACAGAATATCATTAAAGAGGAAGATATATCAGCCACATTTTACCATTGCAATCGATGGATTATTTCATGTTTATGAAGCTGTTAATTTGAGTGGAAGTAGCAATTTGATTCCAAATCTGGAACTTGGGCTTAGAGCAATACTAATGAGTTCACCTCCTACACACATAGTTAGCATGGTATATCTCTCCCCAAGAAAGGCAAAATCAGTACTTCTGTAGGTGTAGTTTATTTGGATGTGAAGTATGGCTCTTGTTCCTGCTCATATTGCAGTCATTTATTTGTGAAATCTGAAGGTTTAGATTGATTATATATAATTTTAAATTCTTTTGGAAAAATGCCATACAATATATGTGTCTAGGATATAAATGATCAGTTTGTCTCCTGTTACCTATTATTCAAAGTCACACTGCTCTCTAACTAGAGTAACCTTATTGAAAACAACTAAATCTAATTTTCTTCAGGTCAACCTGCATGTTGATCTTCTCAATCAATTGTATAATAACCATATCCATACACAGATAGATATCGTACTTTTACCATTCTCAATATATTTTACTGTCATTTAGATTGATATCTTTATCTTCATGTAATCGCTGGAATGATGTTCTGTTTTTCCTCCAACTTATAGGATCCAAGGAAGCTTTCTAATTTTGTCATGTGGGCAATACCTGCTGCTCTCACATCAGACTCTTCAGGAGAGTACAATAACGGATCAGTTTCTTCTGAAGAAACATCTGAAGATTCTTTGACATCAAAACTTCTTCGCTGGCTTACTGCATCTGTGATACGTGGGAAAATCTTTCACAACAAATTCATGAATACTGATACCAAAAATTCACAAAGATTATGCTTGGAATCTTTGCAGTCATTGCTGGAAGCATGTAATCCTAGTGCTTTAGATACACGTGAAAATGAAGAGGTGTTAGCCAGTGCAATATTTCATCTTCAGCAGCTTTTAGGCATAAATTACAAAGTGCTGCCTTCGGCTATATCTGCGCTTTGTCTCCTGCTATTCAGTTCTTCTAGTAGTACAGGTAATTTGTCTCACTGTTTCTATGGTGTAATGAGATTTTTCAAGTTGAGGGATTAAGATGGGCATCAACTTTAATCTTCCATAGAATGCTAGAGATTATATTTCAGTCTATCTTTTATGAAACGGAAACATTATGCTAAGCATATTATCTGCCGAATATGAAAAGCTTTAGCTTCTTTTCACCAGTTTCTGTGAAAGATATTAATGCATGGCCTGTTTGAACTAGACAATGGGGACATAGGTGTACATTCTGAAAGGCTAGGTGCCAAAAGTGACTTCGATTTGTCAAAAAGAGGCAATTGGCTGTGTAAACACTATACATGGGTCTGGCCTCCAAAAAATTTTAAAACACTGCTTATGAGCTGGATCTAGTGTACGTACAGAAATCTTTGTTTGCACTTTTCCAAAAAAATTGTTGCATCAGATTGATAGTTTTGGGCAATCCAGCCTTTATCCTACACCTCTCAAGGACACCTATTTCTGTCTAATCTTAATATATCACGAAACTTTCTGGTTTATGCTTGTGAAAGAATATAGTAGTTGAAGTTTTTCCTGTAGCCCTGTTGAAAATTGCAGTATGTTCAAATTTAAACCTTTTTGAGTTCTGTATGCTGGTTTCCTCCAAATGATTTGTCCTGGCGGTATATTTGTCTTTTTTTAAATTTTTTTTTATAAATTCATTTGTCATATGTCCAATGTATGTATATTAATTTTCCGTGCAACATGATTCATACAGCTTCAGGAATAAAGTCTCCGCTAGGTGTTACTGACAGTGCTTCAGTATTATCTAAGATCCGTTGCCCCCCTGAAGCTAATCCTGCCTGGAGATGGTAAGTCTTTTTTTTCCTTTCTTTTTAACATTTGTTGTTTTTCTTCCTTTCTTGCAACAACAATGATTATGTGCTACATCATTTGCTGCATTTATATTTATCTAATTTCTAAGTTGTTATGATGGAGAATGCCCAAATTCTTGCTATTGCTTAATTGATGCGATTCTCAACAACTTCCTGTTTAGAAACAAATCCAGTTTCTTATGTTGTTATCATCGTCAAAGAACTTTGCTGGATTTCCTCTCATGTTGAAATTTTTTAGCTGTCTTATCAAGAAGTTGCCTTCTCTTTTCATTTTTCCCTTCAGGTCCTATTATCAGCCATGGAAGGATTTGTCACTGGAACAGACGACCCTGCAGGAGATTGAAGAATTTCATGCTTGCCAAACTCTATTAGTGTCGTTCTCAAAAGTGCTGGGACAGAAATCGGATTTGCCGCTTCTATCACCTGAAGATGTACAGAATTCAGGTTTATTTGAATGGGAAAGGAGTATAATTGAGACAAGCTGTTGTACAAATTAAGATTTTGAGCTTCATAAAAGGAAAAATTACCTCGTTTGTATACTTGTTTTTCAGGATCTATATTCAAGGTTATAGGATACCTCAAGTTCAATCATTTCAATAGAGCGGCTTACTTCGCTACTAAAAGCAAACAATAGAGTTCCATTCCAAGACCGGAATAATCGCCGATTTGCGCGCGTCCTTAGTCAAACTTTCATCAGCATTAATGCTGTGTTTGACGAGTTTTTTAAAAGTGGAAACCCACGCTAATGGATTAAAACAAAAGAGTAGAAGTGAAAATGAAAATGTATAGAATGTTTATTTTATGTATGGTAATTCATGAAGGAAATGGGAGGAAAAGAAGAGGAATAGAGATAATATTTCATGTTTAGCATTTCTTCCAAAAAAAAATAAAACCGTAAAATGAAATTATAGAAAAAATCTTTTATGACTAATGTTGTTATATCACATAATGGTGGTGCGATATAACTTTTTATGTAATAATATATATATGGCATCATTGAGCTGTGATACTTGTGTTGGCCTGTATTTGCATACTCCTATGCGATACAAGGTCTAACCATTCCACCTTCAATATTTTTTTTTTTCATTCTTTTGCCTAATCTTAACATGTCCCTATAAATCAAGCATCTATTTTCTGATTGTCTCACAGCATCATCATGTAAGATACCCATGATTCCTTCTTCTTCCAAATGGTGATTCCCTCACTAAAGGTGCTTCCTTTCTCTATTTTCTTATCTGGGTATCGCTAAAACTATTTAAAAAAAAACATAAATTTCCTATTGTTTGCACTTGTTTTCAAAGAATAGCGTTGTTGTGTTGTTTTGTGTTTTGCATGTGCGATAGTATGGGGTAGAGAGAGAAAGAGAGATAGAGGAGGATTTATTGGAATCTTAATTAATGATTTCCTTATAGGTGTAGTGTGTGTATGCATTGGTATATTGATGTAGAGGATTAAGAGAGTAAAATGGCAAATACCATACAAAGTTGGTAACATGGTGTCATATCATTGTCTCCTTTTTCCTCTTCACTTTTACTCTACCCAGCGGGGAATCAAGAGAAAGAGAGAGATATAGAGGATTTCTAGCTCGTGATATTTTGAATCAGGTAACTTCAACATCACTCATGACATAGCTATTTTTTGAATCATTAAAGATCCGAAGTTTGAGCACTTAACGGTTTGTTTGGTATAATGAATAAATTTCAGTGAAAGATTTGTGAGGAAACAAGGTGAAATAATGAACCGTGGGAGCAATGTATGCGAGAAGCGACTGATGGAGAAGAAATAATAAGTAGGGGTATAGCATAAAGAAAGAGCGATACAAGAAATGGTGTATGGCCATTTGGGTATTCGATACAATGGTTTTAAAAAGTTTGCTTGCTTAGGTCGCTGTATCGATGCTTGAATGTGCGACACATATATAAATTATGGTATCTCAACTTGTAAATGCGACATAACAATCCTAATTTGATAATTATTTTTGTATAATTTATATTTGTGTAATTTTTTTTGAAACAATGGTAGATACTTGTTTTATCAAGAAATAGAATTAGTAATTAATAAAATTATCTCTGTATCATTTTTATAAAATATTAGCAAAGGAAAAATTTGATAATTATATTTATTTTCCAACACTTTAAACCCATTTCTCTCCAAAATTGAAAAGAAAAGAATTGGCTTAGAATGTGGAAAACTTTCCACCCATTTCCTTTATTTTCTGC
The DNA here is from genome assembly GCA_024138025.1 of Combretum micranthum. Taxonomy (NCBI): domain Eukaryota; kingdom Viridiplantae; phylum Streptophyta; class Magnoliopsida; order Myrtales; family Combretaceae; genus Combretum; species Combretum micranthum. The sequence continues at coordinate 460,720 of JAMXBD010000754.1, read as the reverse complement.
ACCTTTCCATCCAAACTTAAATTGTCAAACACAATTTTTCTTTTCCTTTATGTTGCTGTCCGCTTGCTTCCACACTTGAAAGGGGATCTAAACACTGCATAAGTTTCAGACAAGTTCAAATAGTGGGAAGCCATCATACATTTCGTGCCCTTTTTTATCGGTTTTTGTTTGGATATAGGGCTCTCTTTCAAATTTAATCTGAGAATAGGCTTTATTTGACATTAATTCAAAAATGGGTTAGTGAAGGTGTAGGTATGGGATGCGCTTTCAATGTAGCAAAATTAAAAAAAGGTGCAAGCGATAACTATACCTTCTCTGGGAATGGCTATTAATGCTGAAGGCGTAGGCACTTCGTTTGAAATCTAAAATTCACCTGTTCTTCCCTCCTTGATAAAATCAAATTGGCCAGAACTATAGACTCCACTCTCTTCACAAAACAGTTTCTTCCCTCTCTCAGGCTGTTTCGCTCATGCTCATGCTTGTGCATTTTTCTTACATGAACACCCATTTTTTTCATTATTTTTCCTTCGCAAATCATCCGTTTCACTCGTGCAAGTAATTTCCTGCAAGAAGGAAGTAAGAAATCTTTCGAACCAGAACCGAGCAAGGAGGCTCATGCAATCCTCAAGAAAGATGGATTTTTTACATGTTCAACGATCTTTGTTGCAAAGACCTTGATAATTAGTTTTGATTTCTGAGTGAACTAAGGAATCAAAGATGGGTTTTTGGGGTTGTTCGTTAAGATACAAGCTAAATGGGGTTTTGGGTGTTTTGCCGATGCGTTTTGACGTTTGAAGAGGGAGCCTTCAACATCATGACTGTAGTTGCACATTTCGTGCTGATATAAATCTATATCTAAAGCATAGGTACGACCTGTGCCTTCGCTAATCTAAATTTTGATAGGAAATAAATCGATATTGAATTGATACTAAATCGATACTGATTCGATATAGATAAAAATTCGACAATTTTAATAGAAGCTTTGTCAACCATCGGTTTTAAAAGCTGATAAATACGTACAGTAGTATACAAGCAAGGAAATCTCGACTCCATAACCATTTTGTTTTATAACAACTGAGACATCAATCATTTGTTAAAACAAAAGAATTCGAATCTCCATCTTGATCTATGCTGCACAAATAACATCTAGACACCAATACACAACCTTAATTATTAAAATTTCATTAGTGGACAATAAACTACGATGTAATCTCGAGTCTTCGACAAAAATAAAAAAATTGAAAATTCTCGTACATATGTGGCTTGAAAATATATTGAGAACAAAGAATCATTCAATATTAACCACCATAACAACTCATATTTACACTTCTATAAAAACCTTCAAACTTCCTTATACCTAGCCCTCCCCTCCCTTCTCAATCGAAAATCAAAGACGCTTTAACTTTAAATGATTCTGTGCTTGAAAAAAGTGCAATGAATTGAATACAGAATGCTTTTTATGAAAGCAATCTTATATTCTTCTGAATTGACCCTCATTTCATCTTATGTATAACGTTATTAAAAAAACCTCTCATATGTGGCCAAAAAAAAAAATGAAAAATCCTCCCATATAATAAGGAACTTCATTGGAGTTTGTACAGCCATTAAGAAACACAATACAATTATAAGAAAATGCAAGATGTTGGTCATCAAAATACTACCCAATTAAATTACATAATGAAGTGATTTTTCATCAAATGATTTAATCCATGTAAAGAAGAAGAAGAAGAAGAAGAAGAAGAAAATAAAAATAAAATAAAATAAGGGAGATGGAGGATGCTTTTACCTTGATCCCTTTAAATACTTAAAAATAAAAAAAATCTTCTATTCACATATAATGTATACCAATAATTGAAAAAGAGACTCCTAACCCAATAGTAATAGTCTGATACAAATTTAAGAGATTGAGTATATTCATAAGAAAAAATGCAATCAATTTGATCATAAGCTTTTTGTATATTAAGATTTTCCATTATATCACCTCTTGAAATTTACGGTTAAGAATGAATTAATTCTTGAGGTGATCAAAATGTTCTCAAGATTGTTTCTAACTTTTACTAAGCCGGTCTGATTTTTCACCAAACATAAAGGAAGAAGGGTGAAAATTAATCAACCAACCAAAGTTGTTGATGAAACTTTAGAAAGAACATCGCATAGACACATTGGTTGCACTCTCTCTAAGTTGAAGCATTTTCTTTCTCAGGGATGAAAGTAACAATGGTGCTAGTTCAAAGATGAGGTCAATTGAAAGCCTTAATGGAGCAGTTAATTGCCATATATCTCCTTAAATGCTTAGTTGTACCAGGGAAAGGAGTAGTTCAAATAGAAAACTAAAAACTAGGGATGAGTAGATAATTCTATTTTATTGTATATGAATCCTATTCGACTAGATAAATTTGAGATTAGTATTATAAATTACATGGTAGGTTTTGACATTTATGAGAATATGTTTCTAGCTATAGGATAGGAGAGAGAGATATATAATATGTCTATACTCTATGTCCACCTTAGAATCTATGCTTCAAGAATATAAGGTATATGTTTATGGGTAAGGGTATTGGCGGTCCATTTCATATCAGTTAAGGAGCTCAAATCGAACCAAATTGCATCTTAAATCAATTCAACTCAGATTCTTTATAAAATGAACTGCTTTAAATGGTATCGAGCTCTAAATTGAACAATTTCAAATGAAACTCAGTTCAGTTTGGTTTGGTTTGAATCGCTCTAAAAGAACGTTTAATTGTTGGCTCATATTTCATTATAAAAAGGATTACATCAATCACCATGATGTAAAATTCACAAGTGCACTATAATCACAAATATGCATATCAAAAAGGAAATTTCATGGATAATAAATCTTTGTAGACAAGTTTAACTTGCTACTTAAGATTTTCTTATGAATTCTCTTATAATTCATCCATATTACAATATAAACATGTTAGCAAATACCTAATTTTTTAAAAATAGAATACTAATAAACCTGTTTGGTTGCTTCTTGTTGCCTAATAGGTTGTTAAATCTATAACATAATATTAATAGGTTTTAAATTAAAAATATGACAAAAGGAATTTCTAAGTCTACATATAAAATATAAAACTCAAACAATTTATGGAAGAGGGTCTAATAGTTTATTCAAAGTTTAAACTCGCGATTAAATTTCAAGCGTTTAACTTAGACTGTACACTGCATTCAATTTCAAATATCAAAGCATTTTAGACAATCTAAAATTAAAAGAGGAAATGCTAGTACTTTTCTTGTTCTTCTTCTTTTTTATATATGTTTTTCAAGTAAGAACAAATGCAGTTTGGTTTGAGCCCCAAAACAAACCACAAACTATTTGGATGCTTTTCGAACAAAACCGTCAATCTGATTGAAATTGTTCGATTTGATTTAGTTGTGTTCTTAATTCGATCCAGCTCTATAAATAGCCATACCTATAGCTACCCTATGAAATTATTAAAAAATAATAATGAATGAAAAATAATATTATATTTCTATTTACTGTCCAAGTTTTATCAAAATTAAAAGGTCATAAATATGCAAACAACTTCAAATAAAGACAAATGCTAATGTGAATGGCTAAATAATGTTAAATAATTAGTTATATCATTAGTATAAGTGAAATGACCTAACTAAATATATTAAATTAATTGGCATATATGTTTGTTTGTTAATTTTATAAATTAATTGTGATAATTTAAGTTATAATAATTTTAATTGATGATATCACAAAATTATTAGTAATGCAATGAGTTAAAAATTGAATTATATATGTGTTGGTGTAATTATGTAATTGTAGTAATATATATATATATATATATATGTTGAATTGAATTGTGTTATAACATGATGTGTTGTTTCCCAAAATTAGAAAATCTCTTTTTACTGCATTTTTTTTTTTTGGTTAAAGTCCAAGCCTATCTTTAATAAATCAACCCAAGCATAAGCCCATGGTTTTAAAGCATCTTCTTTTATTTTCTAATGCCACAAAAGTCAAAAGACACCAAAATATCCAATTATAAAGGAAAATTTATAAAAATTTCAAATCTAAAACAAACCCATGGAACGACTCCCTCCATTACCTTTTTAAACACAAATAAGCTCAAATTTCACATCTCAAAATATCTTCTAAACCTTAACACACAGGATCGTAAGTAAAGAATCGAGTTAAAAGACAAGTAGGAGTAAGAACTGAGCCAAGAAAGAGAAAAGAGAAGCTTTGGTTGATACTAGTAGTTACATAAGTAAGTAAAGTTGATTTCTTCAATATTTTGTTTAAATATTAGTTCTAGTTAATGTTGATATAGAGTAGAAGTAGAATTTTGATGTTTTAGACAAATTGATGATATACTAACATATATGTTAGAATATATATGCAAATATACATGTGTGGTCTAGGTGTATGATGAAACGATTTATGAAGCTTATGGTAATATGGTGTGTGTATTGATGTTGGTAGTGGTAGATAAGTAGAACTCTAATGATTAAGTTGCTAATGGAGCTCTAAAAAACAAATATAATAGGCTTGGATTCTTAGCTTAAGATATTGTAATATATATGCATGTGTAATGGATATATGAGTATAAATGAACTTGATGATGTTTGATATTTTATTTATAAGTAGGTCTTAATATGTTTTTATTAAAAACAAGATCTTAGTAATAAGTTAAAGCATGTAAGACTTCAAAAATTTTGAAATAAACATCATAGACCTTGTTCATCACGGGCGTGTTCATGGCCTTTATCTCCTCGGATCCAAATTTCACTATTGATTATGGTCATGACCTGAACCATGATCTCCTTTGTGTGTTTTTATAACTTGATACAGCTGAGATCACGATCGTTACATAGGGCGTGGTCCCTTATGTTCATTCTTTTATAAACAATACGACCTAGACTATGGTTGTGACACCAGACGTGATCTCCTCGGAAGGTTTTGGTAAAAATTTTTATGCGGCTATGTTACTGATATAATCTTAATACGGCCTATATCACAACTGTAATAGGGGCATGTGATCTCCTATCACAGCCCATGATCACGGTTGTGATGGTACTGGTGATGACGATCACAACCCTTATCATGGTGTGATCGATCCTCTGGTACTGTTCATAAATAAAAATAGATAAATGAATAGTGGAATGTGATGTGTATATTTGTATGTGTATGTTTAAGGCCCCGGATTTACCCTTGTATTTAAAATAGGCAAACCCAGTTCCCCAACCACATATAATCTGCAGTATTATATGTAAGGTTGTAATCCAGGATCAATTTGGATAGTTATTTGCCTCAATGTTTTATAAGAATAAACTTTATTACTAATAGTATATAATACAACCATATATATATACATACATACACACATACATTACAAACAAGGCTCGTAAACAAGCCATTTACAAAACACATCAAAAGATAACAAAAACCCTATTAACTAATACATAAGTTTTCAAAGCATATATGTACATGTAACTATTCTATTACATAAGGGTTCCTTCAACGTCAAGGTCGTCTCTACTCCTCCCAATCATCTAAGAACTCCTCAAAATCCGATCCAAATCCCATACTCGTATAGAATTCATCATCCATACCTGAAAAAGATAAAATATGAGCCAGAGGCCCAGTACACAGTAACAAAAACAAATGCGTAATGGCTCACACGATCTTAACTATAATGCAATGTGACAACCATTCATTTATTAGATAGTCTTTAATTAGTCAAATATCACTGGAGTATTCAAACTCCGAACAATAAGGATATTTGGGGGTCCTGAGTAACGATCACGACGCTCAGGGGGTTGATATAAGCAGCTCGGATACTTATATCTCCTAAATGATATATCCATAAAAGAGAAAATAACTTCATCTAGGGTTAACAGCCGTTACACAACTTTACTTATCTTAGTCCATAACATCACTTAGTCCAACTGTTCCCATAAACATTTGAACTAAATCATATTATTTCATTCTAAGCTTAAGCAAACGTTACACCGATACCATTTTCCCCATCAGTTACCCGCCGTACCACTTAGGAAAGTCTTATCAAAAGACAGGGGTGACCTAAGCGCCTAATCTACCATGCCTCCAATCTGAGCAAGGTGCTACTCCCCGAACCGGATACCGATCTGCCATCTAGGCCAGATACGGATTTAAATAGCTTAAGAGACATCCAATTCAAATAAGGATTTAAGTTTTTCTATATTAAAATTTATTAAAGATATGCCTATCCTAAGCAAAGAACAAACATGTTACTGCATACCTGTACTAGCTCGAGAATCAATGGGAATAACCGAAAGGGGATCACTCACTGTAAAAGAAATAATTACAAACTCACACTTAGTTCTAGTATAGATATTCATCAAATCTCAAGTATAATCATCCAAAGAAATTCAAATAAATCATTACAACATCATCACATAGCATTTAGATATCATATATTATCATACAATACTCAACAAATACTTAAACGATCATTCATCAAGCTTGGGAGAACTTTTAACAACCAATTATAAGTTTTAGACTTTGTTTGAAAAGTGTATCAGTTGAAAAGAACTAAAATTTAAGCATTGTTACTATTAAAATTTGTGAAAAATTAAAACATGAAAGTTATATATCTCTTTTTAATCTTTCCAACGCAATTTGAATCACCTCAATCGGAGGTCGGTGAAAAAGTTATGACTAATTTACAAAACAGCGTCGCAACAGGGAAAAATATCCGAGCGCGAAACGCCCTAGCAAACGGGGCCGTTTGGGAGACCGTTTGCACTCAGGGAAAATGAAATTTTGATCCGAGACCGCAACACCCTTGCAAACGGGGCCGTTTGGGAGGCCGTTTGCTCTCAGGGAAAAAATGAAATTTTGATCCGCGAGCGCAACACCCTTGCAAACGGGGCCGTTTGCTTGGCCGTTTGCTCCAAATGGGGCCGTTTGCACCAGCGTTTGACAGTTTACGAAATTTTTTTCAAACTTTAACACTTTTAACTTACTTTTCTCAACTCCTAATATGTCCTAAACCTTATACAAACTTCATACAACACTTCTTATACATTTAACAACATAAAACAAGAGTGATTTCCAATCCTCAACTTCAAACAAGTCCAAACACTACTCTACATAAATCAAACACTTCTTCATCAACTTTCACCAACCCTAGTACACTTCAAACAATTCTAATACTTATCATACTTCAATACTTCAATTCTAAACCACATGAGGGCCTTCTACAACCTATCTACAACAACTCAAGCATTCTAAAGCTTTCCTAACAACTCTAAAACATTCCAACAAGAATTTAGCATACCAACTACTTATATTACACCACATATGCATATTTCATGAATTAAGAGGAAAATAAAGCATCTCAAACATCAAATAAACTTACCTCAATGTATCTATAAGGCTTGGGGAAGGATTTTTGGGGTTGAGTCCAAGAAAACTTGTTTTGGGTCTTGAAAATTTTTGGCCTTCTTGAGTTACGAATTTTCTTTTTTCCTTGCTCTGTTTTGGAGAGTCTAATGATACAATTTAACTTTTGTGTTTATCTTAATATTGTTGACTTTTAAGGAGGCAGATTTGGAGAAGGCTTGGGCCTTATTTGGGCTTGGAGTTGGACTTAATTTGGGCTTAAGAGGCTTAAAAAAAAAAAAACTGCTAAGTGTGAGATCTAAATTAGGCCTAAAACAAGTTTAAATCCAACACATATAATTCATTACAATAACAATTAACACTAACATGATAATTTCTAACATGAATAAACTATCAACCTAGATATATTTACCATAACATATTATCTAATCACATATGTTATAACACACCCGACATTACAAACACACTAATCCACTCAAACACATACACACATATAATTATCAAATTTAGCATGCATTAATATATATATTAAAATTATGGCTATTTCAGTATGAATATGAAGCTATGTGATAATTTGAATTTTACTTAAGTTTGATGAAGGTCTAATAATTTGGTGTTCAATTATGGATTAATGTGTTATATATGAAATGATTTTCCTTGATAGATTCCCATACCTAGTTGTGTTTGAACACTGGTCTTTTGTCCAATATTTTCGTTTATCCATGTATGCAGTAACTTGTTTGTTGGATGATAGGGCATGGTATGGCATTCTTAAATAGACTATAATCAAAAATTGGCTTTATGATGATTAGATTGGTTGTGCTTGTGTTGTTTAATCTGGTCCGGGGAACGATAACCTTGCTTGGAGCCAAGCATGGTAGTTTAGGTGCTTGGGCCACTTCTGTCATGATGCAATGATAATTTATAAGTGGCTCAATGGGTAATCAATAGGAGAAATAGTATTGGTGTAACATTTACTTATTCTTAAGAGAAAATAATATGATTTAGTTTACATTTTAGGCACAGTTGAATTAGGTAATATTATGGATTAAGTGAAGTAAAGATGAGTAACGACTGTGAATCCTAGACGAGATTATTAACTGTAAAGTTATGTAAGAGATATAAGTATTCAGGCTGCTTATATCAACCCCCTAAGCAACTGCTATTGCTCATGACCTCCAAGTTTCCTAAATATTGTAATCGGAGTTTGAATATCCCAATGTCGATTTGTTTTACTCAAATAAAGATAAATAATTTTATTGCTTTCTGCATTACATTAGCTTGGGAATGTATGCCACTTTGTATTTGTATATGTTGTTGTGTACTGTGCCCCTGACTCACTTTTTTCTTTATAGGTGTCAATGAAGACGAGTTCTATGATTCTTTGGGATATGGTACCGATTTTGAAGAGTTCCTTGATGAATGGGATTCCCAGACTATCCCATGTTGTTTTTCTTGGAAAGAAACTCATACAAGACTTTGTTTTTGAGAAGTAATATTATAGACTAAGGACTTACTCATAAGCTTATGTTTTGTAAAATAAAGTACCTAATTTTTTATATTATGTACGTAAAAAGTATGGTTTTGTAACTCTTGAGGTACCATATTGATGATACTATTATATTAGTTTATGTAAAGTTATCTACTCTTAAATGAGTAGTTAAAGTTTTGTATCTTAACAGTTTAATCAAGCAATTAGCATAAATATATTTCTTTTTAGATAACCTCATGTGTTATACTTTTATGTATTATATGTGGTTGGGGACTTGGCATATTTGGCTTTTGGGATACAGCATGTCGGGTCTTTATAATAAGAGTATGTATATAAAATTAGAAGTTTGTTTTAACACTTAAAAGTATGAACATATCATTACCTATTAAATTTTAGAGATAAATTCTTGTATACCATTTCTTCTTTAAAAAAAATACAAAAATATAAATTGGATAAAAAAAATTACATAAACACCAACTCTATAGTACATTGTGAATAGGGTTGTGAACGAGTTGAGTTCTTGAAGGTTCAGGCTTGGCTTGTTTAAAGATTATCAAGCCTAATCTTGAGTTGAGATCTTTTGAATTTGAAATTTAAACTCAGGCTTGACTCTTTTATTTAAATGAGTTTTATTTTAAGTTTGAGCTTGACTTGTTTATAAATTGAGTTAAAGATAAGACGAGCTTTTTATTGAGCTGGAATTTAAACTTGAGCTTAACTTATTTAGATAGTCCATATTCTATTTTTTTCAAACAAAAAAAAAATTAATATAAGAGAGTCATTAAATATATATACATATATATTAAATAGAAATTAGTTTTTTTTTTGTTTTAATTATTTAAATATATACAATATATTATAAACATAAAACTTACAAATCTGCTAATGAGTTTGTTCACGAGCTTGTTAACGAGTTAACTCACAAGCCTATCAACGAGCCTAACACTAGCCTATTCATAAGTTGGCTTGGGAGTATGAATCGAAGTTTGAACTCAGTTCATTTACTAATTAAGCTTGAGTTGAGCCAAACATAAGTAACTTGGCTCATTTGTAGTCCTAATTGTAAACATGTGATACTTAAATTGCACATTTCAGACAAAAAATTTATCGTTGTTTTGGCTTTGAAATGTGGTGATATGTGTGTTTGGTTTTAATTTTGAGAGGACAACACCGAGACTATAATTATAGGTTTCAACGAACTCTTAGCCTAAAGATAACAAATGCAATGCTTCAAAGCACACCATTTTTAAATTGAAGTGGTAAGTGAAGGAACAAACTCGAACCTACTAGTTCAAAAGCTTGGGAACATGTCGGCGAAGCAATGGATTGGTGTTGACTTTTCAATGAAAGCCATAGTAGAGTACTTTGACTTCTTTTTTTTTTTTTTTTTTAAGTTTGTCGGATCTTATATCAAACCACCAAAGTAAGATACACTTATATTGCAATGGTTATTGCGATATGCACTTTTTAAAATTTTGTATAGTATATCACTATATGGCGGCTTCTATATGCAATACATATGTAATTACTTGTAATGCAATCTAATGATGTGAGCATAGCATTACTATTTTGGTAATTAATTTTTATACAATTAATATCTAGGTAATTTTTTTAGAAATAACTGTAATCATGTGCTTCCCCTTAAATTTTATACTAGAATTTCTCATAAAAACATTAATAAGTTCAAGTTGTCAAAGATTTACTTTGAAGCTATAAAATTACAAAAATAAGATAAAACAAATTTATTGGTTCTATAAGTACATGGTATTTTTAAATAGCTTATTACCTTACACTCACTCATCCCACTAAAAACTTTAGAATATTTACCTTTTATTTTGCAAAATATATTAATTTTTTTCTTTTTATTTTATAATTCCTGAGACCAAATGGAAAAGGCATTTACGTTCTTCATCAAAACTGAGAAGGATAAGGAAAAGAAAAAGTATTTTTCAAAAAAGAAATCCTAAAATTGAAATATTTTTAATAATAATTCTAAAAAAAATGTTGCATTTCAATTAGAAAGTTTATGACACTTGAAATGGTGTAAAAAAAAAAAAAATCACATCTTCACTTTCTATGTTGAAAGACTACTTGAAATCATGTATTCAATAAAGAATTTCTTAATAAATTCATATCATGTCTTAAGTGAGTTAAAGCATCCATATCCGACTTTTTGAGATCTCTATAGATATGAAGGGTTTTCAACTTTTTGGGTTTGTGAATGATTTTAAAATGTGAGTGTCTTTGGAATATTTATTATTATTTTATAAAAATAAATATTGTATAAAAGTAAATAAGACCCACAAAAGTATTAAAAAAAAGTGAAGGAATTTGTGTGAAAAACCTTAGAGATAAAGTGATAAGATATTTTGAAAAAAGAGTTACTTTAGATGCAGATATAGCATCTAAAGGACCTCGTAAAGGACCTCATGGATGTGGACGGAAAATATTTATTGTCTTGAAAATGTTATAACCCATCCATCTCAACCAATTGACACTTATCACATGTTAAATGAACTAAAAAAAATTAAAATATTCCTAAAATAAAGTAAACAACTATTATCACATATATAAATTTTGTGTTATTATTATTTGGAATAAGATTGAGACATAATGACTGGACAACAAAACTATTTTCGGATGTGATGCTCTTAGTTTTTAGATTTTCTTTTTAATTTTGATATTCTTATTTTATTTTTTTTCCAACTTGCCCCAAACTTTTAGTTATCTATTGAGTAAATGTCCATCAGACAAATATGGAAAATAATAAAAACAAAATGATAAAAAATTATTTAATTGCACCCCAAAATCATAAAAAACAAGAGTTGACCAAACGATGTCTGTACTTGTATTTTTTTGGCCGAAACATGACGTAGGTACTTACTCCTTCCACACGCCCACCAGCAAACCATACCGAACCTGAAAGGTCTCCTTCGCATTCAACAGAACTAAAACCACCCAATCACCACGACAAGTTCACATCTTTCCTCTTTATCTTTGATCTACATACAAAAACACCCGAAACCCAATTTTTAATTTTTCCCAAAACAAAATGCATGATTTTTGTTTCACAATCCCTTATGGTTTCCTCCTTGTTGTTGGAGGCATTATTGGGTATATAAAAAAGAGAAGTGTTGCTTCTTTGGGTGGTGGTGTTGGGATGGGATGCTTGCTTCTTCTCGCTGGTTGTTTGAGTCTTAAAGCTTTTGAGAAGAAGAAAAATTCTTACTTTGCTTTGATCCTTGAGACTGGTAATTTAACTTTTTTATCTCTTCAGTGAACCCCCTTCTCTTTTAGCTTGATTTATGTTGTTTTTACGTGAATATTTTATTGCGTATTTGAATTACGACTGAATTGAGTGTTGGGTTGTTGAAAGATTGGATTTTGATGGTTTATGTTGTGTGTGTTGATGTCATGAAAAAGATCTGTTTTTCGGAAAAGATCTGTTTTTTAGTTTATTCTAACCATTTGATGTGTACTTGTGTAATATCAGGAGATGTTTGTTTGTGAATCAGGCATAGATATCCACTGTCCCCATTTTCCTGTCTGAATGATATTCATACCGTCTGTCCATAATAGGGCAAGTAATGGATCTGTCTGTCTTTTGGGGAAATTTTATTCAAAATTTTCGAGGTACTTGTTGTTACCAATGCTTAATTTTCAGGAGGTTGTGAAAGCTGTTGCCTTTAACTGTAAAAGTGATTGTGAGAGATGCAAATAGTAGCCTTTGATAGGTAGTGATGGTAATCCATCATGAAAAATGTGGATGGAAAATAGGGGAAATGATTTTCATTTTTAAATATCGGAAATCGATTTTCTCATTTTTCATTTGTATTTTCCTTGGTATTTACTAGCAATGGAGACTGGCAGCTGCAGTCATCTTCGACATCTCGAGGATAGTAAAGTGATATTTGGCCACTAGAGAGTTCTAGTTATATGAATGTCTAGAAAAGCTGCGGAAACGTTTTCTGCAAAATAAACACACCCTAATTTGCCAGATGTGTTCTTATGACTGGTAGCAAGTAAGCTGGCAGTGGTCAGTTAAGTAGGACCACAGAAACATTACCTGTGACACAAGGTCAGCTTGCTGAAATTTGCTTACATTTACTGAGTTAGTGCTGCATAGAAGGTTTATTCTACCTCTTTCTAATTTCCCTTCACTTTGCTCATGTAATTTGCACTTCTCAGATGTCACTTCTCAGGGTCTGTCTTGGGTAATGGCCAGCCCCGTATAATAATTAGCAGCCCAGAGGCCTAGAAGGGCACCTTTTCAGTGAAAACTTTAAGTTTTTTTCATTATATCTAATTTCACTATATTTTAGTCGTTAACTGGGGGTGGAATATAGAGTGCTTTTGAATACAAAAGAAAGCTCCTAGAACTAATGCAATTGGCAAATTTGGATCTTCATTTTTTGACAGTAGGCAGTCTGGTAAAAAAATATCCTGTGAATTTTTGGATTTTCCTCTTATAAACTTATAACAGCTTGACATCTTTATACAACTCATGCTGCAAGTAGCACCATTTAGCCATCAATGGTAGAAAACAGGGTCCCTAAATAATTATGCTGCTCCACAAAGACACGTGTAAGTTCACATCGTAAGAATATGCATTGATTGTTTGTTCTCTGAATATTGCGTGCACTTCTCCATTTGTGTTCTTTCTTCGCTTTCTGTTTTCCTGTTCGATCATTTACTCGTCAAGTAATTGCAAATCTCTGGATAATTAATTATTCTTTTCTTTTGCCCTTTTATAACAGTATTGGCTACAGTGCTTACATTTGTCATGGGGCAGCGCTACATGCAAACCTCAAAGATTATGCCAGCTGGTATTGTTGCTGGAATAAGGTAAATATAAAACTGTGTCGCAAGTGTTGCCAATATTTCTGTTTTGGTCATTCAAGTAGATCTTTCATGCTTGCGGTCTCCGTCAATGCATATAATCGATCTGGGGCAAGTTATAGGTATGGGGTTGTGATGCATTTGGTTCTGGCTTGTTGTATGTCCTTTATGATACTGTCTATTTTTCTTAATGAGTAATGGCAGAAATGGAGGTCTATGCTTTATAAGTTTATATTATTACAAATGTGGTTGGAATAATTATTGAACGAAGTATTTTAATCTTATATTGAAAATTGAAAATTTAGAGAGGGATATACTCTTAGAACATCAACAAGAAAGACTTTCTTATGTATACAATGATCAGAATTTGATCCGTTGTATATGTATGCCACTCTAGAAAGCACGACAATTGAAGTGGGTTGTTCATGTTGGTATCGAAGCTTTCTTGCACTTCCATTCTTACTCTAAAAACAAACGCCTTGTTGGAAATCATTGGTTGGCTTGGTCAACCAAGAAAGCCATGGGAGTCTTTGGCAGGGCAAGTAAGGACTGGCTGCTTGGCATTTCCTATATAATTATATTATATTGAGTATATATAACAAGTGCAAGAAATGTATAATTTAATAAATGCCACTTATTCATATTTGTACATAAAAGATATAAGTATATCTATGATAATTTTGTCTGCTAATCTGAATTTTTTTTTATAATTATTTAATTGATAGATGAAGAATGTATTTTAGTTACGTGAAAGAATGATTATGCTGATGCTAAACCTTCATATTATTCTATCGAAATACTTGATAATCAAGATGTGAATTTTTCCCATGGCTCCTTCCATTTCATGAACTTATTATTGTCAGACCTTCATGTTACTTTCCTCTCATTTAGTTCTTCAAAGGGAAGTAATTAGAAACATTAAGTGTGAGCTTCACGGCCTACGTTCTTGTTCACAGGGCTTGTGCAACAGAAGAGCTATTCTTGTAGTTGTCCTTTTAATGACGGCTCTTGGCATCATGGATATAATATACATAAATTCACACGACGCACACACACATTGTTGTTAGGTGTTATTGGTCTCGTACTAATCTGAAAACGGTGCCTATTTGTTTTTTCTGTCTTTTGTTTGTAGCTTATTCATATCTAACTAACATTTGTCATGTGGGTAATCCATTTCTGATTTGTATTTATAATGCATTTGATATGTGTATATCTGTATTTGTTACTTATTCTTTTAGTAACTTATTTGGCCAAACACTCAGTATCCAATCATCGAAGCCCAAAATACAGGTCTATTCTGTATACAATACAAATGCATTTTTGGGCAGTGCTTGAAGCATGGGAAAACAAAAGATTTAAATAAACCACGGTTTGCTTTTTCATTGTGTCACAGCTGATAACATTAGTACACTTGTTCCTATTGTTGTTCTTTAATCCTTTTAGGGGATGAATGCTATCATGATTAGATGCAATGATGTGTGATTTGAAAAAACTTCCTTGTATAATGAGGAAAAGGGATGAATTTAGTGAGACAAAAGAGCAGGTTTTATCAAAACCCTGTTTGACTTTGGCGTATGGGAACGAATCCATTCTGCTGCATTAGCTGTCTAAAACCACATTATACTTGGTAGAAAATTGTCAAAACCAAATTGTTGGAAACAAGTTGTTAGTTAAACTGGAGTTAAATCTCTTTTGTTCATGGAGGTAACAAATGCTGTCTTGTTTTCTTTTCAGTGCTCTAATGACGGGGTTTTATCTTTACAAACTTGCTACTGGTGGCAACCATATTCCTGCTAAAGCTGAATGATGGCGTGGTCTCTCTTTGTTCTGGCTTAAATTCCAACTAAGGATATGGACTACTCTGGCAGGTTTTTATAGATATTTGCACTGTACGACTACCATTGTATGGTTGCGAGACGATATCAGATTCCTTGTGCTCCTTATTCTCCGTGTATTCTACAACATTCTGATTAAAGTCATCGGCTAGTCCTTTGTAGGATTTCTAGCAAGAAACTTCACCGAAAACATCGCCACATTGATGTGGTGTTGGTTATAGGTACTTCTGGCTGTTTACAATGTTGTTTGTTGTGCTGGGATTATCTGAGCATTTTTACTGGCTTACTAATGGAACTGAAATTGGTTGCTATCCCAATGGTACTTCTTAGGGCCTGCACTTCCTTGTTGTATTTTAAACGATAAAGTGTAGTGCCACCAATATTGGTATTATTTACAAATAATGTCAACCCCTTTCATATTTGGTGGTTTTTCAATTTCAATCACTTTTAAGTTTGGAAATTCCAAATTTCATTCTCAATTGAATGATTTGTTAATAGATTTTATGGCTGAAGATTATCAACGAGATATGGAGTAATGGAAGTTTCAGTGAAAGTGACATTTAACATCAGGACAATAATAAAATCACCACTTGTACATTAGTTCTATTTCAAAATTTTCATCTCAGTTTTAAATTTGCTAAATGTTATATCAGATCTAAATTTTACTCAGTTAAATTTACCATATCATGTCTTATAATTTGTGTTTATAATTATATTCTTTAATCAATGAGTATTTGTCATGTTATATTTTCAAATACCAGAGGCAATAATTTTGACTAACACATGTTCATTTGGGTAATTGGTATTCAGCAATTGTAAGCTTTCTTTTAGTGTAAAATAAAATAAAGAGATAATTATTTTGATATTATTTCTTAACGATAACTTAGTGCATGAAATTCATAAAGAGGGGGAAAAAATACTGAGTTCTGAGTGATTAACATGATACGCAAGAATTCTTTACTACAGGAATAAATCAAACTTTTTTTTCAGACTAATTTTAGCATCATCCCATCAAATAGTGAAAAAGATGATAGGATGGTAATTTAAGACCGGTCTCTCTCTCTCTCTCTCTCTCTCTCTCTTTTACCATATACACCATCACCAACAGGGTGATGAATATCGCAACCATGGAAATGTTTACTTGGATTGGTACTTTTACATGAAACCAGCAACTCAAGCAAGCAGGACTGCTCAGAATAGATACAAACCATCACATAGTAAGCATCGTATTTCCTGCCTATCCCGCAACAACCAACCAAGAATATAAGAATATCACCCTTCCGTGTGTCTGCATTACATTCAAAATGAACTGGTACAATGCGACTGCCAATTTCATATAAAACACTAGAGCTTATTGTATCAACAGAACAACTCGACTTCAAACACTGAAACCCAAGAATAAGCTAAAAAACTAATACAAGTGATGTCCTCTCTGCTTCCTCGCACGATGGAGCTTCACGTGTTGAAGTAAAAGTCAAGACAATTGAAGATGCAGAATAATATCTTACTCCCGCAGCCACCCATTCAAACTTCCAAGCTCCAACATCCTGTAATAACTTGATTTGCACGGAGATCATGTTTGAATAATAATCCTAGCCAGATCAGTACACAGATGTAACTTTAGGAAAAGTAAGCCACACAGAATGCCTAAGCTTCCATCACCAGCAGATGCTTGTTCCTCCGAAAATGCTTGATGATCCATGCATTTAAGAATCATATCTAATCCTCATACAACCAAATAAAGAATAGACAATTCACTATAACATAAAAACAACTGTGACTCGTGCTGCTAATTAGGCGAATCACTTGAATTGGAAAAGGGACTCTCTGAACTTTTCTCACTTGATTAAAATGAACAAACCTTCTATATTACACTCTACAGCACCAAAGATGACTTACTACCATTTTCTGTCTAATCTTGTTTCACCACGGAAGAACCGTCTCTTCTTTGGGACCATGATATTATTTTGTGTCCCCATGTATTTAACCATATCCACCAGGTAGAATCACCTAAATATATACAAGATCCAAAAGAGGCTTGAAACTGAAAAAGCTTCAGCAATTTCTTGGCCTCCATACTTTGGAGGCAGAGATGGCACCTTTCGTTCATATGAGGGTATGGATCCAAGGTGTTATACCCTGGTAATTCCATCCGATACATCCCACGGATTTGACAAAAAGTTTCACATCATCTGCATCCATTGCACCACTGGGTAACCGACTTGAGTTATTCTCAAAAAACCTCAGCATATATGCATCTCTTATCTGCACATTGATACACAGTTAGATTAAAGCAATCACATCATTACAAACCAGAATGTCAAAGATCAAGCATAACTACTTCAATCCCATAAGCATTAATAAAATGTTAGCATCATAATCAAGACAGGCCTCATTATATTTAATGCACTGAGTCCTGTCAATTTGATAAAATGACAGAATTTCCAATTCTTTTTACAACAGCACAGATCATCTCAAATATTCAAAACATACATTAATAACCTAAAACTTTACTTCAACAAGAAAGATAATGCTTCATTGACTTTGATATCAGCATCTGGTATGCTTACCGTGAATTCCGTGACTTGAATAGAGCTAGCAAATGGATCAAACAGACCTGCCTCTTTATACATTTCAAGAATAAAAGCAATGCATGATACTGACTTCCCATCAGTATACAGCCAGTCATCCTGCTCTGGAATAGTTAGCAATTCATCAAAAGAGATCCTCTCTTTTCAGTTTCTACCAAGATATCTGGAGATCCAGACCCTGCATCAAGTAAGCACAGATAATTTTCATATAATGGATAATCCTCAGTAGATGCATTTGTATATTGTACACCTAGAGTCCAAGTCTTTTAAGTGTTTAATTTACCCACAGGAAAATGTTGAGAAAAGGAATCGTGCTAGAGGCCCAAAGTTTAAGTGAGATAGTGAAATATAGGTAGCATTTGATTATAAAAACCCAAAAAAAAAAAAAAGAAAAAAAAAAAAAAAATGGACAGCATGGTACAGAGAATAATAGATAATACAATTTTCTTATACCATGTTTTGTATGCATGATATTACAAAATTGTTGTTAAGATATTTTATTTTTGTCCATTCCAAGAATTTGTACCATTAAATAAATGGGACAAAAATTTTGGCATTGACCAGTACCATGAAGAGAGTTTTGTTCAATCTTAAGTACATTTTGCAAACCAAATATGGTATAATGACTTTTTTCCAATGTAGTACCATGAAAAATTGCACAACCAAATGTTACTATAAAAGATTAACTTTAATGGCTAGTGAAATGCCACAAATGAATAAATTTGCATGCAACAATGGTTGCCATTCTATAGATGAAAACATCTGCTCACTGTCTCATACACTCCCCATATTCTGCCTCCTACCCTTGATATGAACATGTCCCTCTCAGAAGGATATCTTGTCTCAATAAACAATAAAAACCAACAATGCAGAAACTAAAATCTTCATGTAACCATGGGATCATACCAGAAAGTAATAATCCTACAGGAAATTTGTGTTGTTAACTCACAAAATTTGTCATGAGTTCAAGACGCATTGCACTTGCTCTCACAAAATATAGAATATTAGCAATTACCTCATGCCAAGTCTCTTATTCAAGCTTCATTCCATAAATTAGCAGCATAGGCAGTTGTAGTTGATTCCACACAGTCATAAAGAAGCAACCTGAAATATCCCAGATCTAAGATGTATAACAAAAAAAAACCTGAGATAATAGTCATTATAGTTCCATGAATTAATAACCTGTAAATCGAGAATTCTAAATTTTAAATTGGAAGCTAGCTGGCTTATTTCATGTGCACAATTATTCTATTTCACACACCAACATAAGGATCCACTATACTCAAAAAATTTTTTACTTTACCCAAAAACACATACATAATGAGCAGAAACAGGGTATGGGAAATACAATCTGGGAAATTGTATTTAGGGAAAAATCCTAGAAATTACAAGACGAACCCTAATTTGACGCAAAAGTTCAAAGTGAGACTAGCTAAAGCTTCTTATATGAACATGCATGATCAGTCAAATTGACGTGGGAATTCAAGTTAAAATCATGAATAACTACATGCTGTCAAATAATCTCATATACATTAAAAACATTGCCCATTAAACAAAAAATGGGATATTGGGTAATTTGCTAATGAAGACAAGAAGAAGCATGTGACGTGAATACCAGATGAGCATCCAAGGAGGTGATATTTCCATCAAGGTATCAATCCAGCTGAATATCAGTTATAAACCATATTTTTCCATCCATGGTTTTTGCATATTCCCAGGCAGCAGTTTCATTGAACTTGGCTCGCATATCAGATGCAAAGGGAGTAATGCAATGTGGGGATCAGAGTTATCTTGTTCAGCTCAAAGTCCCACCATTCATCCCAAGGCAAAATAGCAATAATATCTTCGCCCTACAGAAGAAAGAATACCACTTAGAAAGACATGAACCATCCACAAGTTGAAAAATTACGGATTAAATAATACAAATTAATCTATCAAGGAAACAATTTGCAACCAAACACACAAAACAATTAACAGTAAAATCGACCAACATGTGCCCATCCCATGGCCACAATTTCACACAAACTAAAGTGTTCTTGATGAACGACACTGTAGCCTGTATATGGTTTCAATTAATGCTCCACAACCATGCATGTTTAGCTATTTTCTTCTATGTTCAACTATTTTGACCAGCATAACTGGGAATTCAAACTCATGAACAAGGCTTTTGCACAAATTTTTGATGACATGAAAGGGAAATAAACAAATACAAAAAATGAAATGCCTCAGAAGAAATAGGCAAAAGAGTTATCCTTGCCAAAGATTCATGTCAACTACTGTAAGGCTTTCACAAACTGAAGTGCAGGAATCATACCTGTTCATTCTCATGTCCTGATTCACCAACCCAGAGCTTTCCTTCAGAATCCCTTAAACAAACTGCCGAATGACCAGCATAAGATCCGCTAACCCACTTCTCTAGAGTCTCAAAACCACCCCAACGTCCACGAATCTTTGATACTGCAAGGAGATCACCAGAGTGAATATCACAACGCTGATATTCGTTACCCATGGTTCGGACGTTTTTTAAAAGTAGCTCCCATGTGCTTCTCAAGAAAGCCTAGGTTAGCATTCTCTCCCATCCTGTATTCGTAAACAAAGGAAGACATCCCACAATGCCTCCAGTGTTCCCAGCATACCTGCTTGCATGAGGAAGATTGAAACTCCCCTGTTTTTCACCTAAATTAACAAATTAACAGTAATTATAGAGCATAAATATTCATCAAAAGACTCGTGATAAGTGACAATGAGCAGAAAGTTACATATTCATATTCTGCTTTTCCTTCCCACTCCTTGAATTCAAGTGTGTGCTCCCGCGATAGAAAATAGTAATCCCATGTAACTCGGTATGGAGTTGCAAAGACATAAAGATCCATACAGGTCCAACTGTGGGCTTTGTTGACCTGGAGGGAAAGCATGAGCAAGAAGATTATTTTTGACTTGGATACATCAGATTTATGCATGAGGGAAACACAAGATCTCATAAAACAATTTAGAAAAGCTGCACGTCAGAGACCATGAAAACCTCAAGAGACAAAGACAAACTAGCAATTAAGCTCAAGAATAAAGCCTCAGCAAATAGAAACAGCACTATCTGAGAAATCTCATTACCACTAAACCAAAGACAAAGATTAGGCTTACAAAATACTCTACAATAGAATCTCATTGAATGTAAATTAAAGAAGATTAAAAGGGGAGGAAAAAAAAATTATGGACAAAGAACTGCATAACAAAATGATAAAGTTACCTACAAAACAATATCTCAAGCTGTTCTGGAGCTCCTATGAAGCAAAAGAGACACACACCAAAAGATAGCACGAGGGAAGTTTCAGACACTATTGAAACCTTTGAGCGTTTGAGGTTAATTAGGGAACTTCTATTGTCCTGTGCCCATCATTTAACCATTTGAACATATTAAGCATTTCATTGGTCGGATCACAGTTGTGTATAAATTCGATCCTTCAATAACTTTGTATAAATTCGATCCTTCAATAACTTACTCATATAATTATAGAATTTTCAGCTTAGCTAATAACGTGTCATGACATCAAAAGTTCGTTGCAACCATAAGAAACTAATCAACTTAAGTAATAACTACTTATCCGAAAAGAATAGCTAAAAAAAGGATACATCAACTTTAACCGCGAGCAAGTGCATTGAGAATTGGTTATTTAGCAAACTAACTAAACTAAACTGAACTAATAACTACTTAACAGAAAACCAAACAAATTCAATAAAATCCTACAAGGATTACACGAGAATAATAAATGTAATCAATTAACTTCAGAGCTCCGAAGTGCGTGAATTCATACTTACAAACACCTAAATCACTCCAAAACCCAAACGAATGAAAATTCCAAACCCTAGCATATGAAAATTCAAATTTTTTTCAAAAATCTTTCTGTCCACCATACCTTGATATGAAGCGTACCGCCACCGAATTCACTACCGGAATTATTATGGAACTCCATCCAAGCCGTGTTGTTGTAAAAGCAGGCGCCTTTCCAACCAAGGGTGCGATTGGGAGAAGAAGAAGCGGCACCTACAAAAGTAGGGAGAAGATCGACGGGACCGTTGTTGAGGTAGTTGAGGATAGGCCATGAGAATTGGCGTGGAAGGAGAGGAAGGACGTCCTGAGGGTGGAATGGTAGTTTTGGAGACGAAGAAGAAGTGTGTGTGAGACAGGAGGAGAAGAAGAAGAAGATGGAGAGCAAGAAGGAGGAGGAAGGAAGTGAAGCCATTGGAGAGAGAGATGGATGGATATGGATGAGGGTTTGGATTGTATGTATATGTGTATGTCCATGCAATGAGGAATTGGAATTTGGAATTACTTGGAAGCCATTTTAGGACGTAACTACAGTTACCATTTTTTCAGGCGAACCGGAACAGGAGAGAGTGTCGAGATAGAGACAGAAAGCCTTTTTTTTTTTTTGAATTTTTCCATTTTTGTTTTCTTGAAATATTTGTAAATGATTATCTATGAATTTCTGGAGAGATTTTGTATATTTCTTAAACTTAAATAATTAAAAATTTTGAATTTTTATTTTTTAATCTTATCAATTATCGGCCATTTCCACGAATGGGTTGAGGAATCACGGCGTGGATAGTCGAATCAAATCGTATTAAAAATATTTGATTCATACCCTTAATGGATGAACGAGCTTCTAAGGCTTCAAGGTAATGAACTAAATTGTTTTAAATACAGTTTAGTTTGATTTAAATTGATTTTAAAAATATCTTATTATAATTAATATTACTAATAATTTTATAGTGTTTCTACTTAAAAGTTAATGTTTAAATTAAGAAATATTATATAAAACAAAGTTATATAATGTTATATTGCAATAACATTGTATTTTAGGTGACAATTAAAATATGCGGGTCTACTTAAGAGATAAGAGACAAATGTAAAATAAAGGGATTAAATTAAAAATATTGAGATTGAGATGAGAAAAAAGGGTAAATATAGTATAATGACAAATAGCACCTATATTTTGGTTTGAGTTAAAGTGGTTTATTTTGGTTTGACATTTTGAATTGAATTGTGAAATATTTATAACCTCTTGGAACTAAACAAATATACAAAAAACTACATTTTTTGAGTCGATTCGATTTGATGAACAAATCTAAATTTAATGCCATGTACATATCCTTCAGCAATAAGATCTAAAGAACGGTACCCAACTAGAGATAACTTAGAAAAATTTGGCTTAATAAATTTAGAATAGAAATCGTCAGTTCTTTTCACTTTTAGCCTTACTTGATTTTCTTATGTGATATTATCAGGTTTAAATCCCTCTTTCACCTTTGTAATGTTATGTTTGGTACGCATGAATGAAACTCAAAATCACAATTCCATTTCATTTCCATATTTAAATACATCTTTAAAAGCTAGAGTAGGGCTTTAAAAGGAAATTTGATTCCATTTATTAATTGCATATAATATAATGACTCTTTTAGCCTATTGCATATTCATAACTTACATTTATTACTTGAACATTTTCAACAAATACATCCTATAATCATTCCAAATATAAGAATGAATTTGTCATTTCAGAGCCAATCCTAATCCCATTTCAATTCATTCCAATCCATAAGATTATAAATCATTCCGGCATATCAAACATGATATAAGTGGAATCCTGCCTATATTCATTAATTTTGTGTCTCTAAGTACAAAATTAAAATAGAATAAAAAATTCAATTAGTAACCTTGATATTATATTGTTGTATGGACTAAAGGACCAATAATTAAGATATTCCTTTCCTCCTTGCTACCACATATTTGCTCACATGTACGATAGAGTTGATGTAGATGATTAGTGCCTTTTCCGCCACAAAATTGAAAGATGTGCACGGATTGTCCTGTGTATGCAAAAATGAACTACGTGCCCAAAATAATGAATTCTCAGGTCCCTTTTCGAACTAGACCCCACGTCAGCGTGCCACTCGCTAACGGCACTCTAGAGGAATAGATTATAGAGGTAGAATATTGGAATAGTAATACATATATATATTTTTACAGGTAAATAAGAAAAGTTTTATATCTTTTTTATATATTATTTTAAAATAAAATGTGTATACTATTAAAACATACAAATATCTTTTTTAATACACGTGACAAGTAATAATCTAAATATTCATCAACAGAACCCAATTTAAATTAAGTTTCCTGTGGATTTGGATCTTCATTATTTATAGGCCCTCAATTTTTATAAATATAGTGTTTTGAATATTATCATGTGCAATCAACAGTTGTGATAAAAAAAGATAATATTATAAGATTAATAAAAAAAATTAATAATTTTAATGATTAATTTTTAAATTGATGAAAATTAAGAAGTTAAAAATAGAGATTAGATTTTTAATGAGCATATCATAACTTACTTTTGCATTGATTTCTAGCTTTCTCTGGTCTGTTTAACCAAAGGTAAGTTGCTTGTATCTTTAGAAAAAATAATTTTTTGTGAATAATCTTGTAGTCTAATAACAATAATTATAATCATTCAAGTGAAATATATTGGTTCGAATCCGTTCTCCATTATAATCACTGAAAAAAAAAAAAAAAATCGCTTGATCCTCCTTTTGATTACAAGAGAGACTTTCTAACTAGTTTAATATATCGCCCGATGGATAAGATTTTTTATTAAATTTCATTTACAAAAGAAAAGATGACATACTTGAAAAATTCAACGGAATAACCATATTAACAACATATGCTTGTCTATTATCTTAATTATTGCATACATACTATTGTTTGATAAAATAAGTATATTATATATTGTATGATTATTTTTTTTTTACATTTTTTATCTATTATTTATTGATATAATTTCATAAGTTTTTGTTCTAGAAACACGTTATTTAATACAAGAGATGCAATAAGGATTGCAACCTTCAATAAATTGTCATAAAACTACATAACTCTTCTTCTTCGTGATATTTCACTTTTATACTTCACTCCTATATTTTAAAAGATTTAACTTTTTTTAGATAGCAGATTATTAACGGTGAACAGTTTAATACTTCATAAAATTGTAATGTATAAACATTTTATAAAATAAGAAAAGTGATATTATATTTGTAACGATTTATAAACCTATGCGCTTAGCATGTCAATTGTGTAATTTTTTGGGTGAATTCCTTATATTTTTACAAATCAGTATATTCAAATTCAAAATCAAAATCCCTATATGTTGTGTGGTTTCACCTAGTTTATATGAAAATATAATGTGTTAGCTCTTGAAATTGCGAAGCAGGATATCATGTAGCGACAGTCGAATAATATTATATTAAGTCAATAAGTCATATAAAACTTGTAAGCTTCACTATTTACGTTAAGAATATTTGTTTTCGATATATTATTAAAAGTAAAAGAATTACTAGCGATACTGTGTACTGCTTGTCTATTTCACCATATGAGATAAGAAGAAAATTGAATTTATGATTTAATAGGAGTGTAATAGATGAGTAATCACTATTACAATATTCACTTTATATAAAAAAAAAGTAATTATTGAACATCTTATCTTTATTATTTCAAAACAAGTGAATTATAATAAAATTGAAAATAAAACTATTAAGTAACAATTCATATTGATGATACATGAATTACTATTCATTATTTTATATAATAATAATAATAATTCATTATTAATTATCATTCATATCTATTAAATACCATAATAACAGTTTTAAGTAGAATAAAGAGAGAATGAGTAGCTATTTTTTTAAAGAAAATTTTTTTCCCCATAGTCTATCATCTAGTTGAGGTTTTACTGTTAAATCCACTTTAAAAGATTGTTACGTTAAGATAATAAATGATTTGACAGGATCCTTAATAACGCAAGAGAGTAATGTTGCATTAAGAGAATAAATGATTTGATAGGTCTTTTACCAATAAATTTGCTAAATCCGGATGTTTTATATCAAAGGAGGAGGTTGGGGATAAAGAGTAACTGAGTGATGAATGTTTTAGGATATATATGTACACATATGTATATATAATAAGACATACATGATATATAAATTATAAAAGTATACAGTCTACAACTTAAATTATGTTGTAAATGAATCAAATAAAATTTTAAGTTTAAGCTTGATTCATAGTGACATTAAATAAGGTTCTCATTTAAACCCCATTTATTTAAAAAATATTTTTATTTAAATTAAATGATATTAATACCAAACTAGACTTTAAACTTGATTGGAATTTAAGTGGGTTTGGAAATTAATTGAACTAACTATCAAGTTTGGAGTCTTCTTGATAAACTATTTGAGTAACTTAAATTCAAATTCAACACAATGATTCTCTAGTTAAACTTAGTAAATTTCAAACCAAATTTAACTCAATTTACACTCTTTAACAGAATTATAATATATATATATTATACACTGTAAACAAATATTTATAGAAAATAGATATTACATTATAAAATGAAATTCTTCATTTTGTAAGCAAACTAAACCACAAAAACTCTCTTATGTCATCGCATTATGAGAGATACAAACAGAGAGTGACAGAGTGAGAAAGAGAGAGGGAGAAGGTGAGAAAAGACTGCACGAAGATTGCCAATGGTTCCGAAACCCGCACATTCCACACAAGAATATCAATCAAATATGGTCTCAAATTGAATTCACTCAAAACAAACAAGGAATTTTCCTATTGAAACTGCTGAACAGAGAAATTTGTACCATCAAACGTAAGACAAGATGAGAAATAAAACCTTGGTCGTTTCGGTTTCAAATACAAAAAAAAAAAAAAAAAAAGAAAAGAAAAGAAATATAAAGATTTTTCTTTTTCAAAATCCATGTTTTGGCCACCATTTCACAATTTTCTTTTCCAATTAAGGTTTATTTGTTTCATCATATTCTGATTATTTTGGCATTGTATTTTTGTCATTTTTGTAAACAGATGTTTGTGAAGAAATAGGTGTCGATGAAAAACTGACAATTTTACTTATAAACTGATTAAACAAATACAATATAAATATAATACAAATAAGTTATAAATCCAAATTAAATACAAATACAATACAGATAAAAATCCAACAATTCAAAAATGAACTCCTCGCTGCAGGATAAAGTAAAAATTAAACAATACCCTTTGGTCCACTAATATGTAAGCTCTATTGATTAGGATGTTATAATTTAATTATGTACTAAGTAAGAGAATATCTTATTACTATGGCATAAAAAGAAATAAATTTCATATTATTTATCCTAAAACTTTGGCCATTTAATAATTTATTACTACTAAAATTTCTATAGGATTGCAATAGATTGGAAAAAAAAGGTGTCAATGGTCAATTATAGACAATGGGCTCCTCAAGACCGATTCGACCTATCACGTGTTAAGGCTGACACACTAGACCAGGCCCCACCTATTTGACTCATTCTAAGCCTTTGAGAGCACCACTTCCCTTGGCTTGGGAAAATTGATCACTGAAATCATGTGTTAGGCAAACCTCGAGGCAAGTTACCTGGTATGCTCTTTGCAACTGCAACTAGTATCATTGAGAAGGATGATTAAACATAGATTAGTGGTTTAGTCCTTACCTTTAAAAACCACCATCAACTCCCACTACTCCATAATCTTGCAACATGTATAACTGCTAAGAGCTTGTCTCCTATAAATATCTCCCTGTACATTCCATAAAACAAGTATGTTATTTTGATAAATCATATTCTTTTTGATCTTTTCACATTTGAGATGCAACTTGACTTAAATGTCGAAGTGGTATGCTGATCAACCCTTCAACGCAACACTAGCGGTGTTTTGTTTTGCAGGCCTCATGTACAAGCCTAAAAATCCAATCCCAATAATTAGTTCATCCTCTACTGGATTTGAACTAAAGACAAACATATAAAAGATATTTTCAAGCAAAGTAAGGTGAGTGACTTACATTTACTTGTTGCTTGAGCCTGAAATAACTTGAATAAAGGATCCATAAAGAAGGGCAATCTTGTAAAAAATAAAAAGTTAATGTCACGAGTGGAACTAGAACTTTGATAAAATGAGTAATTAGGTACCTAAACTTTGAAATTAATCAATTTAGTATATGAATTTTGGAATTAATTAATTCAATACCTAAAAAAAAAAAAATTTCACGCATGCAAACGATACCTCTGATAAGTTTTTTTAGGTTTTAAATTAATTAATTTCAATTTTTTCCATTTATTAAATTAATTAATTTTAAAGTTCAGGTACTAAATTGATTAATTTCAAATTTTAGGTACATAATTACATATTTTTCTAAAGTTTAAGTACCATTTGTGATATTATCCCAAAAATAAAATATACAGGGGTAAAGAAGTCATTGTACCACAATCTACTATTATATAAATATCATTGTTAAAAAAAAAAAAAACAAATCAAACATCGTTTATTTCTTAGAATATTTCTTTCTATATACAATACTTTTCTTCTCCAACAAAATTTTCTCCAATGTAGGCCCTAAAGGTAAGGCACATCATTCATAACATTGACAATTTAAAATGGAGAACAAGCCATAAAACCTATTGCTCTACCCTTTCAAACATCTTTTTTGTGCTAAGAACATTGGAAATTGTAAGACTCTTGCAAAGTTTCAAGTTATTAACTACGGAGTGAGGATTTTTAGTGTCGTCATTATTAAGGAGTACTAATATCCAATGTTTTTGACTCATAGATGAATGGATGTTGGGGAGTACCTAACATAATATTCATATATTACTATATGTATGTATTGTAAGTTATTGAGTTATCTCTTTGATGCTTGTTCTGCTTGAAGGTTAAAGATAAAAATGAAATGCTTGTTGCATTAGATTTATATGTATACATGTGATTAAGTGACTGCTTGTTTACGCGCATGTGTTTATGGTATACTGATATGATTGTAATCACTCATTAAAATCTATACTATTAAACTATATCTACGATCACTTTTTAGGTAAGTACAACTATCAATTTATAGTATAGCCAATAAGCACAGATGTAAACCCCAAAGTTTTGTAATCAATTTAAAGATTAAACCCTAATTAGAAGTCAACTGGATTTCTAAAGTCAACAAAACCTTAGTTTACCGTAACTGCTTAAATCCAGCATTCCTGTTTAAGAAACCCTAAGAGAGCAAGAAAGAGTTTAGGAGATAGAGTAGTTCGTAATTATCCAAGGAAGCTTAAAAAGATTAGTTTAGTAAAACCGTAACTCGTTTTGAATCCGATCGGACACAGTTCTTGAAAAACGTGTCTTAGGGTTTGGAATAGTAAAAATATTCCGAATATACCGTTAGACTCGTAAAAATATAAGAGTTTCAAAAATATCAATTTCATAATTTTTCGGTAGCTAAAAATATCAGATATCGCTTTTATATGTGTATTTTCTTACTAGCGGTACTTAAATTGTCATGTCTACTTTACATTACACTATTTACTACGATTCTACACTATTTATCTATTTCTACTTTTTCTTATAACCCATGCCTCTATTTCTTACATATTTTCATTTCCAATACAACTTTACATATTTCATATCTTACTTTTAATTAACAAAAAATACAAAAAAAATAAATTTCTCTTCCCTCTACACTACAATGTATGCAGGCCACTCCTCTCCCCTTCCCAATTTGTTTTATTTTTAATTTATTTAATTAACACAAATTATCTCCCACATTTTCCTATAAATACCTCCTCTTACTTTCACTTCTTTCACACCTCTTCTATACTAAAGTTACTCTCTAAAATTTCTATAAGAAGTCTCTCCCAAGAAGTTCTCTTTAGTTTAGTTCTTTTAGATAATATTTCTTCAAGTTTTTTTTATGTTCATTTACTTAGTATGAGCTTAGTGTGTGTTTTCTAAACCATGAAGGTTAAAGAAAGCAACAATAGGTTCATACTTTGTTTTTGTTCATGATCCAGTTTCTTTATGATTACTTTTATATCTAATATATTTTATAACTATATATATCTTTTAGAGCATATAAGCTCATTTGTTTTGTAATTTATTTACTTTCCTTGCAATTTATTTACGTTCATATTGTTCTTAAGACTAGTCTTTCTAGTCTTAGACTTGTCCTCATCAAGTTAAAACATTTTCTTTTTCTTTTTGAGACTAGTCTTTTCTTAGTCCCGGGATACCTTGATGAAGCTAAGGTTTTCAATACTTGATTTATTTCTTTATTAGTTTATTCTTTCAAGTTATTATGTTTCTTTATGTTTACATAACTTTATGATTCATATTCATGCATGAACATAATGGCTTTGTCTTAACAAAAATAAATGAGGAAATGTCTTCCTAAAAATAAAGAATTCTTTTCTAGAAATGAAGAGTAATTTTCTTAAACAAACTTTTTCAAGAAATCTAGAGGAGCTCATAAACATACATATAAAAGAACTTTTTGAAATAAACAAAAGTCTTACTAAAACTTCACTTTTTATCAAGTATTAGAAATTCTTTTCATCAAAATGAAATGATCTCAAGAAACAAAGAATTATTTCTCTAAACATAGAATTGTTATTACTTTCAAAAGAAAAGTTGGAAGCTAAGCTTAGAAAATAAAATCATTCCTTAGGAATTTAAAGAGATTACGAAAATTAAATTTAGGAAAAGAACATACTCATTTGAAATAACTTAAGATATTTTCAAAGCAAAATAAAAAGTAATATTTCAAAAGCTCTCATTTTCAAAAAATATTTAAAAGACTTTACTTTTTATTTGAGACAACTTCATTAAACTTCATACATTTGATATGAGTCAATAAATGTATGTATATACATTTCAAAGGTTTTACAAATTGTTATAATATCTATCTCTTCAATATGAGTTTTGAATAAAAGAAAGAAAACAAGTTTATAAAAATTTATGGTGAACTGTCCGTCACTTTTTCGAAGCCTAAATGACTTAGTTTGATGAAAATAAGTTTAGAAATAGATAGATCTTTTTGAAGAGGTAGAAAACGATATATTATATGCGAAATTCCGAGTTAAAATGAGCAACTTATGGCCATTTTAAGTTGGAATTTCCTCTTATACGATTTTACCACGATTTTGAGAAAGATTTAGAATCTTCAAGAATAGAGATTTCATGAAAGACTCATTTTTGGGTATTTCATCTTGTTTAGGTGGAGAAGGACTCGCAATCACTTTCCCAGAAGATTACTTCGATTAGGATCTACCGACATGGAGTGAGATAATCCTTTACTAAGTTACATTTTCTTGTTTTATGCTTGTAAGTAGTAGCATTAGCAATTAAGAAAAAGATAAATGAATATTGGTTGTGTGACTTGGAATTATGAATGGTTGAATACAAGTTAAGAATATCGAAAGAAGGTTTGATAAATAAATTGTGATTCTTGTATTGATATGATGAAAATTGTATTGATCACCTTTAACTTGAACTAAACATTATTTGGTTAAATATATGTTGAAATTAATTCATGCATATCATAATTGTGAGTCACATTTATTTCACTACTATTCTTCGTGTGGGGAAACGAGGAAATGGTAGTGGTGGCTAGTAGGAACCGAAAAGTCTACATGGTCTAGTAGGAGCCGGGAAGTCTATAGGGCGAGTAGGAGCCGGTAAATCTGCAAATATTGATGGTTGTATGGGCCTATAACCTCCCAACCCTCGACATGGAGGGCGTAAAATCTATTATACACTTGATTTTCGGTTAATCATGTGTATTTTTTTTTTTGTTCATATGTTTGGTGCATTCTCATATTGATTAAATACTTGCTTGAATTATGTGAATGTCTTGTAAATGGAATTATCTCACTAAGCTAGATTTGCTTATACCCTTGTAGCTTTTTGTTACAGTATGATTACCTTTGGTTGGCCCCAAGGAGCCCTGTATGCCAGGTACGAGTTTAAGCTACTAGGAGTTTTTGGGAGAAGCTATATGTATTTAAGTTTTGAACATAGGCTTCTAGGAAAATCTCTATAGTAGGCTTGTGTTATAGTTGTTATTATTTTGAAAGACTTCTAAAGCGGGAAATGCCCCTAAGATGATGTAAGGATATTATTATGAAGATCTTATGTTTATTCATATAAGTTCTTGCTTGCTTTTATTATCTACTTAAATGTAATACCCCTGTGAGTTTCCTACTATCTTGGAAGCATGCCTTGCATGTGACATCGAAGTTCCTGCATGACTAAGGTTGTCAATTATTAGCTTTAATATTATATGCGACGGACTGCCACGTTTAGGGTATCCTCCGGGCGTGACAACAGATATCGTTCTCATGGGATCTTGAATTACTCTTATTTACTTCGTTCTCTACGATCTAACATAAAAATCAATTCAATGTATTAACTATTGATTTCACTATTTACTCCACTATTATCATAATTTAATTACTTTTATCGCAATCACAAGTCAAAGCAATTGGATATTAATCACAAGATCATTAAAACAATCTAGATATTAAATCACCTCTAAGAATTACTATGTTTAATTTTTAAAGATAATTTAATGTCAATTATTAATTACTTAATTCGCAAAATTCTTTTATTAAATTGATATCTCTTTCAAGATTACCAATTCCTAATTCTTGAATCTATCTGTTGAAATATCCCCCTAACTAATATCAATTCAAGAACCACATTAAAGATCTATGAATCTTACATTAGACTAAACTTTAGTTCAATATAATACAAAAGACTTATGTCATCCCATATCTAGTGTTACAATCAAATCTTTCTAAATATGTTAAATCTCTTTATAAAAGCAATCTTTCGATTAACCAATATCAATGACAATCAAGTCCACATTATTAGAATTAAGAAAACTAATGGCTTCATTAAATAGACGTCAATTGGGATTACATAGCAATTCCCATGGTTCTTTAATACCTAAACTAAAATCTCTACTCCTCCATCATAGAACTATAAAGTACAATATACATGAATAAAAACATTAAAGTGAAGAAAGAGTATCTCTTGAAATGACTAAACTTATTCTTGCTTATCTTTCTCTAAACCCTTAGACAAAAATCTAAGTATACAATTGTAAGTAAATTCTGCAATTTGTGTCAATAATGTCTAATCTCTATTTTAGGACCTATTTACATATATAAGAATCCTAGTCAATCCTATAATTTTCAGATAGGAATCAATCTACAAAGATATTCGAAAGGTTAAATAAGCTCCATATAATATCTCAACTCCACAAGCAATATAGGGGTAATTGATATGAACCGTGCATCTTTTTGACCTCTTTTAATGTTGCAATCCAATACAGTACAGGATATACACAGGATCAAGTATTCTCCCATGTTTCATTCTGACTACTTTATAGTTCTCAAAATAGACAAAAGCACGACACAAATATGGGATGTTTAATTACCTCGTAGATCTCTTTTATTCATTCCTTCAGCATCTCTAGAACAGCACAGGTGAAACATGGAGTATTGTAGTTAGTCGTGTCGCTCTTAGGTCTTCACAAAATGGGCATAATATCTTCTTTAGCCATGGACCCTCTTCAACGGAAACACGAGATATGCATGGGATATTATAATTGCTTTTGTTCTTCTTCCTTTTTTTTTTTTTCAAAAGTTCTTCATTTTCTTCCTAAATTTGATTAATCTTATTAATTATTCTTCTTTAACTCATATATCCTTTTCAACATCTTAACATAAAAAATTAACCAAATCAAGCATCAAATCCTTATCAATAATCATAAAATCTATCAATGACATCATAATTTTCCTTCTTAAAAAAAGACAAAAATACACTTATCATATATTGTTTGGGTTCTAGTTCATTTTTTTTTTTATCTTTTGTAGGAACAACTTAGGTACAGGTGGTGAATGTGTATACTTTTGTATTGCTAGTTGCAACCAATTGGTGGGTTTAAGAATATTACTAACATTGAAGTTTCTCCAGATGTGGAATAGAGAACACTGGATGATTTATGGAAAAAAAAAAAAAACAGAGACTTTAGTCATGTGTAATTGATTTGAATGGTAATAGGTGTTTAGTATTTATTGAGTAATATTCTAGTCATAATGTATAAATCTTGTAACATTGTTAAAATGAACTCTCGGAGCCATCTACCAATGGAATTCATATGGAATATGAGATGAGATTTATGGGGTTATTTATGGTGACAAGTATGTGACCTTCCATTATTTAGAATTATAATTACACGAGTAATTTTGGGAGTTATTTATGAAATAACTTGTGAATTTTTAGCAAGTTTTAAGCCTTGATATGTTCATACTCATTACGAACACATGATAAATTAAAAATGACCTTAAATTTAGAGTGTTATAATAACCCGTATGATTTGATGATAAATAGATCGATAAGTTAATTTACTGCTTTGGCTTGCACTTATGTTGAGAGGATTGAGGTGGCAGTCATGGACCCATACTTCCATCGTTTGTTAAGCATAGCTAACCAAGGTGATGTGGCATTAGATTAAGTATTAAATCTTCCATGATCCATAGATGAGCTATTGATTAGTTAATTATCGTGATACAAAGTTAGTTTGCTAAAAATGCTGTAACTAGATCATAATGGTGCCATTATCCTCTGTCTGTTCATTATTTCAACCTGGCTAAGTAATATTTAAATGAAATTGCAATTGTAAAATATTAAGCTTTGCATGTATCGTATACGCTTACATGAATTATGGTTTGGCAAAGTCAAATTATTCTTGTCCCTTCAAGATTATCATAATACCCTTTAGGTTCAACAATAATCTTAACTAATAGTGCCATAACTGTCTAGAATATATTGAAATATTAGATATTGTATATTTACATGGGTTATATCAAGCAATCAATTTATCATATTCTCTCTCTCTCTAAATTTTTTCCTCATATTGTGGCCCATCGCCTTATGTCTATTACAGACATCACACAAACGTTACACATGCTAAAAAGGGATAATTAATTAATATATGGGTCTGTTTGGATAGTCTGTTTTTTATCTTGATCTATATCAAAATGATATGTATAAATATATTTTATGTGCATTTATATTTTATTTTATATTTAATCCATTTGATATTTTCATGAGAATTGTCAATTGTTTTTATTTATATCTATTTCTTGATAAATAGTTTGTTAGAAAAAAATTTGAAAAAAATATCTGTATCTACTCAAGAAAGCTAAAGAAATAGACCCATAATTACGTTTGAGCTTAAAGGAAAAAAATCACTTTATATGATATATATATATATATATATTTAATTTACTAAGTAACATTGGTTGTATATCTTCATAAAACTATCCTTATAACTTGCCTATCTTGATTTTATTTATTATTTAAATATATAAGACGATAGAATCTCCTTGGTTATGCAGCGTCTTTTGGTATAATTATATCAGGTAAATTACGTTAGAAGGTATCAATGTTTCAAGTGGTTAAAAAAAAGAATCAATATTCGGCAAAGTGATTCAAATGAGGTATCAACATTTTATAAAGTTTATTTAAGTAACGCTTAGATTAGTTTTAATTTAGTTTCCTTAATTTTCATTAATAGTCATATATTAATATCTTATTTGACTCACTTTACAAAACGTTGGTACTTTAAGTAAATTAATCTCTAAACGTTGATTTCTCTTGTTAATCACTCAAAATATTGATATCTTAAATGAACTTACACCAAACGATGATACATTTCTATGTAATTTACCCTAATTATATCTTATAGCATTGCTTACAATTACGGATTATAGAAGAAAGAAAAATTGAATAGATGAGATTAAAAAAAAAAATTACTTTCTTTTTCTCTTGTATTATCAACAAGAAATAAAGAAAACACCAATTCAATATTGTTATTCCCTCCTTCCACCCCGTCAAAAAGAAGTAGTAAAAGGAAACGTTTCAATCCTTAAATTCATGGAAAAAAAAAATAATCTCTAAAAATATATCTATCCATATGAACTCATAAAAATTAAAAACAAAAGGTCATTTTCCCATGTTTTTCTTTTGATAACTTATTTATCAAGCTTAGTAGTTTTTCACAGCAATAGGACTCCTCACATAATGCTTCCCATCTGACCAAACCAAACTTCCAAACACAAACTCATCCAACATACCATCTTCCTCGGACGCAATCACCATTGTAAACTCCTTCTCTTCACCAATTTTATCAAACCTTAGCCTTGTAGGTTGAACCATAACGGATACTCCTGCTGGAGCCCTTACATGTGCTACATATGTTCCAGGGGTGCCAACGTTTTTAAGCCTTCTAGTAATGGTGACATTCTCCTCTAGTTGAAGAACTGATATTGAAGGGTAGTTAAAACTTGCTAAATTGAAATTTTTCGCACACCTATAAGGGTATTTTGTGAAGAGTTGAAGCAAGGATTCATTATATCCTCGAGCACATAGGTAGTTCAAGTGGTCATTGACAGTTAAGTCATATACCAGACCAGGATCCATTGCACGGTTAGGCTGCACATGACCAGACCCATAGTAAAATGGATCGGCCTTCCGAATGATGCTGCTAGTATTGGTTTCCTTGTGTTATCCTGTGTTCTTGCTGCACATGGAAAACACATATGGAATCATTTTCAGGTTTTGAAAAGTGAAATTGATATTTTTTTCCTGTTTCAAATCGATGTCTATGTCACATTGCTTGGCTATGTAAGAAACAAATGTTGATACCAGTAGTCATGATTGCGGATCTAATCGCAGCAGGGCTCCACTCGGGGTGAATAGTCTTGAGAAGGCCAACAATTCCAGCAACATGAGGACATGCCATCGATGTTCCTGACAGCGTGCTATATGGTATTCTTCTGTGATCAAAAGCTTGTTCAGTTGGTCCAATCGCTTCACTGAATGCAGCAATTATGCTCACCCCAGGCGCCGTAACATCAGGCTATATAAAACAAAAGGTTTATGTAATTTTTAGTATCGGTTTTATATCATCCGGTATCAACTTCATCTTGGATACAGGGAGAGAAAACAATCCCTTAGTGCCAACAAGTGGACCAACATAAACCACCAACCCAATATAGCTGCATATAATTACCTTTGGAATGTATGGATCAATTGTGTTTGGTCCCCTGGATGAGAATGAGGCCATGAATGGAGCTGGCTTTAAATCCAGTACCGTTCTTTCAGACGTTAGGTGGGCATGAGGAGTTCTAAGGAAGTAATTCTTTGTCAAAATCAGTTCTTCGACCTTGTAAACTATACGTGAAAAAGGAGAGGTTATTACTTGTTGGAGTCAATATAGCAAGTAGGATTTGCCCATCCTTGTAGGAAATATGTGCAGCTGGAAGAACATGAGCATCCGCAATGAGATCATTGCCAGTGGATTCATCATTAGCTAGAAATCCCAACCGCGCCTGCAAGAAGAGCCTGCTGACCCTTGTCAACTCTACCATTTTCACCACGAAGGCAGACCACAATCTTTCCCTTAACCTTCTTCGGATCAAGTGCCCCAGATTTGCAAAGTATGCTGTAATATTGTAAGCGAATTCATGAGGCTGGCAAAATCATCCAAGTTTCTTAACATGTATAATTCACAAGAGAATATTATTGATAAACTTACGCTTTGCTTGGGACCGCATAAGGAAAGCCCGCATCCTGACCATAGATTAAGGGATAGAATTTCTCAGCAGGAAGGCCCTTGGCCGAGAGGCTTTCACCCTGTTAAGGAAACAAACTCACACAAATTAGTGTTTTCAAAGAGAAATAGGTACACACCGCCGACTACCCTCAAAGCTTTTGAAACTACACCAACGCACACTGTTTTCTTAATTTTACACTTATACACCCTGTAATATAATAATGCATATACCAATAAAATCCATAACACACCTTTTGATAAGTTAGTAGTGGTACTAATGCCAGAAGGGCAAATCTTGATTATCCATGTTGAATAGAAAAAGATCATGAAAGATTCAGGTAATTTGTCTAATACACAGGTACCTTGAGGTGCATCTTGTTGCCAAGAGAAACAACAGTAGAAAACTCACGATCTGTTGTGCTTGCAGCAACAGTAAGCAACCAGGGTGCAACATTAGACACCGTACCTGCACCAGGACCCATATTACCAGCCGAAGAAATGACGGAATTCCCTCTTTAATAGCATGGAAAGCTCCAATTGAGACCCCATCATTAAGATATTCAATAGGATCACCGCCAAGCGACATTGAGAGCACATCTACACCATCTGCA
Organism: Combretum micranthum; assembly: GCA_024138025.1. Lineage (NCBI taxonomy): Eukaryota > Viridiplantae > Streptophyta > Magnoliopsida > Myrtales > Combretaceae > Combretum > Combretum micranthum. The sequence goes on along the minus strand of JAMXBD010000754.1, from coordinate 422,481 downwards.
ACTGCAGCATCATATGCAGCAAGGATGTCTGCATCAAAACATTGACTGCCTTTGATCGGTGGCCAGCAGACCTTGTAGGCAGCAACACGGGCTTTAGGACATCCTCCTTTTGCAGTACCATTTCCATGACCAAAAACATTTGCTCCTGGAACAAAAGCACCCCCTGCTGTCGATAAAGTATGGGTTCCATGACCATCCTCATCGCGCGGGGTATAGTGAGATGCATTTACTTTGCCGCCATGTGCTTCATAACCCTTGACGAAATACCTTGCTCCTATCAGCTTCCTACATGGGATTACAAGTTTAAAATTACACTATAAACCTTAACTTTTAAAGCAAAAACTTATTAATGTTCCTTTGAAACAACAAATACTGACTACACCTTACATTGTGTAGGTAGATTGGGAAAACAGGAAAGTAGATAGAGAGGTGGCATTCGAGGTCATCCACCATTTGTAACTAGAAGTTTAACTTCAAAACCATGAACGATTGTAACATAATCATATTATTATCATACACAAAAGGATGGATGTGATTTTGGGTCTTACACAATCATTGCAAAGAAAAAAAATTAAATGAGAAGAGAATTGAACCTATTGCATGAAATTTTATCTTTTATCCCATTTTGACATATTCCTCTCCATTTTGATGGAATTGGACCCATTCCTTCATCATTGAAGCTCTTTGATTCTGGCCAAACACCTACCATAAAAGGGCAAAAGAAATTATCAAAAGCTATCACAGTAAACAGCAAGGTTCTCAAACTTACTATTCTAATCAAATCATATAAAGTATGGAAACTGTAGGATGGTAATGATATAAAATTCTACACCTAATGTCATTTTTCATTAAGAGTTCACATCTAAAAGTTTGCATTTGTTTCAATTAAAGAAAATTTACAAAATCATAATCCCAAAAAATTGTATGAGTTAACTAATGGTTTTAAACAACTATTACAACATACATGCGTTAATAAATACAAAAGAGAACTAAAGTATAATCTGTGTTGTTAGTATTTTTTTTAGTGGTATAGCCAACTAGTAGTAGAATCGAACTCGGTAACTTAAGTATAATGACTAAAGTTGAACGTTATTAGGCCATATGGCCAATGGCTGTGTTGTCAATATTTCATTCTTAGTGTCCTACCAATTTCAAACTTTCTAATGTAATAATGCAAATCATTCAAAAGAACATAAAATGAATCTGTCCAGTAGATATAACCAACAAAAGCAGACATGTAGTGGGAAATAAAGCCTAAGTTAAAAAAAAAAAAAAGGAATCCTAGTAGAAACTCTTCCATATTTCATTTGATTAACATGATGTTATTAGAATTTTAATTAAAGGTACATAAAATATAATCAACTGAAGCACAGTAATATAAAGGGAAGAAAATAAATAAATAAATAAAACGGGTTTGATTAATATAATTAATCCCGTGGAAAATGTTCAATTTTAGCTGATCCGAAAAATCCACCACTTTGGAAAATATATATATTTTTTTTGTCAAAATTGTAATGCACATAATGTTAATTTTTTTCTCAAACATGCACAACATCAAATCATGTTACAAAAGCTCGTGTAACTATGGAATTTTCTTCAGATGAATGATTGTTATAGTGATTTACTCAGCAAAAAAATGGATAATTCGTGCAGAAAATCACAAATCAAATGGAAACATAAGAATAATCATAAACAAAACAAAAATAAAAAAACACTCACCAGTATCTAAATTACCAATAATTACATCTTCACCAAATCTTGCTTTAGTCCAGAGAGATTTTTTAGGAACATGGCCATCTCTTTCTAATCTCAGAAATTCCCATGAATGTGTTGTATGCAGTTTTCTTCCTTTGCTAACAAAAATAGATACAACACCCGGATGCCCTACATATTCCAAAAAATTAGATGAATAAAATCTAATAATTTTCACCAAAGTTGCCATGGAATGAAAGTTTCAGCAGGTGACACATCACGTATGATATAATAACACGTAATTATCCAGTACCCATCACCTAATATATACATGGTGTGTATTGCCTACTGAATCTTTAGGAAAAGTGTTTCAAGCAGCATACTTGCAATCTCGGCGGCCTTGTCTTCTTCAAGATTTGCAGCGAAACCATTAATGGATTGAGTATATGAATAGAAGATGGATTCCTGGGCTAACTCATTGCTGTTTCCACCATGAAGAAAACTGCATGTTTGACCATGGAATATAGATGGAAACTGATAATTTATATATTGTAACATAAACATACCTTCCTAGGAATGATTCTAGTAAATCATAGTGCGAATTTGTGACGCTTTCTATATCCGATGATGTTGGTTGCAGACCATGTGAATGTGACCCAAGTATACTATGTATGGCTGTAGCAAAAATGAAAAGCATGAATCATTTGACCTTTTTGTTTTTTTCCCCAGAAAAACCAAAACTGCGAATTCACCTTTTTGATCGCAAGGGTGTGTGGCTGAAAGAAACATAAAAGTAGAATTGATAAAACAGGATTTGATGAGACTAAAAGATTCATGGTCTTTTCCTTCGTTTTCTTTCTAATTCCTGCCAGAGTCGTCCTGGACCAACTCATGGCTGTTTTTATCATGAAGATGCAGAAGAAACAGAAGAGTTAGCACAAATTAATCAAGAAGAAGAAGATAAAAAAGGAAAACAAAACAAAAAAGAATGAAGAAACTGCTTGTTCAAGCATGAAGCGAAACTGACATTACGTATTGCAACATAAATGATCCTAGTAAATTAGAGAGAAAATTTGTGGTGCTTTTGACTTTTGATATCTACTGCATCAGTTGCAGCTAGGAGCACAAATAAACTAAACCGATTCATAAACTACTCGAGTTTGGATTGATATTTATTCGAGTTTGATTTAAAACTAGTTGAATCAAAATCACATTCAAAATATTCAAATGGTTTATCGAACCGAACTCGAAATTTATATGTTTGGCTCATTTAGACTCGAGAGCCTCATTGAGCTTTTTGAACATAAATATTAATTGAATTCACAACGAATTTAGATATTAATGTTATTTTAATTAGAATTTAAAATATATTTTTTAATAAATAAAGTCTTAACAAACTTAATGAGGTCAAACTTGAGATTATATAATTTTATTTTGAACCAAACTCGAGCTTAAAATATGAAGCTCGATCGAACTCAAACTTTGAAATTTAGCATCAAACTCGAAAAATTCTAACTCGGTACTATACCATCTCGATTTGATTTAATTACAGCCCTAGTTGCAGGCGAAAAGCTTTGGTGGAAAAAAAATTGCCACATATAATATAGGTTTGTTATTTTAAAAATTGTCGTTTAACACATAATCATATTCGTAAAATACAAGTGGTAATTATTTAAAAAACCATCAATTGTTTATGCGTATATATACACATGACATGTATTATTGAATCTTTTTTCCCAATTGTAATATATGATGGACCGTAACAAAAATGAGAATCATTAAATTTTTTCTCTTTTTTTATCTGACAAATGATATCTTTAAAAAAAAAAGGTGGAATTAATTATTTACGAACAAAAATTCCCTTACCTATCATATATACCACTTTTTCAACCTATAACCTATAACTTTTATACATAATCTACCACACTTATAACTTTGTGCAAAATCTAATGGTGAATCTTACATCTTTTCTATAAGTGACTTGATCCAAGTAGGTTGTATGTCATGTATAAAAGTTATAGGTTGTAAGTGACTTAATTCAAGTAGGTCCCCATAAAATATTGCTTAATGTAAAAATTGTGATGCATTGAATAAATTTTCATAGTGCCTCTCATTTTCTTTCAATGATTTCATTTTAATAAAGAATTCTCCCCCAATTGTGGCACGAAAGTTCTACATTTGAAAAAATAATAATAAGTATTGAATTTACGCGCATTTGTTTTGACATTTTTAATCGACGGATTAAGTTCGATATGGTTGGATAAAGAGCTATAATTTCTAAATAATTTTTTCTTTTCTCTACCAAAATTCCTTCTCAAAAAGGAAAATTTTCTAAGTTATCACCGGAAGAAAAGGGCAAAAAGTTCTAAGTCATGTTAGAATGGTAGGATATGTCAAGCTCAATTTCTAACTCAAACTTTCAAAACCCCAATTTGACTTAAACTTAATTGTGTTTAGAAATTTGAAAGTCAACTTTGTTTTAAGTGGTAGTTGGTAAACCCAAATCCAATTTGCTTAAATTTGATTTATCTTAAAAATATTCTAGTTATAATAATATCAATATTCAAATTAGATCCAAATTCAACTAAATTTACTGAAGATTAATTAAATTTGCAACTAGTCAAATTGTATATTACGAAATTCAAACTTTGACTCAAATCTGTAACATCACGACTTACTCAAACTTAAGTTAACTTTGTTACGCCTTTAATCCCGCCACAAACTCAAAAATGTGCACGGATTATCCTATGAACCAAATTTAATTCCGAGGTTCATTTGGAACTTGACCCATGTTGGGAATTGGGATGCCTTTTGAATGGCAACCAAAGTCCCTCTTCATGGGCATATTTCAAACATATATACATATCATATATGCATATTTATAAAAATAATAAATTTATATTAATATTATCTAAATTATAAAATGGTATATTTAATATCGTATGAAATGCCAGTTACTAGAGTGATTTCATTTACATTATCTATAAGGATCCGGCTTACCCTACATAAAAAAAAAAAAAATCAAGCAAGTCAAATCCCTCAGCCACGTATAATATCTTAAGTATTACACACACGGGTATTCTCAAAAAAATATGTTTATGTTGAACATTATTAGCCAATTTTAAATTATGAAATCGTTTAATTAGATTATGAAAATAACTAGATTCGTAGCGGGAAAATAATTTGAAAAAAACATTTCTAACTTCCACTCATACAAAGTGGATCAACTTTTTCAAAAATAAAGCTTTTGAAGCTTATTACAAACATGGGCTTCATAACCAAGCCCTTGAAAAATGTACAAATTTCAAAAGATAAATATGGCTTCTTATACAAAACAAAATAAAAATAATTACAAATAATCCATCGACCTTATCTCACTTCAGTCCTCCTCCTTTAAATCGCCAGGATCACCCATAATCGAAACAACATCATCATCAATAAAACAACACATGGAAAGAAGACAATAACAACAATAATGAGCCGAAGCTAAATACACAGTAACATAACCACATGCGAGATGTCACACATTCTTAATTAATGTAATACAACAACAATAGGTTATTATCTTTGATTAAAGTAAAATGAATAACACCAGAGTACTCATACTCCAATTGCAAGCCTCGGAGAATCTGGACGTCTTGAGTAACAACAGCTGCTCGGTTAAAATAAGCAGTCTGGATACTTATATTTTCTATATCTAACCGAAAAAGAGAAAATAGCCTCATTTAAGGTTCACAGCTGTTACATAGCTTTACTTATCTTAGTTTATAACATCATTTAGTTCAACTAATCCCATAAACGTGAACTAAACCATGTTACTTCACCCCAAGCTTAAGCAAACATTACACCGATACTATTTACCACATTGGCTACCCACTGAGCCACTTATAAATTGCCATTGCATCATGATAGAGGATGGCTTAAGCGCCTAAATACCGTATGCGGCTTCGAATAAGGTTATCATAACCTGGACCAGATTAAAAGATACAAACACTAGCAACACTTATTAATTAAGCCGTCTTTAAGTATTAGTTCATTACGAATGCCTATCCAACAAATAACATCCAAATTACTGTCTACCTTTCATATTTGAAATCCAAATAGAGATAAAGGATATATCTAAGGCCATCTTGGAGGATAAATTAGAGGCAAATATCTGTTAACGGAATTAAATTTATATAAGTATTTAAATTAATTAATCATTTACATCAAACTTATTTTAAAATCCTATTGATCATACACTAATTAGGAATCCCGCCATGGCTGTGAAGATCACTCCATCAAGATACGAATAGTTCTCCATTGTCTTTCGAATTATTTCTTTTCTCTTTCTTTATAGTTGTAGATATACTGATGTTGTTATAAAGGTCTTGAGCCTAATTTTTATCTGGGTTTAACTCTATGGGCTAATGTGACAAGGCTTAGAGAGTCAAGCTTGATTTAATTGGGATGATCATGGGAGAATTGACATGGTAGGCTTCGAGTAGGGCCCGTAGAATAGGTCTACCCAATTCCAACCTTTCTCAAATTAGCTCACACACATTACAAATAAATGCCTTAATGGGCATTGGTTCACAAGGAAGCCCACATCCATATCCACTATGAGAGAGACTCATCTTAGCCGTTGGTCGCCTATCACATCTGACGGACGATATTGACGGTTAGATTCTCTATAAATACCCTTAGTTCTTACCTCATTTAGATAAGCGAAATCTTAGACAAATGCCATCGTGTTGTCGGATTTTCATTTTTGTAAATCAATTACTTAACTCACTCAAGAACGCATATGACATTCGTGCTAACTAGTAAGGTTGGTGCTTTCTAACTCCCTCGCTTGTCACGCGTGTGTTAGAGCCTATTGAGCTTGCTTACTCCTTCTCCCTACATGATTCTCTCCTGATCACCCTTGCACGTGCTGTTTCCCTAAGTCATACATAGCACTATAGTCACACGGCACGTACATGATTGTTGCATTCGGAATCATACTTACACAATACTCATTTATTACAAAAACATTATCAAAACATTCATTTCCCAAGCAAAGCATGCATTTGAAACAACATATTCCCCATATTATCCTTGGTTTATATTAACATATTATTCTAAGTCAATTCCAAGTTAAAACTATATTATCTTTAATCTTAGCCAAGTTGATTAAAGTTAATCAATCTAATTTGTTAGGTTCTCTTAAAATAGGTTTTGATGATAACAAAAGTGTAAAGAGATTACTAATGATTTTATCAAGTGTACAGTTTTAAGTTAAAGAGAAAGAAGAAAAATGAACAATATCAAATTATCCAGAGGGATGTCTAGAAGTTATTACAGAATGTTGTATTAATGAAAATCAAGAATAGGAGTTATCATCTGATATACAGAAGACTATCCAAAAGATATTTAAGAGGGTAAAAATATTAGAAAGATAAAGAATGGAAGTTTTAATAGTTATCTAAAGGACTGTCTAGAGGATTATCCAAAAAGTCATCTATAATTTTTTACAGCAAACAATACTGACGCGGTTTTACTATTCATTAGTCCATTTTCGATCTAATTCATTTCAAATTAGTACAAATAAGTATCTTGAAGGTATAGCTCTGAGAAAATGAGTTTATTTAGGTAATATACTCATTTAGTCCACTTAAGTTAGTTGATATCCAAGGGGATTTAAAGTTTTTCTCAAAGTTTCTCTCTCATCAACGCTAAAAATTTCAAGAAAAATCAGATTAGTTTAAGTAAATGTTACACGAAATTCTCTTTCAAGACAAGCAGATTATCGATATCTATAATTTACAAGATAGAACAAGTCTATCTCTTACCTATATTTATAGGATTTTGTCGAGAATTCAAAAAGAGGATAAGCGTTATCTAGCTTTTAGATTGGATAAAGAAGAAGATTAGATGATGATGATTCACTTATTGATTTTCAAATTTCAAATTAAGAAAAATTTCACCACAAATCTGGAAGCTAATATATAAGAAACGGAAAAAATATTTCTATCTTATCTTCTATCGGTAATTCTTCAAAGAAGGATAAGTCTCATAAGATGTTATGCAAGATATTATTTGAGAAATACAAGGGAAAGCTTATCCACATTTCATAGCAAGAATTTTTGAACGTTGATGACAGTGAATATAATTTTACGAGACAGAATAGAAGAAACACTTACTATTACACTAAAAGAAAAAAAAAAAAGAGAGAGAGAAAAGGAGAACCTTTGTTTCCAAAAAGAACTTTCGAACTGACTTGTGCTTTTTATTGCTTTACTGTAACTTTTACTTTTTAACCCATTTCTTTGTAAAAAGAAGGAGCGTATAGTTGTCTTCTTATTTGTTAGCTTGATTATAAGATTAGACTCTGTAGTATTGATTGTTAGCCTAAGGAATGCTATGAGAATCGAGTAGAGAGGATTATACTATCTTGTAATTTGATTTGATTGGATATAATGGAACAAACCGGTGGGGATTATGGGGTACCGGGTACGAAGCTGGAAGAGTGGACTGACGCACAAGACGGAACCATTATACATTGCTACTTGATTCCCTATCTCTTATCTTTTAAATTTCTACAATTTATTTTTATAATTGTTTAACTTGTTTAACTTGTTCTCATATTTGTAACTGAAGGGGAATAATTTTTAAAAAGCAAAATTTTATGTTTTATTAATAATCAATTCAATCCCTTCTTGATTATTAAAATGGTACCAACATAATTTATTTTAACTCATTCAAGTTCATTTAGTCAAGTCAAAATTAGGTTTATTAATTAAGTTCATTTTATACTTAGCTATAGACACTTAACTAGTAAACACAAGTTTTTAACTTGACTTGGATATATTATAGCTTGAAACAAATAAAATTTAGACATTGATACTTTTAGAATTTTCCAAAACTTAAAGCATAAAAGTTATAGAGCTTTATTTAAGCTTTTCGTAGTATTCTAATCACCTCAATCTGAGCTCTGATGAAAATGTTATGGTCAAATTACAAAACAGTATCATTGTAGGGGTTCCTAGACCCTAGGCCAATAAGGGATATTGCATGCTCGTGCATCACAAAGTTCATTCAAACAAAAGCCTGTAAGGGCAATTACCCACTCGTGATTAATGGATTACAAGGGGTTATGAATTCTCCAATTTTCTTATTGCATTTTATCAACTTATACACATTCTACATCAACCAAAATATCATAAAAGCAGCATACAACTCATTTTTACAACTTTTAACACTTCTATATTCATACTACTTCATCATACATCTCCAAATTACTTCATCAAATCCCTGCTCCATTAATGCATAAGCAAATTAATTCTTTAGTTACATATTTTATCACAAACCCAACTTGTATCTAGCATCAACTTAAACTTATAGATATGTAAAAAACAAATAAATCATAGGAAATAACAATTTATCTTTTAAAGTAATTCAAACTTCTTGATCTTTTTTACTACCACTTCTACTAAGTTTTTGAAGCTATTACATGCATGATCTCCATCTTCTACCTTGTTTTCTAGCTTCATTTAATCTATGATCTTCTTGAAGTTGAGATTTTAAGGTTAAAATTTGAGAAAGAAAAGAGGAGTGAAGAGAAGAAGAAGGAGGAGGTGATAGAACTGAAAAGAAGAAAGAAAAAGAAGGAAAGGAGGAATTGAGGGCAGCCAAAGTCAAATGGAAAAATATAAGGGATAAAGTTAAAAAATAATTTAGGATAGAAGTTTTGAGTTTAAACCTTTCAAATGATTTTATTGACTATGAAAAATAATTGGAAACTAATTTCAGAATTTATAGCATAGAAATTAATAGATGGAATTGAAAATCTAATATAGAAATTCAATTTATAGGAAATTGATATTTAATTTGAGTTCGGATTTAAAACTAATATTTTTAGACAAGCAGTTAGCAGTTGAACTCAAAATTTGTGAACTGGGATTTGGATTAAAGTTTAAGAGTTAGAAATCCACTAAACATTTAAATAACATGTTCAAGAGTTTAGAGATTTAAAATCTCAAATTTCAACTTCAGTCTATTTATCAAATTGATTACATTAATTTATCTAATCATAATTCATCACCTATTTTACCTGCATCATTTAAACTATCTAATTTCAATTTCTAATTTCGATGGAGATTTGAAGTATTCCATTATTCCTGGAAGCTGCAGCTCTTGGTATTACTTAAAGCATAAAGGATTTATGTTATCACATTTCCAGAATGACCCACAGACATGGCATTATGAAAAGATAGCCGTCCTGAGCCCTGACGATAGTTTTTAAACCCGAATACCACCCAAGAATTTCAAATATATTGTACTGGATCGGCATCGCATGTCTTGTGCTAGAATTTTGTTACAGGATCAATATTTAATATACAAGTTTCTAGCTTGTTAAGAGAGAATTCGACCATCTCTTAGTTAGGGCTCGTTAGAAACAACCCTACGATCTTACGATTAAAGGTTCAATTCGAGAGAGAACCTAGGATCTTTTGAACTCAAAAGTTTTGAAATTTTTACTGATAAATATGACTTATCTCTATTCCCTTTATCTGGTTACATATATATAATTACATAAGTAATACAATTATCAAAACTAACTGCAAAGTCCCTAATTTTTCTCATATTATTACACATAACAAACTGTAATAGCCATGCTTTTATTCCCAATATTATATTATATATAAGTGATTTTAGTTGCTTATTAAAATAAATAAATAACATGTATATATTTGAGTAGTGTAGAATAATTATGTTTGCATTAGTATAATAAATACTTAATATTAATTTGCATATTGATGTTGTATATGGAATGAGTAATATTAGATATATGTATATATATTTCAAATGGAGTGTAGCAGATTTTTTTAGGAAAACAAAAGCTAAATAAATGCTTTTATTTTACTTAAATTAATAACATTAATTAATACTAATTAAAAGCTACTTTATGACTTTTGTGGGCTGCCTTGAAAGTCAAACATTGGATAAACATTAAGCCAAAATACCAAATTTCGTCCAAAATCAGACCACCCTCAAACAACCCCTCAAACAAGCACAAAACCCATTATTTTCTCTCCCAAAGCCACCCCAACTTCAAGACCAAGATCCACATCCAAATTCTTGCAAGTTAGCCACCAAAAGATCATTCTAAAGCCTTGAAAACCAAGCCCAAAGATTTGAGGTAAGTTTGAGTTACATTTGATGCAAGTTTCATAGTGTAGAGTTTGTTAAATGTGGATTTGATATGTATATATGTATTGGTGATGTATTGATGAAGGTTTGGGCTACCAATGAAGTATAATATATGCATGTTTAGTATTTGAAGTGTGAGAATGAAGATGGAATGATGTATGAGTGGTGTAGTAAGGTTAAGTGAAGTTGAGTTTGTTGAAAGTTGTATTGATTGGAAGGTAGAGATTAAAGTGAAATGATGTTGTTTAATGAGTTGGAAGTGTATAATAGATGATGTGGAGATCATATATCAAGTTATGGAGAGCTAAGAAAGTGTTTTGGTTGAAGTTAAAAGTGTTAAAGTTGTAAAAATTTTGTGTTCAAAACAGGGGAAGGCGGAAAATTTCATACAGCCCCATATGGAAGGGTGTTTCACTCTCTGATCTTGAAAATGCACTTTCCCTGAGTTGAAACGGCCCTGTATGAGAGGGTGTATGAATTGAAACAGCCTCATATGGAAGGGTGTATCACTCTCGGATGGAAAAGTGCAATTTCCCTGAGTTGAAACGGCCCAATGAGAGGGTGTATGAATTGAAACAGCCTCATATGGAAGGGTGTATCACTCTCGGATGGAAAAGTGCAATTTCCCTGAGTTGAAACGGCCCAATGAGAGGGTGTATGAATTGAAACAGCCTCATATGGAAGGGTGTATCACTCTCGGATGGAAAAGTGCAATTTCACTGGGTTGATACGGCCTTCCAAACGGCCCATATGGGAGGGTGTTTCAATTTCTGATCTCTTCCCTGCTGCGATATTGTTTTGTAATTTGATCATAACTTTTTCATTCGACCTCCGATTGAGGTGATTCAAATTGCGTTGGAAAGCTTAAAAGAGATCTACAACTTTTATGTTTTAAGTCTTCACAAATTTTAAGAGTAACAATGCTTAAATTTTAGTTCTTTTCAACTGATACACTTTTCAAACAAAGTTTAAAACTTATTATTGGTTGTTAAAAGTTCTCCCAAGCTTGATAAATGATCATTTAAATATTTGTTGAGTATTGTATGATAATATATGATATCTGAATGTTATGTGATGATGTTGTAATGATTTATTTGAATTTCTTTGGATGATTGTACTTGAGATTTGATGAATATATATATATATATAACTAAGTGTGAGTTTGTAATGTCTTCTTTTTACAGTGAGTGATTCCCTTTCGGTTATTTCCATTCAATCTCGAGCTAGTACAGGTACGCAGTAACGTGTTTGTTCTTTGCTTAGGATAGGCATATCTTTAATAAATTTTAATATAGAAAAACTTAAACCTTTGTTCGAATTCGATGTCTCTTACGCTATTTAAATCCGTATCTGGCCTAGATGGCAGATCGGTATCCGGTTCGGGGAGTAGCACCTTGCTCAGATTGGGGGCACGGTAGATTAGGCGCTTAGGCCACCCCTGTCTTTTGATAAGACTTTCCTAAGTGGTACGGCGGGTAACTGATGGGGAAAATAGTATCGGAGTAACATTTGCTTAAGCTTAGAATGAAATAATATGATTTAGTTCAAAGGTTTATGGGAACAGTTGGACTAAGTGATGTTATGGACTAAGATAAGTGAAGTTGTGTAACGGCTGTTAACCCTAGATGAAGTTATTTTCTCTTTTATGGATATATCATCTAGGAGATATAAGTGTCCGAACTACTTATATCAACCCCCTGAGCGTCGTGATCGTTACTCAGGACCCCAAATATCCTTATTGTTCGGAGTTTGAACACTCCAGTGATGTTTGACTAATTAAAGATTATCTAATCAATGAATGATTGTCACATTGCATTATAGTTTAAGATCGTGTGAGCCATTACGCATTTGTTTTTGTTACTGTGTACTGGGCCTCTGGCTCACATTTTATCCTTTTCAGGTATGGATGACGAATTCTATACAAGTATGGGATATGGATCGGATTTTGAGGAGTTCTTAGATGATTGGAAGGAGTAGAGACGACCTTGACGTTGATGGAACCCTTATGTAATAGAATAGCTATATGTATATATATGCTTTGAAAACTTATGTATTAGTTAATAGGATTTTTGTTATCTTTTGATATATTTTGTAAATGGCTTGTTTACGAGCCTTGTTTGTAATGTATGTATGTATGTATGTATGTATGTATGTATGTTGTATTATGTACTATTAGTAATAAAATTTATTCTTATAAGACATTTAGGCAAATAACTATACAAATTGATCCTGGATTACAACCTTACATATAATACTGCAGATTATATGTGGTTGGGGAACTGGGTTTGCCTATTTTAAATACAAGGGTAAATCCGGGGCCTTACAGTTGGTATCAGAGCTAATTTGAATAGTTGTTTGCTTAAGATGTTATGGTTTAGACATGACTTGACCCTGGACACAAATAGTTAGACTAGAAAAGAGTTAAGTTTTGTTTAAATGTTTATGTTTGCTTGATTTGTTTATTGCTTGTTCTTTATTTGCTTGTTTATTTATTTTGTCCATATTGCTGTTTGTTTGCTTAATTGTTTGTTATTGCTTGTGAATGAGAATGTGAATGTAAATGTAATGATGATTTAATTTTTATAAATGTGTGTTATAAATGTGTTGTATGTATATTCAAGATGGATAGGTTGAATGGATCTTCTCGTCAGCAATCAGATAGAGAGAATATGCCTCCACCGCCTCAATCATCTTTTATAGCAGCTCCTACTTCTTCTCCTATTGCTAGTACTGAAGCTAATCCATCACCAGCATCAGCCTCAGCTTCACAAGTTCCTCCACTGAATCAGTTTCCCCCGCCTCCTCCAATCCCGACCTTTCCACCGGTGTCTCAAGAGACTATGGACAACCCGGCATCAATGTATGGCATATTTAGGGATATGATGGCTATGATGCAACAATGTCAAGTGATGATGTATCAACAACAGCAACAATTCATGCAACAAAGCAATCAGCAAGGAATGAGACAAAATGAAAACTTACCAGCTAATGATCAAGCTACTCAGATGAAGTTACATGATTTCAGCAAATTGGTTCCCAATTTTGATGGAACAAGTACCGACCCGACTATAGCCGAAAGTTGGATCGAAGAGTTAGAGAAGACTTTTTCTGCCTGTGATACTCCCGAAGAGAAGAAAGTGGATTTGGCTGTATTTATGATGAAAAAGGAAGCCTACAATTGGTGGAGATTAGCTAGCGGGAATTTGCAAGTGCCTATCTCTTGGACGACTTTCAAGGATACTTTCTTTGCTAAGTATTTTTCGAATTCAGTAAGAGAAAGAATGATAGCCGATTGGTTGAACCTTAGGCAAGGAAGTAAATCAGTTGATGAATATTATGCTGAGTTTTGTCGACTACTACGCTTTGCAGGAGGAGATTATAGAGACGAAAGAATGAAGATTCAAAAGTTTCAAAATGGGCTGAATGAGGAGATACAAGGGGAGGTTCGAAAGTTTGAATTGATTACTCTAGCCAATACTGTTGCCAAGGCTTTGTTAGTAGAACAGATTCAAAATGACAGTCAAGTCAGGAGAGCCAAAAGAGCTGCATTTCTAGGAAAAAGGCCTTCACCGACTTCTTCTTATAGTAGTTATCAAGGCATGGGCAGAGGATCAAACTACCAAGGAAAAGGAAAGAAACCATATTTGGGAAAGAAGACATTCAAAGCTCCTACTCCTATATTTGAGAAAAAGTGCTTTCGGTGCTATGGACCCCATGATATATCTGAATGTAAGTGGACACCTGGTGCATGTTTCACATGTGGACAAGTGGGACATATATCTTCTGAGTGCAAGAATCCGAAGTTGCCACCAATATTTTGTGCCTATTGCAAGCAAAGGGGTCATCACATTTCTAATTGTAAGGACCGCCCCAACAAACAAGGTGGAATTAATTTAGAGAAGGGAAAGGTGAATGCTCGAGTCTTTGCCTTGCAAAAAGTTGAAGATACTCCCTCTGTAGACACTTTGGCAGGTACTTTGAATGTTTCCAATAGAAATGCATATGTATTGATTGATACGGGAGCAACACATGCATGCATATCTGAGAATTTCATGAATGAATGTAAGCTTGTTCCTAAGATCTTGAATGATCGCGTGATGTGTATAAATACTCCTTTGATGGTTGAGACTAGACAACCATGTATATGTAGAAATGTGAATGTTTTAATTTCCAGTGTGAGCATGCCTGTAGACATGATTGTGCTACCTTTATCTGATTTTGATGTGATTTTGGGAATGAATTGGCTGAATCGATATAAGGTCACAATTGATTGTAGCAAGGCGGAATTAAGTTTTTCTTTGAAAGAGGGAAGGTTTACTTATGTGTTGGAAAGACAAAGGCCTAGGAGTATAAGTTCCATGGAATTGTGGGAAGGATCAGTGGTAGCTACAATGAGTAATGAGGAAGGAGATATCAAGTTAATGCCAGTAGTGAATGAGTTCAATGATGTATTTCCCGAGAAGTTACCCGGTTTGCCTCCGGATAGGGAGATTGAGTTCAGAATTGAAGTTCTACCTGGAACAGTTCCTATCTCCAAAGCTCCATATAGAATGGCACCTACTGAGTTAAGGAATTGAAGTTACAGTTGCAAGAATTACAAGATATCGGTTTTATTAGACCAAGTATATCTCCGTGGGGCGCACCTGTGTTATTTGTGAAGAAAAAGGATGGGAGTTTGCGAATGTGTATTGATTATAGAGAGTTGAATCAAGTCACAATCAAGAATAAATACCTTTGCCAAGGATTGATGATTTATTTGATCAATTGAAAGGAGCTACAGTATTTTCAAAAATTGACTTGAGATCAGGATACCATCAGTTGAGAATCAAGCCTGAAGACATATCAAAGACGGCATTTCGTACAAGATATGGTCATTTCGAATTCCTTGTTATGCCATTTGGGTTGACGAACGCCCCAGCATTCATGGACTTAATGAACCGGATATTCAAGGATTATTTGGATTCATTTGTAATTGTGTTCATTGATGACATTCTGATCTATTCACGGAATCATGAGGAACATAAAGAACATCTTAAGCTTGTCTTGCAAAGACTTCGAGGAAAGAAACTTTATGCCAAATTCAATAAATGTAGTTTCTGGCTTGAGGAAATATCTTTTCTAGGGCATATCATATCTAGAGAAGGTGTAACGGTAGATCCTGAAAAGATTGAAGCTGTGTTGAAGTGGCCAAGGCCAACTAATGTGTCTGAGATAAGAAGTTTTCTAGGTTTAGCAGGATACTATCGAAGATTTGTAGAGGGATTCTCAAAGATAGCATCTCCTTTAACCAAATTGACTCGAAAGCATGCTAAATTTGATTGGAATGACAGTTGTGAACAGAGTTTTCAAGAACTTAAAGAGAGATTGGTATCTGCTCCAATCCTAGCCCTACCTGTTAGTGGGAAAGAGTTTGTGGTGTTTAGTGATGCATCTATTCAAGGGTTAGGTTGTGTACTCATGCAAGATGGGAAAGTTATAGCATATGCCTCAAGACAATTGAAACCACATGAAGAGAACTACCCCGTTCACGATTTGGAATTAGCAGCAGTGATACTAGCATTGAAATTGTGGCGGCATTATCTTTTTGGAGAAAAATGTAAGATATACACCGACCACAAAAGCCTTAAGTACATATTCACTCAGAAGGAACTTAATATGAGACAGAGGAGATGGCTTGAGTTAATAAAGGACTATGATGTAGAGATCTTGTATCATCCGGTAAAGCGAATGTGGTAGCAGACGCGCTCAGTAGGAAGAAGCAAATTGATATTGCAACCTTGGTTATAAGTCAGAAGGAAATTCGTGAAGAGTTGAGAAAGATGGAAATTGAAGTGACAGTGGAAAATGTTGATTTGATGCTTGCTCAATTATCTTTGCAACCTACAATCTTGGAAAGAATTAAACAAAGTCAGAAAGAGGATCCAGAAAGTGAGAAGTTGACATTAGCTATAAAAGGAGGAAAGAGAAAAGAGTTGAGATTAGATGAAGAGGATGTAATAAGACATGGAAATAGGATCTTTGTGCCAAGGATACATGGTTTGAGAGAAGATATTCTGAAAGAAGCACATTCCTCATTATATTCTGTTCATCCCGGGAGTACAAAATGTACAAGGACTTGAAGAAGTGTTATTGGTGGGAAGGAATGAAGAGAAATGTAGCTGATTATGTTTCAAAGTGTCTGACCTGTCAGCAAGTTAAGATAGAGCATCAAAGGCCGGAGGAGAACTGCAACCCTTACCTATTCCGAGTGGAAATGGGAAGATATCACTATGGATTTTGTATCGGCTCTACCAAGAACCATTGCAAAGCATGAGGTCATATGGGTAATTGTGGACAGATTAACGAAGTCGGCTCATTTCATACCTTTACGAGTCGGGGATTCCTTAGAGAAAATGGCACATGTGTATATCAAGGAAATCGTAAGGCTTCACGGTATACCAAGAACAATCACTTCTGATCGAGATACGAGATTTGTTAGTAGATTTTGGAAGAGCTTACACATAGCACTTGGTACCCAGCTTCAGTTCAGTACTGCTTTTCATCCTCAAACAGATGGGCAATCTGAGAGAACGATCCAGATATTAGAAGACATGCTAAGAGCTTGTGTATTAGATTTTGGAGGGCGATGGGACGATCACTTGCCATTGATTGAATTCGCCTATAACAACGGTTATCAGTCTTCTATTCAGATGGCACCATATGAAGCTCTGTATGGAAGGAAATGCCGATCACCTTTACATTGGGACGATGTAGGAGAAAGAGCACTAATTGGTCCGGAATTGGTTCAACAAGCTATTGACAAGATTCAAGTGGTTAAGCAAAGAATGAAAGTTGCACAAGATAGATACAAAAGTTATACGGATAAGAGACGAAGACCTCTCGAGTTTGAAGTGGGTGAGCACGTATTTCTCCGGATATCACCAACAAAAGGAGTGTTTCGGTTTGGAGTCAAAGGAAAGTTGAACCCGAGATATATCGGTCCTTATGAAGTGTTGGAAAGGATTGGTCCTCTAGCTTACAGATTAGCACTACCACCGCATTTATCCGAAGTACATGATGTATTCCATGTTTCTCAATTGCGAAAATGTGTCTCGAATCCGAATGCAATTATCAGTGTTAATCAGCCACAAGTCTTGCCAAATTTAACAACAAGTGAGAAGCCTATTAAAATCTTGGGTAGAGTTGATAAAGTGTTAAGAAGAAAGGTGATTCCAATGGTGAAAGTGCAATGGAGTGGACAAGAAGATAGAGAAGCTACTTGGGAAGTGGAGAGTGAGATGAGAATATTGTATCCCGAGCTATTTGAGTAGTAAGGTAAGCTAAGTTTCGAGGACGAAACTTCTTGAAGGAGGGAAGGATGTAATAGCCATGCTTTTATTCCCAATATCATATTATATATAAGTGATTATAGTTGCTTATTAAAATAAATAAATAACATGTATATATTTGAGTAGTGTAGAATAATTATGTTTGCATTAGTATAATAAATACTTAATATTAATTTGCATATTGATGTTGTATATGGAATGAGTAATATTAGATATATGTATATATATTTCAAATGGAGTGTAGCAGATTTTTTAGGAAAACAAAAGCTAAATAAATGCTTTTATTTTACTTAAATTAATAACATTAATTAATACTAATTAAAAGCTACTTTATGACTTTTATGGGCTGCCTTAAAAGTCAAACATTGGATAAACATTAAGCCAAAATATCCAAATTTCGTCCAAAATCAGACCACTCTCAAAACAACCCCTCAAACAAGCACAAAACCCATTATTTTCTCTCCCAAAGCCACCCCAACTTCAAGACCAAGATCCACATCCAAATTCTTGCAAGTTGGCCACCAAAAGATCATTCTAAAGCCTTGAAAACCAAGCCCAAAGATTTGAGGTAAGTTTGAGTTACATTTGATGCAAGTTTCATAGTGTAGAGTTTGTTAAATGTGGATTTGATATGTATATATGTATTGGTGATGTATTGATGAAGGTTTGGGCTACCAATGAAGTATAATATATGCATGTTTAGTATTTGAAGTGTGAGAATGAAGATGGAATGATGTATGAGTGGTGTAGTAAGGGTTAAGTGAAGTTGAGTTTGTTGAAAGTTGTATTGATTGGAAGGTAGAGATTAAAGTGAAATGATGTTGTTTAATGAGTTGGAAATGTATAATAGATGATGTGGAGATCATATATCAAGTTATGGAGAGCTAAGAAAGTGTTTTGGTTGAAGTTAAAAGTGTTAAAGTTGTAAAAATTTTGTGTTCAAAACAGGGAAGGCGGAAAATTTCATACAGCCCCATATGGAAGGGTGTTTCACTCTCTGATCTTGAAAATGCACTTTCCCTGAGTTGAAACAGCCCTGTATGAGAGGGTGTATGAATTGAAACAGCCTCATATGGAAGGGTGTATCACTCTCGGATGGAAAAGTGCAATTTCCCTGAGTTGAAACGGCCCAATATGAGAGGGTGTATGAATTGAAAAGCCTCATATGGAAGGGTGTATCACTCTCGGATGGAAAAGTGCAATTTCCCTAAGTTGAAACGGCCCAATATGAGAGGGTGTATGAATTGAAACAGCCTCATATGGAAGGGTGTATCACTCTTGGATGGAAAAGTGCAATTTCACTGGGTTGATACGGCCTTCCAAACGGCCCATATGGGAGGGTGTTTCAATTTCTGATCTCTTCCCTGCTGCGATATTGTTTTGTAATTTGATCATAACTTTTTCATTCGACCTCCGATTGAGGTGATTCAAATTGCGTTGGAAAGCTTAAAAAGAGATCTACAACTTTTATGTTTTAAGTCTTCACAAATTTTAAGAGTAACAATGCTTAAATTTTAGTTCTTTTCAACTGATACACTTTTCAAACAAAGTTTAAAACTTATTATTGGTTGTTAAAAGTTCTCCCAAGCTTGATAAATGATCATTTAAATATTTGTTGAGTATTGTATGATAATATATGATATCTGAATGTTATGTGATGATGTTGTAATGATTTATTTGAATTTCTTTGGATGATTGTACTTGAGATTTGATGAATATATGTATATACTAGAACTAAGTGTGAGTTTGTAATATCTTCTTTTTACAGTGAGTGATTCCCTTTCGGTTATTCCCATTGAATCTCGAGCTAGTACAGGTACGCAGTAACGTGTTTGTTCTTTGCTTAGGATAGGCATATCTTTAATAAATTTTAATATAGAAAAACTTAAACCTTTGTTCGAATTCGATGTCCCTTACGCTATTTAAATCTGTATCTGGCCTAGATGGCAGATCGGTATCCGGTTCGGGGAGTAGCACCTTGCTCAGATTGGGGGCACGGTAGATTAGGCGCTTAGGCCACCCCTGTCTTTTGATAAGACTTTCCTAAGTGGTACGGCGGGTAACTGATGGGGAAAATAGTACCGGAGTAACATTTACTTAAGCTTAGAATGAAATAATATGATTTAGTTCAAAGGTTTATGGGAACAGTTGGACTAAGTGATGTTATGGACTAAGATAAGTGAAGTTGTGTAACGGCTGTTAACCCTAGATGAAGTTATTTTCTCTTTTATGGATATATCATCTAGGAGATATAAGTGTCCGAACTACTTATATCAACCCCCTGAGCGTCGTGATCGTTACTCAGGACCCCAAATATCCTTATTGTTCGGAGTTTGAACACTCCAGTGATGTTTGACTAATTAAAGATTATCTAATCAATGAATGATTGTCACATTGCATTATAGTTTAAGATCGTGTGAGCCATTACGCATTTGTTTTTGTTACTGTGTACTGGGCCTCTGGCTCACATTTTATCCTTTTCAGGTATGGATGACGAATTCTATACAAGTATGGGATATGGATCGGATTTTGAGGAGTTCTTAGATGATTGGAAGGAGTAGAGACGACCTTGACGTTGATGGAACCCTTATGTAATAGAATAGCTATATGTATATATATGCTTTGAAAACTTATGTATTAGTTAATAGGATTTTTGTTATCTTTTGATATATTTTGTAAATGGCTTGTTTACGAGCCTTGTTTGTAATGTATGTATGTATGTATGTATGTATTATGTACTATTAGTAATAAAATTTATTCTTATAAGACATTTAGGCAAATAACTATACAAATTGATCCTGGATTACAACCTTACATATAATACTGCAGATTATATGTGGTTGGGGAACTGGGTTGCCTATTTTAAATACAAGGGTAAATCCGGGGCCTTACACAAACATATATAATTTTTTTCTAACAGTTGACCTTTGTATGACGGACACATGTCCTAGCTTTTATCCATCACAACACACAAATTAAAACACATGCACAAAGCACTGTTCGCGCACTTCACACAATGGATATAACAAATTCAGTTAAAACAGGCAACGGATCTTCCTTAAGACACTGCTGAATGAGCAACTTTTATCACTCAAAATGAAAGGCAAGGTTCAGAAACACGAGCTTGGGTGTTTCAGTTTCAATTAGGAAAGTGATAACAAGGCCCCATTAAATAAGGGATTGTGCAAAATTCATGATCCAGCCATCGTTTGTTGATGAATTCTATCTTGCTGAATGTAACAGCCAATTCCAATTATTTTAAATGAAAGATACAGGGTTTCAACTTTGTTTAACCAGTAAAGCTGTCCTCTCAAGAATCGATTCCTACTGAAGAAGAAATGGAGGATACACAAGGGAACCAGTACCTTCGCCTTCCATCTCTATGCCCATCATCAATCATTGCAAATCCTTCCTGCCAGAGTCAACATGGATTATGAGCCCAAAGACTTCATCACTTTTGTAAATAGAAAATGCAGAACAGCTTATATGGAGAAATGAAGTCACCTTTAACAAAGTATCAAGGGCATCCATAGCGCGACCAGATGTCCACGATAACCGTTTCTCCAACTCATCTACAGTCACAAATCCTTGAGCCTAAGACCACAGAAAGTGCATCAATGAGATAGAATATCAATATTCACCTTACTCAAAATTATAGCAACAGAAGAAGGCAAATGTCAAGAATGTGCTTTCCCTTATCAATTAATAAAAATAACTATGAAATCTTATGACACTAGTTCCTTGGTTAAGATTAAAAAAAAAAAAAAAAAAGGGATCCTGTGTAATGCTGAACCATTGTCCGCAGAAAAAGAAATTAACATAAAGGATTGCAGATATGCAATGAAGGGCATCATAAAGTCATCAAATGCGTAAGATCTATTTTTGGATTGGACGATAAAGAAATGGACAAAAGCTTGAAAGAGAAATAAAGATCAATACCTGAGCAAGCTCTATAATCTCATTATGGTCCTTGTTCAATTCAGTTGGGACAGATCGGACAAGTTTTTTCTTCCCAACGGATATCACCTCGTAACCACTACCTAACACCTGGCAATTACATGATATAAATATATAAATCATCTTGAAAGACCAATCTACAATGCTATGGACGCACAGGAGGGGAAAAACTGAAACCAAAGGCACTAAACATCTCCTATCACAATGCGGATAGTGGAAATGCACCTGCGGTAATCACCCTCTCTGAAAATTCAGAACCACACCTAAACTTTCAATAACAAGTTGGGAATTCTTTCATTATCCGATCTAATAAAACCAGAAGCAAGTAGAAAAGGGTCTGGCTTCTAAGATTAAGAAGATGAAGCCAACAGATTACAAGTAATTAATGTAATTCATTCTTATTAAAATATGAAGGCAATCAATGCATGTAAAATTTGACAACTTATATAGCTCCCTGTCAGACATGGATAGATTTTTTTTTTCTTTTGTATATGGTATGCAAACTTGTCTTCTATAGTAGATTTCAGGAACTCCTATGACGTGATCAGAAAGAAGAACATCTACCACTTATGTACCATGGTATTGTTACAACATGCAATAAAGCACAAAGGATTCAGGGCGGTACCTTCAGCTTACTGATAGCTCGAAGGCAATCATCTTCAGACAGAGCCTCCCGAGCGTTTTTTCTCTTCTGTCGGAGAAGACTACACAGTTCCTGTAAGTTGATCAAACCTCCATTATGAGGTCTGGTGGCCAAACATATTTCTACAATTTGCACCCCTGACTAACCAAACAACCATGTTTCAGCATACTGGCAAACATACCACTCCTGAGCTTTTTTCAGAAGATAAATGATTTAATTTTTTGTTAATTAAGATAAACCATTTAAATAGGCATGATAAGCACAGAAGTCATTAAGTTCCAACGAAAAACATATATATCCATAACCCGTAAACATGGCAAGTCCACATTTTCAAGGTAAAAACTAAAAAGGTCGTGTAAATATAAAATAACATGAGCTGTAAATGATGATTCCAAAGCCTTGCTTTTCAAGCAACCAGGACAAATCATAGTATCAATAGCCTCATTAGAGAATATATGCTTCGTTAAGTTAGTAAGCAGCAAAAATGTGGGAGTTTAAGGATGGAAAAGTTGACGAAAACCAGTCAAAGTAAATCAAATACAGGATTGTGGCCATCATAGGACGAAGTGTGAAATTTGCTGCATCTGCAGAAAGCCACTTAATGACTCCTATCCTATCCTATCCCTAAACCTTCACTAAATCTCTAATTTAAGTACAAAAGTATGCAATCCACTTCTTCAAATACATCTCCTTCATTTTCATGTATAGTATGTTCAAACAGGCATGCTTATTGTCTTTCTGCCATTATTTTGTAAGAAAAGAGCCATCGTCTGTTTGTTAATGTGATGTCATTTTCGTCCTTCCCATCTGTGTATAAAAATTTAAAGATCACGCAAAGTCCAGCCTCTCAAAAGCCTCAAGTCCTAGATGATAGGAAACTAAAGCAAGGCTACGAAAATGATACCAACCAATTTCATAATAGAAGTCTCCAATTCCCAACAGTTCTGCCCAGAAACCTTTATTCGATGCCAAAGGATCTACTCCAACTTTGGCACACATCTCATGGAACTGCGATCTAAATGCAGGATTCTTCTTAATATCATTCTGCACATGAAAATTAAAGCTGCTTCAATATTTGGATATTTTAAATCTTTTAACACCTCACATGTTTCTACTTCAAAGTACATGTAATTACAAAATGCCACAACAAAGTTGCACTTTGTCCACTACAAGACAACAAATGAACTCCGGTACATTTGTCTCACAGATAATTCACAAACTATAAAATTAAGAATATGGTTCTCCAATCGAAGAATCTTACACTAGTAAGTGAAAAATTACTGCAAGAATATCATTTTCCAACATCCATTCTCATATTTGCTACCCTCTACCATAGGTTAGCTGCATCATTCTTGATTACAACTGTAATTTTCTAACACTCTAATCCTAAGTTTTCAAAAGAAGCTACAACATCTTCAACCTTTCCATGAAACAAGAACACGCTAAGCTTTAAAGTTCCTGAATACATGGACTCCCTCGAAGTTTCACCTCTGTTAACAATAACCGCAGAGAACATTACAACATCAAACAACATATACACCAGCAATTCAACTCATACAACCAACTGCATCTTTAAACAATAAACAACAAAATTCTTTTGCATTTCAGGGCTTCGATTTCTCCAAATTACTAGATCAGTAATCCAAACTTCATTATATGCATTCCTATTAGGATTGGCCACTAGCGTGAGCAACAATCTCAACGAAATATAACAATATTGGATTGAAATATAACCAGATATTGACCTATAACCAACAAACAGTAACAACTACTAACTTTTTCCACTACAGGACTTCGATTTGTCGAAATCGCGAGTGAGAGAATCTTCGTTGGCAATTACTTGAAATCTACTTAGCGATAAATGCATCGTTTAAGAAAAATACAGGAGAACTCGAAAGCAAAACGCGGAAGTAACAGAGTACCTTGTGTTTACGAGCAAAATCTTCGAGTTGAGATCGGAAAGTCGCAAGCTGCTCTTTCATAAGATCAGCTTTGATCTTCGCTACATTTTCTCCGAGCAATCGGTACTGATCCTGCGAGATAAAGAGAAATTACGAAGATTAACCACAACTTGAAATCTACGAAGAGAAAGAAAAGAGAGGAAGACGAACAAACCCTAGCCTCAGCAGATTTTTGCAAGCCGCCGATCCCCGGTCGTCTTCGCATCGTAATCGGCAATCTTTACTTTGGCTTTGGTGTCTCTTTCCCTTCGAAGCTCTTGGTTTTCACAGAATCGCAGAATTCAAGCTTTTATGAATATATTAGATAATATCGTAGGATCCTATCAGCCATCAGAGTGGCGCAGCGGAAGCGTGGTGGGCCCATAACCCACAGGTCCCAGGATCGAATCCTGGCTCTGATATAAAAGAGAAAGGCTTCCAATCATTTTTTTCCCCGTCTACCTCGTCTTCAGATATTAATGTTTATTTAATATTTTTTAGAAAGCAATTTAACAAAGCAATTTCTTCTAATTTTACTATTATCAAGCAAATTACTTAACCTTTTTTTTTCAAAAAAAAAGAAGAAGTAAGAACTTATGGTAAAAGAAATTATTGTATAAAATAAATAAATAATAATAGGCAATAATTAGCACCCAATTGTTATTATACTTATCTTTTCATTCTTTAATAAATTTTTTTTCCATCAATATAAAACATCTTATTCATTTGTGTATTCTAATATATATAATTTTATGCATTTTGTTTAATATCTTTATTTCTTTTTTTTTTCCACTGTGAACATCTTAGTGGTAGGGAAAATACATATATTTTTCGGTTCTTTTTTTGCCCCTGATGCTTATCTATATTTTGCACTTATCCATACAGATTTGGGGATCTTAGGGTAAAGTTTCAGGATTAGAAATGGTTCAAAATTGTGGCTCTTTAAGATGGAATAAATTCAAGATTTCCTATGTTAGGGATCAAAACGTATTAAAATTTATGTGATTTTGGGATTTGAAAAAAAACTAAGGGTTTCAATGTATCTTATTGTGTTTGTAAAAGGTCTACACCTCATTCACTTTATCATAACTGCAATTTCCTTACAATATTAATCTTTATGAAGAGCAATTACAATATTTAATTAATTGTAATAACAATCTTTATTACAAAAAATATTTAATAGCCATTTTTTACTCAATATGAATGGCAATTTAATGTTGGAATTATCTTTTTTCTAGAATACCCTTATTTGAATAAAAAAAATTAATAAATAAGAATCCTATTATAACCCTATTCATTCTTTAGTATTATTAATTCCATTACAATAATGTGCTAAATTATAATTTAATATCATCAAAGATTACAACCAATGTGATTAAATCAAATTATATTTACAAAACATAAATATCACGATAAGTGCAAGATCATAGCTTAATCACATAGAGCACTCTCCATGAATCTTTGTAATTTTAGCATACTGGATTTTATTATCTTTTCTCAAATCACACACTCTGGTTGCTTAAATGTTAGTGAAAGGGAGTTTATGACTTTATTCATATAGCTTTAGTTGTGTCTACACCAGAAAGTGTTTTAGTAATTTATTTCCCTTTTGATATGTAATTTTTGTGGATTCTTAATTATTGAATTTCCGTTAAACATGATTATAAAGTCACAATTCATATTGTATTCATTTTATTTATTTTTCTACCAAAGTTTATATTTATTCCAAATGCATTTACTTTAGGTGCATACTAATTAGTTAATTATTTACTGAACCTTTGTGATCACCTAGTCTAATGCTCATGGAAATTAAAATTTTCATAATCTCAAAGAGTATTCCATTCTGATACAGTGTGTCAAGCAAAGAGAACTCTAGTATTCTGGCAGAATGAATGAAAAATCCCCATCTAATGCAATTTCTCCAAGAGTTGGACTGAACTTGAATGCACATTAGCTGGTTGCATCTGCTCTGTTACTCCTTATATATTTCCTAAACTCATCTTGCTCCAGAGAAGTTTATACATGTGAAAATTTTCTGAAAAGAAAAACGTCTGCAGTCTATGAATCACATCTACAAAATCTCCTTTGCAGCTCAGCTGTTGCTTGTAATTGCACGATGGGGAAAATTTATATACCTATGTCGTGCATCAACTATTAAGATGATACTCCTGTTGCTTCTTTTGGAATCAAGAATAGAAACACGACTGGAATAAAAGTGCAGACAACTTGAACCAAAATTCCCAGAAGAAGGTTGTCAAAAGAACCAGAAGAGATGTTTAAACTGAAGCTAACCCAGCACCTACAAATGATCCCACTGTGGACCCGAAGTTGTTGATTGACATGAAGAGTGCAAATAGAGTACCCTCAATTCCAGGAGGACACAGCTGTCCGGACAAGATCAAGAATGGCATGAACCTGAAATCGTAGGCGAAGCCCAAATTGTTAAAAGGATATATAACCAGATTCTCAATGCTGGGTAATCATGCATATAAGTAATTTAAGGTCTTAGATTGAAGCTGAAAAGTACGACACGTACTTGAATTGATTGACTGCATCAACAAGAGCAGATCCACCTAAAACCATAACTTTGTCCGATATATCTAATGACTGGTTCAACCGAGAAACTAAGACCACATCCAGTAGGCTTAAGAATGCTATGCCAATATGGGCCATCCTGCATCATATTCATAGATGGAACAAAACAATATCAGGTCAAAAAATGTAGAACAAACACGAATTTTACACACTGCAGAGAGGGGAACGGTTTGGTACTTACAATAGGATCTTTCTCAATTTCATGGTCTTTAAGTATCTATTGTATATAAAGGTCCCAACCATAAGGCCCAACCATCCCACAACACGAGCAGTCCCCAAAAAGGACGCATCGAGCTTTAAGAACTCCGTCTGGTAATAGAACATGACTGTTGAGAGGTTTGGGACAGTGATGTGTGCCAGGAAAAACCACGCCATTGGTCTGGTCATCAATGAACAAGAAGAAAACGTGATAAGCCATTTCAATTATAAAAGGTTCAGAAACCTAAAGAAACAGGTGACAACAGAAAAGTCAATTTTTATAAGTAATAGGTTCACATGGGTCAGAAAAAATCTTGTAGCTGGCATACAAGCGATGTGTGTGTCAAGACAAAACAAAGATGTTAAATGATTCCAGAGAAAAGGACATTTTGAAATACATGACAAACATGCCTACTTGAGATTGATGCAAGTAAATAAAGGATCTCTCTTTTAGCTTACCGCAATATCATCGGCTGTCTAAAAGCCTTGCAGAGACTATAAGAAGCATCCTTCAGAGAGTGGAACCATTTCAAGACCAGCGGACTGCTTTTTTTGACATCTAGGGACTTCTTAGAAGGAGGTGCTTTTTTCTTGCTTTTGTTTTTGCTCTTCTTCCTCCTTTTAGTACTGCCCTTCGATTTTTTAGAAATGAAGCTATCATCATCAAATGAACTACCATTGCCGTTCACCATATGGTCAGAACCAGAATGTTCTTGTGAAGTTTTATTATCTACAGAAAACTCCTTAACCAAACCACATGATAATAATTGCATAACTGGCAGAATGGTAAATAACAAAAAAATGGTTTCTATCCGTAAGTTGGTTAGTGAATATCCTCCAAGAAGACTCCCGCATATTCCTCCAAAAGCCATTGCCAACCAAGACATAGACTGGAGGTCTCCTGCATATGCAGCCCTATAAAAATCCAAAAAGAGAAGCAATATTCAGTTGTAAAAGCATTGCTGCCGGATAAGACAACCAAGGAAACAGAAAATTCAGAAGAAAATGGTGGACAAAAGGTCGAAAAGCAAATTCTATATGACAAGGAAGAAGATGTCTTCTTTTGTTGCGTAATAATTCCTCCCAACATCTTTTCATGAATCAGATGTGTACACAAACAGCCACTAAAAACCTATAATTAATTAAATTAAAAATAAAGCATTTGACTAATTTCTTTCTGGAATTGTTCCCATTTAGATGTTGTATATCCTGGATCCATTCTATGGCATGTACACATCCATCAAGATTTATTATCACCCTTTGAAATGAATGTAATCTGTACATACCATTCCAATCTTACAGCCTCAGCAATCATTGCGTCGATCACGACATCTGCCATGGCTGAGCCAAGGTTTTGTGCAGTTAAGAGGATCATAAGGTACCATGTAGAGCTCCTCAAATACTCATTGAGGCCTAGTATAAGCCATGGCACCAAAGACAACACAGTTGCAATTATCAGGTACGGTATGCGTTTTCTTCCTACAATTGGAATGCAATCTGATAAAATTCTGCAGATAAAAGATGTTGAAGAAATAAGAGACTAATTGTGTATATATTTTGAAGATCATAATTTAAAGTAAGGATCATCCCAGTTTGCAAGCAGAAGGAGGCATAATATTGTGAAATGCATTAAACAATAATACATCATAGTATATATAGCATGTGAACAGAGAGAAGGATATAGATATAAAGGAAGTATCAAAATGGACAGTTCCAAATATGTTAATATGCTATAAGCATACCCATATAATGGTTTTATGCTCCATGGAAAAAATGCCACTGAAAACACAAACTGCGAGGCCGAAGGGGACAACTTGAGTTTATCCTTGAGCTGGTAGGAAACTGCAGTCCATACAAACGATCTGAAGCCCTGCAACCAGATAGTAATTGATGACTAGACGGAACTGAAACAGCTACTAAAAAGGGAATGGGTAATAGGAAGAAGATGGTCCTTTATCCACAGAGGCAAACTTCCATTCATAAACATCATGCAACTCTTGGTCCTCAATATTCAGAAGAAAACAACTGCCCCATGCTCTGGTATGAAACTTAAATATATTATCCAAAGATTGTGGACTTTTTTAGATAATTTCAGAATTTTATCTTTCTATTTTTCATTAAATTAAGTAAAGTCACAAAAATGGGATGATAAACCCAGACCCAAAGATACAAAGTCACAACCTTCTAAGCAAAATAAAAAATACACACACACACACACAAAATCTCAAAGGAAAACAAAAGGCATAGTCACTAGGTCTAGATCGATGTCTATCTTCTTCTCGTTGTTGATGCATAAGACTCTAGAAGTTAGCTTCTGAAAGGCACAGCCAGAAAGCCCAATATCAGACAATTTCAAAATTTGTATTTCTGCAGAATTGGAAAAGCGCAAAAGCTGCGACAACCCAGCTTATGTATTGTCTTAACTGAGCAGTTCACAGTTTAGGATGAGTGATAATGCCTCACATCACCACCTCAAAAAAATTTGTTCAAGCCTTGAAACCTCTAGATATCTCAGCCCAATTACCGTTTTGGAAAAGCACTACATTAATAACTAGAAAGAAAAGGGATCTTATGTGTAACACATGATTGTTGCATCCAATGAGAATCATCCTCCCGTTTGATCTCCCTCAAGGCAAAGACAACCCAGCAGTACCATTTGTTCTGCCTCATCCCTCAATAGTTAGTTAAGCGGATCAAATAATTCAAGATATGTCCAAACCACCATCAGTTTCTCGTAAGCCCAAAACCTTTACCTCCCTTTCTTGAAATGAATCCACAACATACATTGCGTCTTCTTGCTAAGGCATTAGTAAATGTGCATTAGTACCAACATATACACTTACAGGGATATTAACTCGTTCAGTGAAGTACCTGCTTAATCAAGATATGGACACTTCTTATCGTATCCCTCAACTTCCAAAACAACCTAATTACAAAACAAAAATAAACTGCAATCGTGTCAACAAGTGCACTGCTCGTCCCTCAGTCATATAACGCTTAACAATTCAATCCGCATGCACACGCAATGGATCTCACAAAAACTAAAACTGAATTCTAGTCCTAAACCTCAATTCTAAATACTAACAATCACAAGTACACCGTACTTAGGATATCAGGTCTAATGAGCTCGTCTGCGAAATTACTGAAAAGAATATAACAAAAACTCTCAAGCAGTACTCTTCCTTTCTGAAGTTGGCTAAGAGGGTCTTATTTTGCCATTGCTTCCAGCAGTTAAAGACCTAAAAGATTGATCTACATAATTTAAAAACTAAAAGATGTGATCCTCTTTGAGTTTAGAATACCATTTACATAACACAAACTATACATAACCAAAAAGAATTCAAAATGCCGGACCCAGTACATCGGTCTAACCGAATTCAATTACAGAGTAAAATAACTGCTCGACAGAACAATTTTATAAACCACCATCACAAAAATCAAAACTTTCTCAAAAACTAACAGAAACCCATGAAAGTAATCGATACCCAGATTCAGAATCATCATTCAGAACGTGAAAAAGGGATCAAACAAGAAAGAATTACCCCGCCCCCGCCCCCCCAAAAATAGAAAAATCCGAACCTGTGTGAAGTAGATTAAGCAAACAAGCCATAGAAACGCTGCACCAAATGCTGATGTTAACTGTTTCACCCATTGGATCATCCTTTTTTTTTTTTTTCTCTCCCCTTGATTTCACAATCAGCTAAAGTGAAAGAAAAAAGGAATCAGGAAAAGATTGAATCTTTCTCCATTTATATTATTTTCTTCATAGGCTTGTTCTTCTCTTTTTTTTTTTTCCTTCACTTTTGTTAACGAACTACGTTCAACGGTTTAATTTAATTTTTGTCGTTTCGTGTTGACGATTTTGCCCTTTTGGGGTATGATTTGATGACGACGACGGGATTATACGAAGGGGTAATTGCATCAATTCAGTATAAAAGTTCGGGACACATCACTTGGACCTATAGTAGATTGCCACGCGGTAAATAATATTTTTCTCCCTTCCTCTCAGGTGCTTAGTCATATCAGGACTCATGCATGGGTTTTCCATTAATATTCATGAGAAAGGCCAAACAGGGATTTTTTTTTTTTCAATTTAGCCTCTATTTTTCTAAAATAATTTTTAAAATGGTCATGATTTTAAGTTAATTATCAAGATAGTCCATGGAGAAAATTAATTACTAAAAGTGTAAACTTGCATTTCATGCGATTTTTATAAATCGAAAAAAAACTTAATGGATGAAAATCACATATTTCATTTTGATTTTTTTAGCCAATATTGCGTATGAAAGATATTAATTTTTCTAAACCATTTTGGTAATTAATCTTGGCAAAACAATGAGTGAATTTAAAATTCAGATTGTAGGTGTAAATATAATTCTAATTCCTTTTTTTTTTTTTTGAGCTGTCTAATTTAAGTAATTATAATTTATATACTATATAGATTTAAGCACTCTTTATATAATAATGGAGTTGGTATAAAAGATAAAAATAGAAAATTAAAATGTAATGACCTTCTTGCGAAAATAGGATAGGTTATTTTTATTAAAATGTATACTTTTTTTTGGCAGTCATTCACTTTAATAAAATAGATGTTTAGAGAAAATTTTTCGTTACCTTTGTACTTTACTAATTTTATTTCATCGTCCATTTCAGCCGTGATTTATATAATATGTAAACAAAGATCGTGATAACTCTGTTTTGATTTAGTAACTTTATCAAATTGTGGAAAAAATATTTAATCAATTTACTAGTTTAATATTGCTTGAAACCAAGAAATTAGGTTGTTTGAGAAACACTGTTTAATTTTTTTTTTCAATTTTATACTGATATATTAGTTATAAAATAAAATGCATAGTCAAAGATAAGATATAATTTTGGAAATAATATTGACTGTGTCTCAAATCGGACTTTTTATATATTTTCTATTTTATTACCACATGAGATGACGACTTCTTTATATTATTTCCTACGATTAAACTGCTTAATTTGTTTTTTATTAAGATTACAAATGATTTTTAAATTATGGTAAAATATAAAATTAGCTATTTAAATTTTCAAATTGATCAATTTAGTACCTACGAAGGTACTGTAGACATGTACGATAAGTTCTTTCAAATATTAAATTAATCATTTTCAAAATTTAGTACTAAATTAATCAATTTCAAAATTTAAAAATCCCTAATTGTATATTTCATCAAAATTTACATACAATTCATGGCAATAATCTTTTTTTCACTAATAAGTGCATTGATTTTTGAGACTTTTAAGTTTTTATTATGGAGGGCAAGGGAAGCCCAAAAAAAAATTGAATTGTTATTTACGCATAGCTTGATATAGAAAAGGAAAAGCAAGGAAAACAAGGATACTTGATGATAATGATTCCAATTATTGTGCAATTATGATTATGTATCAATAATTATGTATCACGGTTATGTATTAATTTGAACTGTTAAATAGTTACTTAGATATAAAATTTTTTAAACTTTCATTGAGTTACAAATTCATAATAGAAGAGAAACTATTGGTGTTGTTGTATTCAGTAAGTGAAAAAGTCAGGAAAAAGAAGAAGAAGAAGAAGAAGAAGCCTCATTAAGGTTCGTTTAGATTGTCTAATTTTTATCTGTATCTGTATCTGATCTGCAATAATATCTTAGTCGTATTTGATCTGTTTATTGTCGAAATTTCCCCTTTTTTGCTAGGATATTTTCCCGAGATATTATGCTCTGTTTTTGGGTTGAATTTCAGTTGAGATCCTTTCCTGTTTTATTGGGAAATTTGGTTCCGAATGTGGTCCATTTTCAAGCACACGTTCAACCTACATCCCATGCGAGAAATCTCGCATCCACGCTCATCTCACGTTCATTAAACTCTCTAATGGACAAAGTGATATAAAAGGAACGTGGTCTTTCTGTTTAGGATCCCTAAGCTTACTTACTTATTCAAAATACACCATCATATTAAGGGGGTTAGGATTTAGAAACACCAAGTAGAAACTAAAAGAAAAATCAAAGAATAAATTTGGTTCAAACATTTCTTACACTTGTTTTGCAATGGCTAGAGGTATGTGACTCGATCTATTCTCGCTTTCGCTTTTGTCCCTTCTATGCTCATAAGATTTGCTGAACATGTTGAGATGAATTTATAGATATAACATTTATAAGTAAAAATATCTTCTTTTCATCTATCTTTATTTCTTAATAAACATCTATATGAAACCGACCAAAATAAAATGAAACCAACAGACCCCTAACCGCACACATCACGTAAACAATGTAATAACAGAACATATATTTCCAGATCATATATTTCTTTATAACTTACAAGCTTTTGGCAGATACCCATTATACATGGAGAATTACCGATATGGTTCTTTGCAAGATTTTACATGCAGTATGTGGGAAGATCGGCCAGCCGATAGACAAATGGCCGAACAGTGTGGAAGTAGCCTGATGGATGGTTATAACTAAACTTAATACCAGCGCTTCCATCCCCAAGACGAGTGCAATGCTCATGAAAACTGCTGATAGGACGAGCAAGACAAGCATCCCAGCGTTCGCTCTCTGGCATTGTCTCTGCAACTCTATATACACCTTTGGAGTTTGTAAATGCTTGATAGTTCACAACTTCGCCCGATTTTGTTATGCAGAGAACAGCAACCTCAGCACCTGTAGCATAGCATCAAGAATATCTGATGATGATGATACCATGAAGTGCAATCTAGCTGCAGAACTAATAAATCTATCTACAGAGTGGGTTACTAGAATATCTGATAAGATCTATATTGATTCAAATGTTAATGAAAAAAAATTGGTAGGATGCTTGAAAATTAAGACACACGAACAATACAACGATTTGAAATCTACGCACAGACAACAGACTGTTCACAGATTCAAATACATTTAGCACAGCATTGATGCAAGGACAGCTAAAGTATGATAAATCAAGCAATTTCCAAAATTCATCCCACAACCACAGGTACTAAATAGAAAGCACATTTGGATAAGGTCTCCTCAAATTTCCATTCTTTCTCGTCTTAAAATGCTCCTAGTGTGAACTAAAAAGCACCAACTCGTTGCTGCCTCATGTACTTTACAAGAAATGAAACAGTTTCTTATAGATAAGAGCGTTGAGTGTGTAAAAACTTCTTATTTTCATGCAGTAAGTAGATGTATCGGCCGAACTGATATAATTATGTTTAACCACGAGGACTCACTACTTCAGCACATCAATGGCACGTATTTAGAATATTGAAGGTTTGTGGCACAAAATCTCAGAAGAATGATATATTGAAGCTAAACAAATGGTTGATTAGTACAAATGCAAAAGCTTACAGATACTATCTGAGTATTATTAGTGAGATATTGGATTGTTATAACTTCCATCCACTCTTCAATTCAAGCAGCTTGAGAGTTGAGACCCTACAACATTTTTGGTAGGGTAAACTGATGCTCCATTACCAAAAAATATGACAGAAGGGTGCCTTATGGCAATGAGACAATTATTCACTCGTACACAACACCAAACTGAATTCAATCTGCTAGAGTAAGAAACAACCTTTTATTGAACAGCAAAAGGACTGCACAATTAGATATCATCTCAAAGATCATTACTCTGGACATTTTCAAACCACTGAAATAGTAGAACTAAAATGGAGTCCATGTGCTACTTATCGTCGGAACTTCAGAGTTCGTGGAGCATCCATCTTCAGTAGTCGGTACAGCCGCTCAACTAATTCATTAACCAGCCGGAGCACCGAATTAGATCCCGCAATGCTAATGAAACACCAGCATATTCCATAAAATGCTCATTTAGACATTGAAATTTCATTACCCAATGTGAAATTCCTCAAAACAGAATTAAGAATTAACCCACTCACAGCAAGATTACATCTTCAGTAATCAGCAACCAAAACTAATTCCTTAACTGACCCGAACACCGAATTAAATCCCAAGATACTATTGCAACACCAATATATTCCATATTATACTCAATTCAGAAATGAAATCCCATTACCCTACATGAAATTCCCCACAACAGAAGTAAAAGATTTAATCCACACACAGCAAGATAGCATCTTTATTACAAACCAAAACAGAATATCCAATCACAGTGCCAGTATTTCATCATGCTAACATCATAATCCAATGAATACCCATTATAATATCAGTGAAGCTCATCTAAATACAAACAAAGAAGGAACATAAAGATGAAGTCTTGAATATCAATTAGGGTTTAAGAGAGATGGAGAGGGAAGAAAGGGGGAATGACCTTCAAGTACATGGTCTTCAGGTCCGATTGAGGAGTCACCGCAGACATCACAGACTACACGACCACGGATTTCACCAGTCCAACCTTGGACACGGACATGGACACCATTGATACAGAGGAATGTAAGGAACAGATTAATTAAGAGTTTTCTGTCGGTGAACTGCATTTTTTTTTTATTATTATTATTTAGTTATTTGGGTTTCTCTGCGTTTTCAAGGAAAAAAAAGAAGGTGAGGACTGAGGACGGCAGGGAGGCTGATGAACTTCAGGTGAACTGTTTGTTTAAATTTTTTTTTTTTTTTTTTTTCCAGCGGGATCCGAAGTGAAAACGAAAATTAATATTGATATTTTTAAAAAAATTATAAAGGTTCCGGATGAAAATAAATTTAGTTTTAGGAAACTTAAAAAGAGATGAGTTTAGTATTTTGAAGTCAACTCCATCTTAAAATTAGTTTTATATCGTTCTTCAAGAGACAAGTTTATTACATTTATACCTATCTCGTCTTTTAAAGTTTATTCATAAACTCAAACTTAATTTTTTATGCTCATTTTAGTTTGATGGCTGGAAAGGCTATATTAAAACTTAATAAACTCAAGAATGCATTTGGTTGTATAAATCTTATAAGACCAGACTAGACTAAAATTCTTTTCTTTTTTTTGTTTGATTTTCATAATGAATAATTATTATATTTGCTACATGAACTTTTATTTATTTATACTATTAATTATTGAAAGTTTAAAAGGTGTCGATTTGGCACTTAAACGTTATCTATTTTGTAATTAACTATCCAAATTTTATAATTAATTATCCATGTTTTACTTTTTTTTTTTCAATTAACTATTATATTGATAAATAAACTTCAAAAGTTTGTAGGTTTAAATATATACTTCTAAATTTCAAGTAATAAATTATATATATTTTCAAACCTTAAAACCCAAATATAACATTTATCCTTTTCATAATACGCTTGAGTAAGAAAAAACATAAATAACACCTGGACATCTCCTCGATTGATTCGAACATGAACCCGATCCAGACCGGTCACAGTGGATCCACCGTTGGCCTCGCCCCATTGAGGTGGCTCAGACCCATCCTGAGTGCAATGGACCCATCCGAACAACGGGTCCAAAAAGGATCCAGGGTGTTTGCCAAAAAAAAAAGGTATGGGATTAAAAAAAAAAAAAAACATAACAAGAAATCAACCACACGGTTTGCAAAAGGTAATGGTTCCCCTGACACAAACAAATGAGAAAATGGCTAATATTTATTGCATAATTTTTTATATTTAAAATTTAGAAAAAAAATATTAAAGATCATAACTATGAACCGATGGGTCCATGGGTTGGACCAATCTAGACCAGGGAGATGTCTAATAAAACCAAGGTTAATACTCAAACTATTAAATGAGACTAATTTTTTTTAACCGTGATTAAATTTCGTAAATTTTTTTACTATTATTTTTATAATCAGTTCAATTTTAATAATAATATTGATTTTAAAGGTAGAGCTTCCCGTAACCTAAATACCATCGTGAACACAAATAAGTACCTTGGGCCAAGCTTAGTATCTCAAAAGTCGGCTTGATTTATTTATCCGTCGTAAATGGACCAAGCCCATAACTGAAATCGACTTCTCATAGCACGGCCTGTTTTATCAGGGCTACTTTGGAT
This sequence comes from Combretum micranthum, assembly GCA_024138025.1. Lineage (NCBI taxonomy): Eukaryota > Viridiplantae > Streptophyta > Magnoliopsida > Myrtales > Combretaceae > Combretum > Combretum micranthum. The sequence continues at coordinate 385,015 of JAMXBD010000754.1, read as the reverse complement.
ATATAAACATCTTTCAGGCCTTTGCCCTTTCGTACGAAATCGAAACTGAGCTAACCCTGACACTAGGTTTCCATCTATCTTCTTCCACTGCCCTCCCGATACCTCCCAAACAGCAGCGAGAGCTCGCAAAATACACCACTTCATATTCCAAAGCCATCATGCTCGTGTGATTCACAAATTGAATTGCGTTTCTATGAGGAATTCATGTTTGTTTCATTTAAAAGTAGTGGCCTGACTTCCATTGATGAAAAACATATATTCTGAGAGATGCAAAGCAAATTTTTTTTTTTTTAAATCTATCGTTTATGGTAATTTTGATGGGTTTTCCTTGTTTTTCTATATCGGAATCAAATTTTGATAAAGCACGGACCTTTTTGTCCCTTTTTTTTTTTTTTAATCTTGAATTGTTTATTTAATTAAATTTCATGGTATTACGTAATGAAAATTTTCGAAAATTCTCAGGATTATCGGATCCCGCATCCCGATGATGGATGTTGATAGGGCTGACTAATTTCGTGGAGAAAATTATACATCTGAGGGATGTGAATTATTATTTATTTATTATACAAATTATATTGGGTCTTTTTATATAAGTAATGAAAAAAATAATAATGTCTTTGAATGATAGGAATTTTTTTTGTTAATTTTTAAAATGTCAAGAACTCATCTGAGAATTTGCTTTTTTGATATTATATTTATAGTTGTAGATTTTTATCTTAATTTATTTGGCCAAATGGGCGTTTTTAGTTCAGACTTGAAAGAAGAAGAAAATATTTAATTTGTTTTTTTTTTTTTAATTTTTATTTTGCTTATGTCCTTTCAGATTATAAAAATATGTAATTACGATAAGCACAATTAATAATTTTACTGTGCAATATTTAAATGAGTGTATATATATGTATATTTAATGCCATTGGCATTGCCAACCCACAAGCAAAGAGTGCATATAAAGCTATAGTTAAATATACATATATAATAATTTGGCAGAAAATTAGAATGTTTGTCATTTGTCGATACTTGAACCAGCAAATTCTATATAATATTTTAGCCCTCGTTGTGTTTCCCATTTGATCCATTGTCCCTAATTGCCCTTGAAAATACGCACATAACCAAACATAACGTCATGGCATTAAAGAATGAATGAAGATGACTTGTGTGGCATGAAAGGAGGATCTTAGTGGAGAGCTAACTGCCAAATCTCTATGTGAAATTTCTATCCCAATTATAAAGAAAATCAGTTGATGTGGAAGCTTTAACTATGTCATCTTCCAAAGGTGAATTCATCTATATGTCAAACAAAACTAGTAGGTTATTGTTTTAAAAAAAGATATTGGAAAATCATATTCACTATTTTTAATTTAAAATGAAGTAAAAGTAGGTTCATCAAACTTGTGAGATCCACTTATATAGCCTCACATATATAAAGGCCAAAAGTAAATATAGATATCCATAAACACTTCTCTTAATAAATGAATTGTAATTTTGGAGTCTTACAACTATTAAAAATATGTGCACACTATTGATAATTTCCTCCATAATTAAATTACCATAGTTCGCTTGGTGCTAGCAAATATATCATGGCTAATGCAAAACATCATGAACTAGAAAATGGGCCAATGATATTCTTAATTAGTTCTGCATAACTTGTTTTAGTAAGCGCTTTTTTTACTCTTTGATTAAGAGACAAAACAATCTCAAAGTTTTAATAATTACAAATTTCATTTCATACGTAGTAGTAAACTCTACAAAATAAAATATATGTATAAATAGAAGATTTTCCTCATTTTAACAAAAGAGCCAATTTTATTATACAAATTCAATAAATGATGAATTTACTAATATATAATTTGATGTTTCACAATGAGAAAATGTCACTTTAACATTTCAGCGCATAAAGAAACTTTTTGTGCTACAAGTTAGAAATCAACTTCTTGTACCTTCTTTGTTCATTGATTCAAATTAGCTAACAATAATATTCAAATGTAAATGCAACATATTTAATAGATGATGAATCAATGAATAAGGAAAAAAAAAAAACAATGAAACAAAACGAAGTATTAGTTTCTTTTAGGCTAAAGGAAACTTCTAGTAGCAATGCGGGAAGTGAGTATAGATTGTGTAGTAGGAAAATTTGAGAGAAATAAGAATACAAAATATAACAATATTTCATTTAATGGATTTATGGTTCGAATCAAACCTGCTATCTTAGAGTTGTTTAATAAATAGGTTTGGGTCCCGATTAAATGCATGTCTTTTTCTGTTATAACTTGTTGATTTTTACTTATACAAATCCTCTTATAAATTGTATTACGTTATGTCATGATTCATAAGTCAAATCTTAAATTATTGCTCAAAGAGGAAGGTTTTTTAAAACATATGTGGGCACAATAAAGAATTGAGGAGTATAGCAAGGTATAAAAAATGCTTAGAGAGGGGCTTCGAGAATATAGTAATAGAAATAGACACTGCTAAAGCTTGTAGATAGGCTGCAAGCTGAGAACTGAAAATAAATTTTTTGGCTAGTGTTATGATACATTGCAGGGAATTGATCCAAAGCTAATTGGCAATAGTGCTCAAATAGATGAATAGAGAATACATAGCACATGAGCTTGCAAAGTGTGTATGGCAAGAAGGGACGTACTTCTTTTTCAATTGTTAATCCTAAGTCTATTTTTAGCTACTTATCATATAATTAAAGATGCTTTTTTGTATTCTTGTAATTCTTGTTTTGCGAATTCAGTTAGTAATGAATTGACATCTTCTCGATGCGGTTTAGTCTGACCTGCCGAGTCCAAGTCTAATTTTTTTGGATCTGTAACCACCTCTCATACTGGACATGACGTCCCTTTTTAATGTGTATATTAATTTTTTATATTTTTTAATGAGGAACCCGTTTGGATCCGTTGGTCGATGAGTCTAGCTTGTAGTCCCACCTTGGACCCATGGGTCCACTTGGCAGGTTGGATCTACCCTAGCCGAGCTGAGTTAAGTCTCGCTTCGGACTTGACTTGGAGAGATGTTTGGTTATGACCTAGATGATGTATTTTATTTGACCTATGGGTCTAATTTTGTGTTTGAATTTAATTAATAATGAATTGGTTGGATCTTGAAACATTCTTTTTTTTTTAACCAATTTTCAATAAGAGAGGAGGGATTCAAACTTAGCTCTCTCACACGAGAAACTAAAGAGAAATGTCACTAGGTTACAAGATCATTGGCGAGTCTTGGAACTTTAATAGTGCCTAGCCTTTATTTTATAGTATCTGCTTTTTGGAAAATCGTATAATATGAAGAAACAAAAACCCTCATGAGATATATTATATTATATAAAAATAACATTTATTATACTAAAACCCTTATATATAGCTTCCAAACCTTAGTCATAATTAGAAAAATTATAATAAACGCCTTATATTTCCATCTACAACACCCAAAATCCTTATCTAGCTAATGTAGAAATGACTTAATTAAATAGTATAATAGGTAGTTAATTTTGATCATAGTTTAGATAGTTTAAATAAATAAAAAAAAGTAAATAATAGAATATATTAGACAACTTGATATGATCAAATTACTAAGGAGATTAAATTGAATTTGAGATTTCGAATATCTTTTTCAAAATTGTTTTGTTATTTTATCTATCTATTTCAACAAATTGAATTTCATAATCTCAACCAATTTTCAATAAGAACTTCGTTTTTATCTAAATTCTAATCTTTAAACTCTTAAGCATTCAATTAAAATGTTTAGTAAACTTTTCAACTCTTGAACTTTAGTTAACTTTCATTTTCTAAAATTCCTATAATTTTTTAAATCAATGACTTGCTTAAAAATATCAATTATTAAGCCAAACTAAAACTAATATCAATTTTCTATAAATTGAATTTCTAAACTAGATTTCTAGTACAAGTTAATAATTTCTATTAAATATATTCTTAAATTATTTTCTAATTGGTTTTGATACTTAATATAAATATCTGAAAGGTTTAAATCCAGATCCTTACCTATAAAAGTCTTTTATATATTTAATCTTATCGTTTCCTTTTCCTTTTCCCCACCTACCTCCCTCTTTTTCCTTTTCTTTTCTTTCCTTTCCTTCTACGTGTTTCTTTTCATCTTCTTCTCTTCCTCTTCTTCATCTCTTCTTCTTCTCCTAAAATCTCAAATTCAAGGAAATCATAAGTGAAATAAAAGATGAAAAACAATATAGAAGGTGAAGATCATACATATCGCAGCTTCAACTTCTAAGGAGGAGTAGTAGTGGAGGAAATCAAATTGTATGTGTTTGCTAAAAAAAGATAAGTATCATAGTTTTTCTTTATTTGATGGTTGTTCCTATATATATATGATGAGTTAGTATTAGTTATAAGTAAAGCTTAGGATAAAACTTGAAAATTTGTAATATATGAAATTATATGCTAAAACCTAGGCTTGTGTGTGCATATTAGAACTAAGGAGTTTGATGAGATATAAAGTACAATAAATCTCATATGTCGAGAATGTTAATAAAGTACGACACAAGTTTACTCACCCAGTTAAACAAACTACATACGCATAACAAGTTTTGAGGATAAAACTTTCTTTAAGGGAGGTAGCTTGTAAACCCCTAAATTTTTTGTAACTCTTAAGAAATAATCCTAGAATTAAAATACCAAATCGAAACCCTAAAAGCCGACTCAAGTTAAAACCATACCCTAATCAATATCAAATATGAAAATTCATGGCCTTAAGAAAAAGAGAACCTTCAAAAACAAAAATAGAAATTCAATAATCATTCGAGCTAAAACCCGAACAAGAGACAATTCATTTATCGACTCCTAACACATAAATCGAGATGAAATGTTCAAATAATATTCAACAATAAAAGTATAGAACATTAAGCCTTTCGATTAATTTTAAAATAAAAAATCTAAATTAATATCGAAAGTCAAACTGAGTTAATCATATAACCCTAGACTCGATTAAACAATCCCGGTAACTGAAAAATATTAAATAAATCATAAAGATAACTTAAAATATAAATTTTGAACAAAAAATATAACACGGTTAAAATCACCAAAATTTTATGATCTTACGAATAAATCAAAAAGTCAGAAGTCAAACCAAAACCCTAAAAGTTAATAAAGTCTACAACAAACCCTAGTGTTTAAATCTAGCAATCCCACGCTCTTAAATCCTAAACAGTAGAATTGAGAAAATTGAAGATAATAGTTCGTAATAATAGAGGGAAGTTTAAAAAGATCAGATTTGCTAATTTTCAGTATGTTTCGGATCCAAATGGGATTAGTCTTCGAAAACCGTGTCTTGGCACACCAAAGGGTAAAATATTCTGATAACATCGCTAGACTCGTAATAATGTAAGGAATCCATAAATTCAATTTCATAATTTTCTGTATCTAAAAATATCCGATATAGACAGTTTATGCGTATTTTTATTACTATCGATATTTTATTTGTCTAGTCTATATTCATAATACTTTTCTATTATTCATCTATTTCTACTTTTTCTTACTACCTACTCTTACTACCTATATATATATACTTTCTTATAATTTATATTTCCAATACTACTTTATATCTTTCATATCTTAATATTATTACTTTTCATTACAAAAATTACAAATCAATCACTCTCTCCCTCTCTCTTCCTCTCAATTTTATTTATTTTTCAATTTATTTTATTACATCTAATTTTCCTCCACATTTATCTATAAATACCCCATTTCCCTCCACTTCTTTCATACACTCATTTATCATAACAAAACTCTCCCAAAATCACTCATCAAATTCTTTCTCCAAAAATCTCTCTTCACTTTTCCAAAATTTCCAACATTTCATCCACTCACATATTACCAAAACCTCTCTTTAACTACTACCCACATATCACTACAACCATCTCTCTCCTTTCAACAAAAAAATTACCTTTGGTAAAACTTCCATATTTATTTTTCATGTCATGTAACTTAACATAACCATAGTGTGTGTTTCCTAAAACCTATAAGGTTATGGAAGCAACAATATGTTCATATTTTATTACTGTTCATGCCTACCTTCCTTTATGTTATTATTGTTATTATATTATTATTATGTTGCTATTATTATCATTGCTCCTGATCTAACTTTATATATTATTATATATGCGTATATCTATATTTCTTAGAGCCTAAATGCCCACTAACTTTCACTAACTTGCTTTTACTATTACTATTACTCTTATTATTGCTTTTCTTTTCTTTTCTTTTTCTTTTTTTTTTTCTTTTGGAACTAATCTATTCTTAGTCCCGGTTGCCTTGATGAAGCTAAGACTCCCAATACATGACCGGGTTACCTTGATGAAGCTGAGGTTCTCAATACTTGGTCTTATTATTTTGTTTATTTTTGCTTCTTATAATCTTTCCTATAATTTTTATGTGATATTTTCATCTTTTCCATACTACATAATCATGTGCATGCATCATTATAATGATATTGTCTCAACAAATTTAATGTGGAATTCTCTTAAATAAAGGAAAATGGAACCAAACTCTTTTATTATATAGCTTTGAACCTAAATAAAGATTTTGTCATAAAAAGCATAGAAAAAATATCTTTATAGATTCTTTTAAAAATTTAGACAAACCATCATATTTTATCTTTAAAGACAATAAAGATAATTTTTACCAAAGAAATTAACTAAAGAAATTAACACTATCTTTTTTATGATGAGTAACATAAAGTTTATTAAAACTTAGTGTTAATAACACTTTAATATCCAAATTTTTATAAAAACTTAATTATAGGATTTCTTTTATAACTCCATAATAAAAACCAAGAACTAAACTAGTTTTCAAAGTTAAGGCAAGAATAAAACCACTAGTATGATAAATCCCCTTAGACAAATAAAAGTTTGTCAAGTTTCTAAATGATAAACTCATTTTCAAAGAAATAGAAGAATATAAACATGATAGGTTTAAAACAATAGATAATATCAACAACTTAAGAAAATATTGAAAGTGATTCTTCCAAGTAAAAATTTCGCAAAGAACTTAAAAGACCAAATTTTTAAAAATAAAACATTTCTTTAAAGAAGTTAGGAAATAGAAATATGAGAGGAAAAGATTTATTTATAATTTTCAATCAAAGCCCTTTTAAAAGGAAGAGTATATGTAATATAACTCAAATTATTTGAGGCTATCAACAACTTAGAAAACATCTTAGGAACTTCATTCTTTACCACTAGAGATAAAATTTGTAGATATCCTAAAAGATTAAAGTTTAGAAAAGATTAATTTGCCTTAGAAAAGAAATTAGAAAACAAAATTTATAAGAATATAATTATTTATAATAACTTAAGAATTTATAATGTTCTTTCAAAACACATAGAAGGGAAATTGTTAAAGTTCAAGTTTTTAATATCGTAAGACAAATTGTTTTACAAAATATAATCATTCAGACAACACCATTAAAGTTTTGCATACAATATGAGTCTATATATGTGTGTATGTGTGTGTGTGTGTGTATTCAAAGGATTTTTCAACCATATAAATATTTATATTTTTGCTTAAGAATTTTTGAATGAAGGAAAGTTTGAAAAATTGTGTTTTAAGAAATTAGAATTTTGTAATGATTCTGTACCCTATCGTTTCCAAAACCCAAGCGGCTTTTTATGATTAAAATAACTTTATAAATAGATAGATCTTTTCGAGTAGGTAGAAAACGACATATAATATACGAAATTCCAAGATTAAAATGAGTAAGTTATTGTCATTTTAAGTTGGAATTTCATTCTATGCGATTTTTGACGAACATAGAAAAATAGAATTAGGAAGTTTGAGCAGAACTTCCATGAAATCTCATCCTGAGTATTTATTTTGTCTAGGCGACGAAGAATACGAGATTTTCCTTCCAGAGGACTATTACGACTAAGAAGATTACGAAATGACCGAGTGAGTTTTGTTTACGTTTTATGTATTCACGCATGTGTTTATACAATAGAGCACTAGATGTTAGGAAAAGATAAAAATTGATATGCATGTGGGTTATCATGGGAGCTATGTATGTGATCCCTTATGTGTAATGAATAAACGATAAGTATATTAGAGCTCAATTGGTTGATTGATATAAATTAACTCCATATATATTGTTGTGTGTGCAAATATTAATTGATCGCCTTTAAATAAATTAATGTCGGATTGGAAATCCCTTAAACTAAATTGCTCATGCATATCACTTATAATGTCATTTCGCATTTTGCTCCTACTACTCAGCGTGGAACCAGAAAGGTAAACTGCCTAACTACATCTTGAGGAATTAGGACGTTTAGGAAAAATATAGCCTCAAGGTGTAACCGAGCCGGATCAATCACTTTGGATAAGAAAAGCTCAAGGACTAGTAGTACGGTTTGTTGGAACCCCAAGACACACGCAAAATTTTAAGGAGATTGTTGATGACTCATTCAAATCATTTCCTAGCTACAGAATGGAGGGGTAAATCCTTTCTACATACAAAACCAAAAAGTTGTATGTATTGTTTGATCATATGGTTGTTACATTTCATATGCTTGTTTAAATGACTTGTTTGATTGCTTTGTTAAGAGTACTATTGCGTAAGGAATATCTCACTAAGCTAGGTATGCTTATTCCCCAGTAGATTTCTAACGTTGCAGGATCATTGTTTTCATGCACGAGATCACCATGACCGTCCGATAGAACACATGTTTTGGGAGCTTTTGGAGAAGTTCTATTTTGAGGACTTTAGATTAGATTTCCCTTAAGAAATCTTTTAGTTTTAGTTATTTGATTTATGAAGACTATGTTATTATGGAGATTTATCAAGGGGATGCCTCGTAGAAATTGTAAGACCTTAAATTTTGATGAATCATAATAGTATTGCTTTGATTGTTTCGCTGCCATTATCTTAAAATTCATAACTTCACCAACATCGCTTTGTTGTGAACATACGCCTTGTACCAATATGAAAGCGTCCGAGTGACTAAGATAGTCACCTCAAGTTTTAATATTGTGTATGGCAAGCTATTACGTTTAGGGTACTAGTTAGGGCGTGACACCCAAGGTTTATTATAAGCATGCTGCTCATATAGGTGTTATAGATCTTCAGGATATATAGTTTTAGTAGAATTTGGCTTGTTCGGTGTCTTTCAATGTAGATACGTTATATTTTCATTTGGATATGATTCATGTTAAATTTAAGGTTAAGATTGATTTCAGTTATTTTATCTCTGAACTTAGATAAATTGATCTCAATGAGGCACAAGATTAGATCAAATGGAAATAGGCATGCTTAAATCACATTGCATGATTATATTGTCATTTTGGATACAATTTATGTTAAATTTAATGTTAAGATAGATTTCAGTTATTTTATCTATGAACTTATTTAAATTGATCTCACCGAGGCATAAGGTTGGATCAATTGGAAATAGGCATGCTTAGATCACATTGCATGCAATTTCCGTATTACACATCCGTGCTTGATCCATGTCATTTGGTTGTATTAATATATGTGACTATTTACGAGTTTAGTTACAATAATGTAATGAAGGCCACCTTAGTCCTTTGTTGATATCATTAATGGATAGGATTGTTTGGAGATGCATACAACAATGATAGCAAATGTTTTAAGTACTCATAAGATTTTACTAATGTATAAGTATGAGATAGCACATATAGCCCAACTAAGAGATTATTGGGTTAATAATTTAACCATTTGGGCTTATAATTTAATTATTGTGTATTACGGGCTGTCATATTATGCTAATCCCAATTAAGTGATCTAATAAGATCATGGGCTTTAGTGCATCTAAATAAAGTATGGACCTATATGTGTAGAGACCAAAGTGTTATTTCTAATTTTATGATGGACTAAATTAAAACAATGAAAGTTAACCCTAGATTAGCTCGTGTGTGTGTGTGTGTGTGTATATGGGGTTTTGGTGCCCAAGAGAGTATTAGGGCTTTCTTCATTGACATCCCATCATCAAGAAGAGTAAACAACTTAAGGCATCTCTCGGAAGACTAAAAGCTAAAGTAACCGTAAAGTCTCAATCACGCTATTCTAATGGATTCATGTACGCTTATGTTTCGAGTTTATTCTCGATAATTTGACATGACTGTTCTGGGTTTATATTATAGATTTATTCTAAAATTCTAACAATATTCACTATCTTCACTTTAAAATGAAGTAAAAATCTGTTAATTAAATTTATGATATCCACTATTTGCTTTATATGGTCCTCGCATATATAAACGCTAAAAGTAAATATAGGTATCCATAAACCCGTCTCTTAATTTTGAGTTGTGATTTTAGACTTTTATAACTATTAAAATTATGTGCACACTGCTGATAATTTCCTTGATAATTAAATTACCATAGTTCCCTTGGTCTTGATCGATATCTCATGGCTATTGCAAAACATCATGAACTAGAATGTGGGCCAATGATATTCATGATTAGTTTCACAGGAACTTGTTTTAGTAATCACTTTTTTTTACTCTTTGATTAAGAGATAAAATAATATCAAAGTTTCAATAATTACTAACTTCATTTCATACAATGGTAGTGGTAAACTCTACAAAATAACATATCTATATAATTAGAAGATTTTCCTCATTTTAACAAAAAGAGTTGATATTTATAGTACAAATTCAACAAATAATGAAATAGCTTTCTATGTTATAGAGTGACAAATCAACTTCGTACATTCTTTGTTCATTAGTTCAAATTAGCTAACGATCATATTCATATGTAGAAGCAACATGTTTAATAGATGATGAATCAATGAATAAGAAAAAAAGAAAAGAAATTACTAAATTGTCAATAGCTCTATTTGTGTGTGTTTTGCGTGTGTGTGTGAGAGAGAGAGAGAGAGAGCATGTAATGAACTGAAGTATTAGTTTCTTTTGGGCTAAAGGAAACTTCTAGTAGCAATGTCAGATGTAAGTATAGATTGTATAGCAAGAAAATGTAAGAGAAATAAGACTACAAAATATAATAATATTATTTTTAATGGGTTTATGGTTCAAACCTGGACCTACTATCTTGAAGTTGTTTAATAAGTAGGTTTAGGTCCCAATTAAATTCATGTCATTTTTTATATGACTTGTTTATTATTTGTGTTGATTTTCACTTACACATACCCTCTTATAATTGTATTGTTATGTCTAGGTTCATAGGTCGAATCTTAAACTAAAAAATGTATGGGTGCAATAGAGAATTGAGGAGTATAAGAGGATGTAAAAAATACCATGGAGAGGGGCTTTGTGAATATAGCAATAGAAATAGATACTGCTAAAGCTTACAGTTTGACCGCGAGTAGAGAACTAAAAACAAATTTTTTAGCTAATGCCGTGATACATTATAGGGAATTAATCCAAAGCTAATTAGTAATAGTGCTCAAGTAGATGAATAGAGAATACAAGGTCTATTTGGTTCATGTTATTCTGGTCATTTTGACATTTTATTTTTTTTTTTTTAAATAAACTGTTTGTTAAGAAATAGATACACATGAAAAACAAACATTTTTATTCATAAACAAATCAAACAGACAAGATACAAATCATATACAAATAAGATGCAATTAAGATACATGTGCAAATCAAATAGACATAAATACAAATGAAAATCATACAATCCAAATAAACCTTGAAATAGCACATGATCTTACAAAGTGTTAATGGCAGGAATGGAGGTGCTTTTTTTTTTTTTTTTTATTCCTAATTCCATTTTTAGCTATTTATCATATAATGTTAAAGATGCATTTTTGTATTCAGGTAATTCTTATTTTGTGGATTTAAACTAGTTATAACCTAGATGATGTATTTTATTTGACTTACGGGTCTAATTTTGTGTTTCCACTAACCTTGATTGGTAATGAATGAAGTGGGTTACCAAGGAAAGAGTCTTGAACTTTAATAGTGCTCTTATACATAACTTCCAAACCTTAGGCATAATTAGAAAAAATATAGTAAATGCCCTATATTTTCATCAATTCTTTATGTTTTATTTTTGAATAAATGTTAAATTTAGTACCTGAATTTTACATAAAAATTCAATTTGACATTTGAACTTCGATAAAATCACTTTAATTTCCAAAAAGACTTTTTGTAGTTATTTTTAGCACTTCCTCAATACCATTTACTATATTTACTAAAGAGAAAGATGCAATCTATCATTGAATTTTTGCAATTTCTTCTAACTTCATTTAACACTAATAGGTTGCCCCTTCTATGTCAAAATAAAGAACAAATGATCTTGGCCAAATGGTAAAAATAGCCACGAAAAGTTTAATTAGGTATTAAATCGTCCACTTTAAAATTCAGACATCGAATTAATTTTTTATATAAAGTTTCAGTAACAAATTCAATATTTCCCTTTATTTTTTTAATTCTCACATTTTGCTTTAAGAGTATTCTTGAGAAATGAATAACCACGAGATTGGATACTCAAGTGAGCTAGGGTTTACTATGGTGAAGAGTGTATCTAAGGAGTTGAATGAAGAAGTAAACCGTAAAGTATTTAATGAGCTATCAGATGAAGTGGGAAGTGAAGTATGTTGTTCATGTGTGACATCTATAACCTAGCCCAAAGGCCTGATCACACCAAAAGCATTGTTTCTTGTATCTTTTTTCTTCTATTTCTTTAGGTGTGAGTCTTCTAGTGTTCTCAGGGTTGGTAGAAGTGGGGTTATAGGCTTTTGGTGGGTTGTTAGGATGGTGTCGAAACTAGTGTATGGTATGATTTATGTTTTGGGTAGTAGGATTAGTGGTGGTGGTAAATATTTTGGAAACTGGTAGGAAGTGTTTTAGGTGTATGTGAAATTTCTCATAGTTTTGGTCGGGCTTTTGATGTTTGGTTAGGTACCTTGTATTTTTTGCTTTAACCCATTTATAAAATAGGTAATGAGCTGTGTTTCAATGAGTTGGTTCCAGGTTGAAAGGTAAATGAATTGGTCAAGTTATTCTTGAAGTGTGTCGATATGATGCAATTCTTTTAATGCAGCCATAGAATCTTCAAAGACGCGCTCATGAAAACAAGTTTGTAATGCTATTGTGAGCTCCTCCCACGTGATTTTGAGGTATCAATCTGCAGTTTTGAATAAGAGGTGTACCATTCATAGGGTTTCTCCTCCAAATGCATAATAGCCACATTCACCTTTAAATGCTCAGGAGTATCATCAGTCAACACAAACTGCTTTGCTTTAATTATTCATGATTGTAACCCTTCACCACTAAAGGTAAGGAAGTCTATTTTAGTGCGACACATAGGTAGATGATAAGTATTATGTGTGCTACTACTAGTCGTAGCGCTGTTAAAACCCAAGTCACTCATGTTTGATGCCTCGAAAGTCTTATGTACACTTAATGGGGTTTCAACCACGGCAACCTTTCTCTTTAGTTGTTGCTTAAGCTCTTCTATTGACTGTAACTGTTGCTCAAGTACTTCTTGTTGCTTTTGTCATATTTCAGAGAACATTTTAATCTAACCCTCTTGCCTCTTTAATTGATCCTTCATCATGGATTTGAATAGGTCTTCCATACACTTGTATTCTCTTGTACCTTCAGACATCAGCTCCAACAGTAAGCTCTTATACCAATTGGAATGTGGTGGCGCGAATAATGCAAGCTACAATTTGAATACAAATTACAATTCAAATTTAGAATGAAATTTAACAAAAGTTAGCTCGGATGCAAGCAAACATGAAACTCATATACAAGTATTGGAGCATAATATTTTTGTATTTTTTTCGCATTACACTCTTCCGTATATATATGGTGTAATGCATAGCATGTGAATTGTTGTAACTAATCACTCATAACTAGTTACTCCTATAGATATATTTTGTTGATACTATCATGTGATAGATATGCCGCATCATATGGATAGTTACAATTGTAATATTCTAAAACATCTATTTAATATTCTACTAATCATATTATGTATAGGTCTTCATTCTTGTTGATTTTCTACTACTGCCTCTGCTTAGTCCATAACAATGTTAGAAACATATCTAACACTAAGCATTTCATTTAGCCCATGTACAGTTCCAACATTGGATGACACATGTGAACAATATACTTCACTTCCCACTTCATCTGATAGCTCATTAGATACTTTAAGATTTCCTTCTTCGTTCAACTCCCTAGATCCACTCTTTACCATAGTCAACCCTAGCTCACTATTGGAATGTGGTGGCATGAACAATGCAAGCTACAATCTAAATATAGATTGCAATTCAAATTCAGAATGAAATTTAACAAATGTTAGCTCGGATGTAAGCAAACATAAATACTTTGATACAAGTATTGGATCATAATATTTTTGTATCTTTCATGTATTTTTTGTTTTATACTCTTTAGTATATACATGGTGCAATACATGACATGTGAATTGTTGTAACTAATCATTCCTAAAAAATATATTTTGTTGATACTATCATGTGATAGATATGCCATGTCATTGGTTAGTTATAATTGTAATATTCTAGAATATCTATTCTATTGATCGTATTATGTATGAGCCTTTATTCTAGTTAATTTTCTACTAATGCCTTTGCTTAGCTCATAACAGTGTTCGAACCATATTCAACACTAAGCATTTCATTTGTCCCATATACAATTCCAACATCAGATGTCACATGCGAACAACATACTTCACTTCTCACTCCATTTGATAGCTCATTAGATATTGTAGGGTTTCCTTCTTCGTTTAACTCCTTACACCCACTCTTCACCATAGTAAACCCTAGCTCATTTCCCCCCTCTTTCGAAACCTTTGACCATAAGGGATTATTTGGAAATCGCAGACGAAGTTCATTAAATATCTCCTATGTAGCTTCCAACAATGGCTTATTTTTCCATAAGATAAGTACTAGAGTATCAACTCCATTTTTCCTTTTAATAATCCTTCGATCTAGGATAGCTTAAGGTTTTAACTCATAATCTTCACATGATGCAACTAGAGAAGACACCTGATCTACTCTATTGCCATGGTAGGGTTTCAACTACGACACATGGAAGGTAGAATGTACAGTTGCTTTAGGAGGAAGGCCTAACTTGTGAGCCACATATAAGATATTATCTAATATCTTGTAAAGACCATAGTATCTAGGAGATAGTTTTTGTACCTTAGATTACTTAAGAGAACCTTGACGGTAGGGTTAAAGCTTAAGTTATACCATATCCCAATCTTGAACTCCCAGTCACTCTTTCTTCGATCAGCTAAATGTTTCATGCGTTGTTGTGCTCGCTTAAGATAGAACTTAAGCATGTACAACATATCTTCTTTGTTGGTTAGGACACTAAATACCATAGCATTTTTAGAATCTCCAGGCACAGATGATAAAATGAATTGGGGGTAGGTAGCCATAAAGGATCTGGAATGGTGTAAATTTTGCACTTATGTGGCAATTAGTATTGTACCACCACTCGGTTACTGGTGAAAATTAACTCCAGGACTTAGGATATTCACCTATCATACACTTGAGATATGTCTCTAAACATTTATTTACTATCTTTGTTTATCTATCTATTTGAGGATGATAAGCTATGGATAGATTGAGAGAAACTCCTTGCAAGCTCATGGACTCCTTCCAAAACAGACAAATGAAGAGGATCCTATCACTAATGATAGTTTCGGACATCCCATACAACTTATAGACATTACCTAAGTATAGTTAAGAGACTTAAGAGGCTGTGTATGGATAAGCCAATGCCATAAAATGAGCATACTTGCTCAGCCGATCGACAATGACCAGTATTACCTCCTTACCATTGGATTTGGAAAAACCTTCCATGAAATCCATGGAAATTTCTTGCCAACACTCATTAGGCACTTAGAGAGGTTGTAGTAGTCTAGATATGCAACATTTTCATAATTGTAATGTTAGGATATATCACAATTTCTCACGTACTGTCTTACTAGCCGTTCCAACTTGAGCCAATAGAATACAACTGATACCCCTTTTTTAAGTCGCTTGAGCACCTGAGTGACCTTCAAGGGTCCCTCATGATAAAGTTGAAGTAGTTTTTCCCTTAAGTCTTGTGTTGGCCTCACAACTATCTTCCCCTTCTTTTGCAGAATCTCTTGACTGAAAGTGAAGCGTTTCACTTCAATGCCTCTCTTTAGCTAATCAACCACATGACAATGCTATTTGGCAAGAACAACTAGCTTAACATCCTTTAATTTCATCCATTAATTCAGGCATAACATCCTGTATAGATAGGTGGTTAAACTGATTTCCTTCCCGCCTGCATAAGGTGTCAACTGCCACATTAGAATTTCCACTTTTGAACCTAATGGAATAATCCAACCCCAATAATTTAGTGAGCCACTTTTGTTGAGTAAAGGTCACTAAGCATTGCTCAAGTAAGTACTTGAGACTTTGGTGATCAATTTTGATCACAAAGGGCTATCCTAACAAATAATGCCACCACTTCTCTATAGCACAAACCAGAGCCAACAACTCTTTTTCATATATCGATAACCTCCTATGTTTTGATGCAAGAGTTTTGCTTATACAAGCAATTGGATGACTTTCTTGCATAAGTATTGCCCTTATGCTCTCACCATTTGCATCAATCTCAATCATGAACTTCTTTGTATAATCAGACAAACACAAAATTGGTGACTGCACTAGAGCTTCCTTCAAATTGTCAATTGCTTTCTGAACATCAAAACCCTACTGAAATTTATCCTTCTTAAGCAGATTAGTAAGTGGTTTAGCTATAGTTTCAAACCCATGGATGAACCTTTTATAGTAACCAGCCAATCTGAGAAATCCTCTTAATTGACTCACATTACTTGAAGCTGGCCAATGTTTAATTGCTTCAATATCCTAGGATCAGTAGCAACACCATGCTTAGTAATGATATGCCAAAAATATTCAACTAATTTACTCAGAAAGCACACTTTTTGTGCTCAAGGAACAATTTTTCCTAGTACTTCAAATATAACTCTTAAATGCTCTACATGTTGAGTAAGACCAGTGATGTACACCAAATATCTTTGAAGAATATTAAGACAAACTTCCGCAAGTATAGCCTAAATAGATCATTCATCATAAGGCCTTGAAATGTGGATGAGGCACTGGTCAAGCCAAATGACATGACTAAAAACTCGTAGTGCCCATCATGTGTGCGGAAGTCCGTCTTGTGTGTCATTTTGGTACATTAACATATGTATAACCAAATGTAAATCCAATTTGCTAAAATAGCATGTACCATATAATTCAGCATCAAGTCCTCCACAATTAGGATGTGAAATTTGTCCTTAATGGTCTGCTTATTAAGCTTTTGATAATCTATACACATTCTCTAGCTATTATCTTTCTTTTTCATTAGGACAACGAAAGAGGCAAAGGGGCTATAACTAGGGCAAATTACACCAGTAAACAACATCTCTTTAATCGTTTCTTCCAAGATAAACTTTTGAACCATGGAATAACAGTAAGGTTTCAAATTAACCAGTTTGGAATTATCTTGTAAGTGAATCCTATGATTACATAATCTAATTGGTGGAAGGGAAACTGGTTCCTCAAACAAATCATGATAAGTCTCTGATAATTTAAAAATCATAGGATGAACCAACTGCTCATTTGAATTATTAGACCCTACACTACTAATTATCTAACACTAAACTTCACAATTAGAACTAGCAATATTAAGGATGTGAGATATAGCCTTACCTGATATGGGAATGACGCCTTCATTTTGCTCCCATAAAGTGCACATAGATCCTTGCCATTGAAATTCCATCTATAATAACCTAAAATTCTAGTGTATTGTTCCCAATGTAATCAACCAAGGCATGCTAAGAATCATATCATAACCCATCATAGGGAGAGTGTAGAAATCAACTTTAAATTGGGTTCCTTGCATTCTCTACCCCAAGCCATCAATTAGGAAGTAGTTATACAACTTAACTCCATTGGCTGAGTTGACTGTCAGGGGTTCAATAGGAGTCAACACATAGTTAAGTTTCTTAGCTAATCCTTCATCAATAAAATTGGAAGAATTGCCGATATCGATGAGAATACTGAGTTCCTTCATTTTGAGATGCCCTTTCATATTCATATTGCGTTCAACATTATTGCTATTTCCATCGATAGCACACTATGTGAGTTTTGCAAGCTCTCTCTCTAGCTTCTCCACTTCACCTTCCAATTTTGTATTATCAACATGATCATTCTCCTTACAAGTTATAAGAAATTTTTGCATATTTTCTCCGCATACTAGGCCCAATTTCTTTATTTTTTTTAAGGTTATATAATCTAAAATTTTATATTTTTCTTATGAGAAATGCTAGCAATACTTACTTTCAACACTCACTTTTTTATTGGTCTATTTAACAACCAATCTTAAATATAATTATAATAGTTTTTTTCTCTTTTTTTTAATGTTTTATTATTTTCTCTTCTTCATTCAACCCTCAAAATTAGCATTACCTAATTAATAAAATTTTCACATCTCCAAAATTTTACTTTAATTTTTAGGGAGGGAAAAAAAATAACGAAGCTTCAAAAAATTATATAATGACATGCTTGCAATAAAAGCAATTACAAGTAATTACTTTATTTTCATTAGAGAAACATAGATTTTTTTCTCTAATCTCTAAGATATGTTAAAATTTTCTCCAATCTTTTATTAATTAAACAATTACGAGATAAGGTGTTTTTGATATAGAAATAGATCACCGTTAGTACATGTGTTAATTTTTTTACTAATAAAAATGATTTAGTCTTCTTTTAATTTTAAGAATTATTTGTGATTTATTGATGTCCACTTCTAAAATAGGTGAATATTTAGTCATAAGAGAATGAAATTTGGAATAAGAAATGGACACAAAAAAAAAATAATCAAATCAAATTTATGATTCACTCTCAAATTGGACACTTAAACTATCGTGTTTTAATTTTCAAGGGAAAATACAAATATTGATTGCTCTTTATTTTTTCACTTTTGCACCAAATTCATTTCATGTTTTTTTAGAGGTTATGTCTTGCTATTTTTTTAGTTGACTTGAAATAATTGTTAGTGTTAATTTTGGCTTTGTATTTGAAAATTAAACTGTATTAGGTAATTTTTTTTCTAATTTTTTTCCTAATTAGTTTTCCTATCCATTTAAAAAAAGTATGAAATGTGAAAATCTTATCAATTAGGTAATACTAATTTTTAGGGAATGAAGAAAGAGAAAATAATGACACATTAATAAAAAAAAAAGGAGAAAAAATGTACTCTAATTATATTTAAGATTGATTATAGAATAGACAAATAAAAAAGAGTGTTAAAAAAGAGTGTTGAGAGTAAGTATTGCTAGCATTTCTTTTTTTTTTTTTCTTATAAATACAAAACACAGTTTTTTTTTCATTTTGTTTATTTTGTTAGTTCGTAGGTTTTTATTTATTTGTTTTTAAAAGTCTAACCTTAGTTCCATCACTATACACCACTTCTTTGTCAAATAAGAATATGACAATTGGCCAATGTTCTAAGTAGTGCTGCTAAACTTGAACCAGCTCAGCTGGCTCAATCCGATTCAGCTGGAATTAGTTATGCAAATTGGTTAGTCCTTCCTCTTAACAAGTTTTGACCTTGAACCGGCCAAATTAGTAATACTTGAACGGTTTAATTGTGAACTTCACTCAAGTCAAACGAGTCTTAATGCAGTGATTTATCAAATTGAAACATTAATAACTTGGAATAATTCTTGTATCGGTCTCTTTGAATATTTTATTAAGCATATATCAATATATACATACATATGTAACACTAATATATTTTATAATTTATTAACCTGATCTAACCTCTCAACTCTTAACCCTTTCACATGTCCAAGTCAATAGCGGTTTGGACGTGACAATATTCGTTTTAAGGCCTTCTTTATTGTTTGATAAATATATATATATATATATATTTAAGGAAAAAGTAATAGCACAAATTAACAAACCAAAAGCATAAAGATTCAAGTGATTTGATAGAAACATAAAAGAATACGGAACATTAAGTCATGTGAGTGGTAAAAATATAATGACAAAAGAGGTTTTTTTCTTCTCTTTTTCTTTCTTTTAGTTTTTCTAATAAAACTATTGAGGCCATAAAATAAAGGGTTTTGTACGGATATACCCATTTTTTTGAAAAAAAAATCCCAAAATACCCAACTTTGCAAACTTATTCCGGAAATAACCCACCAAAAACGCATTTAGAGCGTGCGTACAAAGCTCTGACGGTCGGGCGCATGCCCTGTATGCGCCTGAGGTGTTTCCCAGAGAGTTTATATGCGGAGTTTATGTGTGGATTGGAGCTTGCGGCCGGGCGCATGGAGGATATGCGCCTGAAGCGCGCGCATGCGCTATATGCGTATGAAGCACGCACGCAACTCCTTCCAGGTCGGGCGAAGCAAATGTGCGGAGTGGAGCTTGCGGCCGGGCGCTCGCTCTGCGCGCTTGCTGCGCGCGCTCCTCCACGTTGCCAACGCTGGACAGATCTTGAGGCGCATACAGGGCATGCGCCCGACCTCCAGACCTTCGTACGCATGCTCTAAACGCGTTTTTGGTGGATTATTTTCGGAATAAGTTTGCAAAGTTGGGTATTTTGAGATTTTTTTTTAAAATATGGGTATATCGGTACAAAACCCATAAAATAAAGAATACGCGAAAAGTCGTCACCTCGAAAGCATTAAAATAAAATTTCATGTTACAAAAATAACTACTTTTATTGATGTTTCAATTTATAAATTAATAATTAAAAATCACTTGTATTCTTCATATATATTGCAAATTGTTATAAGGTTATATCCATCATTATCATTAGTTATATGCTTCTACGACTCAATAGAATAAATTAATCAATATTAAGAGAGAACGAGAGTGGATTCAACTCGACAATATATTAAAATACTCTTGCCAGTAGTCTTTTTTCAGGATACATATCCGAGCGTAAAAGGTTTATTTTTTATTTTTTTTCAGAAGAATATTAAAGATTAAAAAAAATACTAAAATAATATCTATAAACAAGTGATGCATAAATATTAATAATATATTAATATAATAAAATTATCATTTATTTTTTTTGTCTCAATGTATTTATCTTTCTTTTGACTCTTTTGAAAGACCTGCGTTTTGCGACCTGTAAGGTGTGGAGGTGCTTTATATTATTTTGAAGTTCTCTGTCAAAACTTCCAAAAGTAAGCCATCCGCCGTTTTTTTTTTTTTTTTGTATTTTCTTTAGTTTATTAATTTTTAAAAATGTATACAGAATACATAAAACTTAAAAACAAATACAAGAATCACGTGTGAATAAGCTTAAAAGTAAAATTATAAAATTCATACTTAAAGTATTAATGTAACACTTTAAATGCAAGGATAAAGGCAACACAAGTGTCTTAACTTAGTAGTAGTGTTTTTAGAGACACAAAAAATATAAAGTTTAAAAATTCGGATACTAATTTGCTCAAATTGCAAAATTGAGATACTGTAGTACTTTTATCCCTAAAATGCATGAGTCCAAGGATATGACAATCCATTTGCTTGAAGAAAATAGCCATTTATTTCTTCATAGTTTTTACTTGAAGTTAGGTTGCTATTTTAATGAAGAAAATGATAATTAATGACGAATTACTATTATTTTAAATAATAAATAGTAATCATATCCTTTCATACATTAATTAATATTAAATATTTTATTTTCGATCTTATCATCTCTAAAGATAAGAGGAATTATTTATTTTATTTTTTATAGTAAAGAATATTGTAATAGTCATTGTAAATCTCCGAAATTTTTGGATTCGAATTATAGTTTAAAACCTAATCGAAAGACAACCGGATTTCTAGAGTCAACCAAACCCTAGTTTATCGTAACCGCTTAAATCCGGCATTGCCGTTTTCTCAAGCCCTAGAAAACAAAGTTGGAAAAATTAGCTATAATAGTTCGTAATAGCTATAGGTTTTATAAAAATATCAGTTTTTCAAAATTCGAGTGTCCTTTGAACCCGATCGGACATGACTCTTGAAAAACGTGTCCGGGAGCTCGGAATAAGAAAAATATTCCGAATATACCGTTAGACTCGTAAAAATATAAGATTTTCAAAAATATCAATTTCGTAATTTTTCAGTAGCTAAAAATATCAGATATCGCTTTTATACGCGTATTTTCTTACTACCGGCATTAAATTGTCATGTCTACTTTTACATTACACTATTTTCTACTATTCTACACTATTCACCTATCTCTACTTTTCCTTACAACCTACTCTTACAAACCATACACATATTTCTTACACATTTTCATTTCCAATACAACTTCACATCTTTCATTTCTTACTTTTAATTAACAAAATAACAAAAAATAAAAATTTCCCCTCTTTTAAGCATGAAGTAGTGCCCCACCCCCCCCCCCCCTCCCCCCCCCCATGATGCCTCAATTTGTTTTATTTTTCACTTATTTAATTGACATAAATTATCTCCCACATTTTCCTATAAATATCCTCTCATACCTTCATTTCTTTCACACCACTTCTTTACTAAAGTTATTCTCCCAAAATCTCTCAAGAATTCTCTCCAAGAAGTCTTCTTCTTTCTTTTAGGTAATATGCCTTTAAGAAATTCCTATGTTCATTTACTTAGTATGAACTTAGTGTGTGTTTTCTAAAACCA
Organism: Combretum micranthum; assembly: GCA_024138025.1. Classification (NCBI taxonomy): domain Eukaryota; kingdom Viridiplantae; phylum Streptophyta; class Magnoliopsida; order Myrtales; family Combretaceae; genus Combretum; species Combretum micranthum. Next base: position 362,373 of record JAMXBD010000754.1, on the reverse strand, counting down.
TTAAGGTTAAGAAAGCAACAATATGTTCATACTTTGTTTTTGTTCAAAATCTCCAACTCCTTTGTGTTCTTTTATGTTCATTACTATCTAAGTATCTATATAGCTATATATACTATTTAGAGCATATAAGCTCAATGTTTTGCAATTTATTTACCTTTCATGCAATTTATTTACTTCATTGCAATTTATTTATTTCAAATTGTTTTTAAGACTAGTCATTCTAATCTTAGGCTTGTCCTCATCAAGTCAAAACATTTTCTTTTCTTTTCGGGACTAGTCTTTTCTTAGTCCCGGGTACCTTGATGAAGCTAAGGTCTCAATACTTGATTTATTTCTTTATATACTTATTCTTTTAAGTTATTATGTTCTTTTCATATTTTCATAGTTTATGATTCATATTCGTGCATGAACATAATGGTCTTGTCTCAACAAGATAAATGAAGGAAATGTTTTCTTAAGATAAAAAGTTTTCCCCTAGAAATAAAAGTATGAAGTTAATGTTTTCCCTAAGAAACTAAGAAGTCGTCCTAAACAAGCCTAGAGGAACTTACAAGAAATTTTATAAACATACAAAGGATTTATGAAGTAAACAAGAGTTTTACAATAACTTCATCTTTTTCTTTAAATAATAGAACCCATTTTCATTAAAATAAAATGATCCCAAGAAACCAAGGAACTAAAATATTCTTTTGTGAAAATTATTATTATTACAAATTGTTGGAAACTAAGCTTAGAAAAATAAAAATCATTCTTTTAAAATACTTACAAAGAAATTAAATACTCATTTCAAAGTAGCTCAAGATCTTTTTAGAATAAAATAAACGTTTCAAAATTTTCTCAAGTTCAAATATTTCAAGACTTTACCTTTTTCATGAATTGAGACAACTCCATTTACTTCATACATTTGTTATGAATCATTACATATATGCATATACCTTTCAAAAAGTTTACAAAATACTTGAAATATTCATCTCTTCAAATGAGCTTTGTGTACAAGAAGGAAATCAATTTTTGCATTCGTGGCAATATTTGGCCGCTGTCTTTTCGAGACCCAAACGACTTAGTTTTATAAAAACAAGCTTAGAAATACGTAGATCTTTTTGAGTAGGTAGAAAACGATATATTATGCGTGAAATTCCGAGTTAAAATGAGCAAGTTATGGCCATTTTAAGTTGGAATTTCCCCTTATACGATTTTACCGCGATTTTAAGAAAAGATTAGAATCTTCAAGAATAGAAGTTTACGAAATACTCATCTTAGGTATTCTTCTTTCTTTTAGATAATCTCGAGGAGGATTGTTCATATCCTGAAGATTACTACGATAAGTGGAAATCTCTAACGACTCATCCATTTCAAGAAATGTGTCATCATGGCTGAGTGAGTTTACTTCCCGTTAATTTTCTCATACTCTTGATTGTGCTTGTAAAATTAGTTGCACTAGAATTTAGGCAAACTCAAAAGGAAGTGTATGATAATATGTTGAAAGAATACTAAGTATATCGAAACTCGATTTATTTGTAATAAAGTGTATGTGCATTAATATCTTGAAGTGTTTGAAATTGGTTGATCACTTGAAAGAAGTTAAATGTAACTACTAGACTTTAATTGAGAAATTATTCATGCACTTCATATGTTGAGTCACATTTCATTCACTACTATACAATTGGTGGGACAAGTGTATAATAGTAGTGGCATGCAGAACCGGTATATCATATAAGTGAGAGTAGAAGCCGGTAAAAACTATAAAATTGGTGGCTAGTAGGAATCTGTAATAACTACAAGTTTTTGATGGCGTATAGGAGCCGGTAAGATCTATAAAAGTTGTGGCTGTAATTGGTCTGAATACCCAACCCCAAATGAAGGGCGTAATTCATTCAACATATGATTCCCGAAAAGTCATATGTCTTGTATACTCACGTGGTTGTTGCATTCCATATGTTTTAATAATAAATTTGGTTGATAAATTTCTTTAAGTATGAATTTTGGGATTTACTCACTAAGCCCATAAGCTTACACCCTATAGGTATTTGTATTCTCAGGGATACCTATTTTTGTGCCCGAGGTCTCTTCGTATCCATGTAAGTTTTATATATTGAAGCTTTTGGAGGAAATCTACTCGAAGACTTAGATTAGAATTCCTATGAAATCTTAATGTAGTATTTTGGATGTTGTAAAAAGTATCACGATCCTTGGGATTAGCGGGGGTATGCCCCTAAGAAATCATGCAATAGACCTTTAGTTATTAATGATATAATTATGTTTTATTTCTGGATTCTTGTATGTTCATTTTTACTTGCTTAAAACTATGCTTCCCAAAAACGTCTCATATTATCGTGCCAGATGCCTTACATATACTACTAATGCTTTCGCATGACTAAGGAAGTCATTCCTAAACCTTGATATTATATGTGACGGGCTGCCACGTTTAAATACCCTTCGGGGCGTGACAGTCATTATAATATTAAATTTATAATTCAATTCTTCTCTATTCCATACCCACTTCCTATTTCATATAAACAAAAAGATAGGTAGCGATCCTTTCATTAAAAGGAAGGAATTACAATTTCTTATTTTAGTTTATTGGAATGAAATAAGACTGAAAAAAATAATAATTCTTTATTTTATAATTAAGGGTATTTTCGGAACAAAACATATTTTTTATCAAGAATAGTCATTACTTTAGTAAAGAGAATTAATAAAAATTCCTTATCTAGTCCACATAGTATTAAATAAATATTCTTTTGATAGAATTTTTTATAAATTAAATAAATAAATAAATAAATATTTTACTAAAATAAAATTAAAAAAATAATTTTATTTCATTTAATGAAATACACAGTATAAGAATGTATCAAATAGGATAGGCCGATAGGGGACTTTTTAATAATTTCATTCTTTAATAATTTCCCACCTACATAGCCCTCCCCATCCACCCAGCACCAATCCCAAGATCCGTTTTTAAGGATCACCGACTAACCGACATGGCGACATATGTCTAAAAATTTGAAATCTGTCCAAAAAGAAGCACGGTTGCAACTCCAACAGTCACGCAGTCCAACTTTGTCAACTGTATTCTCGAAGAACACATAAAACCTTCCAAGTTCCAAGTGTTTTAAACTTCCCTTTATTTCTGACATTGCTGAAAGTTCCCATTTTTGAATAGAAAAGCAAAGAAAAGAAAAATAAAATGGACAAACCTACAAACTCCTCCATCAATGAAAAACAAAGAGATCACATCACGATGATTACACATTTACACTATCTGGAGTCACGAAACCTGCTCCTCGTACAGCCCACTTCATCGAAACCTCTGAAACAAGCTCTGAAGAGGAACATCACATTGTGAATGAGACTGTTGGTGAAAGTGATGTGTGCCTGAAACTTTGGTTGTTGGGATTGGATATTAAAACCAGATCAGGGACTTAGAGGTGGAGGTTGCCATGTTAAAAAAAGCAAGAGGACTGTCAAGCAGAGCCAAGCCCTAGACCTAGCCCTAGCCCGAGCCCAAGACTCTTTATCTACCTTCAGCCAATATATGTAATGTTATGTAATGTAATGTTCTGAGAGACGTAAAGTACCAAACTTTTTCTGGAAATTTTAATGGGTTTCGTGTTTGTTGAATTGGGTATCTCTTATTTTCTTTAATATGAATTAAATATTTGATAAAGCATCCATCTTGATTTTATTTTACATTTACTTATGTTTATTTTGGGTTTTATATTTAATTAATTTGATCTCATAGCATTACAATTTACATGTTATTTTGGGTAAAGAATTACGGCTCGTGTACTTCGCTGTACATAGTAAGGGAGAATAGGATTCCAAATTAAATGAAACGCGATAAAATTGTAATAGTTATTATCATATTCACTTGGTATGAAAAATAAAATAAGTAATTGTTGAAATAAAAAATATTTATAATGTCTTTTGGATTTATTACATAAAGAAAAAAATATATATATATATGATATTTTTAAGATAAGGATATTTATGACAAAATTAAAAAATAAAATATTGAATAACAATTCTAAGAGTACAAATTGTTATTTCACTCAAGTGAATACCATTATAACAACTTTGCATCATAATCTTTAGGATTGTCGGATTTCGTATGTTAATCATGGATCATGACAATCTTAGGAAGAATTATACCTATGACGGGAAGAACTTGTTAATTTGTTTTGCAAATAATTTATTACATTGATATGGTTGGATTTTTTTCCTTTTTTTTAATCGAGGTTTTCAGTAATAATTTTTATTTGATTTCAAACGTGGCTCACCGTTATGGTTATAATTTAGTAGTGTTATCTTAGTGGATAAACCAGAATCTCTCGGTCCGGATGTGATGAAGCCAATAAATAAATAAATAAATCTCATGCAATTTATGACGTCTTTTCTTTTTTAATATGGCAGCTGAGAAGTCGACAAGAAATAATAATAAAGATTATAAAAATAGTTGATTAAAGAAAGATTAAGGCCACTGCCACTACGGTATTGGAACTATTTTAAGAAAAACTCAAAAAGAAAAAAGGAATAACAGAAATATTCTATATGTACCATACCAATTACAAAAGATATACAAAATTGTAAAAAAAATAAATATCCGGAAAATCTTTATCTTAAATCTTATAAGTACTTCAACAAAGTTCAAAACTGCAATTTCAAAATCTTATCTTTTTTTTCTCCTTTTCCTGGATTCATATCATATTACGTCCTTCATGTAAAGCCCAAAAAATTTAATTCGATTAATTAAATAACTTAAGGCGCTACCACCATATATAATACTCTAAAGTATTACACGCTAAGGATTTCTTTAAAAGATTTTGTTTATGTTGAACATTGCTACTCGTTTTTAGGTTATGAAGTCATTATTCTGGCAACAACTGGATTTAGCAACGGAAAACAATTTATTAAAATCATTTATAAAACTCTATCCCTACAGAATAGATCAAGTTTCTAAGAAACAAAACTTTAGAAAATACTTTATAATCTACTATTAGGGGGTAGATTATCATTTACAAAACATATGGGCATTAACAAGCCCCATTAAAAGAATTACAAATTTGTAAATAAATTCAGTTCTCACTAAATAAAACAAAATAAAAGAAATTACAGGCAATCAACGGCCTTATCACACTTCACTGCATCTTCCTGGGTCATCAACTCGTCCATCACCCGACTCAAACATCAAATCATCATCTTCAACTCATCACCATCAACAACAAGCAACACCTGTAAAAAGAACAATAACAACAATAATGAGTCGAAACTCAGTACATAGTAACATAATCATACACGGAGTGGCACACGAGCTTAACTAAATGTAATGCATCAACAACAAATTATTATCTTTTCTTCAAAGCAATAAATAGCACGGGAGTATTCAAACTCCGGACAATAGGGATAGTGCGAGAACTTGAGTAAAGATCACGATACTTAGGAGGTTAATATAAGCAACCCAGATACTTATATATCCTAGATGATATATCCAAAAACGAGAAATAATAGTCTCATATAGGGTTCTTAGCCGTTACCCAACTCTACTTAAAATCAGTCCATAACATGAATATAGTTCATCGTTTCCATAAACGTTGAACTAAACCATGGAATTTCTCTCAAAGTTTAAGCAAATGTTACGCCGATACTAATAACCCCATCGAATATTTGTCGTACAACTTATGAAAGTCATATCTCATTGACAAGAGGTGGCTTAAGCTCCTAAAACTACCGTGCCCTCAATCTGAGCAAGGTACCGCTCCCTGGACCGGATACCGAACTGTTATCTCAGGTTAGAAACGGATTTAAACAGTGGAATAGACAACCAATTCTAATAATTATTAGGCCGAGTTTAGGTTCTTAGTCTATTTAAGATGTCTATCTTAATAATCACCACGCAAGTTACTGCATACCTTGAATATAAAATCCAAACATAGCCTCGGAAGGAATTTCACAAGATAATCCAGAAAATAAATCAGATATCCACTTCTGTTAAGGAAAGAACTCGTATAAGAAACTAGTCTAAACTAATCATCCATCATCAAACTCATATAAGAACTTAAGCTATTCATCCATTCATCTCAAACTTCTTTTATTATAACCTTATTTAACCAGAAACTAACTTGGAACCCCGCTGTGGCTGCGAAGAATGCCCGGCCAAAATACGAATAGTTTTCCTCTGTCTGTCAAAGTATTTCCTTTTCTCTTTGTTTATAGTGTTTTATTACAAAAGCATCAACAAAGAATTCATAAACCAAAAACATTCATTTTTCCAAGTAAACACACATTTGAAACAACATATTCACCATATTAATCTAAGGTTATCCTATCTCATTAACTTAAATCAATTATCAACCATTAACTCCTTTTAATTAAATCCTAGCCAAATTTATTAGATTTATTCATTTAAGTCATTTACTAAGTCAAGTTGATTAAACTTAGACAATCTAACTCATTTTAGCTTAGTGAAGTTCATTAAGCCAAGTTGGACTTAGATTAATTACTAATTCATTATATATCTAAGATTCACGTTACTTAATCCTAAGTTAGTTTAAACCTAGCCAAATTCATCAAAGTTAAACAATCTAATCTATTTTAATTCATTCAAGTTCATTTAGTCAAGTTGGGCCTAGGTTTGTTAACTAAGTTCATTTTATAACTAACTTCTAGATTTAATCTAATTATTTGTTAAATCCATTAATCTACTTAAACATGTTTAATTGCATGATTTAACTACATAACATATAAAATATCATTTATTTATCTCATTTTAGCTCAAAAAGATCCATTTCCTAAGCAAAACACATTTAACAAGCAAAACATAAGTTTTTTACTTAGTTTGAAAAACACAACAGCTGGAAAGAATAAAAATAAAGCATTGATAATTTTTTTTTGAATTTATAGAAACTAAAAACATAAGAGTTGTAGATCTCTTTTTAAGCTTTCCAACGCAACTTGAATTACCTCAATCGAAAGTCCAATGAAAAAATTATGGCTAATTTACAAAACAGTGTCTCAACAGGGAAGAAATCAGAAAGCGCAACACCCTTGGAAATGGGGCTGTTTGGGAGGCCATTTTAACTAAGGGAAAATGAGATTTTTGATCCGAGAGCGCAACACTCCTCCCAACGGGGCCGTTTGATAGGGTTTTTGACAGTTTTTATACACCTTCTATTTTGAACACGAATTTTTTTACAACTTTAACACTTTTCACACATTTTACTTCCATCAAAACATCATCTAAACATCACACAAACTAATTTTCATGTTTCTAACACTTCTGTATTCATTCAACAACATCAAACACCATCAATTTCTCCATCAAACCCCATAACTACTATTCACCATCTTCTTCACATACCCACCCCATATCAACATTAAACCAAAATATTCATCAACTTCATCACAAATTCTACTTAAATCTAACATCAATTCATCATATATAAAACAAAAATAAGAATAAAAACAATATAAACAAATATACTTAGCTTTTAGGCAAACACATGAAATTGAATTCTCCTTCTCTCTACTTCATCTTCTTCTTCTGCTAGTTCTACTTGATTTCCTCTTCCTATCTTCATCTTCTAACATTGATTTCTCTTTTTGTCTTTTTGAATTTGACATTTAGAAAGATGAATTTAAGTGATGAAAGAGAGAAAGAAAGAGGAATAATGGAGAAAGAAAAGAGAGAAAGAGAGAGATGGTAATGGGAAAGAAAAACCAAGGCTAGGAAAGAATAGAAAAGTAAAGGGATAAGGATATAATTAAAATATTGCGAATAAGATACTAGATTTAGAACTATCAGATCAATATCTATAGTTCCAGAAGTATTTAGAAGATAATTTTAGAATCGATAGGTTATAAATTAAGAACTCTAGACGAGAACTTAAATTAAAATTTTATTTTAGATAAAAGGATATTTAATTTGAGTTCGGATTTAAGAATTGATTTTTTTATATAAGCAAATGAACTCAAATTTTTTTAAAATTTAGAAATTAGTGTTTAAGCTAAGAATCAAGAGTTTAGGAATCCTCTAAACATTTTGAAAAACATGTTTAGGACATTTAGGAATCCAAAATCTCAATTTCAACTTAATTAATTGCTAATTTAATTATATCAACTTGTCTAATTATTTCCTCTACTTCGTTCGATTTATTTTAATCTATCTAAATTCAATTTCTAATCTCGGTGAAGGTTTGGGATATTTCACTTCAAAAAAAAAAAAAAAAAAGAAACCAAGCATTGAAGGAAAAACAAGCTAACCATAAATAAATAAAAGAAAATTTTATAAATATTTATATAATTATCATTAACTAAAAAAAAAAAAAAACAAAGAAACAAAGTATTTTTGAAAGGGAAAACCTTTACTACCAAAAGAGTTATAAACTTTTACACTTCTGTTGATAGGACTGTTTGATCAATATACATGCGATCAAATATTTGCAATGAGAAAAATTAAAATACAAACATTACAAAAAATAGTTGAATGAAAAGGATTAAGTGAGTAGAATATTAATGCTATTTCAAAAATTCTATAGTTCATCAATTATTTAATAGGCATGATCCCATCTGAAATTTTTTAAAGACTCAAATTCACATCCATCCTCACCAGCTTCAATATTGACCAAACAAAGGGTCACAATCTTATGCAGACCAGACCATTAATGAAGTTTTTTTCATCTTTTAGGAACATTTTTCCTCTTCTCGTCAATCTTCCTTTTGGAACATGCAAGTATTATTTGCCATTTAAACTTTAAATTTGAAAGCACCAAAATTTAATTTGATAATAAAACTTTAAAAATTTAATAGTTAATTCAATATTCAAAAAACTTTATGGTTATTTTTGGATTTATGTATTTGTTGGTAGATTACAAATTTTTCAAAATTTTTTCTAATAAATTATTTATAAAGAAATAGATATAGATAAAAAAAAATTGACAATTCTCATTAAAAGATCAAATATAGATAAAATATAAATGTAAATCGGACATATTTATACAGTATTATTTTAAAAAAGATAGATATATAGATGAAAAATAAACCATCCAGTTAGACCCTTTATAATCTATTTTAATACAATTTACTCTATTTGCTAAAATGGAAGAGATAATCTAGTATTGAATTTTTCCTCCTTCCTAAACACTCCTAATACTAGTAAGTTGACATTTCAACGTGACAAATAAAATATATGGTGATAGAATGTATAAAAATAGCCATAAAAATTTTGAATGAACGTTAAGTTCACTACTTCAAACTTTAGATACGAAATTTTATAAAAAATTTCATATACCAAATTTGATATTTTTTTCTCTTCGCCGGGTTTCCCATCGCCATGTTACCTTACAGCAAGAGGACACTGATATTATATCTTTCGTTCCTTTCATTAATAATACGAGGGAGAACCAACACTAACTCTGGCTCCTATCTTGTTTCATCAAACGTATGTCGTGAGAGATGTAAAGTTAAAGCTTTTTTTCTGGGAATTTTAATGGGTTTTATCATTGTTCTTTTTTTTGGCCATAGGATTTTAACATTGTTCAATTGGGTTTTTTTATTTTTCCTAAAATAGGAATTAAATTTTGATAAAACACGAACCTTTATTTTAATTTTTCTTTATGTTTATTTCAATTTTGGGTTAATTAAATTTCATAGTATTACATATTTACTTTAAATAAAGATTTGAAATTCTTAGAGTTATCAAATTTTGTATCTAATGATGGGTATGGATAGGGCTTGGGCCGATTAATTTACGCGGAGGAAATTATCTTATGAGGGCATGCTCCCTGTTAAAAATTTTATTTAAAGTCTTATGTGTCATGTTTTGTCTTATGGACATCAACATCCATAAATTTATAATGTCTTGAGATATTGCATCAGCACCTTAAAAAACTCTCCATAAAAATATTACTACTTTATCCATGAGCTTCTTCACGTAAATTTATTTACTTCTTTTTATACTAATCCTATTTACTTTTACATAGTATATTTACTTTCACATAATAATAATAATAATAATAATAATAAGGAACTCATTGTTTTGGTCCCTAATGATCCCAAAAAATTGATGAACTTTCCACATCCATAAGGATCTCAAAAAGTAAGGTTATTCATTTAAAAACTTGTGTCAATAATCTTGGATGTGGATGCTTAAAGAACCCTTTTACTTTGGTTGGGATTTTTCATTTTAGTATCTCTAGATGGTATGTTAACTTATTCCTCCTTCATTGTTTTAAAAAATAATTAAAAATAAATATTTCATTATATATATTTGGGCTATTAACATTTATAAAGAATTAAAAAATGGGTAAATTACACAAGAAGATCGCAACGTTTGGAAGTAAATTTATTTAAGGTCTCAACATTTCGAGTGGTTAAAAAGATATCTCAACATTTAGGAATTAGTTTATTTAAGGTCCCAACATTTAAAGAAATTGGTCAATTTGAATCTCAATAACACGTGTCCCCAAGAAAAAAAGTCTTTTGAGTTTTAATTAAATATTATTTCTTATTGACACATATCCTTGGGATATTAAATAAACTTACCCCCAACATTAAGACCTTTTTTTAACCACTCAAAACATTAGGACCTTCAATGAATTTACATCCAAATATTCGAACCTTCTAGTATAATTCATCCATTTGAAAATACAAGAGTTCATGAATAACTCCCAAAAAAGTTAGACCACCTGGCCACAATGGTGATGAATAAGATAGGTCCTTAACATTTAAAATTGTGCTAAAGGCCTGCATTCAACATGCTTTGAGTTTTATTTTGCACATTATTTATTTTTCTGTGTCATTGACATGTTTCTTATACTTTTTTTCCTTTTTTTTCCCAAGTTGAAACTTTTATTAATAATGCAAAAACTATAATTGGTCTCTGAGTAACAGGAAAACTGGTTGATTTTCAGTTGTTTAATTTTCTAGAAACTCATTTAGAGAATTGATATAAAGAATTGTAACCAATGCTTTTTGTTTATGTCCTTTCAATTTATGAAAATTACGAAAGGACACCAGCAATAATTTTTATTTAATTTGCCGCGAAATTTATGGCATCCTTTTAGTATAATTTTTTTTTCCACGGTAGTCGACACTGAAAAACGAATTTCGAATATATATATATATTTCACAAGCAGAAAATTAAAATATTTGTCAAGTCACAATATAATGGGAGAAACCAAACTATAAAAAATAGGTGGCTTTATAATTATATTATCTGCGTAAAACAAATTTGATCCACCAATGGCCAGATAATAATAATAATAAATTTGATCTACAGTTGCATTTGTTTTGGTAATATATGGATTTCTCAACCACATGGTGTATTGAATTCCTCCAAATCAAATTCAAAAAAGAACAAGTTTGATTAAAAAGTGAAATTAAAAGGGCTTTTGGTTTTTGCTCATTTTTTTAATATATACATCAATTACAATGAAAAAGGGATATTCGAATATGGGACCTTTCATATGAAAAATCAGAAAAATACTACTAGACTACAATGTTATTGGCAGCTTTCTTCTTCTCTTTTTTTTTTTTTTTTTTGTTTTTCCTTTACAAAACATTTTTTGAGGGAGGATAGAACACTTTAGTCCACTTTTTTTCTTTTTTTTCTTTCTTTGAGTCTATTAATTTGTTGTGACTATGCCAGATAAATACCAATGAAACAAATAATCATTAACTCTAATTTAGTAAAGAATTGATGACTTTATGGGGATTTTCTTTTTCTTTCTTCGTTACCCTTTTTTTCCCCCCTTTCCTTTTGCCAACCACCAAATTTCCTAGAGAGAGGTCCATTAACTAAAAGGCAGGGAGGAAAATTGATTCAGATTTTTCTTTTTAATTGCTTGATTTAAAAAAAGAGCATTTTTTTTCTAATTAAACTATTATTTATATTGAAAAATCATACACTTAACTCGAGTTTGATTGAACCTGCATGTCAATCCAACTAAATATTATAAAAAAAATAAATTCAACTAAACAAATTATTGAAATAACTTGACTTTGATTTAAATATTATAGAATTGAATTTGCCTTGGTGATGGTTTATTAAATTTAGATTTTTAAAAGGGTAAAATATCATGTATCAATGTTTGAAATAATATAAGTTTATATAATGTATTAATATATTAAGTGAATAAAAAGAAAAATTAATATTTTGTAAGATAAATTAGATTAGGTATCATAATAGATTGTAAAAAAATAAAATAAATTAATTAAAATATATAAACATTAATATTTTAAATAAATTTTATAAAATAGTAATACTTTACAGGATAATCTATCCATTCTCCTACAATGGAGCCGGGATGCCCAAAAAAAAAAAAGGCCGATGGAGCCCGACTTCCCATTATTGGTTATTGGATTGCTGTGGCTATAATTCCTACTGCATTTACTTTACTTATTCCTGTTGCTTTAATAACTGGAGTCTTTTCAATGTCAGGTTTGAAGATAAAATTTCCTGGTTGATCAAGGATGCGCACGAAACGTTTTGTTGGTATGTTTTTTATTTATATTAATATTTATATCGAAGTTATGTGTGTATATATTTTATTTATATTTATATTTTATTTATATTTAATTTTTTAAGAATTATTAATTTTTTATTTATATTTTTTTAATAAATAATTTTTTAATAAAATATTTTTAAAAAATTATCTATATCTATCCAATAAAGATAAATAAATAGATGCAAAAACTTTTTATGTTATAGTCAAAACATGTAAGATAAGGACTGCATGAGGGAAGACGGAGAGCCACTAAACAAGTAAAGTCAAGAAAATACAATAATAAAATGGAACTCAATTTAAATGAAAAATTTGGAACTTGAGTTCATACTCGAACTTGATTAGTTTTATTTTTTAAGCTTACATTTGATTCAAATTAGTATTCGGTATTCTCGAATTTGACTTAGTTAAGTTAGGTTATTTCTATAAAAATTAATTAGATTAAAGAAAAAAAGTTAGAATTCAACAAAAGCGGATGATTTTAGTTAAGTTGTTTTTAAATATAATAAACATAGATCATTGGATATTAAGAGAAAAAATAAAAAAATGAAAAAGATTTTTGAAGTTTTTTACATAAAATATAAAAGCTTGAATAAATTTGCAAACCATTCAAATCAAGTATTTCAAAATCGGACTCGATAGTTACTCGGATAGCTCAAAGCTTGTATTCGACTCGATTATAGTAGAGGTAGCTATCGAAATATCTCAACTCATTTACAGCCCTGTACTGTGTTGCAGCAATTTTCATTTGTGGTCTCATTTTTTCTTTTGTATTAACACATTTTTAATAAAGAGTGTTGTAAAAAAATAAATTGGGAAAAGAGCTCTTACATCGATGTTTTATGATATTCGTATCTCTTACATATGTTCTTGAACTATGAATTCCATATGTCCATCATTGAGATGTTTCTATTGCTATTTTATGCTTTATTAATATTTCACAATACTCAAAAAGCTGTCATCCATCTGTTCTTTTTTTACACACTTATCTTTAAGTAATCTTATAATTAAATGGTCTTGAATCATTTTTTTATCTATAATATTATTTGTACACCCTATATCTATTAATGCTTATGTTTCTATTATCACTTCTGCTATGAAAAATCTAACTTTTATTCTAACACTAGTAATTAAAATTCTTAATTTTTCATCTATTTCATTTCTGAAAAAATATTTGTGTTATATGTTTTTATCATCTAACATCTTTTCATCCTATTCAATTATTATTATTATTATTATTCCTTTATTTTTTGCTTTAGGTTCTACTTTTACTTCTATTTTTTCTTCTATCTTATCTATTCTTTATTCTAACCTTAAAATTCTAGTTTCTATTAAGTCTGTATTTTCTGTTCCATTTATAATTATTCTAACTATCAGGGTTTTGGGCAAACCTTTCCTCTTATTTTTCTAAGCATTTTTACATGAATCTATTAAACATAATCTACATCTAAATCTTAAAGAAATATGAGAGTATCCTTTACAGTGACCATAAGGGTGGTCATCGAATCCTTATTCATGAATCCATTCATGGTTACAACTTATTTCTGTCCCAACAAATTCAATTTTTATTTCTTCATCCATTGTCTCTGTCTTCTCCTAAGTTTTCTAAATATCTGTCATTTAAGTTAAATATTGGCTTTTCTTCAAAAGTTAGTCTTCTTTCTTGTACTCATATTTCTAAAACAAAAAGATCATTTTCTTCTTCACTGTTGAAATCTTGCATCCTATTATCTTCTATACTCACAATACTATATTGTTTATGTTTCACTTTTCTGCTCCTCTATTGATAAAATATCTTCTTTTATACAATTTATCAATATTACTCTTTTATCATGTATATTATGTCTTTTGTCACAATCTCTTGCTAAATGTCTTCCTTCTCCACACGCAAAACAACTCAGTTTATTTTTATAGTTTCTGTTTTTGTTATATTTTCTCACATTTTTTTTTATTTATTTAAATAAAGTGTCCTGCATTACTCCTTTTTACATAATAATTTATCTTTGGTTTCTTATTTGGAGTTATGGGTCTGTAAGATCTTATTCTTTCTGGATTTTGTTTGTAATTTCTTCTTTTTGATCTTTCTCTCCTTTGTCCAATTACTGGAGGTGTATAAATCTTGACAATAGTTATATTCTCATTTTAAATGTCTAGTTATCTTTATATTTATACGTTTTTCAACTAAAGTTCTAATTACAAATTGTATTCTCAGACCTAAATTATGCATCTGTTCTATAAGGTTTAGTTATATTTTTCTTTAAAATTCTTGTACATTCCCTATCCTAAAGGTCCTGGTAATTTAAGAAATAATTTATTAGCTATTGTTTTTTTTTTTCATAATAACATCCTGTTAAATTACAATAAAAGAAAAAATCATTTAAATAACTTTTGTATACTTTTAATCTCTTATTTATAATTATTCTAAATCTCTCATTGTATCCATTTGGTCTCTTAAATTAAAATCAACATTAGGTTATGTGCTTGTTATCAACATTGTTATTTTATTAGTAAAATTAAATTGATTAGCTCCTAATTCTAAATCTAAAGTAAAATCCTGTGGGAATTTTCTTTCGTATTCTTCCCATGAAGTTCGAATGCTTTCTCCTAAATTTTTTTTCCCAAATAATTGCATGTAGTTGTAGCTTCTCTTGAGATATTACTATTTTCCCATTCTCTTGTTACTATCTGTGCCAATATCCTAAAATATGTGGCCATAATTGTGTATTATGTGCTGGTAAGTAAGAAGCAAATGAGTAAAAATGAGATATATCGGTATAAAACCCAATCCATGTATTGTAGTTAGGAATTTAATTATATTACTCGGGGGATTTGATGGATATATGACTCTTTTTATTATTAGTTAAATATTCATAGCAAATATAAATTTCTTGGGTTCGAGTTGATAAATAGTTTTCTTGAGTATTAGGTGCTCACCCTCCTAATTGACAAACTATTTAAGAGGATGTTATATTCTATGAACTATGTATATCTAGCATATAAATTTCGATAAAATTTTAATATATATAATATGTATAAATCATGGGTAATAATTGTTTTAAAAATTTCCTTTTCTTTTATTATAAATATCAAAATTTCATCAGTATTTATTAAGGATGTAAATGGCAGGTTTTATAGGGTACCTGACCCGTCTAACCCGATAAATACCTTATAGGGTTTGGGATGGGTTTTAGGATCAATAATAAAACCCTATAGGATTTTGGGATGGGTTTTGGGACAAGCATAAAACCCGTTGGGAAGCCCGAACCCGTTTAAATATAGAAATATATATATATTATATTAGCCTCAGTCTCTGAAATTAATTAGCTATACTCCATTAATTGTAAAACTATTTTTTTCTTTTTTATTAAATCATTTAGAAAAAGTAAAAACCCTTAGGCAATAGACTAATACTTTATGGTCTCCACTTTCAGTCTTGGTCTTGGTCTTGGCTCACTCTCGTCAAATTCAAGGCTCTCACTACCATTGCCACACTGTTTCATTCAATGATTTTCTTCTCATGAAAATGATTGGGATTTTATAAAGAGGATTGCATAAGTAATGATAAGAGTTTTTTTCTTGGCCTATAAAGTGGAAACGGATCGAAAATAGAAAAAGATGAAAAAAATTTATAATGATGTTTTTAAATATTTTATTATGTAATGATTATAATTTTATATCGGGTTTCGGGTTTGGGTACCCTATAGGTTCTGTCTAGCGGGTTTTAAGTTCGTAGACAAAAACCCTATAGGGTTGGAGACGGGTTTTAGGAATCCTATTGGGTATTGGGTTCGGGTTTGGGTTTGGGTTTGCGTTTGGGTTTTGGTATACCCATCCTAAATTCGTCCCGGTTGCATTCCTAGTATTTATACTTAATTTGTTATGATTATTATCATTCAATTTAAGAATATTGCGAAATTAGATAAATAGAGTGTTTAATTTAGTTAAATCATTGGTTAATGGCTACAATTGGTTAAAATATTGGTAGTTATTAAAAATAGTATAAGTAGTGTCTTATACAAGAAAAAACAAAAACTCCTCATAGAACTTTAAAAGAAAACTATTATAAATTTTACTTCAATTCTAAAGGATGATTGTCTTTTTCTTTTATAAAATGATATCTATAGTATTTCCTAAAAATACAAATCTTATAACCTTTATTCTCTTAACAAATCGTGACTATGAGTAATTTTCATATTTGCTATCTAAAATTTACCTATTTTTATAATTAACTACTTAAAATTTCAAGCGTGGATTTGATACCTAAACTTTGCACATTTTGCAAATAACAACTTGAACTTTATTGGTTTTTGCTTTTAATTATTTGATTTAGGTACTTTAAATGAACTTGAAAAGTTTATAGGTAAGATATTTACATTTTTGAATTTCAGATAGTTAATTGCATAAATCGATAAAGTTCAGGTATTGAACCTAACATTGAACCTAACTATTAACTAATGATCGAACTAATTGTTATACTTTTACCTAATTTCATAATATTCCTAAACTAATTGACCACAATCATAACATGCTCAATATAGGCGGTATGTAACACCCAATGAATTTTTTCCTACTTTATAAGCAAACGACAAGCATTATTCTATATTCTCGATTTTGTAATATTGAAGCCAAATATATAAAATCATAAGCATTTTTTGCTAAGAGCCAAATGCATCCCTATAGTATTTTCTTTCACACACTCTAACACATATTTGAGGTCTTCAAACCACATGCTCCACAACTTGTGTTGGTCCATTAATTATTTTGAGTTTCATTCTTGTAAATGTATTCCCCACATAGAGTGTTATCTACAATATTGCACGTTTAATATGTACAACATTTGGAATCCATCATTTGTGACTAAGGCTGTTGGGGTATCTAATCCCATTCACTCCCTCTAACTTTTATCTCTAGGTGTCAATGTCAGCCCTTCTTTCCATCCCCTTCTCTTCTCTTGGTGCTTAAAAATCCTAAAAGCCCAATTTTTTCAAAGCAACATAAGAAAAGGTCTAATGATTTTAAGCCCTATAAAATTCTAGAAAAGACTCTACAAGTTTGCAAATCAAAGCCTTATACCCCAATTCAGATAAAAATAGAGATACAAATTAAAAGCCAAAAAAAAAAAAATAAATAAAGAAAGAGATAAAACCTCTAGAAACGAAAACCTTATTGGTTGATTTATCACTTTTATGTATGATGGACCATAATATGTACTCATATCATTTTGCTTCCTTAGCTAATTCTAACTATCTTCCTCTTCTTTTTTCTTCCCCCTTAAACTTTATTTACATGTGCTTCTTAGCTTAGAATTTGCCCCTGTAAACCTATCTAAAATGTTTAGATCACTAAATTACATATAAATTGATGATTTATCTTTTATCTTTTCTGGTTTTCTTATATTTTTAATTAAAATATTCAATAATTAATCTAAAAAAATATCATAGACTAATTAAAGAGTAGCATATTTTTGTTGATAAATGGTGATGGATAAAGACAAAGTATAAAAAGTAAAACACATTTACGTAAAGTGAAGAAGTTGAAACCATAAGCATATAAAACGAAATTCACTTATAGGAAAATAATAATAATAATAAAGAGCCTTTGTTTTTATTTGCTTCTTCTTTCTTTGTTTCTTTTTTATTTTTTAAATTTTTCAATTCATTAACGTTGCTTTTGTTTAAAAGAGTATTATAAGAAATGGATAAATAATCAAATATATGCCAGAGTTTCTGCATAATATCACTTTATTAACTTGTGTTAATTTATTTCTTTAGTTGATTAATATGAATTATCTAACCTATATAGCTATCTCTTATCTACATAATCATAGTTTTTACGCTTTATTCACTATAGATGGGAAGATCGGGTTGTAATGATTACGTGTGTGTAGCTTTTAGCATGTACTACACGTGGTTTTTAGAGGAGTAACTTGACAATGACACAAAATGATGGCTTATGGAGAGATGATAGAGAAAATGAGTAAGCAATCTCAAATAGCTCAAATGCATACGTGATAGATAAAGGAGATATGTAGTATTGACCTCACAATTGTTAAAGAGACGCATGGATGGATTTAGGGCATGTTTGTAAGCCTTTTTTTTTTTTTTTTATA
The DNA here is from genome assembly GCA_024138025.1 of Combretum micranthum. Classification (NCBI taxonomy): domain Eukaryota; kingdom Viridiplantae; phylum Streptophyta; class Magnoliopsida; order Myrtales; family Combretaceae; genus Combretum; species Combretum micranthum. The sequence continues at coordinate 343,764 of JAMXBD010000754.1, read as the reverse complement.
AACTTAGAGATAAATCTTAGAGTTGGTACCATGAACGAAACCCTGGAGCCTTTTGAGTCGGCTAAAAGTTCTAGAAACCCTAGACTCGATCATATATAATTCTATAACCCTAAAATATCAAATGAACTAAATAAAAGTAGAAAACCCAAAAATGGGATAACTAGGAAGTCTTTATCGTAAATCAATTGGAGTTTCAAAACCGTAATCATCTCGAAACCCTACGTAAGAACTATTTTCGTATCTAATCACTAATGTCACTTGAAACAACATAACCAAATAAATAATTAATAATAAAATATCATTAAAACATCTTCTAATATTATATATTATTTAATCAATTTATAAAAACGTCAATTAAAACAATTTATACACGTATTTTATCTTCTATCGATAAATATTTGTCATTTCAATTACTATTTATTCACTATTTACCACTATTCACACCAATCACTTTTTTTTACACTTTTACACACCTATTCTTAAACATAACATATGATACTATTATACACATCTAATCTATCATACTTTACATAATCTTTCCTCTATTCCTTTTGTTCTTCTTCTCTTTCTTGATCCCCATCACGTTGGCCCTCTCTCACTTTTCTTTTTCAATTTTTCTTCAATCTTTATGCACTCCTCTCCCTCTACAAATATACCCTCACCTCGTCTCATTTCTACACTTTGTTTCTCTCTCTCTCTCTCTCTCTTCATGTTAGGCCTTGAAATGAAGATAAAGTGTATTCAGCCTAGCCACGAATAATACCTAAGTATTATACGTAAGACTATCTAAAAAGAATTCGTTCATTGTGATCATTTACTGACAAATTTTACTTTTTGAAATCATATAATAAGATTTAGAAAGCAATTAAGTAAATAATGAAGATTAAACTTTTAATAATATTTTTGAAAAGAAGCTACTCTTGTGAGTAGATCATCATACATTTTTACACATTAGTACTAACCATGGGTACTTCAAAAATATAAAGAGATTAATCTCTTAAAACATTAAAGTAAGTTTAATGTATTAAATTAAAGACCATAGGGTTCCATATAAACCTCTAATAAAGTATAAGTTTGAAAGGTAAAAACAAAGTCTTAAATAAAATATAAATTATCGATGTATATGGGTCTTAGTTGTCCCACTCATCAAGAAAATCCTCAAAATCAATTTTCGTATTCTATATAATCATATGAATCATCATCATGATCATCCACACTTGTAAAGGAATAATAGTGAGCCGAAGCCCAGTACAACAGTAACACAAGCACACACATTTAATCTAATGCAATGCAACGCAACAATTAATAAATTATCTATTAAGTTTTAAGTGTAGCAAAACAACAATGGAGTACTCATACTCCGAACAACATGTCTTTAGGAATCTAGTGGACTTGAGTAATAGCAGCTACTTAAGAGGTTGATATAAATAGTCCGAATACTCATATCCCCTATATGACCATCTAAAGTAATAACTTCATCTAAAGTTTACAGTAGTTATATATCTCTACCTATCTTAATCTATAATATAATAAGGCTCGATTAGCCTCATAGGTTATGAGCCTTATTATATTACTTATCGCCGATCTAGGTAAATGTTACATCGATGCCATTTGTCTTATCAGCTACCTGATGAGCCACCTTAATATACCACACATGGGTAAGGATGGCCTAAGTGCCTAACCGCCATGCCGGCATCGCCAAGTAAGGTTATTGCTCCCTCGCTGGACTTTCAATAACTAAGTATTAACAACACGCAATTATTAAGTCAACTTTAAGTATTAGTCCATTTATAATGCCTATCTTAGCACACATCACGCATGTCGCTGTGTACCTGATTGATTTAAAGTATCTTGAAATAAATTAGAAGACAAGTTCAATTAACTAGAGAGATCTGTCACAAAGAAATCATTTCAAATAAGATCCAAATACCAACTCATTTATTTACTTACATTTAACTAATTACTTAGTGAAGTTGAAATATTATATAGTTTAATGTAATCCATAATTTAAGACTCAATGTTGTATTCACACACACACATATATATACATATATAATATTTTATTTTATTTTATTTTATTTATTTATTATTATTATTTTATGAACAGGGACAGGGGATATGTTATGGCTGTGATACAAATCGTGGGAAAGATCGAACCCGTGATTATGGTCATGATCTATATCATGTGCATCATAATGCCTGTGATTAAGGGCATTTTACACTTGGAAAAAAAATCCACAAAAGAGATCATGTCCACTATCACAACCGTGATCTAAGTGTGGTTCAAATTGATCCCAAAAATCATAGTTGTGATTGTCCAACCCTAAAAACAGGCCTATTACTTTATAAACATCTAATATGAAATTACATTTGTGATAATTAAAGGAAATCCAATTTCCTATAGTTTACCAAAACCACAGAGAATCGGTATCCCCTACCAAATAGTTAAATAGAATAAATCATCTATGTTTTACAAATTTCGAACTACAATGTTACAAATCTAGTCTGTAAGCAAGACTTATTTTACAAGAAATATAACTTAAATAAACTATATTATCTATCTATTTCTTTTTCCAAACTCGTCTTCTATCTTCAAAGGATCTTCTCCACATAGACCTATTCCAAAACCGATGCTTCAGCTATTCTTGCACCAAAATTATGGGAGTGTGAACTCAACCATAGCTTGGTGAATAACAAAACCACATCACACTACAAACAAATGTCAAACAAGTTTTATTTCACAAACATATGCAATGCACACTTAACCATATGATATGCACAGTTTCGATGACGGGAATCCAAACCAATGGAGATATACGCTCTCTATTGGGGGTTGAAGGACTAAATAAGGTCATTCATGCCCAAGCAAACTGCGAACTAAGGAGGGGGATGCATCCTTAACCTTGAGCCTTCAGCTCATATCATTCTTAGCCTAAAAAATCATTTTTTTTATACCACAGATATAATGTTCAACTGCTCCTTTGACATAGCCAAAGAGGAGGATTTTAATTTGAACACTTTTTATCGAAAAAATAACCTCTTTAACTTCACTTTAGACTTAGCTAAGGTGGGAGGATTTTATTTGAAATTCATTTTATTGAAACATAGCCTCTATCTACTCTTTAGACAAGATGAAAGAGTGAGAACTTCCTTTTAATATAATTTTATGCATAAATCAAAACATTTACTCCGCCAATCAACCCTCCACTTCCTTTAGAACTATAGAACCTCCATATGTATTAATCCCTAAAGCCAAACCAACACGGGCGACGTCCTTCGGTGCCTGGTTAGTTCTCGTGAAGTCGACAATCCTACTAGTGGCCTCCATGCAGAACCATTGGTCTTAATCAAGCATTATTATAGAATCGGAATATTAATACGTGACGTGAATCCCTACCAATGCAAATGTGATGTGATGTGATGCAATGCAATGCATGACCAATTCATTTAAAGTTCAAATAAGATTTATGTCTTATTAGTCAATGTCCATACCTTTTTCAGACAATCAACATTATATAAATCACAATTAATACCACACAATTGTTTTCACTTATAGTTTAGGGAATTATCAATCAAATGCAATCATCAAGCAACAAGCGGAATCCTGAACCCCATGCATAATCAATTAGATTTATATTATTTTCAATGTAACTAGATTACAAGCACAAGAAAGGTGAAAAGATTGTTGTTACCCACTTGACATCTAAGCTAAGTCTTAACTATTCTCTAAGAAGATCAAAGCACCATCCCCATCAATCATCCAATCATCAACAACATGATCATCGGCACCAAATCATCATCATCACCAACATCATTCAACAACAACAACACCATCAATAACATCACTCATCTTCATCATCAATAACAAATCCTTTTGTACGAACTCTAAATAAAGGCTCAGACACCAACTTAAAAGATAATCTGGAAGATTCAGAAGCCAAACTCAAACATCTGTTTAGGAATTTAAACTATATAAGCAATTAAATAAATTATCCATTACATCAAACTCATTTTATTACCCCATTTGATCATATACTAATTTAGAACCCTGCTATGGTTGCGAAGATCGCCCCACTAAAATACGGATAGTTCTCCTTTATCTGTCAAAGTATTTCTTTTCTCTTTGATTATAGTATTTTGTTACAAAACATCAACAAAACATTCATATACAAAGTAAACATACATTTGGAATAACATATTCACCATGTTATTATAATGTTATCCTATCTTATTAACTTAAACCAGTTATTAACTATTAACTCATTCCAACTAAATCCTATCCAAATTGATTGGAATAAATCATTTAATCTTATTACTAAGCTAAGTTAATTAAACTTAATTAATCTAATCCATTTTAACTTATTCAAGTCCATTTAGTCAAGTTAAACTAAGATTATTAACTAATTCATTTTATAATTAGGATTCATATTAACTTAAGTCTATGTTAAAGTAATCTTAGCCAAATTGATTAAACTTAATCAATTTAATTCATTTTAGTTTATTCAAGTTCATTAAGTCAAGTTGAGCTTAGATTATTAACTAAGTTTATTTTATATCTAATTCTATATTTAATCAAATAATTTATTAAAATCTATAAATCCGCTTAAATAATGCTTAATTATATCATTCAACAAACATAACACATTAATATTATTTATCTATTTCATTTTAGCTTAAAAATTCATAGTATACTTAACTACATACATTTAACTAGTAAAACAAGTTTTTAACTTTGTTTTGAAAATGTAGCAACTAAAAAGAAATAAAATTTCGGCCTCGATAGTTTTTGAATTTGTAAAAACTTAAAACATGAAAGTTTAGATGTCCTTTTATGCTTTCTATAGCCTTTCGAATCACCTCAATATGAGGTTAGCTGAAAAAGTTACGAGCAAAATAAGAAACAGTGTTGCAATAGGGAAAACCAAACGGGGGTGTATGATAAGCTGTATGAACCATATACTTTCCATACATGCTGTATGACAGGGTGTATGAATTTAGAGGAAAAGCACATGAAAGGTCAAAAAGCGAAACATGATGCCATACATGGTGTATTGGATGCCGTTTCAACCCAGGGGAAAAGCGAATAAAGGTAAAAAAATGAAACACCTTGTCATACATGGTGTTTTGAAAGGTGTATGGAGCGTCAGTGAGTGAAACACCCTTCCATACATACTGTATCAAAAGTATATGACCCATACACCTTCCCAAATATGGTGTTTGACAGGATGCTTGAAATATTTCGACTTTTCCTTTTTTCAAACTTGAATTTTACACACTTTCCACTTCTCCAACCTTACTCTAAGATCTATACAAACTTCATACAACATACTACATACATTTAACAATTCAAAACATGTATGAACTCCACTTCTCAACATAAAAAAAATTCTTATCCATTCAACACATCAAACACCATCAATTCCTCCACCAAACCCCACAACTATTATTCATCATCTTCTCCACACACCCACCCCATCTCAAACATTAAACCAATATATTCATCAATTTCATCACAATTTCTACTCAAATCTAACATCGATTCATCATATAACGGCAATCACAAAAAATAAAAACATGAAACAACATCATACTTACATGTTTGATGAATTTCAACTCTCTTTTCTTCTTCATTACTCTTACTACTACTTAGTTGATGAAGCTTCCTCTAGCATATGTCTCACTTCCTGACTTCTCTCCTAGCTTTAATCTCTCATATTGTCTTTTAAAATTGGGACTTAGTGAAGGAATTGAGAGATAAGAAGAGAAGAAAAAAGAAAGAAAGAGAATGGAACGTAAAGAACAAGAGAAGGAAAGAAAAAAAGAAGAGGAATGACAGAGAAGAAAGAGAGAGGAGGAATAAATAAGATAATACCAAAATTAATTAAGGACATTACCATTAAAGATTTTGATTTAAACTTTTTAGATCATTATCTGAGCATTAAAAACAATTAGGAGAAGATTTTAGAATATTAATAACTAAAATCACTAACTTGACTTACAAAAAAAATTTAGAAATTTAATATCGTGAAACTTGATATTTAGTTGAGTTTGGGCTTAGAAACTGATATTTTTAAATAAATAGGTAACCTCAAAATTCAATGAAAATCGGAGATATAGAATTTAAATAAAAAAAAGCTATATTTAAGTATTTTAGAAATCAAAGTATTAAACTTAAGAAAATTTTATATCATTTATAGATTAAAAGAAAAAGTATTCAAATTAAAAATGATTTGATAACATAGTGGGATTTGGCCTAATGGGAAAAATTACTTAAAGTAAATAAGTAATTTGTAAGGAAAAGAGTTCAAATTTGATAACAAAAAGGACGTAAGAATTTTGGTTCATGAAATGGGTAATTAAATTAGATAGAGGTTGAAAAGGAGTATTTGAAATCTCAATTTCTATTAAGCCTATTTACTAATTGATTATATCAATCTATCCAATTTATACCTTATAATTCACATTATTTATTTTAACTAAACTATCAAAACTCAGTTATTAAATTACACTCTAAACAACATTAAGATTAATTATCCATTAGTAGTTGATATCATATTAACTTTATTTTTCATAATTCAAAAGTTTTCAATTATTTTAAGATTTTACTCTTTTACTCACACTTTCATTATTTTATTCCAATTAATTTAGATTCAAATATAATATTATTTTCACTTCCATTGTAATTTTGAATTATTTAATAATCTATTATTTATTAGGTTAATACATCATATTTATATATTCATTATCCAATTTGTTTGATATTTCTTGTTGTGTTATTACTTCTTAGTATATTAATTTGGGGTTTCTTGTATTAGTTTTATTTTTATAAAACATCTTAAGATTTAAGTTATATAGATCCAGTATCATTCTTTTATGATTATTTATTTACTCCATTCGTTTCTTTAATTATCTGGAATATTTTATTTTATAATTTTGGTTATTATTATTATAACTTACTTGAATCCCATTTTCATTTATTTGCATATATATAATTTTAGTTTCATCCTTGTTACTTTTATAGAATTTTGTCTTAAAAAGTAATAATTCAAATATTTAAACAATAATTAATTTATTTAAATTTCAATATTCTTAAATCACAAGGAATTGGGAATGCTTCCCATAACTTTTCTTAAAGCTTTTTTTTTTAATTTTTACATTATTTTCTTAATTATTATTTTTGAATTGTCTAAATTTGTGTTATTACAGTGATTGGTTTTAAAAAATTTCTACCAAGGAAATCACGCCCTCTGCTATAGCCGTGATCAAATTGTAGCTTACATAATAGCTTAGATTACGATCGTGATTGAGTGTAAGTTTTATGCCAAGAGGATCACAGTCTCCATCATACCCTTGATCATGCCCAAAATAAATTTTTGAGAGAATAATGCCCTTCATCTCCCTTGTGATGAGTAGGGTATTGACTTTATGCTAATATAAGCTCTTAAACAACAAAAACATTTCCACATCAACACGTAAGCTTTATATCAAACATCATTATGTGTATGTGAACTTATTACTCATGTATAAACAAACTACACATATATATACATAACATTAACCTTATCAAACAACCAAAAGTTTATCATACATGCATTTAAGTACTAAACTACTGATTTTATCACTAAAGCTATATTTATCTAGCACCAACAACATTAATAACAATGTATCCCATTAGGGTTTAACATGTAAACTATATCAACTCATCTATCTTACAAAATACACATGATAAACTCTATTACTTTTCTCCTTTAAGTTATAAAAGCTTCAGAAAACCTAAACTCAACTTATTTCTTAGTTCTAAATTTCAAACTCACCTAGGAATTTATTCAAATAGAGATTGATATTATGGAAAAAATAAGTAAATAAATGATTAGAGAAAGTAAGTAGTCATTTACCTAAAGTAGGCTTGACTTGAAAGTAGTAGCTTGAGGGTACTTTGATGAATTTTGGAAAAAAAAATTGATGAAATATTGAAGCTTCTCTACTAAAAACGGTACTATAAATTAAGGTAATTTAGGGAATTATTTTGTGCAAATTTAGCAAGATATTTGTCTAAAAAGTAACTTTGACTTTTTGGCACCTTTGTAATCATCTAATATAATAAAATAATTTTGTGCATGTGGGTACACGATAAAGGATAAAGGATAAAGGATAAAAGTCATAGGCTCTTAGGCTTGTTTGAAGAATAGGGCTTGGGTTTTACATATCAAATTCGACTTCTATGATTTTAGGACTTAAGAAACAAAAGACAAAAGTTAACATAAGGCTTAGCAAATTTTGAGCTAAAAATTCTCATGAATTTAGAAATTTGAAAGTAAAACGAATAGTACACTAATTGAATTGAACAATATAGTTATTAAATCTCTATTCCCAATTAATTCTTTCTACAAATTTTATTATGCTTAACTACCTAATCATATAAGTTAAAAAAAACTACCTAATCATATACTATTATTTACATATTTCTACCATCAAAGCTATTCACAGACAAATTTCTATACTAATTAACCAACACTATTTAACTATCTAAGTTAGGTTATTAGGGATATTTTATTCTCCCCTCATTAAAGAAGTTCCTCTTCAAAACTTATCTCACCATTCAAAAAGCTTGAGGTATTTCGATCTCATAGAGTCTTCTATCTCCACAGTAACTTCTTTTTCACTATGGCCACTCCATCAAACTTTGACAAAGGGAATTGTCTTTCTTCTCAAAGTTTTTTCTGTTCGATGAAGAATCTTGATAGGACTTTCTACCATTATCAAATTAGGCTATATTTTAGGTTGATTCATGTCAATAACGACATTTAGATTATATATATATATATATATATTTCCTCAGTTAAGACATATGAAACACATCATGCACACTTGATAGATTTGGGGGGTAAAGCCAATTTATAAGCCAACAGTCCAACTTTTTTAAGTATCTCAAGTGGTCCAATATACCTTGGATTCAACTTTCCTTTAACTCTAAATCTAAACACTCCTTTCATTGGAGATACTTTGAGAAATATATGATCACCAACTTCAAACTCAAGTGGTCGTCTTCCTTTATCCGCATAACTTCTATATTTATCTTACATTGCTTTCATCATTTGTTTTACAACTTGAATCTTATCTATAGCTTGTTGTACCATATTAAAACCAATTAAAGTACATGAATCTTATCCATGAAAAATTTCCAACTTTGAAAGCTTTTTTAACAAAGCTCATGAACTCCTTTTTTTTTCCCTAAAAAAATGTTTAAATAAAATACTATAACAATTTCTTCAAGAAAATCTTTTTAAGACATTACTAAGAATGTGAATGTGAATTGAGCTATTTCCCATGTTTCATTTACTTTTGAACCTAGGAAAAGTAAAGGAGTACCATAGAGAAGTCTTCAAAGAGTAAAATCATAGAAATTGTCAAAACAATGTCGATACAAAGTCTAGGCACAATCTGACCCATGTCTTTTTGAGACCTTAAAGACCCTATATGATCAAAATAACCTTAGAAATGGATAGAACATTTGAAGTAGGTAAAGATCAACTACTTATATGCAAAAATTGAAGTTTATATGAGTTAATTATAGTTATTTTAAGGTTTAAACTAGGCAACTGGAAATAAAAATTATAGAAGTAGAAATTCAAATAAAGTTAGTATGAAATACTCATTCGGGTATTTTTTTTATTCGGGTAATGCGGACTATAAGGCCATTTTTCTTGGAAGGCTACTTTGATTAGGAAGACATCTATGGTTGAGTGAGTTTTTCCCTTTGTTTTATGAATCTTATATATGTTTGTAGAATAGTTGCATTAATAGTAGGGAAAAGAAAAAATGAAAATGTTGTGGAAAATATGGGAATGCTTTTGCATGTTACTTGTGTGATCAAAGAACCTTAAGTATACCGAAGCCTTGATATGATTGTTTAATGTCCCTTGTTACTTTATCTTATTGTTATGGGTGTGTGACGATTGTTTTGACACCCTTAAATGAATGACAACATGATTGGAACATATTAAAGAATCGACCATGCATGGCATATAGTTGAGTCACATTTTCTTAGCTGCTACTTCTACGCATAGGAATGGATTGGTGATTAACCGTACATAAAGTATGGGCCCTGCTCCTTCTTGAGGAACAACAATGTTCTAAGAATATAGCTTCATGTTTGGAGCCATCCCAGATCGATCGCTTTGGGAAACCATCTAGGGACTCGCAATAATGGTCGAAAGGACCCCATTTCAATAGAGGTTGTTAAAAATATTAATTATAAAGTGCAGCTAGGCTTGTTTACACTCATTTATTGCCAAAGAGAAAACTACAATTTAAACCAATTTTAATCTCACTTAACCAATCATTATCTCTTTTATCCTTTTATGCACAATTACAACAATAATAATAAAGAGATAAGAGAAGGAAAAGATTACACTAGATTTAATGTGGAGTTAAGCTCGGCCTTTAGTCTTCACGGTCCACAATTTTCCTCACTCAAGAAGGACTTCACACTTCATTCATTCAAATAAATTTGCCTCATGAAGAGGACTTCACAAATGCCTCAACATAGAGGACTTCACACAATGCCTGACAATTGAGGACTTCATATTGGCTCAACATGAGGACTCCATACAAGTGCCTCATAATGAGGACTTCACTCAATGCCTACACATACGTAGGACTTCACACAAGTGTCTCAACACATAAGAAGTTTACCAAAGCACTTACAAATTAATGTGCAAATAAAGCCTTAAAATATTAGCTTACTAATATCACTATGATACTATCACTCCAAAAAAAAAAAAAAAACAAATACATATAGAGAGTATTTTTACATTATCTATGCAAGTTAAGCTCTATTCTCTTTTTAAAAATATCTCAAAACATTCTATATATCACAACTTTAAAAACATGGTTGTTTCCCCTCCAAAACAATCTCCAATGGTCGTATTTAAGAGTCTACAACGGCTATTTTTTATGTAAAGACCCGACCCACTAAATCCCGAGATTTAGTGTACCGGGTCCCCAACCATATGTAACATTTTCACATTGTATGTAGATTATCCTAAAACTAATAGTTTATGAGAATTGTTTGATTAAATCTACTAACACTTTATAAACAATTTTTAAACAAAAGAAGATTGCAATCCTACATATATACATTATATGTACAAGGATTAGTGTCAATGTAAGACACTACAAAATTCCAAGTTGTTCTTGGTACAAAAGATAACCTAAAGAGATCTTAAGGTTTTTTACAACCTAGGCTTATTTAACAAGCCTTATATACAAAGAAAAATACTTTAAGCAAAAGCTTCTCCCAAAAACCAAGGGCATTCGAGTCTTACTTGTCCTCGTCCATGAACCTCTCAAAATCTGACCCGTATCCCAGATCATTATACAATTCATCTTCAATACCTGTAAAGCAGCAAAAGTGAGCCAAAGGCTCAATATGGAATAAAATATACTAAAACAAATTTTCAAGCAAACTTAATTCAAATGAAATGCATCAATGATCAAGTTATTATCTTGTTAAGTTTTCTTTTAACAAAACAACAGTAGGGTATTCAAACCTCGAAATCACGCTCTGGGAATTTAGGGGTCTTGAGTAACAACAGCTGCTGAGGGGGTTGATATAAGCAGTCTGAATACTTATATCTCCTATATATATTCCATAAAGAAATAGCTTCATTTAGGGCTCAAAAGCCGTTGCCTGACTTTACTTAAACTCAGTCCACAACATGGATCTAGTTTACAAGTTCCCATAAACTTTGAACTAAATCATGGCATTTCCCCATAAGTTTAAGCAAACGTTACTCAGATACTATTATCCCCATCAGCTATCCACTTAACCATAAACGAATCGCTATTGCATCATAGTGTACCATTGTATCATGGTAAAGTCATTGCATCATGACTTAGGTTAAGCGCCTAACTAACATGTCATTGCATCATGATAGGTTTGCTGCTCCTCGGACCAAATTAAACAGCGTAATAGACATCCAGTTCATCAAAGTATTAAATCAAATTTAATTAAGTCAAATTTAACATTGCCTATTCCTAGCATACAACAAACAAGCTATTACATACCTGAACCCAATAATGTATCACTATATTCACACAGAGGGGAATCAACTGAAGAACCTTTAACTGAAATAAGAAATATTAAAACAAATAAAAAATCAAACGTAGAACATATACACAACACACAATTCTAAGTTAACTATACAAGGAGATTCAATGTATTTAACATATAACTTTAACACTTAATTCATACCTAAAACATGTTTATATAGCTTATAAATTCATTAGAAGACCATATATGAAGCAAAGGAGGACAATTAAAGAATGTTGAAATTGTAAAAACTCAGGGAATATGCGGGCAATTTGCAGAGGCAAATTTGATCTGAACGCTGGCAGCATTCGAAATATACGCCGGCGGTATTAAGAAAATCCATTCTATTCATATGCAACACCGACTAAAGGTCGGCGCCGTTGAAGCCGTAGTGACCGGCGTAAGATTTGAAAAATAAACGCTAGCTAAATTCTTCGCAAAAGCCAATGGCATTTTAAGCAGCGTTAGAAAAATCGGTTCTGATCACATTTAACATCGCTCTACACCGACGGCGTTGAAGTACCAGATGCCGGAGTACACGTAAAAACAGACTTGTTCAAAAGTTTTTGTTTCACCTGTTTTGCACTTTGAAAATTTATAACATAAAACACTTTTAATCCTTCTTCAAACACATATTTAGCTTCATACACAATCTTCTATCCACATTAACCATTCTTAACAACTTTGAACATCATTTCAACACATCAAACTACTTCATTTATATCAAACCTTCTCTTACTCTTCACCTTAAACTTAACTACTCAAAATCAACTTCAATCCTCTCCAACACTTCTCACAACTTTCATAACACATAAACAAGTTCATATAACAATAAAATATAACCTAACATTTATTAATACATAAAACCATTCAAACTCATATGACATTAAACTTATCCCAACCTAGATTCTACATCTATATCACAAGAAAGAATAAACAAAGAGTTTATACTTGCATTAACTTACATAAAGAGGCTTTGGCTTGGAGAAAATTGTTGAATCAAAGAGCTTGTTTTTGGCTAAGGTTTAGGGCTTATGGTTTAAAGAAAGAAGAACAAAAGAAAGAAAGGAAAGGTGAAAATTCGTATGAATTTTGTGGGCTGCCAAAAGAGGGTCTATTTGATCAAAATATGGACTCATAGTTATCCTAACTTTGACTTTTGGGATACATATGAGTTAGGCTTAATTTGGCTTAATTTGGGGCTAATTTGAATTTAATTTGAGCTTGCAAATAGGCTTAACTTTTTGTAAAATTCTGCCAACAATTGTTTAGACATTTCAAAAGTTGTTTTGATAAATTAAGCATAACACATATATATTAATTCATAAGAGACACAAACATTAATTATACTAAACACATTAATACACATAAAACATTAGCATTAATCTCATCACACCTATACACATACATCAATAATTTACATTAATAAACATGATATATCAAACCTATTTCTATACATTCATTTTCATATATCAAATTCACTTCAAACTTAACATTTAGAACTAATATTATATTTACATGAAAATTACATTATTAAATAAATTAGGTTATTTCATTTTAAACTATCGTACCCTAAACTTGTCGCACCCTAAACTCATCACGCCTCAATTTACCTTGTGACTAAGTTTGTCCTCATCGAGCATTAAATTCAAACTTGTTGTACCCCGGAGTTTAAACTTGTTGAGCCCTCGATGTGACTCGCAATCAAGTCTATGCATCTTATTTTGTTCCACTCGTTACGCCTTGGATTTACACCTTGATTGGATCAATTGAGCCAATTGAGCCTGAACGAAGTCTACAATCAAGGTCGCGATCAAGACTAGGGCATGACAATTTGTTCCTACACAATCTACAAAGAATAACACACATGCGAATACACACACACACACACACACACACACACACACACACACGCACACACAAACACACACATATGCATTAAAGCTTAAACATATCAAAAAAAAGTTTTACTTATTAAATATAGCTTAATTATGTTGTGGAGCGTTAATGCAATACATTTTCTCATCAAAACAAGAATGTAACTAACCTTAGTTCATCAATCTCTCCCTTTTTTATGAGAACAATTATTGCATAACATTGCTTCCCTTTAACTTAACATTTCCGCTCAATTAAGCATTCGGGTAAAAGCTCACTTGTAAAAGATGTAATGTTTAATTAAAGATTCCCAAGCTATATGTAATCAACAACTTATTAAATGCAACTTAACTCCCTCAGTTGAGCTGTGAGGCTCTAACTTGATAGCATTACAATCCGCCACATGTCCATAAAACATCTGAACATGCTAAAGCTATGAAATACTAATCCGCAATTAATCAAAATCATTTATCTCCAATGCTTACATATAAAGGGTACCTGTTTAAAACATCTCATAGAAATAAAAATTCTTAAATAATCTTATTGACATAAACTAAAGCCAACTTAATCCAAACATATAACATAATAGGAAATCTCATAATTAAATCTTAAATTAATAAAACATGTAAAATCTCATAAAATACAAAAGTACCTTAAAATCTTCAACTTGTTCTAATCTCAATTCATATGGTTTAAATATCAGCAGGGAAATTTGGTCCACTATTGTCCTCTCTGCAGTCCAAAAATACATCAAATCCAGATAAGTCATAATATACTTAATCTTCACCTGTTCTTGAAAAAGATAAAAGAGTGAGTTAAATTAGCCCAGTATGCCAAACTACAAACACAAGCGCATAAGCACACATCATACATAATCACATACAACTTATTCTAATGCAACAAACACATATTGTTATCTTTTAACTTAGCCAGCAAATAACACAGTTTAGAACCATTGTACACTAGTCCTAAACCTAGAGTAACTCATGACTCCATAAAAACAAACATTATAGAAAATAGATAATATATACATATATGGATCTTGGGTACTCCCCAAACACTTGGTGCCATCAACGCACAATCTTAAACTATCGAAATCATTTATATGCATGAGTCCACTCGGGATACCCTTACACATATATCATTGCTTGCCAGCGTTAGTATCACACTCTGTGTGGTCTTTACTACAGCAGCCAAACACAATCAACAAGCAAGATATAATTAAAAGTTAGATATAATTAGATCCATTTATCAAATCTAATCTTACAGGCACATACAACAAGCAAGGAATGGTCGTAACTGTTTCAATCTCAAGGAATAGAATCCTAATTCCACAAAAATCCTGATCATATAAATATAACAATTTCAAAATACATCTCTTCTATAAAATAATTTTAAATCCAAATATCGTCTAAAACCCTAATACTAAAATAACCATAAATCCACACCTTTCTCCTTGATTGAAATATATAAATTTTCCAAAAGAACCAATCTCCTCAATAGATTCTCTAAACCCCAGAACTCCATTCAATGCCAAACAGACTAGAAATTAAAAAAAAAAATGATACTATGATATCATAAAGATTAAAAATATATTAAACTTACCCAGTTTTGGTTTTTCAATCCTTCTTAAACACCAAATCTCTAGATCTCTAGGAAAATCTAAGGTTTTCTCTAATTATCCTTCAAAACAAATAGAAAAACCCTGAGGAAAACTAATTAATCTATGAAATCATAGAGCAAAGATGGTCATTTGATTACTTGATCTGGACTTCTGAATCTCCTTGGTGGCTATGATCACTCAGAGCAAAGGTGTCTAAGTTTCGGAGTATGTTTGGAAAGGAAACAATAGATATGATATAAGGATTTTATGCAACTCTTAATCTCCTCCGAAACACATACGCTGGCAATTTTTATAACATACGCCAGTAGTGTGAACGTGAAGATTGGTGGCTTTTCGGTTTGCCATTCGTCTTGGGTCATTTTTCTTCATGTGTACACCAGCATGTATGCCGACGCTGTACATTTCAAAGCTGGCGGCATATATGTATAAGCTAGTGGTGTAGACGACTCTATTCAATTTTCTTCATTCCAACACCGGCTCAACATTGCCTAAGCCATAGACACATACACCGACAGTATTGATTCCTATGCTGGTGGTGTACTTGCGGTTGTATAGTCTGTCAAATTCTAATCTTTGTCATGTCTCTGCTATGTGATCAAAACACCAAAACACTTTATACTTTGACTATATTATCCTCTTAGTTTATATCAATTGACACTTATACCCTCCTATATAAATGATTCACTTATATATTACATAAGCATTCTGGGTAAAAGCTTGTTTACGGAGATATGATGCTCAACTAAAAGACTTAAATTACACTCGATAAACAACTCATTTTTTAGTACATAAAAACACACAAACCTAGTGTTTCTTTCTTTCTTTTTTTTTTTTTAAACCATAAAACTTTTCTCTAAGATGTGGTTAAGCATTAACCTTAGAAACCCGCTTTGTAGAAGCGAAAACTGCAAGGCGAGTTTTTTCAGCCAATTTTAAGCTCCCTTAACCAACCATTATCTCTTTTATCCTTATAATAATAATGATGATGATAATAATAATATTAATAATAATAATAATAATAATAATAATAATAATATAATAATAAGATAAGGGAAGGAAAAGATTAAATATAAAAGATACAGGGATAGAAAATTTGAGTCCAGATTTAACGTGGAGTTTGGCCTACTTCCTAGTCCCAACGGTCCACAATTTGTCTCACTCAAAGAGGACTTCACTTTATTCATTCAAACAAAATTCCCTCATGAAGAGGACTACACAATGTTCCACAACCGAAGACTTCACATTGCCTCAACATGAGAACTTCACTTAATGCCTACACATATGTAGGACTTCACATAAGTACCTCAACACATGATGACTTCACTAAAGCATGCACAAACAAATGCGTGAATAGTATCTTACAATATTAGCTCACTAATCTTACAATGGCACTATTAATTCAATAAAAACAAATACATATAGAGAGTATTTTTACATAATCTATGCAAGTCAAGCTTTGCTCTCTTTTTTAAAAACATCCTAAAATTTATATATAACAGCTTTAAAAACATAGTTGTTTCCTCTAAAAGAACCTCCAATGGTCGAATTTGAAAGTCTGTAATGGTTATTTTTTAAATTGCCATGCCCTAGACTTTTCGCGCCCTAAACTCGTTGTGCCTCAACTTACACCGCGACCAAGTCTATGCTCATTCAGCCTTATATTCAAACTTGTTGTGCCCTTGGAGTTTAAACTTGTTAAGCCTTCGATATGACCTGTGGCTAAGTTTATGCATCTTATTTTATTCCACTCATTGTGCCTAAGATTTATACAGCGATTGGACCAATTAAGCCCTCAATGAAGTCTGTAATCAAGATTAAGGCATGGTAATTTGTTCCTGCATAATTTGCAGAGAACAACACACATACAAATACAAAACATATATACACATTAAAACTTAAACATATCAAAAACAAGTTTAACTTATTAAATGTAGCTTAACTAAGTTGTAGAACATTTGTGCATTACATTTTCTCATCAAAATAAGATTGTAACCAACCTTGGTTGATTAGAGGTTGCAAGGGACTCATTTCATCAAATTATAGTGGTTGTAAGGACCTCAGTTTACATAGCATTCCCTAACCATTGATGCGGATTGTACAAATTCATTCTATATATGGTTTACAGTTAACTATATGTGTTTGTTGCACTCATATGTTTGTTGCATACATATGCTTGTCTAAATTATTTTCTTATAGGTACGTTATTATGAGAATTTTCTCATTAAGCAAATTGTAGCTTATACTCTATAGATTTTTGTTGATGTAGGAGTATATCTGGTTATACCTAAGGAGGTTCATGCCTATGGTAAGATTGGGAAGACTTTTAAGGAAGCTTTTTGTGATCAATTTAGTAGATGGATTTCTTTTTGAGAGACTACATCATTAAATTTTGAAGCTTATTTGTATTCTAGAGACATTTATGACAAATGTAATATTATTTGAAGATTTGTAAGACCTTTATGTTTATGATAATATATGCTTAGTGATTCTTACATGCAAATTATTGTTATCATCATTAAATGACATAACTCTATCGGCGTCCCTTTTGTTGTGAGAGTACGCCTTATGTATAATATTAAAATTTTGTGTGATTAAGGTAATCATTTGTAAGCCTTGATATTATATAAGACAAACTGTCATGTTTGAGGTGCCCTTTGGAATGTGACTGTGCCAATAGGAGACCTCCCTCCCTAAGCTCAGAAAATGTTCATTCTTAGGTTTTACAAATAATTATTTGCAAGCCTTGATATTCATGTTTAACTGGGATAATTATTTGTTTTGTAAGAAAGAGGTTATGGGTTCACATTACATAATTGTCAGTTTTTGTTCACAATAACTAATGACATTAAATTAATTTATTGTAAAACTATATTTAGCTAAATAAATTATCCTATATTGTTACTTTTATGAATAGTATATCATAAATAATTATGCCATTACCCATATTACACATGTTTTGTTTTATCGTATCCATTATTAGTAAATATCACCAATTATATGATTTGGTTTGGCGACAATTTTTTCTTTTATAATTACTGTTATGGTATAAATCATTAAATGATCGATATTATTAATTTGGTAAAAATGCATACTTATAATAAGAAAATACATAATACCAATATTCATGTTAATTTGCTCTTTTTATTTTACTTGCAGTCCCTATTGAAATTTTTTTCTAATATATTTTATTGAAAATAAAAATTATAAAAGTTATATATATATTTAAATAATTTAATAGATAAATATTGATTAATATATATGCTGTAATGAAAAGGGGAAAAAATTCTAACACCTAAGATGTAGTGGATTGGGCCCTCCAATTGTTTGATTCTGTGTCCATCCTAGAGAGTGGCAATGTGTTCTTCATTTTGTATCCCATTTGATGCCCGAGATGACAATACAACAACACGATGGGGTTTCTCTAAATCTCAAAAAACCTACCAAACGAGAAGGATTCCTTGGGGTATTTATAGAGTTTGGTTGTTGAAAATATCCATTGGATCAATTAGAGAGTTAACGGTTGATATGAGTTCTCTCGCTAATGGATCTTTTAATAGGCTCGTTATGAATTCAAGCCCATGAATAGCTTTGTTTTAAGTACATGAGCTTCTCTAAGAGAGGATGAGATTAGACAGGTTGGTCCAACAATACTTACTCTAAGGCCGCCCACCATGCCAAATCTCCCATAAGTCACCATAAAGCAAAGATTGGGACTCTTTGAGCTCTGTTATCCATCCTAATAGTCAAATCAAGATATTTTGTGTAATTAAATTAGCTCTCTACATTCGTTTTTTCTAACTTGTGTATTTTTTTTCCCTTGTAGTTAATTCTTGTTTATGATAAAACATTAATACTTCATGGTTACACAATGATATATGAACATATGATCACTAATTTTTTGCAAAAATTCTTAAACTCTTTTTTAAATAACGGTGGATTAATGATTTTTTCAAGAAGTTAAAATTAGCAACTAAATGCAAATACAATTAACTCAAATCATGGTAGTTAAAACAAAACACTTACTGCCAAAACAAAGAAACAAAACCTTTGGGATTACCAGTATCATTTTGATTAATGGTAATAATACATTACTTTCAAAACAAGTAACATGTTAAAAATTTTACTACTACTTATATAATAGTAATGGAACCTTTCTCTTGTGACTCCTTTTCTTTATATATATTTTTAAATTTCTTACTTCTTCCCATGGAAAAAAAAGAGTTAAATGCAAAAACTCCCCTAAACTTTAGGGGTAGCATGGATTGATCCTTGAACTTTGAAAGAGTAGTTCTTGACGCTAAACTATATAAACAATTTATAGATTTAGGACATTCTGTACTTTTTTGTAAAAATAGGAAAAAATTGTATTGTTTCATATGTACTTTTTGTACAACATTTATATAAATTTGTATGGAAAAGGATGGGACGTCCTAAACTTGCAATTATTTATAGTTTACAGAGTCAAAAACCACACTTTTAAAGCTTAGGAAGTCAATTCATGTACCCTAAGGTTAAGGGGTGTTTTTGCATTTAGAAAAACATTACAAGGGGTAGAATACAACTAAACGAGAGAAAAAAGTTGACAATCCTTTTTCACAAGTGACCCAATTGCAAAAGAAACCTCATCTTGAAATAAAAAGAGCCATCTTTGGTTACATAACAAAACCAATAGCTGACGAAAGGGAAAATCCTACTTTTGTTTAGATTCACAATCAGAAGTGTTACCAAAAGTATATCAACATTTAACTAGTTGTAGCAATTAGTAATTATTTGGAATTATATCTCTCTCTCTCTCTCTCTCTATATATATATATATATATATATGGGTCATTATATTGCATATAAAAATTCTACATGCGAGTTGGAAAGAGGGGATAAAACAACACCATTTCTTACTTCTTCTTCTTCTTTTATATGTAAAATGTGTAAAATTTAGAAAGAATTAAATTTATTATGCTTTTTTAGTGGATATATTCAAAATATCGATACAGAAAATCGGTTTTAGTTTTCTTGACAAAGTAAGTTCTAGTCTTGACTTCTTTGAAGTTCTTATATGATTATATAATATAACAAAAGACAATATTAAAATATCTAACTACGTGATATAATGAAAAAGAATAATGAATATAAAAAGAAAATAAAAAAAAATTCCAAAAGGGGTTTATACACCTAGCTATCTCGATTGACCACTTTGTTAAGTTCAATCGAAAGTTGACACATACTAAAGGTAGGATGAATAACTTGATAAAGTCAACAAAAATCCAATTTCATAAAAAAAAATAGAAAATATGGATATAACTTATATACAATAAAAAATCTGTAACTCAAACATGAAAGTCCGTGGACTGAGGATAAAGTACACACAAGGAGTCCATGAGACCACCTTTATCGAAAGTGCTTAGCTTGGATACCTATGTGAAGGGTTGCTAACTAGCATTGTTTACTGATAAAGTGAGGTGCTTGATGAAGCACTATTGCTCTACGGAGCAACCCATTTTTTTTTTAACTTTTTCTGACTTTTGTTAGAATATGGGACTCATAAAATGCATTCAAAGCTAGTTGATTTAAAAATGACCGTTGTGGCAAGAATAAAAAATTATGGCCTAAATAAAATTTGGCCGTTCTGGGCAATACATCTGCACCTGCACATGTAATTTTTTTTTTAAATTTCTTTATCAATAAATATATAAAAATTTGTATAATCTCTCTTTAATTCTGTGTTGGGTTATAGATCCAGCTCATATGGGTCTATAACTAAAATGAGCCTAAATATATATTGGATATATATTTAGAAGACTGTGGCATCAAAGTAAGAATGGACTAGCATGCTTTGAACAAGAAGATCCTAAATTTATGGTTATATATATTTAGAGGACTTTAAATCAAGATATCCTAAGTGTATGTGATATTCTTGGAAGAGCACTTGAAGACAAGGAGATTATGTGCAAAACAAAGGATGATTTTGTTTCTACACTTGCAACTGGAAAGAAGCACCATCGGCATTTGATTAAACATTAGCCAGCGTTGAAATTGCAGAATTCTTATCGAGAGCTGGAGGGTGTCAACACCGATGTGGACATCGCTGGCGTTGGGGGGGATATGCTGCTAGCATAGTGCGACCACACCACCGGCATTCAGCCGATGTACGATGATCAAAGAACTGTGGCGTTTTAACGGCGCCAGCTTTGATTTATGACATACTAGCTTATGCATGTCCGCTGATATTCCCTTTATTTTACATATATATTCATCTTGTCACCCTAGGGTTTGTATGGAACAAGTGTGTACCTCTTCTCAAGCCTAGATAGAGAGTTCTAGAGAGAGAAAGAGAGAAAAGTAAGGAAATCCTAGAGTAAGAGACTCTAGATGAAGGAAGATTCTTATTCCTGTTGTAATTCATCAGTTGTGGTGAAGCTTTTGTGAGATCCACCGGTTTGGTAAAGAAACAGAAATCTAACATTGTGGTGATGAAATAGAGATCCACGGTTTGTGGTGATGATTGAATGATCTACTAGACGGATCTATTGAATAACAATTGTAATCCCATTATAGTGTTTATAGTGGAAGGTTTGAGTGCTGTTGGTCATGTAGTTTTTCCTGCATTGGGTTTTCTACATAAATCCTGGTGTTGATTTGTTTTCTTTGTTTTTTGTTATTATTATTTGCTTGTTGATCGCATTGGCACGAGGAAAAGGTCGGATCTTTTCCTAACACCACAATTTCTTATCATTCAAAAAATCTCTCTCTCTATTCTCAAATTTTGCTTATAATTCTCAAAAAATCTCTTCATCCACAATTTCTTATATATGGACCCAAATAATTCTTAAAATTTGCCACGTGATAGGTTACCAAACTCACAAAATTTTCAAATGCCGTATCTTTCACCAATTGGATCATACGTTCCATTTGGTGCATTTTTCCAAGGCATCTCTAATTTGTAATGTCCTCCAAATTTTCCAATTATGAGCTAAAACCAAAGCCCTCAAAATTTTAGTCATAATCCAAGAAGTATGATAACACCATATTTTCCATATATTCCTCAATTTTCACTTGAAAACTTTTAACCATTCAATGCGAAAGGAAATTCTCCATCGCAACCAAATTTAGATCAATCACCACAAACACCAATTAGTACAAGCTCATAATACCCACAATATTCTACTAAAAAAAATTTATAAGATGAGGATGATGAAGAAAATGAGAGTAACCAAGCTCGTAAGAAAAAATGAGTGCAAAATGATGATAAGCTTTTAATTTATGCATGATTGAGGGTTAATAAAGATCCACTTATTGAGAACAATCAATCATTACAGACATTTTGGCAATGAGGTCATGAGGAATTTTAGAAGGGACAATTGTATGAGAAGAAGAAAACTCCATTAAGATGAATATGGCAACAATGTGAAGCTCAGTGGTTAGAAATCTCAAAAGATGTCATGAAATTTGGGGCTTATTATGATTAAATAAAACAATACAGATAAAGTGGAAAAAATAAGGATGATTATATAAAAGATGCTTATGATTTATTTAGACAAAATGAGAATAAATTATGTATAGTCGAGCATTGTTAGGTCATATTGCGTAATGAACCTAAATGGAGATTTGAATTCGAAAACATCGAAAAAAATAAAAGTAAATGCTCCAAGGTCAATAGCTTCGGAGCATATACCAGCTCATCATCAAACAATGATATATCAACAAATAATGAGGTAAGTGAGGTAGATATTTGTCCACCTGGTAGAGCGGTAGCAAAAAGAAAAGGCTAAAGATAGTGAGAAAGTAGATGAATTCATTCACGAGATATAATACTCGAGCATGGTAGATCGTGATAACGTGGAGTTGCTATGTTAAATCAATGAATTGAAACGACAAAGAAGAGGGAATTTGCAAACAAGAAAAAGAATGTCGAAAACAAATCGAATTGGAGAAATCAATAATGATGGCCAATACATCGACAATAGATGATGTACAGAAGGAATGGATAGAAGAAATGCATATAGAGATTATTAAAACAAAAAGGAATCATCAGTTCCAAAAAACGTAACAAAAAATTATGGCTACAGACTCGATCGAGGCCTGATTGAAGGCAAGGTCGAGGCCTTAATATAGGCTGCGACCTAAAATTATAGCGAAAATTCTAACTCTGCGGCTGCAATATTGGGTCGCGGCCTAAGTCGAGGGCAAGGTCGAGGCCTCGACGTAGGCCGCAACCCAATAAAATGGCTATAGAGTCATAATTTTGGACGTGATTTTAGGTATTAGCCCACATCAAAGCCTCGACCTAGGCCACAACCCAATATTGCTGCTAAAATCATGACTCTGTGGCCACGATATTGTGTTGAGGCCACGGTTAAGATCTCGACCTAAGCCTCGACCTAGGCCGTGATCATAATTTTGTGTCTCATTTGTTGAAACTTTGATTAGTCATAACTTTTGATATATAACTCAGAATCCTTATTATAATATATCTAGATGAAACTCGTTTAAAGATCTACATTAGTTGTAGGGATTTACCCCATAATTGAAAATTTGAGGCAGAAAAACATCGTTTAAGGCCTTAAACTATCATTTTAATTATTTTTTTGCATTTGATTTTTTTATCATTTCATGTTAAACTAGCTGTTTTAAAACTAGTTGTTGAAGTTGAAGCTCTATAAATGGCAAACAAGTATATATTCATAAAACGTACTCTTCAATTTTCTTATTTCTAAGTGTATACTATATTATTCCATTCTTCATCTTATCAAAACATAATGTCTACTAGTAGGTCAAGCAGCTCTGATTCTAAGTAAAGCAATGGTTACAACGACAAAGCAATTTATGAATTTATTTTATCAAAGATGAGCAGTTCGCATTTTGAGCTAATTGCTCATTTATATCAAGTGATCCTAGAAATATGTGATAGTTCCAACTCTACTAGAAGATGTAAGCAAAAGTATATAAATAGAGGTCATCTAGAAGGCGACAATTGTCTTTGTAATGACTACTTCTCGGATAACCTAGTGTACATTGATGAGCATTTCTAGCGTAGATTTCGAATGAGAAAAAAGTGTGTTTCTCCGTATTGTACAAGCACTATAAGATTATTTATCCTATTTTACATAGAGGAGGGATGCTGCTGACAAACCTAGTGCTTCACTACAACGAAAGTGTACTGCATCTATTCAAAAGTTAGCATATGGAGTAGCAAATGATGCTTTGGACGACTACTTGCGAATGGTTGAAGGCACAATCATACACTATGTCAAAAAATTCGTCCAAAAGGTCATCACTTTTTTTTGTTGATGAGTACTTATGCGGGCTAAATTAAGCTGACATTGAATGTTTCCTTAATGTGGCTGAGCAACATGTATTTCCTAATATGTTAGAAACATTGATTGTATGCATTGGGAGTGAAAAATTGTCCAGTTACAGGGCAATGCATGTATATTAGAGAAGATCTTGGGTTTCTGACAATCATGATTGAAGCTGTCGCTTCACATCATACTTAGATATGGCATGCATTTTTTGGCATCTTGGGTTCAAACAAGGATATTAATGTACTAGAGTGGTTAACCCTATTTAATGATGTTCGTGGACCATCACGTTTTTGGGATCAAGAGGTTTTAGGGCAAATTATGAGAGCATGCATAATTTTACATAATATGATTGTCGAAGATGAGCAAAACAGCTACAATTTGAACTTTCAAGTACCAGATTATGAATTGGGAAACAATAGTGAATCAGCACCTCATATTTCTCATAGTCATATTGTGAAATATGCGACATATATAGAAAATAATATTCGACTCTGTAATAGGGTTAAACCTCGTCAGTTGCAAATCGACTTGATTGAACATGTGTAAGAATGATTTGGACTCACTAGTTGACATTTAATTGTTATAATTGACTATTTTAAATTGTATGCTGATTTTTCATTCTTTTTTTTTTCTCCTTCTAATGTTGGTTTTGTACTATTTATAATTGTATGTTGCTTCTATTGATTTTAAATGAAATTATTGTGTTTCTAATTTATCTTAAAAATAATATTTTGGTACTTCTATTTTTTAATTAGTTAATTAAATAATTATAATTTTAATATATTTTAAATTTATTTAACACAAATGAGGGAAATATTTTTTAATTAAAAATGACAATATAATATAGTACCCAAAAAAAGTATTAGAAATTATGAATAAACTTTGCTAAGTGATTCATGAATGAAGTGGAGAGTGGCTTAAAATGAGAGTTGCTTAAAAACTGACATGTCATATTAAGTAACTCCTTTAAGTAACTTATGATAAAGATGGTTTAATGCATAAGAAGTACAAGTTAAAACAAGTTTAAGATAAATTAGTTATTCATAATTACTACAAATATGCATTGGATTCCATATACATAAGTGACATGTTAATACTAATAAAATTTATATATCTATTATTAAAGCAAAACCACCCTTTTGGTGTCTTTAATGTAAATATTTTTAGTATAAATATTTTTAATATAATATTTTTAGCATATGGGCTAAAAAAATGCTAAAAATATTTTTCACATCCCTAAAATCATGAAAATTAAATAAGGTCTGAATATAATTAAATAAGGGTTGAATAGGCATGGTCTTTTTCTTTTATAGTACATGGGCATAAAATATTTTTGGTATCCTTGAAATCATAAAATTAAATAGGGTTTGAATATAATTAAATAGAGGTTGAATAGACATAGTCTTTTCTATCTAAAATATTTTTGATATCCCTTAAATCATGAAATTGAATAGGATTTAAATAGAATTAAATAGTGGTTGAATAGACATAGTCTTTTCCTTTTTTAGCATATGGGCATAAAATATTTTTTTGTATCCCTAAAATCATGAAATTAAATAGAGTTTGAATAAAATTAAATAGGGTTGAACATGGATAGTCTTTTCCTTTTTTAGCCTAAGCATATATACTGATCTAAATTTCCGATACCATATATATGTATGACAGTTATCCAACATGAATAAGTTAATTATAATTATGATTTGTAATTAATTTCCTAATTTCTAGGACTAATTAAAGTTGTCATCTTCCAACTTGTCAAAACAATATATCTATTTAATTTATATATGCTGAGTTGTTTTATTTGCACACGATCACGGATGCATTGTTAGCTTACATATATATATATATATATAATAGAAAATGAATAATTTTTAATAAAATTACCATAATGATTTGCATACGTTATATATTTTAAAATTATATTAATATATACATAACACGTACCGCATAATGCCATTAAATATATTCTTATATTTCCTATGGATCTGGGCATGATGTCAACAATAGTCAAGAAATATCACAAACTTAGGCAGACCACTAATGCCTGAGGAGTTTCCTTTTCCTTCTTTTTGGAGCATTTTTCCTTTTGCAGGCCAATCTTTCTTTTGGAACATGTGACAATGTTTTGCTTCACATGTTGCTTGTTGACCCGATGACGATTTCACAAGATAAGCCATGTGATCTTGCCATAAAGTCAATAGTTATCACCTTGAAAAAATAATTATAGTCAACAAATGCTTTAAACATTAATTATATTCTATCATATTTCAATAAAAAATCATTTTTACTATTAAATGCTATTTATATAGGCAAATAAAATTAACGGATTAATGTCACTTAGGATATCTGAATTTTTTCAATATAAGAGTTTCATACCTAAAAAAACTTTGGCCTACAAAAATACCCAATATTGTCAGAACCGAACTGGGATTTGACTCAGACAGGCTAGAGAGTCAAGGGTCGAGAGGTCGGATCGGGTTCAACCGAGGGTTGAATCGGGATCATAAAAAAATAAAAATATAAGGGATAATTTAATTATAAAAGACTAATATGTGTGTAATCACTCAATTAATTCTATATTTGGATCAAATTCATCAATTAATTATTAAATAAACACGATTTAATGATTATATTTTATAAATTTATAATAAAGTATGAATAAATATTTAAATTTCTAATTTTTTATTTATTTTAATTTTTTGGATCTGGGTCAACTGGTCTGGGTCGACCGGTTCAACCCGATTTGATGGTCGATCCGAGTCTCATCGGTTGATTGCAAAAACGAGTTTTATGCGAGACCCAGCCCGGCATTAGTACCGATTCCGATCGAACTAGGTTGAACTGGCCGGTCCGGGCTGGGCCGGTTTTGACAACCATGAAATATGTATACTTTTTAACTTTTCACCGATAGTCATTTTGGCTAAAATATGGCTAAAAATCAAATGTTTTGCGATATGGTAGGATATATATATATATATATATATATAAGTTTTGCTGACAGCGAGGTAAATGTTTTGTGGGATTGAATAAAAAGATAAAAACTAAAAAAGGAAAAAAAATCCATCTTCTTCCTCAATCTTCCATAAACACAAATTGATACTCATCTACTAAAATATCCACCAATCCATGACCTTTTAACTTCTTTGTACCTTGAGGTTCTCTTTTTTGGTGGGCACTTTTTCAAGAGCAAGTATAACTACGTGTGTGAAAATTCACAAATCATGTCTGTATACAAAATCCATAACTTACACACTTTTTCATTAAAAGCTCAAGTCCATTAGTTCATTATATAAAATCGGTGAAACAAAAATTGAAAATGCTTCACATAATTGACATCTAAATGATTAACTATCACTCCTATTTGTGTTGTTTCACATAATTGGGTTTTTTTTTTTAAATTTTTTATGGTTTTGATTTGTTTTTTATGAGGGTTGTTTAATTTAGGTTACTTGTTTTTTTTTTTAATGGAAGAAGAACACGAACAAGAAGAGTGCAACAACGGACATCAGACTACCGGGGGGGGGGGGGTGGTGGGGGTGGTTGGTTCAATTAGGAAAAAAAAAAGAAAATTGTTTTTGTTAATTAAAAACAGAGAGAGAAAAAAATTGTTAGACTAGGAGAGATAATGTCCTAAGTAGGAGTGAGAAAACACACATCAGCAGTGCACCGAAGTTTTAATGATGAAAAGTTTAAAAAGTATAGTATTTTTATGGATTAAAATTTTTTTAGGTATAAAACCATTATATAAAAAAAGTTCAAGTACCGTAATAGAAATTAACTCAAAATTAAATATAAAATTTTTTTTCAAATAAAAAAAACACTTTTTGACTAAATAGAAAAAAAAATCTAAAAAACATCTTTAACAAGTCTTAGAGCATTCATATTCCTAATACCTCTAAAAGATCCTTAAAGTACCACAATAGTATTTTAAAAGTTTTTTTTAAATTTTTGAAGAACCTTACTACTTTATTTCTAGAATTATCTACACAAGTTCATTCAAATCTTTTATGTTTTGTGGGTCAATATATGTTTACATAATACACTTGATAAAACAAAAATTTGGGTAAAATCTGAATTTGGTACTTGAACTTTTATGAGAAACTAAATTTAGTACCTAAACTTTTGAAAGTTCAATTTTGATACCAATTGAACTTTTTGTGCTCACAATTGGTATTTGAACTTTTAAAAGTCCATTTTGATACCAATTGAACTTTTCATGCTCAAATTGGTACTTGAATTAACACTACGATTTAATACGAAGGTTTAAGTATCAAATTTGAAATTTATCCAAAAAAATAATAAAAATCATGAACAAGAACCCTAAAATGTTTTAAGGACCTTCACCATTGCATGGTATCTCAAAAAGTGAGATTTTCACATAAGATCTTGTGTTAAGATTCCTAGGCAGGATACTCTTTTGTTAGGTTTTTAGTGTCACATCAACTTTTTAAAGCTCTACTTTTATGAAATTGCTTCATATAATTTTTATTCTATTTATTTTTTATTTTTTCTTTATAATGTGAGGGATATTTTAATTTAGTCCATTCCACTTGAAAACTAGTATAAGGTCATTAGGATTACAAAATCACGTAATTTTTTACTCTTGAGTTTCTTAAAAAAGATTTCTTGACATTTATTAATATTATTAAAACTCATAATATAAAAAATATACTAAAGTAGTGTTAAAGGAGCAAATATAATTTTTGGATCAAAAAATTTGAAGGACCATCTTTTAAATAAGAAGAAAAGAAAAATCCACGAAGAAAGACCCATCTTCAATGATAGCGTGCTTAGCTTTAGAGAGACAGGGGGAAAAAAAAAAACCACAAGTCTTCTTTGTGACACCAACTTTCAAAAACTCTCAAATTTTATTTTTGATTTTTTTTTCATGGTTACTACAATGGAAGAGATATTTGAATCTGATCTAGTCTACAGTCTACTTAGCATATGATGATGTTCTTATGCTAAAAACTATCGACAGTTTATTTTTGTGTTTGTTATAAAATATTTCTTAATATTTTTTATATATTTTAAAATCTATAATATAAAAATTATAAAAACTAATGTTAAATAAAGAAAATATAACTTTTTTATCATCCAAAAAAATTTTGTAAGACCCATCTTATTGGACGAGGACCCGCAAAATAATACTAGCGGCCTCACAAGCATTCCTCCCGCATAATAAAAAAGGTTTTATCATAATGATTTTAGAAATTTACTAAATGTTAAAAAAATAAAAAATAACTAGTATCAATTTTTTCTTGTTATTATTATTATGAAGGTTAAATATCAAATTTGATACCTTAATTTTGAAGTGATAAATTGAAAACCAATTAAATTTTTGTATGGCTACTTCTACTATGTTCTTAATATCCATTGCTTCCACATGGAAAAAATAGCTCGTTATTGAATTTTTATTATTTCTTATAATACCATCGTTGCATGTTAGGTAACAAATTAAATGGTATTACGGATAATAAATTGACACTTTAAATTTTAAATTAAATTTTTGTGCAAAGTTACGTATATGTTTTACATTATCCTTATTATTAATATATATATTTTTGCATGTGTCAATTTTTTATTTAATTTTTTCTTTTTCATTTTCTCAAATTAATTTTACGAACATTATGTCTTTTCCATGTTAAGAAAATAGAATAAATATAGTCATAAAAATTTTGATTAAATGTTGACTTAACTCTTCAAAATTAAATACCAAATAAATTTTTATGTAAATTCAAATACTAAAATTTTATACTTTTCCTGTTTTTTTTTTTTTTTTTGGCCAAGATACTTTTCCTGTTATTAATATATATTTTTTGCCTAAGTGTCAGTTTTCTTATTTAATATCTTGTTATATATCATAAATAATCATAAACTTTTTTTCTTTTCATTTTCACCCAAATTCATTCTTAAGCATTAAGCTTCCTTAATCCTTACAACCTTATAATTTATAATGTAAGAGAATGTTCTATTCCCTATGTATTTGCGGCTTACCATCAAATCATCATGAACCTTAAGGAGAAAAGGATTAGAAGAAGCACGGCTGTTGGCAGCTACTGCTGACACCGAATACCAAACGTTCACATTTTTTGGGCATTATGTTCCGCGACCACGAAGACAGCTTTCATGCTACGTATGTATGCTTTCGTGTTAAAGAAGAAGAAGAAGCCTTAAAATCTCTCCAAGTAAGGTATTTTCTATTTCTCTCGCTTCTTCCATAGCCTAAAGTTTTCATCTTTTGTTAAAAAAAAGAAATGGATACAGCTTCAAACATGGAGTCCATTGTTGAAGAAAGAAAAGAGTTCATGGTTTCAATAAATGGAGACACAAAACCAGTTTTTAGAACAGCCCACTTCATCAAGACATTGAAAACATTTCAAGTGAATCAAACCCTCCTAGTTTCATGCCATTTTCTACACAACCCATGTTTGGAAACCCCAAAAAAGTCAACATCCAGAACTGGGTTGGTCAGCATAAGAACTGGGCTGATTGGGTTGATAAGATGGAGGTCTTGCATAGTGTTACGTGGAAGAAAGTTGGTATCTTTGATGCGGTCATGTGTTCTACTTTGAATATACGTAAGCATATTGAGATATTTACTCCTTTTGCTGAAAGATGGTGCCCTAGTACTAATACCTTTGTGTTTCCTTGGGGTGAAGTTAGTGTTACTCTCGAAGATATGATTGTTTTAGGTGGTTTTTCTGTTTTAGGATCTTCAGTGCATAAGGGTTTAATTCAAAGCAAGAATTGAGAGATGTGTACATAAGGTTAAAGCATAGAAGGTTAGAGTTATCTAGGTCAAGTTCGAAAAGGCCGAATTATGGTCTCTGGATGAAGATGTTTAAGGACAGTGGTCTGGACATTGAGCATGAAGCCTTTCTTGCTTTCTGGCTCTCAAAGTATGTGTTTCCTTGTAAATCACAGACGATCAATGAGCGTGCCTTATCTATTGCTGTTCATTTAGCTAGTGGTACTAGGATTGCACTTGCACCGGCTGTGCTTGCGAGTATTTATAGAGATTTGAGTATGTGGAAGAGAGGTGTTGATGTGGTTAATGTTTTGGCACCGTTTGTGTTGGTTCAGGTTTGGGTTTGGGAGAGGTTTGTCAAATTTAGGCCAATGCCAGGCTCGGTTTCCCAAGGCGAACCTCGCTTAAGTAGATGGAGCAAATTGAAAGGGCCTAATATGGGGATTGAACAACTGAGGTTGGATTTAATTCAGCAGGAGAGTATTTCCAGTGGCGGCCTTATGTGTTGCCTGTGCAGAATTTGGTGTTTCCTCGGTTTTATTGTGATAAAGAGGAGTGGATTTCAGTTGATGATGATTTGGATGAGGACTTAGTGTCATTTGTTCGGTGCTTGATGCCTTCAGAGCTGATTGGTACAGATGATTGCATCAAGAAGTACTCTCCACACAGAGTGTCAATGCAGTTCGGTTTAGATCAAGATATACCAGAATTCATATCACAATGCACTGCAAATTTAAAGAAGGCTTGGTATAATTACAAGAAAACAGTAACTAATATGCAGCTGTACATTCCCCCACGGGCATTTGAGCCAGATGTTACTGTTAAATACTTAAAGTGGTGGAAGGAATCAAATGGAAGTTGCAAACAACCATTCGATTCTTCACCTGAAGGGACAACTTCAATGCATTTGGAAAGGCTAGTGGATGATGGCAGAGCTGAAGGGAATGGCAGTGGTGATGCAACCTGTCCTCGATACAAGCGAAAACATCGTCAGATAATGAAAGTCAGTGCAGTGATGAAGATGATATGACAATTGCTGAACTTTTGAGGACAGGGAGAGAGAAGAATGGTTATGGTTCTTCCCATGATACATATGTGAAGAGAATGCTCAGGTATCGAGAAATCTGTCACCAAAAATTTATGACATCGATATAAGAAGGAAAGAGTCATCGGTTGAGCTCACCGAAAGAAATGTCCTGAATGTTATTGCCACTGAGCAACCAATAGAAGACGTGAACGAGACAGCCACCGGGATGAGAGAACCATCTTTAGAGATTATTGAAAGGAATGTGCAAAGCTCATCTGATGTTGAGCAACCAAAAGGGGGGGTTGAAGAAGAACATCAGAGCAGAGGATTTATATGTGATGAGGGGGGAATGGTCAATGAGACTGTTGATGAAGGAGATGTCCAGAATATCGTTGCTACTGAGCAACCAATGAAAGACATGAATACAACTACAGGGAAGAGAGAACAATCTTTAAAGATTGTCAAAAGGAATATGCCAAGCTCATCTGATACCGAGCGACCGAAAGCTCTGCTACAAGAGGAACATCGATCTGCATTTGGTGAGCGGGGGATTGTGAATGAGGTCATTGCTGAAAACAGTGACTGCTTGAAACTTTGGATGCTGGAGTTGGATATTAATAACCAGATTAGAGAGCTTGAGAGGGACGTTTCCATGTTGAAAGCAGCTAGAGGACTGTGATCATATTGGAGATTCAAGCATCTTGTCCATAAAGGTTACCATATGATTTTAACATTTTGTGTCTTAGAGAGTGATTTATTATGTAATTCTGTTTAGTGGAGTCAACTAGTGAAGTTTAGTGAGAAGGGAGCAGGGTGATATATCATGCTTCATTTTTACTGTAGGATACTCTTGTCAAGCCGCTTTAGTCTCAGTTTCAGCAAGCTAAAACAGCTAACTAATTATTAATCATATGAGAGTTGCTGATCACTCATTGTGATTTTTTAAAATTTTTTTGTTTTTATGTTAGTGATATGACATGTATAATGTTTACTAGTATTATGAGACATTGCCACAAAATATCTGACATTTACATGATATTACTCTAATGAAATACTTCTAAATGACATCAAGGGCAACCAATCAGGTTTGATACGATGGTAGAAGTCATATAAAATTCAAATCTGCTCTGATTCTATATAGGTTTATTAAACACCAACCCTAAATCTTATAGAATTTTTTCTATTATGTCTAAAACTTCTATATAACTATTGTTATTCTTGCAATAATACAACAAGATATGTTAGAAACGGTATTTATGTAAAATCAAATCAAATTAAATCTCCTGAAAATTCTTTGAATTCACGGGAAATTTCACAAGGAGATAAAAGTAACAAGTCAAAAAAAAAAATTTCATGATGTCCTACCTCCTGGATCATTATTTATTCTTGCAACAATACAACAAGATATATTATAAATGACATTTATGTAAAATCAAATCAAATCTCATGAAAATTCTTTGAATTCATGAGAAATAAGGAGATAAAAATAATAAGTTAAATAATTTCACGAGGAAATAGAAAGAAGGAACGTAGATTAATTGACAGTTAGAGAGAGGGGGTGGGGGGTAAAGAGGAGTAACGGCTTGGATAGAAATTTGAAATGGAGATGCAAGATTTGAGAGAGACAGGAGACAAACATTGAAAGATGGGAGTCTAATAAAGGAGAGTTCTATATCTAAGATTATTATTATTATTATTATTATTATTATTATTTTGTTCTTTGTGTATTGTGTGTTCGTAAATGCAGAAGAAGCTTAGAGAGATTGAGAAACTCCTAGAATTCTATGTGTCAGTTGAGTTCTCTGTATGATTTTATATTAGATCCATAATCCGATCCTAAAATTTACAGGATTTTAAGGAATGCCAAAACTTTATTTTAATAGCCTATTTACTTGGACGTAGAGATTAAAGGGAAGATATGAAAAAAAAATATTATCAGTAATAGATTAGAAATGATGTTCAAAGTTTATTTCATGTAAACTTTTTTTCAAGTACGTATTTTACCGTTCACTTTAATTTATTAATAGTATTAAACTGAGACTAAAATTAAAATTATCATTATAGTCATATTGGAAATTTTTAATAAACAAAATGGTAGAGAATATTACATGTTTAATATACCTTCAACAAAAAATTACACAAAACAAAACTGAAAAAAAAAAATTATTACATGAATAGTGTGTTATATCGCACAAGATAGATGCAATATAGCCTTTTAATACGTATTGCACCTTCCTGATGTGATACACATAATAATTCAAGGCATGAACAAGAGGCTAGAAGCTACGGAGCGCACGCCTCAACAAATGATGGCGTTTTTATATAAAGTAGTTGAAGATCCAGAGTTATTACCTCGAATGATGATCAAAAGATCGAACGATGCAAATCGAAGAGAAGAAACGGCGATTACTAGTTTCCTTCGCTACATCTTCTTTGTCTTCGTCGAGCATGGCGGCTTCGAGCTCAATAACGACCAAGGAGGAGGAAGGAACGGTTGGAGTGATTTCTTCGCGCAAAGGAGGGTATGAGATTGATAATTCGTGTCAATCTTCTCCAGAGTAGTATAATTAGCTGATGGTTCCCGTGGATAAGCCGCATTTACAGATGCGATACAAGGATGTATCACGAAGATTACATCCGATACATATATCGTCTCTCGTAGATGTGATACACAGACTATCAAAGTATTGTAGGGCTAGGTCGTTGTATCGCCGGTGGTACATGCAATACAAGTAGAGTTAATCCTATCTTAATTCCAATACGACATATCGATACTATTTGATAATTATTTTTCTACGATTTGTATTTGTACATTTTTTTAAACAACCCTAAACACGTGCTTCACCTCAAATGCTATATAAATATACTCATATATCCACACTTATACTTATACACACATACATACTATTCATAAGGGATGCATTACATGCATGAAATACATAACACACAGATATAGAGATATACTCTTGATATTACCCCCGTGCTCGTCGCACACGAACGCCAAACACATAGCTTTCAACTGTAGGTTGAATATCAGCATCCGTTAATACTAGAATCTGGATTGTTGAAACGCATGCGAATAGTGCTGAAGAGTTTGAGCCCATTGTGTAAAAGTTTTATGATAAATACTTTGAAGAAAACAGGGATCAATTGACTCTAGCTGATTTCTGTAAGAAGAACATTATCTATTTATCTTCAAAGTGTGGTTCAATAACCCACTCGATTACTTTAATTTGTGAAACAGTCCGGATCAGAAGTGCATGCGAAGCGTTAAAAAAGGGTACCAGAAAATACCACATTGCCGGGCCTCATCCAATCGTATACTTTTATGTACTGAGGCTGAAGCACACAACACGTCTTTCTTTCCTTAGATTAAATTATGAGTCAAATGCTGTCACTGGATGAGGATATATAGGTTGTAAAGGCAGAAAGTCATTAAAATATTGAAAAGAGATCTTCCTTGATTAGAATAAATAAAAAAAAAAAAAAAATACAAAACAAAGCTAATTGTGGAGGAATTGAAATTCCCAGCTTTAGAAGGACAACTTGACTTCTTTAATCGTTACCTTTTCTACAATTTGATTCATAGAATCAACTGATTTTCAATTTGATTCAAATGATTTATAAAAATTGAAAACATATATACGTGCAATTTATCAAATAGAAAATCATTATCTATTTATCTTCAACAATATACTTTTTATTAGCACTAATATTTGCAGTGTAGTGTGTTAGGATGCAAATGTGAGAATCCCACATGGAAATATGGGTCTTATATGAAGAGTTTTAAAAAAGAAAGACTCATTAACCAATTGCTTTATGGTTTTGGATTACAGATGATGTCAAAAGCCCATTTGTGTAATCCTTCATAAAGTCCATTGGATTTCCCCCTATTGAAGGCATACCCAAATCCTGACAATTGGATCAGAACCTAGTTCGGTTAGGAAACCCTCATGAGTTGGCCCACCATGTGGAAAGAAAAGTTTTGTGGTGTCACTTGTTTGTGAAACCATGATGAGCAGACCAATTGAGTCAATTTGATAAGCTCTTGAAGGGGAGTATGGCCTATCCCATTATGGAGACTCATACTTGAGGGGGAGATTATTACGATGCAAGTATGAGAATCTCACGTGAGACATATTGGTCTTATATGAAGAGTTTAAAAGAGGAAAGACTCATTAACCTTTTGCTTTAAGGTTTTTTGTTATAAATGGTATCAAAGGCCCATTTGTATAATCCTTCATAAAGCTCATTGGATTTCCTCTCATTAAAGGCATACTCCAAATCATGACAATTGGATCAGAACCTAGTTCGGTTAGGAAACCCTCATGGGTTGGCCCGCCATGTGGAAAGAAAAGTTTTGTGGTGTGACTCGTTTGTGAAACCCGTATAAGTAGACCACTCGAGTCAATTTGATAAGCTCTTGAAGGGGAGTATAGATTACCCCATTATGGAGACTCATACTTGAGGGGTAGATTGTTAGGATGCAAGTATGAGAATCTCACGTGAGAAATATGAGTCTTATATGAAGAGTTTAGAAGAGGAAAGACTCATTAACCCTTTGCTTTAAGGTTTTTTGTTATAAATGGTGTTAAAGGCCCATTTGTATAATTCTTCACAAAGCTCATTGGATTTCCTCCCTTTAAAGGCATACTCCAGACCCTAACATAGTGTTATGCATTAGTACAAGGACGGGTGCTTCATTATTTGTACTGTGACATGACTTCAAGTTTTACTGTTAAATATGATTAAACTACATACTGATTTTTCATATTTCTATTATATATTTCAAGTTTTTTAATAGTAATATAAGCAATCTGCTAGTATCTGAAAACTATTTCATATAGGTCGTTGAAACATACGTTTTTACTTTTCGATTTTAGATTCCTATTCTATTGATCCCTTGGCGATTCACCATGAAATTCGCGCGTCTAACAACCATTATTATATATAGATTATGTGTTATTCTATATATCATACACATAAACACACACGTATATAATGTATATAATACATAGATTATATATCTATGATCTCTAGATTATGTATTTATATTTTATAGATATTTTTATAAATATAAATTATATATATATAATAAACGAAATATAACTTATATGTAACTTATAACTTACAAACCTAAAATATAACTTGTAACTTATATGTACTCCATATGTTATATATATATATATATATATACACACTATACTATACATAATATACATATAGATGTGTTTATGTAAAAATGCTATATATTATTTATGTAATAAATTTGTATAATTTGCTGTATTAACAAGAAAATAAATAAAGAATGACATAACTGTATTAAAAAATAGACTAAAATAAGTTTGTGCATTTTTTACATTGTGTGGGTATTTTTATTATTGATTAATTCTATTAGAGGTGAAATAGTACCGCATGGTGTTTTTTTATTTCCTTTGTATAGGGGATAAATATATTATTCCCAGTCCATTTTTGCAAATAAACAAGATAATAGATTGATTTCTAGAAACTAATATTACCTTCCTTCTCTATTACCTCTAAGTAAATAAGCCCTAATCCTACAGGCCAATATGGGTTTTTCATAGATCATGTGGGTCTTGTATCTTCGAACGACCCATCCAGTTGCATCATAACAACAATATTGGCCATTTACGGTATTTTAAAGAATTTTGGCCTAGACAATATGTAATGTGTTGTTTTATTAAATTAAATTTTAATTTATGAATTAATTCATAATTTTTGCTTAGAAATAAATCATATATTATATATACATATATAATTATGTTATCCTTCAAATTGAGATAACACTTGTCCTTAATAGCGGATGTTGTCAAGGCCTTCGTAGGTTAGTGGCATGCCGGGGGGAGGGGGCAGGGCAAGCCGTATGGTACAACACTTGTATATGGTATTTAGTGTCCTAAGGTCTGCTAGTTGATAAGATGTTAAAAGAAGAACAGAGATTCTGCAGCTTATATTCAACTATGTTTATATTGCTCCTGTAATTTCCCAAATAATATTATACTAGACAGTTCCTCAATCGAAAGAAACTAAAATATTGGGAAACTTATATTAACTTTTTTTTTTTTTTGGCCATAAAATTATACAACATTAAAAAAAGTTTTAATCTGAAGTGGCGATCATGATATGGAACAAAATATATATATATATATATATATTGACCTTAATTTGATTCGTAATATAAACAAAAATAATACTTGAAACCGATTTGATAAACCATATTTAATGAAGCACGAATCGATAAGTATGCAAAATGGTATAGAAGTTGACAATTTTTATGTACTTATAGAATGACATGAATTATCATGAAATGTAATCCAAATGCTGCTTGTAATCCAAACGTGCCACCTGTAAATTTGATATCTTGACAGCCCTCTATTGTTTTCCTGTTGTTCGCCTTAGAAAATTATGTAAAATCCATCATGGATAAGAGGAACCTGCCTAGAATAGAAAAAACATTTTCAAAAATTTTAACAAACTTTGAATATTGCAGCTAAGCTAACGTGTGCACCTGTCTGATTTTTTCTATGTTTAGTGAATGTTAGTTTTACTGATACCATCCCTCCCCATCATCCTGCATTCACATTTCCTAAGAGACCGGGAATTTCTGGTTCTTTCCAGAGACAAATTATCATCATCATCATTTTTTTTTATTTTTGAAATTATTCCTATTTGTGTTTTTGAATGATCACATGTTTGGAGGGATAAGCAAGCGTTGGAGGATTCAATTTTGAAGCTTTAATGGTGGTTTGGTGTAGATTCATTAAGATTGGTTATTGACAGAGGAAGATGAAGTGTTTTAAACTGTTGCAAAACACAAGATGATTTTTCCAGAAAGTCATTGAGGAAGAGCATCCAGGAATACCATGATACAAAAGCACTAGCCTCCTTTGCCAACATTTCTTTTTAAGTCGGGTAATTTTCATTTTGTTTTCCCTTTTGATTCGTCGTTCTTCTTGTGATCCTGTCAGGATTGACATTTGATTGAATGCATTCACATCATTAAAAATTTCTTCACAACCCAACAAAATTAAATGTCCATTTTCCATGTCTTGTAATTGGAGAATTAGAAATGAGGCAATACAGTAAAGCAGATTCATCACAATATTTTATGGCAATACCATTACTCGATCAAGTCTCAACTTGATCGGTTGTTGATTGCAGATAGCAGCAGGACGGTACATAACAGAGGAAGTTAGAAAAATCGGGAAGGAAACATTTCTGCGGAGGTATTGGAGTTTAGAGAACTGTGTGTTGCAACCCAGAATTTCAATCTTGATTCCTTAATTGGTGAAGGGGGTTTTGGCAGGGTTTACAAAGGATTCATTGAAAGGAAAAAGCAGGTAATTCTAATTTTATGTTTAAGTGAAGGTTTTATTGAAGTATTTCACTGAAGCTGCTGACAATCCAATCAAACTTTCCATGAACTGAGATGGTTTTAAGCACGGTTTTTTGTCTCTCAGACAGTTGCTGTCAAGCAACTTGATAGAAATGGATTTCAAGGAAACAGAGAGTTTCTCGTAGAGGTCTTGATGTTAAGTCTACTTCACCATCCGAACCTCGTCAATCTGGTGGATATTGTTGTGATGGAGATCAAAGGATTCTGGTCTATGAATACATGGCTAATGGTTCTTTAGAGGATCATCTTCTTGGTAGGTTATATATTTTCTTTTCTTGGTCTGTCCTCCAATAAAAGTGACCGCAATCACCAAAAAATGATGCTAACTTTCACTCTTTAACTCTACTACTTATTTGGCGTAGCGGTAGAAATTTTGTAATGTTAATTGTAGATCCAGGATTCAATATCCTAGTCACATTACTTATCGATGCATTCTGAATCCATAATCATCTTACCTAAAAGTTAAGCCTATGAGGTTTGATGCAATTTTATATTTGTTGGTTAACACTTCCCCTCACTTATAGGTTGAAACTTTGATTGAATCCAGTCATATGAACCATTTGATTAATCAAGGTTGAGATGAAAGCATGGGTTTTGAGCTCAAGAATCTTGCTCTTGATATCATGATAAGTTTAGATTCACAATCTTTAGTTTCAAGATCTGATGTGGATTTTGTATTTTATGCTTGAGAATGATTTTACGGCAACTCCTCATGACTGATAAAGAAATGTTTGAAAATTTTGCAGAACTAGCTCCTGACAAGAAGCCTCTAGATTGGCTTACTAGGATGAAAATTGCTTCAGGAGCTGCAAAGGGACTTGAATACTTACATGAGCAAGCGAATCCTCCAGTAATATATCGCGATTTTAAAGCATCCAACATACTACTAGATGAAGAATTAACCCCAAAGCTGTCTGATTTTGGCCTAGCAAAACTAGGTCCAACGGGAGATAAGACCCATGTATCCACTAGGGTGATGGGAACTTATGGATACTGTGCCCAGAATATGCATTGACGGGTCAGTTGACAACAAAATCAGATGTGTACAGTTTTGGAGTTGTGTTCTTGGAAATCACAGGAAGGAGAGTCATTGATAATTCGAGACCAACCGAGGAGCAAAATCTAGTTACTTGGGTATGTTAGAGAACTTAATATGATCATAGGTTTGAATGAGGTGTGAGCATACTACAACTTCTGAGCTATTTTGGCCAATATTCAATTGTGCCATAAATTTTTTCACCAAAATGTTTCACCAGTTTTGAAATGATGAAATTTTTTTTGTCCAACCGTCTACATTCAAATAATTCTTATATCTCGGTGATTGTTCTTTTA
Organism: Combretum micranthum; assembly: GCA_024138025.1. Lineage (NCBI taxonomy): Eukaryota > Viridiplantae > Streptophyta > Magnoliopsida > Myrtales > Combretaceae > Combretum > Combretum micranthum. Next base: position 302,345 of record JAMXBD010000754.1, on the reverse strand, counting down.
TGGTCCGATTCAATGAGCATTATTTGATTTCTAGATTTGGACAAAGAGTACACCTAAAAAGTTCTATGGCTGAATAGAAAAGTGAACTTGTAGTTCCTTAAAACAACGGCAAGACGTGATTCGATATCTGCATACTTGAATCGTTCATATTGACATTTTATGCAGGCACAACCATCTATTTAAAGATAGAAGGAAGTTCACACTCATGGCTGATCCATTGCTTCAAGGAAACTATCCAACAAAGGGTCTCTACCAAGCTCTTGCAGTTGCTGCAATGTGCCTTCAAGAGGAAGCAAGTACCAGACCGTTGATCAGTGATGTTGTAACCGCCTTGAATATTTAGCCAACAATAGGCAAGACCTCGGAGTTGAAAGCGCCAAAACAGATTTTCCTGACAATGATGAAGACGTTGGAAATGAAAGTAAACATGAAAGTGGAAATGAATAGATCAGATATGTTCCCTTTTTGTGTGTGAGCAAATGGGAAAAGTGGCAATGAGCCTGAAAGCTGTCAAGGGTTCGTCATGTTTCAATCCATCAAATCGAGTCTCCATTGCATATATCAGCTTTGTGGTGTGTTCTATTAGCGGAATAAGTCGAATTGAATCTCTTCTTGCCTTCTATCCAGTTTGCTGGGTAGAAAGTGCAGAAACTGCTAGTGCGGGGTGGGGAAGGAAGGGAGGAAGGATGCATATGTACACACAGTCCTTGTCTTTACATTTTGTAAGGAGTCTCTTTGGACACCCTGAAATTGTTATGAAAATTGTCAATTGTGAGAACGTATGATAAGATTTTATTTTGTTTGATTTTGGAAGATCAAAGAAAATTGTTATGAAATTTATCTTATCTTAGCAGATAAGATAAATTTTGTCATTTGTATTCAGCTGATACAGGTTTTGTCTAAGATACATGATAAAAGCATTATAAATTTCTTAAAAAAGAAAAGCACTGTCTAGTAAAGGCTATTGTAATCTAATGATATGAACATTAGGCATTCAACGCCGCCTTGGATAACCCTTCGCCTTGGCAAAGAAAGCAATCTTGGTGGATGATTCTCAGAGGGGATGAAACTAAATAACTCAAGAATTGCAACTTATCCCTACCTTGCCTTTAGTTACCTAACCAATCAATGCATGTATCAGCTTATCTGGGAACTAAAGAAAAAATTACGAAAAGCAAAAGAGCCATTTTGAAAAATAATGTCCTCATTTGAATCTTCTGATGTTTAGCTCTCTTCATCTATGTCGCATCATGTACAGTGTTTAAGTCAATATCTACTAAAATTTTATTCCAATTTCTTCTTTTGGCTAAAAAAGCTATCAACTTTGATGTGCTTAAAATCTAGGAGTCTTTGCGGTTTAGCTTAACGATTGATCAAAACCAAATCAAACTGTATTTAAAATGGTTTAGTTTATACCTTTAATTAACCAAAACACATTTGAATCAATTTGCTTTGGTTCGAACTAATTTTAAAAATACCGTATCCTAATTGATATTACTAATAAATTTTGGGGTTTTCTAATTAAATACTAAGATTCAAATTGAGATATATTATGTAAGATAAAGTCATATAATATTATAATGTGAAGAGGTGTGAGCTTGTTTGAGAGAGAAAAGACAGAAGTGGAGAAAAAGGTTGACTAAAGAAGTTGAGAGTAAGATGAGAGACAATAAATCAAGAAAAGTAAATGGTCATAATAGAAGCATGAATTATATCGAAAGTTTTAAGTTAATTTAAAGTATCAACGTTTAAAACTTAAAAAGAGGAATAAAGTTTGAGTTTGAATTCATTTAAAGTATTAACGTTTTGTAAAGTAAGTGTAAAAAAGAATCAACTGTTGAGGAAAATTAAAAAAAAAAATTGAAAAATAATTCAAACATTGATAACTAAAATAAACTTTACAATATGTTGATACCTTATTTGATTCACTTTGCAAAATATTGATTTCTCCTTTTAACCACTTGAGATATTAATACTTTGAATAAACTTATCCTCAAACATTGATACTTTCTAGTGTGATAAACTTTATAATGAAATATTAATGGGGTTTGAAAGTAAGAATATACCACTTTTTTTTTTTTTTTAAATAGGAAGCAATTCGGTTCAAATAGTTTGATTTAATTCGACCCCTCGAACGAAACGATGAGCCACTCGGAACCTCTTTAAACCACATCACGAACCAAACCAAAATGCAAAAGGACTCCATTTTGCATTCCAGTCTTATTTGGTTCATTTCAGTTTGATGAACAACCCTCTTAAAATTCATTTAGGCAAGTTAGTGCTATTGCTACATGTGGTTAAAATTTGGATTAATTAAAAAATGGAGTAGAAATGTATGCTTTTATGATTTTTCTATCTAATGTGCGAAGGACTAAAGGATAGACAAATTTGGTGATTGATTAAGACGAGTGATCAATAAACCAAGTTCAATATTAATTCGAAGATCAATGTCACTCATAATAAAAAAAATAAACAAAGATCAATAGATATTGGGTTCACCTTATCCCAAAATGTTTAGATCTATTAGAAAAACGTTAAATAGAGAGAAATTATCCTTTAAGATAGATAACAATCAAGGTTTAATCTCCAACATAATGAAAAAGCCCTATAACTAGTATGTGTGTACAAAGGCCAATATTCCACAAAATTACATAAATAATAATAATAATAATAAAAATAATAATAATAAAAATAATAATAAATATATAATAATAATAAGAAGAAGAAAAGAAGAAGAAGAAGGTGGATTTTAAAGTGTTGTTATCTAGAGTACTACCATTTAGATCGTAGTTGATATACTTATGAGGTTAATGTAGTTGTCTTGTTTGTTCAGATGGGCATTAAGCTACCATTTAGGTAAGAGACTACCATTGGAATGCTCATTAGCCTATAGGTGAAGACGACATGCACAATGTTGTCTAACTTGCTGCTAGATGACCTATTATCTAAATTATAGGTTGATTCCCAATAGATCCTCCCTTTTTTTTCCCTTCATAAAAAAATAGACAAATATGATCTTATTTGTAGTTAGTCCTAATCATTTTCCTAACTTTTGGATCGGTGCTTAAAGTTCGGAGTTTGATCTTCTTGAATTTTATGTTCACAAATGATTTTGATGAAAATAATTATTACACAATTAATTATTTAAATATCCTTACTTGTTTAAATACTTAAAATATTTATATATATATATGCTTTGTATTTGTTCTGCTGTTGTTTAAGTTTTTAACAGAACAAAAAGTAAAAGAAAAGTCAAGACAAAGCTATCGAGCCGTAGAAAAAAGGTGGAGGCACTATTCATCAGATAAAGACAAAAGACTGAGTTTTGGCCAAAAATATGTAATCAAGTGTTGAAGTTTTGGGCTAAACTATGAAGTCAAGGGCTAAAGTTTTAGGCAAAACTATGAAGTTAAGTGCTAAAGTTTTGGCAAAATATGAAGTCAAGTGCTAAAGTTTTAGACAAAACTATGAAGTCAAGGGCTAGAGTTTTAGATAAAATCATGAAGTCAAGGATTGGAGTTTTGGGCAAAATTGTGAAGTCAAGGGTTGAAGTTTAGGCTTCAACCTCAGACCTCGACTTCATAAATTTGCCCTCTACTTTAGAAAGTTTGCTTTTGGGTAAAATTTATAAAGTCGATGATTGAAGTTTAGGCCTCGACTTCATAAATTTGGCCTTGGGCAAAATTTATAAAGTCAAGGGCTAAAGCTTAGACCTTGATCTCAGATCTCGACTTCAGAAACTTTGCCCTCGATTTTAGAAAGAAAAGAGCTGTTGGAATGTATTTAATGTATGTGTCAGACACATTTAATGCTCTTCCTCTACTTTTGACTTTTACATGCTTTTAAAACGTTAAGTTCATTAAACACAAGTATGGGTTGTCAAAAACTTTTTTATAATGAGCAAATTTTTATCAAGAGCTATAAATATAATTTTCGTCCTTTATTTGAAAAACAAGAAATTCTAGAATTTTTAAAACGTACAGTAAAAACGAAAACAACGTTCTGTAAATTTTTTTTTACTTGTGCTTTTGTTCTCTTTCTCGTTCTTGTTAATTTGAAATTTTTTTAAGAGAACAATTAGTGCTTTGTTTCTAAATTTGTTGATACACTCTAAACGAGAGTTTTTGAGCACTGTTTAAAATTTACAAAAGTTAATTATCTGCTCGTTTAAGGAGCTTAGCTTATAAAAGGAATTTGTAAAATTCCCAAAGTATTCTCTATTGTAAATTTGCTCAAGTAGGAGCATTTCCTTGTAAAGGAAATTTGTATATTTCCTCAAAAGACTTTCAATTTGTAAATCTGCTCATATAGGAGCTGTTTGTAAAAAATCTTCAAAGTAGGCATTTGTAAAAGAAGTCCTCGTAGAGGTAAAGTTAAAAGTCCTCAATGAGAGGCATTGAGAAAAGTCCTCGGTGAAGGCAAAGAGAAGTCCTCAGTAGAGGTATTTGAAGTCTGGTCTGGAGTTACCAGCATCGTCCCTAATTGCGATTAGGCGGAAGTCCTCAGTGGAGGCATTTGTAGTCTGGTCGTGTTACCAGTACAACACTTGATTTATCAAGTGGAAGTCCTTTGTGAAAGACAATTGTAAAAGTCTTATTGTGATAGGCATTATTGTAATTTCTCATCTAAGAGGTGTATTGATTTTGGAATAATCAATATAGTGGTAAAAGCTTCTTTGAGGCATTTGTACCGTGAGAGTAGGCAGTGGGTCGAACTCCATGTTAAATCTTGTGTTGCTTCTCTTTCTCTCTCTCTGTGTGTTTTTTTTATCTTTGCTTATTTGTTAATTAATTTTAATTAGTTTATTCCGTTGCATCTGTTTGTTTAAGTTTTCTCTTATCTTATCTCAGTTAATTAATCTAGTTTGATAAAACAGAAAAATTTGTAATACTTAATTTACCACCCCCCCTCTTAAGTATTCATTGTGTATTATTTCTAACAATTGGTATTAGAGCCTGGTCTCTTGTGGTTGATTGCTTAAATGCAAAAGAGAAAATATCATGGCTTCTTATACACTTGGATTCTTGGAGGGTCAGGCTATAAATAGGTCACCTCTTCTTTGTAGGGGTAATTACCTTTATTGGAAGTGTAGAATGAATATATTTTTGAAAGCTCAACGTATATTAATATGGAGAGTAGTTAAAAAAGGACCTTTTAAATTAAAAATAAAAATGAAGATCAATATTCAGAAGATGATTGGAAAAATCTGGATTATAATGAAGCTGCCATGAATATTCTTCATTGTGGATTGAATGAAAGTGATATCAATAGAGTTTGTACTTGTAAATCTGCTAAAGAAATCTGGGATGAACTTGAAGTAACTTATGAAGGAACTTCAAGGATCAAAGACACTAATATAAGCTTGTTGGTTAGTCAATGTGAAAGTTTTAAGATGCTGCCTGGTGAAACAATTGATCAAATGAATGATAGATTCATTAATATCATTAATCTTTTGAGTGTTTTGGGCAAGAGCTTTACTAATGTTGAAATAAATTCAAAATTGCTCAGATCATTTCCAAGGGACTGGGAAGCAAAACGAATAGCAATAGAGGAAGCTAGGGATCTTAGCACACTGACAAAAGAAGAACTTCTTGGTGCACTCAAGACTCATGAGCTCATCAAGAATCAAAGTGAAGAATCCCAAAAGAAGGCTATTGCTTTGAAAGCAACCAACAATGATTCTGATAAGGAGGAGATAAATGAGGATGCTGTGTTGTTTGCAAAGAATTTCAACAAATTTATCAAGGCTGGTAGCTGCTCAAAGTTTAGAAAGGAAAGGAAAGATGTTGTGTGTTATAAGTGCCAGAAACCAGGATACATCCAACCAAACTGTCCTCTCCTCAAGAAAGCACAAAAAAGATCCAAGAGGAAAGTACTTATTGCTGCTTGGAGTGATGGAGAGTCATCGGATTCTGATGAAGAAGAGTTATGTTTCATGGTAATCCATGATGAGGTAAATAATCCTTCATCTTTCTGTTTAATGATGAATTGCTTGACATGTATAAAAAGGTTTGTAAAAAGCTTAAAAAATCTAAAGAAGATAAATAAACAACTTAAAAATCCGATGCAAAATGCTTTAGTTAGATTAGAAAAGTTTCAAGATGAAATTAATGAGCTTAAAATTGAAAATGAAGAAAAAGATGAAATAATAACAGCTTTAGGTTCTGAAAGAGACAGTTTGCATGAAAATCTTAGTAGCATGAATCTGAAAATTAATGAAATTAGAAATAAAAATAAGAATATAAAAATAGAAAATAAAATTCTGGTTGAACAGAATGATAAATTAAAAATTGAAAATGATCTTTTAGATTTAGAAATTAAAACTATAAAAATGATAATAAACCTGCATCTACTAGTAACAACATCAATAACAATGAACTTCTGAAAGAGCTAAATAAGCTAAGAACAGAAAATATAAATCTGAAATCTAGCTTAGATAATTCAAGAGCTGTCATAGCTAAATTCACATAAGGAGAGAAAAATTTAAATACTCTCCTTGGTGAGCAAAAATCTGATCATAACAAATATGGAATTGGCTATGATAAGCACAGGAATTATAAGTCTCATAAGACTTGGTTTGTAAAAGCTACTTATGGAACTTGTAATTATTGTGGCAAGTCTAGCCACATAGCACACAAGTGTGCAATAAGGAAGACTTTACTCTCGGGTCATAAAAGCAAGTATGTTTAGATGGCTAAGAAAGATGTTTTATCTGTTTCTAACCCAAGAAGACCCAAAAAGAAATGGGTACCAAAGAAATAATAACTTGCTTTGCAGGGATCCTCAAGTGGTAGCAACAAATGGTACTTGGACAGCGGTGCTCTAGGCACATGACCGAAGTTGCTTCTAAATTTTCAAAACTGGACTTGATGGATCAAGGAAGTGTTTCTTTTGGTGATGATAGAAAATCAACTGTTTTGGGTAAAGGTAGCATTATCCTTAATAAAGATCTTGATATTAATGACGTGTTGTTGGTAGATAATATAAAACATAATTGGGATATGCTGACATGAATTAATTTCAAACTTGCAAAGAAAAATCTTGTCAAAGGTTTACCAAGTTTAAATTTTCAAAATGACAAGATTTGTCAAGCATGTCAACAAGGAAAGCAAACTAAGACTTCTTTTAAGGCTAAGGATGCAGTTTCCACTTCTAGGCCATTGCAACTGTTACATATGGATCTTTTTGGTCCTACTCAAACTTTGAGTTTAGGAGGAAAAAGATACACTTTGGTTATTGTTGATGACTTCTCTAGATTTTCATGGACTTTCTTTCTTGCCTCTAAAGACGAAACCAATGATGTCTTTTTTAGATTTTGCAAGAAAGTCCAAAATGAAAAAGTCTTAATATAGCTTCAATAAGAAGTGATCATGGGGAGAGTTTGAAAATCTTGAAATGAATAATTTTTGTGAAAAATATGGTATTGAACACACTTTTTCAGCACCTAGAACCCACAACAGAATGGTATAGCCGAAAGAAAGAATAGAACTTTAATAGAAATGGCTAGAACCATGTTGTGTGAAAATAATTTGCCAAAATATTTTTGGGCTGAAGCTGTCAATACCGCTTGCTATATTTCAAACAAATTTTTATTAGACCAATCATAAAGAAAACCCCTATGAGATATGGAAAGGAAAAAGACCAAACATTTCTTATTTTCATCCCTTTGGCACAAAGTGTTATATCTTAATAAATGGAAAAGAATTTAGGAAAATTTGATGCTAAATCTGATATAGGAATCTTTCTAGGATATTCTTCATCTAGTAAAGCATATAGGGTATATAATAAAAGAACTTTTTGTAGAAGAATCTATACATGTTGTTTTTTATGATTGTTTGACTCCTATAAATGTTAATAATGATGTTGATGATGTTTGTGATAGAATAAATGATCTTTCATGTTCTGATGTTGAAAATTCTGTATTGTTTCTGCTGTTGATGATGTGCATGAGCATGTTAGTAATCTACCTAGGGAATGGAAATATGCTAGTTCACATCCAAAAGACTTAATAATAGGTGAAACTTCAAATAGGGTACAAACTAGATCATCTCTTAGAAACACAACCAATCTAGTTTTTCTATCAAAACATGAACCTAAAACCTTGGAAGAAGCTTTAGAAGATGAGTTTTGGATTCAAGCCATGCAAGAAGAACTAAACCAATTCACTAGAAGTGAGGTTTGGAATCTTGTTGCAAGGCCTGAAAATAAAACTGTCATAGGAACAAAATGGGTTTTTAGAAATAAAATGGATGAATCTGGAATAGTAACTAGGAATAAAGCTAGGTTAGTTGCTAAAGGCTATACACAAGAAGAGGGGATAGATTTTGAAGACTTTTGCCCCGGTTGCAAGACTAGAATCTATAAGAATGCTTTTGGCATATTGCTCACAAAGATTTTATCCTTTATCAAATGGATGTCAAAAGTGCTTTTCTAAATGGTTTCATAAAAGAAGAGGTCTATGTCGAGCAACCACCGGGTTTTGAAAATAATGAATTTCAATCATGTTTTTAAATTGAACAAAGCTCTTTATGGTCTCAAGCAAGCTCCTAGAGCTTGGTATGAAAGACTTAGTAGCTTTTTGATAAATAATGGATTTTCAAGAGGAAAAATTGATACAACTCTTTTTATCAAAAATCACAATTCTGATACATTAATCGTACAGATTTATGTAGATGACATTGTGTTTGGTGCTACTAATTCTTCACTTATAAAAGTTTTTGTTGAGTCCATGCAAAAAGAATTTGAAATGAGTATGATGGGAGAACTCACTTATTTTCTTGGGCTACAAATTAAGCAATCAAAATCTGGAACCTTTATTAATCAATCTAAATACACTAAAGATTTGTTAAAAAGGTTTAAAATGGATAGTTGTAAGTCTAAACCTACACCTATGAGCACTAGTGTAAAACTAGACAAAGATGAAAAAGGTAAAAATGTTTGTGAAAAGATGTATAGATGCATGATAGGTAGTTTGTTATATTTAACAGCTTCTAGACCTGATATCATGTTTTCTGTATGTGTATGTGCACGATTTCAATCTTGCCCAAAAGAATCTCACTTGTGTAGTCAAACGCATCTTCAAGTACCTTGTGGGCACTATTGAAATTGGCTTGTGGTATCCCAAACATACTTCTTTTGAACTTGTTGGGTACTCTGATGCTGACTTTGCTGGTAGCAAAGTAGATCGAAAAGCACAAGTGGCACATGCCATTTTCTTGGTAATTCTTTAATATCTTGGCACTCAAAGAAGCAAAATTCTATTGCATTATCAACTGCTGAAGCTGAATATATAGCTGTTGGCAGTTGTTATGCACAAATTTTATGGATGAAACAAACTTTTTAGACTTTGGTTTAAAATTTAAAAGTATACCAATTCAGTGTGATAATACAAGTGCTATAAATTTGACCAAAAATCTCATTCAACACTCAAGAACCAAGTATATTGAGATTATACATCATTTCATTCGTAATCATGTTCTAAACAAGGACATTTGCTTGAAATTTGTTGATACAAACCATCGGTTTGCTGATAATTTTACTAAACCCTTGAGTGAAGAACGGTTTTGCACTTTAAGAGGAGAATTAGGTATGTTAAAGATTGATGGGTGCTAAAATTTTTTGAACTTGAAACTACTTTGAAAATTTGATCTTAAGTCTCTTAGCTGACAAATATTGCAAACTTTAGACTAGAGTCTGCACTTGTATGCATGTTTGTGTTTATGTTTGTGCTTGTATGCCAATGTTTACCTTTTGTAATTTTCTATTGTTATGAATTTGTTTATATTCTTCTATGCTTTATTTTAATTTTTTTTTTAAAAATTAAATAAAACGAAGGTTGTTTGAACCAGGGGGAGACACCTTTTTTTAAAGAAAATTTCTTTTTCTCTGTCTCGATTTTTCATAAAAAAGAAGAAGCAAAGTTTGTTTTAAAAAGGGAGAGAGATTTTTTTGGAAAAGTGCTTTAATAGGGGAGAAAATTGATTTTCTTAATTTTTTTAACAAAGTCTGTGTTCTTCTTTTCTTTATTTTTTTCTTTTTGATGAGAAAGGAGGAGAAGTATTTGCACAATTAAAAATTATTTTAGAATGAATTGTGCATATTTATTCTCATAAAAAAGGGAAGATTGTTGAACTTTATGTTCACAATGATTTTGATGAGAATAATTATTACACAATTAATTATTTAAATATCCTTACTTATTTAAATACTTAAAATATTTCTATATATATGCTTTGTATTTGTTCTGCTGTTGTTTAAGTTTTTAACAGAACAAAAAGTTAAAGAAAAGTCAAGACAAAGCTATCGAGCCCAGTAGAATAAAGGTGGAGGCACTATTCATTAGGTAAAGACAAAAGATTGAGTTTTGGCCAAAACTATGAAGTCAAGTGTTGAAGTTTTGGGCTAAACTATGAAGTCAAGGGCTAAAGTTTTGGGCAAAACTATGAAGTCAAGTACTAAAGTTTTGGGCAAAACTATGAAGTCAAGGGCTAAAGTTTTTGGCAAAATCGTGAAGTCAAAAGCTGATGTTTTGAGCAAAATTATGAAGTCAAGGGCTGAAGTTTAGGCCTCGACCTCAGACCTCGACTTCATAAATTTTCCCTCGACTTTAGAAAGTCTACCCTTGGATAAAATTTATAAAGTCGAGGGCTGAAATTTAGGCCTTAACCTCAGACCTCGATTTCATAAATTTGGTTTTGAGCAAAATTTATAAAGTTAAGGGAAGAAGCTTAAGCCTCGACCTCAGACCTCGACTTCAGAAACTTTGCCCTTGATTTTAGAAAGAAAAGAGCCGTTGGAATGCATTTAATGCATGTGTTAGACACATTTAATGCTCTTTCTCTGCTTTTGACTTTTACACATTTTTAATATGTTAAGTTCATTAAACACAAATATGAGTTATCGGAAACTTTTGATAACAAGCAAATTTTTATCAAGAGCTATAAATAGAATTTTCCTCCTCTCTTTGGAAAACAAGAAATTCTAGAATTTTTAAAACGCACAGTAAAAACAAAAACAATGTTCTGTAAATTTTTTTTTACTTGTACTTTTGTTCTCGTTCTCGTTAATTTGAAATTTTTTTAAGAGAACAATTAGTGCTCTGTTTCTAAATTTGCTGATACACTCTAAATGAGAGTTTTTTAGCATTGTTTAAGATTTACAAAAGTTAATTATCTGCTTATTTAAGGAGCTTAGCTTGTAAAAGGAATTTGTAAAATTCCCAAAGTATTCTCTGCTGTAAATCTGCTTAAGTAGGAGCATTTCCTTGTAAAGGAAATTTGTATATTTCCTCAAGAGACTTTCAATTTGTAAATCTGCTCATATAGGAGCTGTTTATAAAAAGTCCTCAAAGTAGACATTTGTAAAAAAAGTCATCGTAGAGACAAAGAGAAGTCCTCAGTGGGAGGCATTTGAAGTTCAATCTGGAGTTACCAGTATTGTCCTAATTGCGATTAGGCGGAAGTCCTCAATGGGAGGCATTTGTAATCTAGTCGTGTGTTACCAGCACAATACTTGATTTATCAAGTGGAAGTCCTTTGTGAAAGGCAATTGTAAAAGTCTTATTGTGATAGGCATTGTTGTAATTCATCGTCTAAGAGGTTTATTGATTTTGAAATAATCAATATAATGGTAAAAGTCCTCTTTGAGGAATTTGCACTGTGGAGAGTAGGTAGTGGGCCGAACTCCACGTTAAATCCTTGTGTTGCTTCTCTTTATCTCTCTCTGTGTTTTTTTTTTATCTCTGCTTATTTGTTAATTAATTTTAATTAGTTTATTCTGCTGCATCTGTTTGTTTAAGTTTTCTCTTGTCTTATCTTAGTTAATTAATCTAGTTTGATAAAACAGAAAAATTTGTAATACTTAATTCACCCCCCCCTCTTAAGTATTCCTTGTGTGTTATTTCTAACAGATTCCTATCTTTACTGTAAGGTAATAAAGATTTAGAGCTTAGATAATGGAACTTTTAGGCAAATAATTCAAGCTCCTTTAACTTGCTCAAGTTATTCAATCCCTTTTTACTTATTTGGGATTCATAGGTAAAGTACAAGGCATCCGCCATCCTTGCTCAAGGTATATATATTTTTAAATCCTCCATATACAACTCGATTGTCATATTGTCATGGGCATTCTAAGAGAAGGTTGCAGCATTTAATAGCACTACATCACAAACAATCGCATTCACGTACTAGCCAATAGATAAAGGAATACTTACTTGCTTATTGACATAAATCACCCTCTTTCTTCAAACTACTATAGATTATATGGGCATAGGTGTGACAATACCTTCTATCCTAGGGCATGAATAATCAAAGTACAAGTTAAGTTGGTATAACTACTACCATCTACAATTTTAGAATCGATTTTCTTCTTTACCTTGCATTCAGTTTGGAATAAATTCTCTCCTTATTCTTTTCATACTTTAACCTATGGAGTTAGACTTCTATCAATATTAAGAGTTAGCATTGGACCATCTTTTCCATCTTTTTAACTCTATCCCACTTCTCATTCGACACATTGATTCTTGTATTAACATCAATTGATTACTCTTCCTCCTCCTCCTCTTCCTAACTTATTACATCAATGTTGATGTACCACTTTTGGCTACCATCTCATAACAAGTAGGTCATTGAGAAGTAATATGTCAAAAATTGAAGCATTTGAAGCATTTTATTCCACTACCTCCTTTTGGATTGCTTATAGAGAGTATATGTAAGTCATGAAAAACACCAAGAGTACTAAAAGTACGTGCAACACTTCAAATGTTGTACGTATGAGTAATAACTAAGTAGGTACCTTTAATTTTAGTGATGATAATTCCTTTAGAATCTTCCATGCAAACAAAATAGATTATTTATATAAGATCCCCTATCTTGAAGATAACAGAATAGATAATACTTTTCTTTCACTTGTAAACCATGCTTTGCTTTTACTTGTCCTCACTTAGCAATTTCATCTATCAAATCTCTCATTAAACCCAATCCCTATAGGTTAAAGTGTATGTTTAGTTTACTTGATGTGACCCATGTTTCTTGAAAGCTATTGAGGAAGAATAGTTTTTTACCCTTTAAATTCCTCCAAAACTACCTAGACTACAACTTTCTAAAAAGTACACACATCTCCACTTTGGAGCACTAAGGTTAGCCTCAACCTTACATGGCCACAAAGGGTTACTAGGAGTTGTAGAAATGACTCTTCTAGACACTAGATATCTAGAATGTCAAAAGACGTGCATTAATACAATTGGTACCACACTAAACGTTGGAACAATATGCAATAAATCTCCTTCCAAACTATAACATCCCCTTGTCTGAGCTAGGGTTTTTTGCATTATTGTCAAACTCAGCCTAAAGACTACTCGCAACTTAGGTTTGTATTGGACATACTAAGAGTTGAGGTTTAATGAGTGAAATCAAGTTGAATCGGGGTTCAATCGCTATTGAACCGGACAGCTCTTAAAGCTGGTTCAAGCTCATCCCAAGCTTAATAACACTAGTTTTTTTATACCTTAAAGGTTCAAGTTCAAATCCTTTGAGCATCAAAGACCGATAGATCTATAATTGCCACACCTACTACCAGATGACGTATAATTTCCATTATCATGCTCTTAATTTAAAGCTTCATGATAGAGATGAGGCTCTATAGATCTCTATGGATACCTAACCACTAAAAGGTATGCATTAATACAATTGATACCACACTAAATGTTGGAACAATGTGCAGTAACTCTCCTTCCAAACTATAACGTCCCCTTGTCTGAACCAAAGGTTTTTCTCAATATTGTCAAATTTAGCGTGAGGACTACACCCGACTTAGGGACTTATACTGGACATGATAGAGAGTTAAAGGTTAATGAGTGAAATCAAGTTGAAGCGTGGTTCAACCGTGATTGAATCAGACTACTCTTAAAGTTGAGTCAAGCTCAACCCAAGCTCAATAAAATTTTTTTTTTAATACCCTAAAGGTTTAAGTTCAAATCTATGGAACATTAATGACTAATGGATCTATATTTGCTACACCCAACTGCCAGAAAATGTACAAGGTATAGTATCATGCTTTTAATTTAAAGCTTCATGATAAAGATGGGGCTATATAGATCTCTATGGATACCGAACACACACCTACGTATGTGCATGCACCAAAGCCACTGCAGAAATTAGAACTCATTAAGCTCTTATCAAAATAATGGGTTACGAGCTATGCGAAACACCTTTAATGCATTGTACTAATATAGTCTAATCCACAGAACTGACGTTCATAAGAAAGGATGATGGCACTATCACCATCAATTTCAAGAAAAAAAGAATAATGAAAGAAAACAAAATCCATCTTTCCAACTTAATTTATGATACAAGATTAAGGTGGTGTTCCATGCAACAAAAGATTATTTGACCAATTCTAAGCCAAATGAGATACTACGGTAGATCATCTAGTCTTTCACCAGAGAAGGAAAGCCATTACATTTTGGAAAAGATCCATTTAATGGACAATATTTTAATCCAGAATATCCATGTGATGATTGCTATATCTAAAGGAATTCTGTTGATAAAGGAGATGATGTGTTAGGGAAAAAGAGAAAGACGAAAAGTTCTAACTCCATCATTTGGATAAGATATCGAAAAGATCTCACCAGAGATCCCATTACGATGTTTGCATGGATCTCCAAAGGATTAACTTGAGGATCAAGGAGCTAGTCGTAAGGCAAGTAGAATGTCATCTAGCTCTTGAACCTCTTAAAAGTAATATGACAAAAAGAAGGACTTCGGTACCTCCATTGCCCAAGATACCAAAAGAATTTAGATACCTAAAAGGAGAAAAGATAAAGCTTTCACATCCACACAATCAATAACTAAATTCAATGATGGATGGGTGTCTGTAGACCCATCTTAAACATCCTCAAGATTAATCATTTTCACCACTACTAGAACAAACAATTAGAATCTTCACTTGGACATATGTGCATGATCCGAAGGAACCAAGGTGAAGGAGAGTTCCCTAGCCTAGAAGAATATGAGTATGATGATTTCAAGTATGCTAAAAAATCCAAGTGAAAGGGAATCACAAGGGAACAAAATGCAGAGCAGCATAGCAGAAGTTGTTCTCAACTAACAGACTAATAATGCTCTAAGACAAAATTGTATGCTAAGAAAAAATGGGTCCAATATTGAGAATATCTATACATGATGCTCTTCAATTGAAAAAAAAATATATAAGAAGATATCGATATTACAAAGGCGACTAAAGGAAGTTAAACATTCCATCCCTACTCTAGGAATGTCTTTTTGAGTTTATTGAACAGAATGAGTTGGAAGTTAGAAATTCTAAAGAATAAATAAGCATGTTAGAAGCAAAATAGAAAAGAGTGCCATATGCTTTTGACATATCTACTCTTGAAATGGGAATAAATGTTAAGAGTCAAGCTAAAAATTCAAGACCCTTGTTATTCATGTTAGTATCAAATCAATCTCCAATAAAAAAGACCATAGTACAATTAAGGGATGAAATCAAGAAGAAAAAAGAAAAAGAAATAGGGAAGAAGAAGGTTGGAGAGGAGTCCTCCTCAAAATATACGAGAAAAGCAAGGCTCGTTTTGCGGTATCCAATATTTTTAGATCATGGTTAAAGATAAAAACCAAAGTATATCTGTTTTAATAGCAACCATAGTTTATTTAATCATTGGCTCAAGATTGTGTCTCTCGTGACTCCTTGCCTTTAATGACAACTTATGATGAGCTAATACCTCTTGATTTCATATTATGGTTCCCATTGTTATATATTCTATGTTCCATAATGGAAATTCATTAATGATACATAAGATCCTCATATGAGACAAGTGCAAAGCGTACTTTGAATCCTAAAAAATAGACTAGACATCTAAACAATTTCTTTCTTACATGATTCAAAAAGGGAGAGAGAATTCAAAAAGCCATAAGTTACAGGAACACACAATATTATTATTTTCAAGGCTACGTTCTGCTTTCCAATTATAAACCTCCTCTGTTTATAGCAAAAGGGGTGGATCGGCCAATAACATTTAACTATAGCACATGTGGTTATAATAACTATGGCTAACAAGTCTAAAAGCTACTTTAACGAAGTGAGAATTGCAAAAAGTGCTACAGTAACCTTATATAATTTTGTTAACCCTTGAAAGGTGGATCTTGTCTATAGTAGGAAGCAACACTAGTCATATAAAGTATGATGGCAAAAGATTGCTTTCTGGTAACTAATCCAAGTCATCATTGTCATTTTTAAGATTTAAGCATGCAGGCCCCAATCCACATGTTGTTCCTCTATGTCTTTGATATAGATCACATGTTTCATTATTCTTAATAATCTCAAACAAATCTTCATAAGGATCTTAACTTGGTTCAACAACATCTAGATAAGAATAAGGATGACTTGATTCACTTTATCCAAATCCTCTTTAGTCTTAACTAGGTCTAGCTTGACCTTCATCCATTGGTTGGCTTTGGTTTCGTGGTTGAAACTCAGTTAAAACCTTATCACTTTTTGGTTTTGTCTTCTCATAATTATGATTGTAATCCTATGGAATTTCTTACTCATAAGCTCCTAACCAAATTTCTTTTGGAATTGTGTGAAATTTGCTATACAGAGTCTTTTTTTTTTTTTTAGCTCATGATGATGATGATCATTATCTCCAATATCAAAGAGAATATTGTCAAGAATGAGATGACTTGGGACTAGATAAAATTTGAATTCTTCATAACCCATTCTTGTCTGAACTAGACAATTAATTTAAGATCTTCCTTATTGTCTTTTGATGTCTAAGCTCTGTATCCTCTTTTTATGATTCAAAGATAAGCTTCCACCTAGGGACAAACCTAGGATTATAGGATTGGGTTGGGGGGGTAGGGGGGTGGTGGGGGTTATATCGTAATATATTATGAATATTTCACAATGGTTTTATTGTGATATTTTTTTAAAACTTCATGAAAAAATCATTTAAATAATAATTAAGAGTATCAGGTATATTTCATAAGAGATGGTATTATGTCACTTGAAAATTAATTATTAATAAAAATTATAGAGTTAATATCTATATAAGTTTTGTTTTTGTTAAGTTCCCTATAAATAAGTTTTGATGATAACAAAAGTATAAAAAAATTACAAATGACTTTATCAAGTGTGCAGATTTAAGTAAATGAAAAAAAAAAAAGGAATAGTGTTAGTCTACCTAGAGCGTTGTCCATAATGTACAAAGTTGATTATGTTGAAGTAAAAGAATATCTAGAGGGAACTCCAAAGACAGATATACTAGAATAATAGAACAAGTAAGTCTATCTAAATGGAACTGCAAAGAGCAGTACATCAAACAAAAGGTTACGATTTCATCATAGTTTGCTATCAACATAGTCTAAATCAAGTTCAAATAGACTTTCAAGGCCTGGTTCTAAAAAATGAATACATTTGACTAATGTATTGACATGTTCCATTAAGTAGGAATACAATCCACGATGATTAAATCAAGATCATTAAACTTGTCAAGTTTTACATATACAAAGAATCCTGCAGATTCAAGACAGGGATCATGAAGACTTCGACTAATTTCTTATTAATTATGTTATGCTCGTGACAATGTGAAGATTGAAGTTAAGATTTAGCAAAGTTTATCTCAAGATGACGTATGGAAGATAAAGATATTCATGGCTACAAGTGGACCATCGAGGGTTTGCTTGGCACAAGTTTTCATCTAAGTCTACACAAGATAAGTTAAGGCTAGAGTCAGTACTAAAGATTAGGTTTTAGTTTACAACTTCTTTATTTTAATTTTGAAATCAACTTCAAAATAAGGAGATTAAGATATCAACCGTAATATCAGAGGAGAAGTTTATCTTAATTTCCAGCAACAAACAAATGATGGACATTGAAGACATGAAGCTTATATATGTGAAGATTTTAAAATAACAAAAAACACTCTACTAAAAATACTTATGTGAATTCTAATATGATTTTGTGCTCTCATATCTTTGCTGCAACTTTATGAAACCTTGCTTGTTGCTTTGTTTAGTGAAGAAATCGTAGTGTGTCCTTCTTTTTAGTTGTATTATAGATAGACTCTATAATCAATGATAGCTTAAGGTCAATCTAGGGAGACTGAAAAGAGTGAATTGAGACTAAGCGTTTGGCAACTATTTATAATCAAGCTTTTATTGGATTAATGGAATATACCCATATGGATTATTAGGTCCCTAGTTTGAAGCTGGAAGAGTGGACGTAAGCACAAGGTCAAACCCTATATATCATTTGCCTTAACTTTTCTTCCCCCTCTCTTTGAATCTGGGCATACTTTACACATTACTTTAATTGATTACATTGCATATATTAAGTTCACGCTTAATTAACGTAAGTAATTAAGGGGATTTTATTTTGTGCAAAATGTTTTTTTATTCCAAAGGAGTAATCAATTCAACAACCCCCACCCCCACCCCACCCCCCTTTTCCCTTCCTTGGTTACTTAATTGGGATTTATAGCTTTTAACAAAAATAAACATAAAATTTATATATATGTGTATATATATATAAGATATCCATTTAATAATTCATGTTCATTTTATTAACATTACATGTAAACCCCCAAAGTTTTGAATTCAAATTAAAGCTTAAACTCTAATTACAAGTCAACCAGATTTCTAAAGTCAATAAAACCTTAGTTTACCATAACCGTTTAAATCCGGCATTCCTGTTTAAGAAACCCTAAGGAAGTAAGAAAGAGTTTAGTGAGTAGAATAGTTCGTAATTATCCAAGAAGCCAAAAAGATCAGTTTAGTAAAACCGCGACTCGTTTTAAACCTGATCGGAAATAGTTCTTGAAAAACATGTCCCGGAGCTCGGAATAGTAAAAATATTCCGAATATACCATTAGACTCGTAAGAATATAAGATTTTCAAAAATATCAATTTCGTAATTTTTCGGTAGCTAAAAATATCAGATATCGCATTTATACGCGTATTTTCTTACTATCGGTATTTAATTATCATGTCTACTTTACATTACACTATTTACTAGTATTCTACACTATTTATCTATCTCTACTTTTTCTTACAACCTACTCTTATAACCCATACACCTATTTCTTACACATTTTCATTTCCAATACAACTCCACATCTTTTATATCTTACTTTTAATTAATTAAAAGATAAAAATATAAATTTTCACTCCCTCTTTTCTCTCAAAATGCGTCGGCCCCTCCCTTTTTGCTCTAAATTGTTTTAATTTTCATTTATTTAATTAACACAAATTATCTCTCACATTTTCCTATAAATACCACCTCTTACTTCCGCTTCTTTCACACCTCTCTTCTACTAAAGTTACTCTACAAAAATCTCTCCAAGAAATTCCTCTCAAGAAGCTCTCTCTCAAGTGTAGTTCTTTTAGGTAAATGTTCTTCAAGATTCCCATATGTTCATTTACTTAATATGAGCTTAGTGTGTGTTTTCTAAAACCATGAAAGTTAAGAAAGCAAAATAGGTTTATACTTTGTTTTTGTTCATAATCTACTTTGCTTATGTTGTTTTTATGTTCATAACTATCTAATATATCTATATAGCTATATATATTATTTAGAGCATATAAGCTCATTATTTTGCAATTTATTTACTTTCCTTGCAATTTCTTTATTTTCATGTTATTTTTAATACTAGTCTTTCTAATCTTAGACTTGTTCTCATCAAGTCAAAACATTTTCTTTTTCTTTTTGGGACTAGTCTTTTTTTAGTCCCGGGATACCTTGATGAAGCTAAGGTTCCAATAATTGATTTATTTCCTTATTAGCTTATTCTTTCAAGTTATTATGTTTCTTTATGTTTTCGTAACTTTATGATTCATATTCATGCATGAACATAATGGTTTTATCTCAACAAAATAAAATGAGGAAATGTTTTCTTAAAAATAAAGATTCTTTCCTAGAAATAAAAATAGGAAGTAAACTTTTCTAAAAAGTAAGAAGTCATCTTAAACAAACTTAGAGAAGTTCATAAGAAATTTTATACATGACATAAAAAAGAGGACTTTTTGAAGTAAACAAGGATTTTACAACAACTTCATCTTTTTCTTCAAAAGATAGAAATTCTTTTCATTAAAATAAAATGATCTCAAGAAATTAAGAAATTATTTCTCTAAATATAGAAGTGGTATTACTTTCAAAAAGTGTTGGAAGCTAAGTCTAGGAAATAAAAATCATTCCTTAGGAATTTAAAGAAATTACGAAAGTAAAATTTAGGAAAAGAAAAGAGATACTCATTTAAGATGTTTTCAAAGCAAAATGAATATTCCAAAAGTTCCCAAGTTTAAAAAATCTTTAAAGACTTTACTTTTTCATAAATTGAGATAACTTCATACATTTGTTATGAGTCAATAAAAATATGAATATACTTTCGAAAGGTTTTACAAGCTATTATATTATATATCTCTTCAAAATGAGCTTTGAATAAAAAAGATAAACAAGTTTATAAAAATTCGTGGTGAATCTGTCTGCTACTTTTTCGGAACCCAAACGACTTATTTTGATGAAAATAAGTTTAGAAATAGATAGATCTTTTCAAATAGGTAGAAAACGGTATATTATACGCGAAATTCTGAGTTAAAATGAGCAAGTTATGGCCATTTTAAGTTGGAATTCCCTCTTATACGATTTTACCGTGATTTTAAGAAAAGTTTAGAATCTTCAAGAATAGAAATTTCATGAAAGACTCATTTTGATATTTCATCTTGTTTAGATGGAGAAGGACCGAGATCACTTTTCCGGAGGATTACTTCAATTAGGATACCGACATGGAGTGAGTTAATTCTTGACTTAAGTTACATTTCCTTGTTTTGTGCTTGCAATTAGTAGCACTAGTAATTAAGAATAAGATAAAATGAATAATTGTTGTGTGACTCGGAATTATGATTGATTGAATATAAGTTAAGAATATCGAAAGAAGGTTTGATAAATAAATTGATTCTTGTATTGATATGATGAAAATTGTGTTGATCGCCTTCAACTTGAACTAAATATTACTTGGTTAAATATATATTGAAATCAATTCATACATATCATAATTATGAGTCACATTTGTTTCACTATTATTCTTCGTGTGGGGAAATGAGGAAATGGTAGTGGTGGCTGATAGGAGCCGGAAAGTCTACATGGGCTAGTAGGAGCCGGAAAGTCTACAGGGCAAGCAGGAGCCGGTAAATCTATAAATATTGATGGTCGTATGGGCCTATAACCTCCCAACCCTCGACATGGAGGGCGTAAAATCTATGCTACACTTAATTTTCGCTTAATAATGTGTATGTTGTTTGTTCATATGATTAGTGCATTCTCATATGTTTGATTAAAATACTTGTATGAATTATGGAAACGTCTTATAGATGGAATTATCTCACTAAGCTAGTTTTGCTTAGACCCTTATAGCTTTTTGTTATAGTACGATTATTGGTTGGCCCCAAAGAGCCCGTATGTTAGGTACAGTTTAAGCTACTAGGAGTTTTTGGGAGAAGCTTTATGTATTTAAGTTTTAAACATAGGCTTCTAGGAAAATCTCTATAGTAGGCTTATGTTATAGTTGTTATCATTTTGGAAGACTATTAAAGCGGGGGAATGCCCCTAAGATGATGTAAGGATATTATTATGAAAATCATATGTTTATTTATATAAGTTCTTTCTTGCTTTTATTATCTACTTAAATGTAATACCCCTGTGAGTCTCCTACTATCTTGGAAGCACGCATTGCATGTGATATCGAAGTACCTGCATGACTAAGGTTATCATTCATTAGCTTTAATATTATATGCGGCGGACTGCCACGTTTAGGGCACCCTCTGGGGCGTGACATTACATGTAGAAGAAAAATGTTACTAAATCAAATTATATAATTAATGCTCAATATGATTACTTTTAGCACAAATAGATCATAAAATATATCTAAATAGGATCGCCATCTAATAAAACATGTATATTTTAATAGCATTGATTGTAGAAAATAAAAATTAGTAAATCAAATTATTACTTATGGTATACTTGAAGATAAAATAGTTATTCACAAGAATTTTTTTATTTAGATATAATTTTATGATAAAAGATTGGTGCTATTAGTTATTGTGAAATAAAAAATTAAAAAGAAACATATATACATATATATATAGAGAGAGAGAGAGAGATAGTAGTTAGTATAATAATTACATGTTGAAAAAGTAAAAATTTTACACTCATGAGATTTAAACTCATAACCATAAGATATAAAAGTAAATACTTAATCACTAAACTATATTTGTTTTTACATTATAATTTGCTTTTCATAATATGCATATAATATACAATTTGTTTCTTTTTAATAAACATTCAAAAAATTAATTTTTCCTAAGTTTGAGAAGCTGAGCCACATTGGCCCCTTGGACCTGCCCCTACTTCCACCCATTTAATGGCTGGAACCATCTCAATAAGTTTGTCTTCATTTATCTTTATGGCATTTGTAGTTTTTTTTCATTACAACACGAAGGATGATTTGAACTTGATCCATTCCATAAAAAAACTAGTGTTAATATCATTAGGTTATAAAATTATTGATTATAATTTATAGAATTTTTTTTGTTAATTTGTGATCCCTATTGAAAATTTTTAATCAAAATATGGTTCATCTAATATTAATTACAAGAATATATTGCACAATCACATCATGGGAATTTGATTTATATAAAAGTTACATCTCCACAATGTGATTTTAACTTATACAAAAGTTATGCTACTTATGGCAATCATGGATGGTGTTTGATAGATACAATGAAGGTTGTTATTTGGTTTGTTAGATAGTCTATATGATTTCATCTCTTTAAAGCTCCATATGTTATTGGAATGTAAAAAAAATAAAAAATAAAAAAACAGTTAAATTTAATTTAGCAACAAGACAATTCTGCTAAACTTTCTTCTATGAAGGATATCTTTTGTTAGTGTTATCATTCTCATTTGTATTAATCTTTTTGGACACAAAAAAAAAAAATGAATGTATAGTCACATCCATAATATATGGATTTTTTAAATCAAATAATAAATCAACATAATTTATATACAAATATTGTGTCCAAACAATTGGTGCATCAATTAACATTTAAATTGATCTAATCAATTATATGTCATCATGATGAGGCTTCAACCTTAATTGCTTAAATAACCAAGTTTCTAACATTAGTAGACCTTTCAAGGATGTTATTTGATACTAAGATGGCTATTTATTCATCATCAAAAGGTATATTTAAATAATTAGCATGTTCATTAACTTTAACAAAATAAATTTTACAATATAAGTTATATGTGGGGATATTGACTATAGTCATATATATGTTCTGCGATCTTGCATTTTAGTTTACATTGAAAAAGACTTGATTAGATAACATGTGTCGGCATGTGTTCAGGAAGAGGCATGAAAAGGAGAATAAGTAATTATGATTACACTCAAGCACATGTGAGAATAAAATGTTTTGACCTTTTGGAGTGGGACTTCAATAGCTCTACCACATTCTTTTTATATTTGTTTTAGTTCGAATGAGGAGCATCCATATAGAGATTTTTGGGTCTCCTCCTAACCATTTGATGGTTCCAAATATTGATAGATAAGCTTTCATAACATCCCTTCCATTGGATCATTTTGGTGATATAAGTGATGTGTCCATGTTTTAATGCAATTAACTTCTCTTTTGGGCTTGATCCATATGTATTTTTTTCTCTTTCTAGATTTTGGCCTTCTTATAGCCTAGGCTTATGGATTAGTTTCTACTCATGCAAGTTAATTTGGAAGGGTTAAAAAGGAAACAAACTAATACCATATGCTTTTTTTGAGCCCGTAATCACTCTTATTTAATTTAATAAAATTTGTTCATTCTTACTAAAGAATGAAAATTACTTACAACTTGCATTTTCTTTTATTTTTTATTGTAGATCTAGTTAACCTCTTAGGGGTGTAATAGTAGTTACTTCTTAGTTGCAAATCTGACTTGTTATACTGAACTCTTGAGTTTAAGAATTCCTATATAACTTAATTGACACAATAAAAGCCTTTTTCTATTTGTTTATGAATTGATTGCATTTGATTAGTGGAATAACTATCTCACAAAATTGTTATTACTAAAAAATGAGCCATCAACCCCTTACTAATTAAGAGAATTTCTTTAATTTTATTTAACATATCTATTCCAAGAAAGTGTAAGAAATAAGTTACTTTTTCAATTTCATTCTTAATAATTATGATTCTACCTATTTTATTATATTCCATTAATTAAACATATCATTAAAGTTAAACTGCAAATGAAAGGAAAAAGAAAAAATATACATATATATTGACAAAAGTGTATCTTTTGTAAGTAAATTGACCTTATATTTGTACTCCTTGTTTTTTTATTATATATAGTTTTAATTATTTACTTAAAATATTTTATAAATAATCCTTTCCTACTTTTGTATGACTTTGCTATTTAATTTTTAAATATTGTAAATGATTTTTTAATTGATAGTATAAAAAATTCTATTTTTTTGTTTCCAAAAAATGGGTGAATATCAAATTTAATATCCAAACTTTGCATAAAAATTCAATTTTATATATGAATTTTGAAATGATTAATTTAATACTAATCAAACTTTATGGGCTATCTATAAATATAACATATCATTGAATTTTTATGAATGCCCCTCATACAATTTAGCATTGATGGGATGCTTTCACATCAAGAAACAGAGTAAACATTGTGAATTCGCAATCCCCTCTACGGTATCCACACGAATGAACACTCCTTCAAAAAGATCCTTCATGTACTAGCATTATTTAGAACACTTTTAGATCTGATCGAAAAAAGTTTTACTCACAACTCTCGTACTTCTCTGTTTTAGGGTTTATGGAATTTCTCTGCAGGTCTAATGCTGACAACACATATCATTAACCCTAAAAGAAACCTCTTGCATCTTATTTATAGTAATATCAATATGAATAATGACATCAGTGCCCCTAATCTTATTAGTGATAAATTAATTATAAATTTATTTATTAACACAGGAAATCCTAGTCCAATTAGGAATTATTAGTGTTCTTAATAAATTAGATTTATTTATTATTCTTAAAAAAATTAAGATTAATAATAAATAAATTTATTATCGTCACAACCTGCCACCCTAGGTTTCACCACAACGAAGGGGGTACCCCTAGGCCCTCAGGCTACCCTCGGTAGGGATCGTGATACCAAGTACATAAGCCCTCTTCAGCACACCCTAGGCACAACTAGGACACCCGAGGCACTGGGTAACGACTCAGAACTCTATCCATCGAAGTATTATCCGCTTTGGTCACACATCATACGGTTTTGTCCTTTTTTGTGACAGCGCTCCCAGGATTGCTCTGCTAGAGCACGCTTAACTTTGGAGTTCCGATAAACTCTAAGCCATTACACCAAAAACGCCTTTGTGATTAGAGTTCCGCCATCTATATTTGAGGAGTACTACAGGATCAAATCAGTAGCAAACTCTTAGCTTATAGGAAGTCTACCTCTTTTAAGATTATCAATATAACCCTTCATATTTAAAACATGGGTACTCATTGGTCCTCTTTTAGCCAGCTTGCAAGAGTGTAGAGCCTGGGTAATCTCATACCTTTCTTGTCTAGCCTACTGTTGGAACATCTCCTTGAGATGGACAATCATCCTATAAGCCCCATGTTTTCCAGACCCTTCTGAAGTTATGGATTTATGGTTGCAAGCATCAGGCATCCTTCTAAGCTCTTGGAGCATTGGCTAGAGGTTCTTAAGGGATAAACTCCTCAAGGACATATAGCTTCTTTTCTTGCTTGAGAACAATTCTCAAGTTTCCGAACCAATTGAGAAAATTGGTTCCAATTAGCTTGTCCTCCTCAAGGACAAATCACGATGATAAATTTGAGGTGTCGTTTGTAGTCATTGACTTACAATTACATTTGCAAAGTTTATTTTAATACATATAATTAAGGCATAAATTTAAAAACCCACTAAATCAATACCCCTCATTATTAATGTAGTTACATTTAATTATTACATTCTATGAGTTAAGATCTATATTTCACTTAACTCTAAGTCAGCTTTGGTATGACACTTAAAATTAAGTTATTTAGTGTAACACCCTGGAACTCTGCCTATCAAGGTATTATTGCTTTGGCCATATACTGCATAGTTTTATCCTTTCGATGTCAGCGCTTCCCAAAGGGTCACCTATCTTAGGATTACTCGGCTTAGAGTACGTTTAGTTTTGGAGTTCCGACAAACTCCAAGCCATTACATCAAGAGGTGACTGTGATTAGAGTTCTACTATCTATATTTGAGGAGTATCACATACTCTTCCACTTATAGAACTGACGTCCTCGTTAGTTTCATTACATAAGTCCAAGGCAGTGACGATACACTCCTCCACTTCTGGCTGGTGAACTGCTTTGATACCACTTGTAATCCATCAGAACTCCGCCTACTGAAGTATTATCTGCTTTGACCACATATTACACGGTTTTGTCCTTTTGGTGCTAGCGCTTCCCAAGCAGTCACCCATCCTAGGAATGCTCTATCTGGAGCACACTTAACTTTGGAGTTCCAATAAACTCTAAGTCATTATATCAAAAGGCACCTTTGTGATTAAAGCTTCACCATCTGTATTTGAGGGGTATCATATTTAAGTAGGTAACTCTTCACCAATTACATCATATGTGATTCTTAGATTATTTATGGGATATTGACATCATATGTCCTAGCATGTTTAAATCTTATCTAATACCTTAAACCAAAAACCATGTTGATAGCCTAATTAAGTCCAACCATGTGAAACTCGTGAGTAGCATCATTACTCATCATGTCTTATTAAGATAACCTAATGCACTCTACTTTGGAATACCTACATTATGGTGATCGAAGTCTTGACAAGTGTTTAATCATAGGTGGCATTGAACTTAAAATTTATTGAGGATTTTAATTATTGATATTCCATGATATCTACTTTGTAGAGGAAGTTTAGTGATTAAGATGGGATTTGTTTCTCTCATTATGGGAGAGATATCTCTAAGCCTTCAATAAGTGAAACAAAAAAATGCATGTTATGCTCAAATGAATTGATAGTGTAATCAATTTCATTTTTTTTTTTTTTGTCAGTTTGCTTGGAGATCGAGCAATGATAAGATCGAACAATATAAGAGTGACACTATCCATGCCTGATGTTCAATTTAGATATCATATGACAAAAGGATAATGACATAGGTTATGAATCAAAAAAATCGGATCGCTGATCTTTACTTAAATTGGGTAAACATAATGTTTTGCTAGAGACTTGCTTATGTTTTGTTAACCAAAATGGTTTTAGGTTAATGGCTAACATTAGATGAACTTATAGATTACACAAAAAATTGAACAAAAAGGTTCATGAACTAAATCTAAATAAGTTTAACGAGAATAACTGAAATACCTCAAACATTCATCTAAGCTAGAAATTAAGTTTAGATATATTAAACAGTCAAATGAATTAAGGAAATAATTAGATAAGTTGATATAATTTAGTTAGTAATTAATTAAGTTAAAATTTGAGATTTAAAATTCCAAAATCCCTAAATATGTCATTAAAATGTTTAAGGATTTCTGAACCCTTAATTCATAACTTAAATTCCAATTCCTAAATCCCTGTAAAATTTGAGTTCATTTACTTATATAAAAATATCAGCTTCTTAAACCCGAACTTAAATTAAATATCATTTTATCTAAAATAAATTCCTAAATTAAGTTCTTATTTTAAGTTCTTAATTTCTAACCTATTAGTTCAAAAATCATCTTCTAAATACTTCATAACTATAGATATCGATCTGATAGTTCTAAATCTAATACTCTATTTTGAAGACATCTTTATATTTATCCATTCTCATTAATTTTTTTTTTTTCATTTTCCTTCTCCTGCCATTCCTTTTCCTTTTTCTTTACGTTTTCTTTCCCTTTCTTTTATTTCCTTCTTCTTCTTCATTTTCGTTTCCCTCTTTCCTCAATTCATCTCCCAAAATCTCAATTTCAAAAAGAATAAGAGAGAAATCAAGGTAGAATATGAAGATAGGAAAAGATAAACCAAATTAGAATAAGAAGAAGAAGATCAAGATCAAGTACATGTTTTGCTAAAAGATAAGTGTGGTTGTTTTTCTTGTTTTCATTATTGTTATTACACATATAGTGAATTGATGTTAGATTTAAGTAGAAATTGTGATGAAATTGATGATATTTTGGTTTAATGTTGAGATGGAAGTTGGTGTAGGAAGAAGATGATGAATAGAAGTTATGGGGTTTGGTGGAGGAATTAATAGTGTTTGATGTATTAAATGGATAAAAATTTGTTTGATGTTAAGAAGTGGAATTCATACATGTTTTGAATTGTTAAATATATGTCGGTATGTTGTATGAAGTTTTTATAGAGCTTAGGGTAAGGTTGGAGAAGTGAAAGTGTGTAAAATTCAAGTTTGAAACAAGGAAAAGTAAAAAATTTTCAAACATCCTATCAAACACCATGTTGGGGAAGGTGTATAGGTGATATGCTTTTGATACAGCATGTATGGGAGGGTGTTTCACCCTCTGGAGCTCCAAACACCTTTCGAAACATCATATATGACAAGGTGTTTCATTTTCTGACCTTTATTCACTTTTCCCCTGGGTTGAAACGGCATTCCATACACCATGCATGGCATCATGTTTAATTTTCTGACCTTTCATGCGTTTTTCTTTGAGTTCATACACCTTATCATACGGCATGTTTGGAAAGGTGTATGGTTCATACAGCTTGTCATACACCTCTGTTTGGTTTTCCCTCTTGCAACATTGTTTTTTATTTTGCTCATAACTTTTTCATCTAACCTCGGATTGAAGTGATTCAAATTGTGTTGGAAAGCTTATTTAAGTTTTCACAAATTCAAAAAGTATCAAGACCAAATTTTTTATTCTTTCCAGCTACTATGTTTTTCAAACAAAATTGAAAACTTATTTAACTAGTTAGAAGTGTATGGTTAGTTATAAAATGAATTTTTTTGAGCTAGAATGAGATAGATAAATGATATTTAATGTGTTATATTTATTGAATGATATAATTAAGCATGATTTAAGTGGATTTATAGATCTAATAAATAATTTGATTAAATATAGAGTTAGATATAAAATAAACTTAATTAATAATCTAAGTTCAACTTGGCTTAATGAACTTGAATGAACTAAAATGAATTACATTGACTAAGTTTAATCAATTTAGCCAAGATTAAGCTAAAATAAACTTAAGTTAATATGAACCTTAGTTATAAAATGAATTAGTTGATAATCTTAGTCTAACTCGACTGAATGGGTTTGAATAAATTAAAATGGATTAGATTAATTAAGTTCAATTAACTTAGCTTAGTAATTGGACTAAATGATTAACTCTTATCAATTTGGCTAATATTAAGTTAAAATAAGTTTAATAGCTAATAATTGGATTAGAATGATGTGTTAGGATAACCTTAGTCTAATATGAGGAATATGTTGTTTCAAATATCTATTTGCTTAGGAAATGAATGTTTTTTAATATGAATGCTTTGTTGATTGCAATTGCAATAAAATACTATAATCAAAGTGAAAAGAGATACTTTGATAGACAAAGGAGAACTATCTGTATTTTGGCGCGGCAGTCTTCGCAGCTATAGTGGGGTTCCAAATTAGTGTCTGATCAAATAGGGTGATGAAATGAGTTTGATATAAATGGATAATTAGACTAGTTCTTATATGAGTCTAATTCTTGAATTTATAGATATAAATACATGATCTATCTTCTGGGTTGGCTTCTTATTTATCGACTGAGCCTGTTAGGATTTCAAATATGAAAGGTACACAGTAATTTGCGTGCTGGATGCTAGGATAGACATCTAAAATGGATTAAGAACTTAAAGACCACTTAATTAATTGATGACTATTTGTTGTGCTTGTAAGCCCCTAGATTTTTTGGTAAATATAAGTAACCCTATAATCGGAAGTCAAATCAGAATCCTAAAGTTAACTCGTAAAAATATAAGGTTTTCAAAAATATCAACTTTAGAATTTTTCAGTAACTAAAAATATTAGATATAGGTCGTTTACTCGTATTTTCTTTACTACCGTTATTTTAATTATCTAGTCTACTATTCATAGTATTTTTCTACTATTCATCTATCTCTACTTTTTCTACTATCTATTCTTACAACCCATATACACGTTTCTTACAATTTTCTTTTTCCATAAAAATTCTACACCACATATTATTAAACTTCTCTCACACTTTTATTCTAAAATTAATTTTTAATTACTCTTTCTTTCATTCCATCAATTTTCTTTTCTTTTTCATTTATTTAATTAACTATAACTTCTCTCAAACTTTTCCTATAAATACCCCCCTCCACTTTCATTTCTTTCACACTTCATCTACCCACAAATTCACTACCAAAACTCTCCAAAATTCTCCTCTCGAAACTTTCTCCAAATACTCTCTCAAATTCCTCTCTACATATTCCCAAAATCCTCTCAATTTCTTACCAACACCACAACTTTTCTTCACTATCATATATCCTTGAGGTAATAAACTTTCTTTATATTACTTCTACCGTGTCATGTAACTTCACATGACCATGGTGTGAGTTTTCTAAACTTATTGTTATGGCAGCACACTATGTTCATGTATTGTTCTTATTCATGAAGATCCATTTCTATATTTCTATTGTTGTTATTATTTTGTTATTATTATTGGTATTATTATTTACTCTAATATAACTTCTATATAGTATTATGTATATATATTTCCTTAGAGCATATAAGATCATTTGCTATTTATTTATTTCTATGCTTTGCAATTTATTTATTTCTATGCTTTGCAATTTATTTATTTATTTCATGCTTTTATAATATTAATACTAGTCTTTCTAGTTTTAGACTTGTCCTTATCAAGTTAAAACAATTTTCTTTCTTTTCTTTTCATTTTGGGACTAGTTTATTCTTAGTCCCGGAATACCTTGATGAAGAAAGGTTCCCAATAATTTACTTTACTATTATGCTCTTATTACATTTATTTTATTATGTTTTTGATTATATATCACATGAGTACATATTCATGTTCATGCATGGGCATATTGATATTTCTCGATAAAAATATGAAGAAAATATTTTTATGAAATCTTTTCAAATAAATTTTGGTTACTTAAAGAAAGAATTTTCATTAAAAATTAAGAGTTTTACCTTCACAACATTTCTAAAAAATTTAAGTAAACTCATAACAAGTCTAGTAATACTGGTACATTAGAGTTTCATCAAAGAATACATAAAGTAGAATTTTCACATACTCTATTTTCAAACCAATGAAATAAGAAAGTTTTTTTAATGTTACTAATTCTTCATTTAACGAAAGTTTTCTTAAACTCTTTATAAAGTTTTTATCAACATACTAAGGTTAGATAAGTTTTACAAAATCATCAAAGAATAAATCTTTTTAAAGATGAATCTTACTTAGGAAATAGAATTAAAAGAACACTATTATTTTAAAACGGAACTAACTTTAGGAAAAACTAAGAAAAAGTAAACTTTAAGAAAGTTTTATCACTATAAAAAAAAAAATTTACAAACTACATTTTTAACTCCTAAAAATGAAGTTGTAGAAATAAAATTATTTTGGAAAATATGAATTGTTTTCAAAAGATAGAGTTAAAAAGAGGAAAATATATACTTATAAAAAATCCAAGAACTTATCCAACAAAGCTAAGATAAAAATTTCTAAAACATTACTTTTCCAACTTTTAGAACACTTTATTTTATAAAAATCATTTTTAGGACCAACTTCACTAAATTCATGCTTATGATATGAGTCATATATATATGTTCAAAAGATTTTCCAACTATACAAATATCTATATTTTGGTACAATAATTTTTGGATGAAGAAAAGCTTGGAAAATTGTGTTTTTGAAACCTGGAATTTCGTAACAGTTCTGTACGTCACTATTTTGAGACTCAAATAGATTCTTTTGATAAAAATAACCTTAGAAATAGATATATCTTTTCGAGTAGGTAGAAATCGGTATATAATATGCGAAATTCTGAGTTAAAATGAGCAAGTTATAACCATTTTAAGATGGAATTTCCATTCAAGCGAATTTTGACGAATTTAATAAGATAGAATTAGAGGATTTGAGTAAATCTTGGATAAAATACTCATTTTAGGTCTTTATTTTGTTTAGATGTCGAGGACCAAGATCTTCTCTTTCCCGAGGATTACTTTGACTCATAGAAGATCGCTATGGACGAGTGGTTTTCTTTACGT
The DNA here is from genome assembly GCA_024138025.1 of Combretum micranthum. Taxonomy (NCBI): domain Eukaryota; kingdom Viridiplantae; phylum Streptophyta; class Magnoliopsida; order Myrtales; family Combretaceae; genus Combretum; species Combretum micranthum. The sequence continues at coordinate 270,015 of JAMXBD010000754.1, read as the reverse complement.
TTATGTATTCGTGCATGCTTGTAGAATAGAGCACTAGATGTTAGGAAAATGTAAAATTGATATGCATGTGGGATATCATGGGAATTATGTATGTGAATTGTTATGTGCGATCAATGAACAATAAATATATCGGAACCCAATCTATGATTGAAATAATTGTTTCTATGTATGTATTGCTATATGTGCAATTATTACTTGATCACTTTAAATGAATTAATGTCGGATTGGAATCCTCCTATACTAAATTACTCATGCATATCACCTAGAATATCATTTTGCATTTTTACTACTACTCCTCAGCGAGGGACCGGAAATGTAAGCTGCCTAGCTACATATTAAGGATTTAGGACATTCGAGGAATACGACCTCAAGTTGTAGCCGAGCCAGATAGGTCGCTTTGGTTGAGGAAAGCCCAAGGACTAGCAGTACGGTTCGTTGGAACCACAAGATGCTCACAAACTTTTAAGGAGGTTGTTTGGGGCCTAGTTCAAATCATTCTCTAACCATCGATTGAGGAATAAATCCATCATATATACGAAATCGGATAGTCATATGTACTATTTGATTATATGGTTATTGCATTTATATGCTTGTTTAATGAACTTGGCTGAATGCCTGTTATGAGTACTTTTGCGTAAGGAATATCTCACTAAGCTAGTTATACTTACACCCAATAGACTTTTGATATTACAGGACCGTATTTTGCACCCGATACCATCTTGATCATTTAGGTAGAATCTTTATTTTGGGAAGTTTTTAGAGAAACTTTGTTTTGAAGTCTCAGACTAGATTTCCTTTAAAATCTTCTAGCTTTAGTTAATCTTCATATTAAGACTATGTTGCTATGGGAATTATCGGAGGAATGCTACTTAAAAGTCGTAAGACTTTATATTTCAATGAAATATATTAAGTGTTATTTTGCATGTTCCGCTGCCAATATCTTAGAATGCATTGCTCCATCGGTCTCCCTTTGATGTGAATGTATGCCTTGTACCAATATGGAAGCTTTCGAGTGACTGAGGTAGTCATTCTTAAGTTTTAATATTGTGTACGGCGGGCTGTACGTTTAGAATACCCATTGGGGCGTGACAGTGCTTGAGTCATTAAATCTAGTTCGGAGAGCAACAACCCTATCATGATGCAATGACATGATAGTTAGGCGCTTAGTACACTTGTGTCATGATGCAATGACTTCATACCATGATACAATGGTGACTTCTTTTTAAAATAACTAGGCGGGTAATCGATAAGGTGGCTAATATCGAGGTAACATTTACTTATTCTTAAAACAAAATAATATGATTTAGTTCATGTTTATGAGACCGGTTCAACTAGATGATTTTATGGATTAAATTATGTAAAGTTGAGTAACGGCTATTAACCCTAAATGAGATTACTAATCTTTTTGGTTAGATTTAGAAGATATAAGTATCCGGGCTACCTATATCAACCCCCTGAGTAATACTCAGGGCCCCCAGATTCTCATTAGCTTATTCCGAAGTGTGAGTGCTTCAGTGTTGATTTGTTTATTTTAATGGGAAAATAATAACTTGTTTATTGAAGCATTGCATTTAGTTAAGCCATGTGTCACTGCATGTGCTTGTGTTAGTACTGGGCTTTGACTCATCTTTTTTATTGTTGTTTTTTTTTACAGGATTTGTTATTGATGATGAAGATAAGTGATGTTATTGATGGTCTTGTTGATGTTGTTGTTGATGATGAGCTCATGAGGAGGAGGAGGATTTTGATGATGATGTGATGATGGATGATGATGATGTTATTTAGCTCGAGTTATGGGAGCTTTTGCTGATTCAAGAAGGATGAGTGAAGTGAGTTAGGAGCATGGATCTGTTTTTAGTTATTTTGTTTTGTTTTATAGAAACTGAATTTATTTATAAATTTGTATTTTCATAAAGGGGCTTTTGGCGCTCATATGTTTGTAAATGATTATCTACCCATAAGAGTAGATTGTAAAATGTTTTATTAAAATTTTGTTTCTCAGAAAGTTTGTTTGCTCGGTTGGGAATAGAGTTTTATTTAAAAAATGTTTTGTAAAATAGATATTCCGCTATTAAATCCAGTAATTAAATGATTTCATAACCTAAAATTGAGTAGCAATATTCAACATAAACAAAATCTTTTAAAGAAAGCCTGAGCATGTAATACTTTAGAGTATTATATATGGCGGTAGAGCCTTAACTGATTTAATGTTTGATTAAATTTTTCTTAGGGCGTTATAGATCCTAAATTCATTACCCGATAGTTATGACCAATTTGTCATGAACTATAATATGAATAACATGGACAAATCAATTTCTGAACTGCATTCGATGCTCAAAACTGCTAAGGTTAATATCCAAAAGAAAAAGCCTAGCAATGTTTTGATGGTTCAGAAAGGGAAGGGCATGAAGAAGAAAGGTAAGGGAAATGCTAAAGCTATGAAGAGTTCAAAGACTAAGCCCAAGCCCAAACCCAAACCAAAGGCAAAGCCTCTTAAGGAAGGAGTTTACTTCTACTGCAATTAGTGGGGTCACTGGAAGAGGAACTGCAAACTCCATTTGGAAGATCTGAAGAAAAAGAAGAGTAGCAGACGGCTACTTCAGGTATCTATGTTATAGAAATAAATTTATCTACTTTTACTTCTTGGGTATTAGATATTAGATGTGGATCTCACATTTGTACAAATGTGCAGGGTCTTAATAGGAGTAGAGAGCTAAAGAAAGGTGAAGTCAACCTACAAGTTGGAAATGGAGCAAAAGTTGCTGCTCTAATTGTTGGGACTTATGAATTGATTTTGCCCAGAGGGCTTTTGTTAGTGTTGAACAATTACTTTTATGTTCCTGCTTTGAGTAGGAATATTATTTCTATTTCATGTTTAGACAATAGAGGTTTCTTATTTATTATTAAGAATAATAAATGTTCCATTTATAATAAAGACATCTTTTATGCAAATGCTGATTTACGTGATAGTCTTTATGTTCTAAATCTGAAACTTGATAATGGATCAATCTATAACATAAATACTAAGAAACTGAAATCCAATGATTTAAATATGACCTATCTATAGCATTGTCGTCTTGGTCATATAAACGACAAATGCATATCAATAAAGATAGATTCTTAGATCCATTTGATTTTGAGTCATTTGAAATATGGAAGTCTTGTTTATTAGGCAAGATGACCAAAGATGCTTTTACTAGGCACAGTGAAAGGGCAATTGATTTATTGGGCCTAATACATACCGATGTACGTGGTCCATTAAACGTTCTGCTAGAGGAGGTTATCGGTACTTCATCACATTTCCTGATGATTTCAATAGATATGGATATATCTTTTTAATGAGGCACAAATCTGAATCATTTGAAATGTTCAAAGCTTTTAAGAATGAAGTACAAAACTAGAAACAATCAAAGTACTTTGATTAGACCGAGGTGGCGAATATATAAACTAAGAATTTAATGACCATCTTAGAAATTATTGAATAATTTCACAATTAACTCCATGTAGAACACCACATGAAATGGTGTATCTGAAAGGAGGAATAAAATCTTGTTAGATGATCGATCTATAATGAATCAAACGGATCTTCCTCCATCCTTTAGGGTCATTCCCTAGTGATAGCTGCATTCACATTAAATCATGTTCCTTGTAAGGCGTTTGAAAAGATACTGTAATGTCCTAAATTTAATTAAGGTATTACTACCACGTATAATACTTAAGTATATTATATGCTCAGGCTTTCTAGAATAATATGTTTATTTCGAACATATGCTAACCGATGTTAAATTATGAACTCGTTTAGTTAGATCCTTAAAACAACTGGATTCAAACTTTCAAAATAAACTTTACAAAACATCATTTACAAAACGGAGGCCTCTTTACTCCTATTAGAGCAAATCAACCTTCTAAGAAACAAAATCTTACAAAAACATTTTATAATCTACTCTTATGAGTAGAAATATTTACAACTATATGGACATCACCAGGCCCTTTGAAATAATATTATGTGCCCTTTAAAAGAATAATACAACATAAAAATGTAAATCCAGTTCTTAAAACAAAATAAAAATAAATACCAGTAAATCCATTGGCTCTATTTCATCACTCCTCCTCTTAAACTTCCCGGATTGCCTATACCTGAGACAACATAATCATCATTGTTAACCACATCATCATCATAATCATCACCAGCATCATTCAACAACAACAACTCCATCATCATCTTCATTATTCATCAACACCGAACCTAGAAAAAGAATAACAACAACAATAATGAGTCAAAGCTCAATACATAATAACAAAATCACACACGGAGTGACACACGAGCTTAACTAAATGCAATGCATCAACTAATAAGTTATTATCTCTTCTTTAAAGTAAGTAAATCAACACTGGAGCACTTAGACTTCGAAACAATCAAGGAAACAATTTTCCATTATTGGCTCACCACCGCAGCAATGGGGGGGTGTGTCGATAGCCCTCACAGGCGACTACCCAGGCTAGGAATCTAGGGGTTCTGAGTAACCACAGCTACTCAGGGGATTAATATAAGCAGCCCGGATACTTATATCTTCAATATCCAACCAAGAAAGAGGAAATAGCCTCATCTAGGGCTCACAGCCGTTACACACTCTCTACTCATCCTAATCGATAACATTATATAGTTCAATCGTCCCTTATAAAACGTAAATTAGATCGTATTAATTCTTCCCAAGCCTAAGTAGGCGTTATACCGATACTGTTTGCCCCATTGGCTACCCGCTGAGCAACCTATTGGAAGTCATTGCATCATGACGGGTAGCTTAAGCGCCTAAACTATTGTGTCCACCTAGACAAGGTTGCCGCTCCCCAAATCAAATTCAATGGCATACGTACTACCATCACTCATCAATTATTAAGCCGTGTTTAAGTTTTAATTCATTTTTAGGATGCCTATCTTAACAATCACCACATAAGTTACTGTGTGCCTTATATATTTGAAATCCAAATAGGCTCAGAACGGAAATTAGAAGCCAACTCAAAAGATAGATAAAGTATTTATATATGTAAATTCAAGAATTAAACTCCTATAAGAAACTAGACTAATTATCCATTTATATCAAACTCATCTTACCAAGACCTTATTTAATCAGACATTAAATAAGAACCCCACTATGGCAGCGAAGATTGCCCTGCAAAATACAGACAGTTCTCCTTTGTCTGTCAAAGTATTTCTTTTCACTTTGTTTATAATCTCTTATTACAAAAGCATCAACGAAGCATTCATATATTAAAAACATTTATTTCCTAAGCAAGCAGACAAACATTTGAAATAACATATTCCCCATATAGTTCATGGTTTATCCTAACTCATTAACCGAAGCCAATCATTAACTATTGTATCATTTTAACTTAATCCTTGCCAAGTTGATTAGAGTAAATCATTTAATCCAATTACTAACCTAAGATAATTAAAATTAATCAATCTAATCCATTTTAGCTTACTAAAATTCATTTAGTCAAGTTGGACTAAGAGTGATAAACTAAGTTCATTTTATATCCAAGATTCATATTAAATTAAGTCTCTATTAACTTAATCTTAGAAAAGTTGATTAGATTTAATCAATCTAATTCATTTTAATTCATTCAAGTTTGTTTAATCAATTTGAACCTAGATTTATTAGCTAAGTTCATTTTATACTTAAACACACACATTTCATAAGAAAACACAAGTTTTTAACTTTGTTGGAAAACGTAATAGTTGGAAAAAAATAAAATTTTAGCCTTGATACTTTCTGAATTTACAAAAACTTAAAACATAAAAATTGTAGATCTCTTTATAAGCTTTTCATAGCTTTTGAATCATCTCAATCTGAGTTTGTTTGAAAAGGTTATGATCAGAATACGATGACCAAAGGCTAACAAAGGTAGATTATGGTCATGATTTTTGAAAACACCAAGATCAGAGGCTACTAAGGGTTGTGCCACGCTTGAGATTTTAAAAAAATCAAGGTCAAAAGCCAGTAAGGCGGAATCACGCTCATGACTTCTAAAAATCATCCACAGGGCATAGTCACACTCGTGATTGACAAATTTGAAGGGTTACGAAATCTCTTGTTTTTCAAACTCCATTTTATCAATTTTTACACATCCTACATCAACTAAAACTCCATAAAAGTAATATACAACTCAACATACTCACTTAACAATACTAAATACATAAAAACTCCACATCCCTAACATGCAACAACTTCCATAACTTCATATTTAATATTTCAACATTTCATTGCTTCTTCGACTCATTCATCTACTAATTTTATCATAAACTCTACTTAAATCTAACATCAATTCATCATATATAAACAAAAGCAAGAATCAAAACAACTTAAAACAAATATACTTAGCTTTAGGAGAACATGCAACTCAGTCTCCTTCTCTACACTTCATCCTCTTCTTCTTCTTTTCTTCTTCTTCTTCTTCTTCTTCTAATTTGATTTCTTTCAACTATTTCATTTTCCAACCTTGATTTCTCTTTTATTCCTTTGAAATTGAGATTTGGGGAGGTAATTTTCAAAAATGGAAGAGAGAAAAGGAAGAAGGGAATGAGAAAGAAAAGAGAAAGAGAAATGAAAATTAAAGAGAAAAAGGGAAAAAAAGGAGGCAAGGGAAGGAAAAATAGAAAGGAAAGGATAAGGATTAAAAATTAGGACATTTTAGAATAGGGGTATTAAGTTTAAACCTATCCGATAATTATATTTAGTAACAAACTAATTTGAGAATATATATTATAAAAAATTACTAAATTGATTTAGAAACATACTTTAGAAGTTTAGTTTACAAGAAACTAATATTTAAATTGAGTTTTGATCTAAAACTGATATTTTTAAGCAAGTAATTTATTTTAAAAATTAATAAGATTTTACAAAATAAAAGATAACTAAACTTTAAGGGTTTAGGAGTTTTCAAAACGTTTAAAATATTTGTTTGGGATTTAGGAATTTTTGGAGTAAAAGGAGGTTAAAATAAAGAATTTGGTTAAAATTAGATAGTTTGATTTATTAATAATAGTTATTAAGGAAAATAGATGATCTTGTAAAATATTTAAAACCTTAATTTCAATTCAAATCTATTTACTAACTTATTTACATCAAATTATCTATTTATTTTCTATTATTTACTTATTTGATCCATTTAAACTATCTACTTTATATTTTTAACTTAGGTTAAGATTTAGGGTATTTAAGATACCATATGAGATATGGACTGGAAAAAGGCCTTGTTCGTCTTTCCTCAAGATTTAGGATTATGAGGCTTATGTAAGACGTCAAGCCTCAAACAAATTAGGGCCTAAGTTAGATAAATGCCATTTTTGTGGGGTATCCAAAAGAAACCAAATGATACTACTTTTATAATTCCTTTGAGAACAAAGTATTTGTTGCTCGGAATAACATCTTCTTAGAAAAAGAGTTTATCTCTGAAAGAACTAGTGGGAGTAAAGTATATCTCAAAGAAGTCTAAGATCCACAAAATGGTGTTGTACCGCTAGTGGAAAGTCAACAAGATACACAGTTAGCTGTTGACCCTCCATAGGTAACACAAGGGCCACATAGGTCTGATAGAGTGCGACATCAACCTGAGAGATATAGATTTCTCATTACAGATAGTCGTGATGTGTTGCTCATGGATCAAGATGAGCCTACTACCTATCAAGAGGCCATGTTTGGTCCAGATTCTGAGAAATTGCTGGAAGTCATGAAATCTGAAATGCAATCCATGTATGACAATCAAGTATGGATTTTGATTAATTCACCTGAAGGTACAAAGAACATTGGGTGCAAATAGGTTTTCAAGAAGAAAACTGACATGGATGGTAACGTGCATACCTTTAAAGCACAACTAGTGGCAAAGGGTTTCAAGCAAACACATGGTATAGACTATGATGAAACTTTCTTGTCAATTGCTATGCTTGAATCCATCAGGATTCTGATTGCCATTGCTACATATTATGATTACAAGATTTGACAAATGAATGTCAAAACAGTTTTTCTTAATGAAAACTGCTTGAGGATGTGTATATAACACAACCTGAAGGGTTTGTTTGTACTAAGGATTCTACGAGGGTTTGCAAGCTTCAAAGATCCATTTATAGATTGAAGCAAGTATGTCAAAGTTGGAATCTTTGTTTTGATGAAGCAGTCAGAGAGCTTGGATTCATTAAAAATGAAGATGAATATTGTGTTTGCAAGAAACTTAATGGGACTGCAATAGTCTTTCTAGTGCTATATGTAGATGTCATATTACTCATTGGGAATGACATTCTTACCTTGCAAAATGTCAAGTATTGGCTAGGAAAGTATTTTTCAATGAAAGACTTAGGCCTATATCTTAGGCATCAAGATCAATAGGGATAGATCAAGAAAGCTCATCGGCCTAAGTCAGGGTGCATACATAGATAAGGTATTGAATAGGTTCAGTATGTAAGATTTCGAAAGAGGATTCTTACCAATGTCACATGGTATAAATCTTAGCAAGACTCAATATCCAATGAAAAATGATGAGCGAGATTGCATGAGTAAGATCCCTTATGCTTCGACTATTGGATCAATCATGTATATCATGTTGTGCACTCAACCAAATGTGTCATATGCATTAAGCATAACCAGCAGATACCAATTAGATCCCCGTGAACCTCATTGGATAGCAATCAAGAATATTCTTAAATACCTAAGAAGAACTAAAGATGCACTCTTGATATATGGAGGATTGGAAGACGAGCTAGTTGTAAATGGTCACACAAATGCAAGTTGCCAATATGACAAGGATGATTTTAGATCACAATCTAGATATATTTTTTCCTTGAATGGAGGTGCAGTAAGTTGGAAAAATTAAATCAAAGCATTGTAGCATATTCTACAATAGAAGTAAGTACATAGTAGCATTAGATGCAGCTAAGGAGGCAGTTTGGATAAGGAAGTTCATCATAGAATTATGTGCTATTCCTAGCACTGCAAATCCAGTAAACCTTTATTATGACAATAATGGTGCTATTGCACAAGCTAAGGAACCCATATCACATCAGCGATCCATACACATACTCAGATGTATCATCTTATTAAGAGATCATCGAGAGAGGATATGAAATATGCCAAGTTTTAATTGATGATAATGTTGCTGATCCACTTACTAAGCCTCATGCGCAGGCAAAGCATAATCATTATACTAGGTCAATGGGTATTAGATACATGTATGATTTGGCTTAATGCAAGTGGGAGATTGTTAGTATGTTATTGATACAGAGGTATTACTATTATATTGTTTGCATGTTTACTTTATAATAGGATCCACAAATAATTTAATAATTCTAAAAGTCCATAGATGCTTATTATTGTGGGAATGATAATGAATTAAATCTAGTATGAGTTTTTGTTTGATAGTCATGAGATGTCTATTTGCATGGATACAAATCAAACTAAAAAATACATATTAGAGGACTATGTACTGGACTGAATAACTATGAGATCACTACATGGATTGGTCATAAGTGATTCTCACAATAATGATTTAGTATATCCTTAGACCTGAAATCATCATAGGTTCCAACACGAGAAACGTTATAATTCAACTCAATCAAACGTTGTCTTTAATCGAATAATTATAAAGGTTGTGATTGGGCATAATGTGAATCATGTAGATGAGTGATTAAGATGGAATTTGCCTCTCTCGTTATGAGAGAAATATTTCTAGGCCCCTTGATAAATGAAACTGAGAAATACATGTCGTGCTCAAAGAATTGATAGTGTGATCAATTTCATTTATTTTATCAGTTCACTTGAAGATCGATAAATGATAAGATTAAACAATATAAGGATGACACTATCCATGCTTTATGCTTAATCTAGATATCATTGACAAAAGGATAATGACATAAGTTATGCAAGCAGGTAAAAATCGAATCACTAATCTTCACTTAATTTGGATAAATATAATGTCTTGCTAGATATTGCTTATGTTTTGTTGACAAAAATGGTTTTAGGTCAATGGCTAATATTAAGTGAACTTACAGGGTCACACATAAAGAATGGAAAAAAAGAATCATGAACTAAATTTAAATAAGTTTAGCGGGAATAATAAATTTATTTATTATTAATCTTAATTTGTTAAGAATAATAAATGAATATAATTTATCAAGAGCAATAATAATTTCTAATTGCACTAGGAATTCTTATGTTAATAAATTAATTTATCTCTAATAAGATTAAAGGCACTAATGTCATTATTCATATTGACATATCATAAATAAGATATAAGAGGTTCCTTGTAGGGTTAATGACATGTGTTATCAACATTATACCTGCAGAGAAATTCTATAAATCTAAAAGAGTAACACGAGAGTCGTAAGTAAAATTTTCTAATTAGATCTATAAGTGTTCTAGATGACAATAGCACGTGAAAGATCTTTTTGAAGGAGTATTTATTCAGATGGATACCATAGAGAAGATTGCGAATTCACAGTGCTTACATATTCGATCCGCCAAATGATTTCAAGTTATAAAGGTTAAAGGTATAAATTTAAACTTTTGTTTTGTTTTAATCCAAATTGAGAGAAAAGAGAGGGAAAGAGAAAGCCAAGAGAAAGGGATGGTAACCGTTTTTATAACTGTTATAATCCAGTATCCATGTGTTTTGATTATGATGTTAGTTTTTCTTATAATTATAATCATATATCTAAGTCTCATTTTTGTATGTGAATAAGTAAATTCACAAAAAAAAAAGGTAAAAAGTGATAGTAAGATAATAAAATAGCTATGAAATTTTTTAAATAAGTATTAAACTGGCTATTTCAATATAAAATTTCAAATAAAATGTGATATTTTTTTATAAAAAAAATCTATAAAGTCAAATTTTAAACAATATTAGAATACACCAATCAAAATTTAAAAGATTAATTATATATATTTTTTAATTATTATCAATAAAATTATGAGGTTATTCAATAGATTTGAAAATTAAAATTTATTCCTACCCAAATTAAAATTTTAAAACTTATTTATATTTATACTGAAAAAAGAAAAAATCAAACCGACAAGCTTACAATGATTAGTGTCAGATCCGTCATATCCCGTCTAAATTTGGTTGAAGTATCAGCATTGAATAACAGTTAAAAAAATTCAACCACACACAGACCAAAATAATGTGTTAAAGCTTCAAACTCATTTTTTGTATTTTTTCTAGAAGATGACATTATCAATTATTGATATCATCATTCAAAAAGTTTTCACCAACATTCAAATCCAAAGTTTTTAAACTTTTAAGTAACAGAGATTTTCAGGAAAAAAAAAAAAGCTAGGAAAAGATTTCTGGGTTTGGACTGTCTCCTCAAGATCCTTGCTGGGTCATCTTCTATTTGTCACTATTGATACACGTGAAGGTCCAGTTCAGATTTTTTTCCCACAAAGTTGCTCCTGGGTAAGCTCTTGTAAGTGCATTGAAGCTTGTTTTTATGAAATGGTTTAACTAGGTTGTTGTTCTAGTTTCTTGTCAAGGTCGCATCTTTTTGCTTAGATTGCGGATTTTGTTCTTGCATTGTCCTGGGTTTTTATGGGTGACTGATTTTGATCTATAGGAGATGGTAAAAATTGAAAAACTATGTATGTGGTGTCTACGTGAGTGAGTTAATCTTAAAAGGTCAGATCTTTGAGGAAGCTGTCTGAGTTACATGGTTGACAACATTAATTTAGTTCAAAATTAGCAGATCTTAATCTCTAGCCAACAAGGTGAAATGGGTAGGTTTCCTTTTTCAACTTAAATTGCAATGAGATTTTGAAGTTAGAATAATAGTCAAAGTAGAAGAAATTGGGAAGAATATTACACATTTTCAAAAAATTAGAGTATGGAAATTTAAGTGCCAAAGGAATTTTTTATAGCAGCACAGTGATAACGACTCTGGATGTGGTGTTTGTATGGTTTCAGAACAAGATTTGCCATTTCCATCATCTAATAAGCAATTGAAAGCACAGATTAGTTGTCTAGTTCATATTGCACGTTTTGAAACTATAAAATCACCGACCAGCAATCTTTTCCTGAATTTATGGGAAGTTTTCTGTTTGATGTCATTAAAGAAACTTTGTCTTGATCTTTACTTTTCTACTAGCAGCTATGCCTTTGGTTTTCTTCCAGAAGCACCCTCACGACACATATCATCGCTTGTTAATCTGTCAGTCTACACAGAAATTGCTATAAATCTAGGCATTATGTTGTGGTCCTGTTCATTTTTTCTTATAGAATCTGCAAACTCCTGTTTTATATTGAGGCATGTGACTCAAGCACAAGTGTGTGCATTTGCATACATGCCTTTGATCGGGAAATTGAGTTTCGGGGAATGGGGGCCTGGCTAGATGCTTAACTAGAATTAGCTGGCATAGATATATACTATCTTTGTGCATACAAGTTGTTCACCTTTGTGTGCCAAGAAAAGGAAAGAAACTAAAATTTTCTCTACAAGGGGACTCACCACTGATCCCATTTTGTGAGAGTCGCTTGCAGTGCCTGTGATAACATTTATGTTGTCTACTTCACAAAAGTACTAAATTCTCTTCTACTTTCTTTCTCATTTAGCATGGTGATTTTACATGGTTTAGAGTGGATATAATCCAGGATTGGCCGATAACCTCAATACCAACGTTGTTTTGTTGGAGCTGTTGATAAATGGTTCAAACACTGGAAGCTATCAAGGGTGGTGGAGGATCAATCAAAATTGGAACGACAGGAACAGTTAACTCTCTAATGACAAGGGAATTGGAATCCATTAGGACAACACCAAAGGCACCAATATCCCCGAGGATCAGACCCCAAACAAGTCCTGTTTCTATTTCTTGCAAGGCCAGTACTCCCAAAAGACAGCAACCAAGAAAAACATTGGATGGAGCAAGCAGCAGCAGGAGCAGCAGCAATCTTGCAGACCAAAGAATCCATGAGCTTGCCCGAAAAACAAAAGGCCACACTAAAAATACTCATAGTCGAATTCCAATTCTAACAGCTGATGATGTTTGCTTAGATGGAACTCCTGCGAGGAAGAAAACTGAAAGGAAAGGACCTAACATTGCTGAAGTGGTGGATATAAGATGTGGAAACCAAGATAGAGCTTGGGCTATCCCTATAACAACTCGTCTTAAGAAGCTTGGTTTCTCAAAGCTCTCTGAGAGTATAGGTTAAACCTGTTGGTTTTCATCGAATTTGAGATTTCTGTAGCTAAAACCAGATATCCTGGCGGGCCTTCTATTATCTGCAACTTCCACCAGAGCACATGTTTGGTAGGAACCTGGTGCGGTCTCTCTTTTTCTTTTTTTCAGTTGTCACCGATCCAGGTGCGGGTCTGGAATGACTGCTACATGACACAATAGCGGTTGAGCGGTTAGATTGAGTCTTTCTTGAGGTATCCATGCAGCGTACCTCAAGCCTTTTAAAATACTCAATCTCTTGCATTATGAGTGAACCGATGGTGCCTTTAGTACCTATTTTAACAGGAGCAGCCATCTTTTCCGGGACTACTGCATCAATTGTGATGGATTTGTACATGTTTTTCTAATTTATATAGGTCTTGAAGATGAAGAGAGGTTGTTCTAGGTCTTATCTCAGTTAAGGGATTGCTTTGAGTATAGCCAAATGGCTGTTTGGTCTTATAGTTGTTGTGCTCACATGAAACCTACACCATAACTTTTTTATCTCAAAGGGACCCTCCCCCCACAATTGATATTTCTAGTAAGGGAATTGGAGTCTTGAACAGTAACCTCACCTTATTCATGTGTGTGCCATTAAACCAATTTATGTTGCTACCTATTGTTTCTTGACACTTACTTATGGACAAAGTCCGCTTGGACCCATTTGTATTTGTAGTTTGCAAAAGGTTTTTGGATCCATATTTACTATAATCAAGTACTGCCATTGTGGGGGGGAAGGCAAACGGTTGGTGCGGTGTGATACATACAAGATTTTTTATATGTAGCACAAATGATGGAAAGGAACATGGATGGAAATATCATTTAAAGATAAAAAAGCTTGGTCATGCATCAGTTACATGCTGTCATATATGATGACTTATTAATACGACTTCTTATTTTGTCATTTTATATATCTTGACAATGTGTGGTTGATGCTTAATAGGTATAATTGAGATAGATATTTGCTGTCTTGCATTTTATGTCTTGAACGTGTCCTTACTAATCATATTCAAGTATATGGATAAAGAATCAGTATATAATTATGGAAGTTTATTTCATCAAATCAAGTGGGTTTATGTGATTAGTAGGAATACATTTGATACAGGTTCGGATTAGCAAATATACATCCAAAAATGCTGTGCACACAAAAACCATAGAAAATTTGCTTTTATTATTTGTGTCTGTTTTAATGCATTTGCTAAAAGTTTGGTCATTCCCTTTATGTTATAGACACGCATTATTGCATTAGATTGCTGGTTGGTCAGATTTTTTTATATACTATTAAACTTTCTAGCAGATAATCTCACTTTTCTCAATCATTGGACACAACAATATGGGTATGTGTGGATGGTTTTTGTCCTTTCATAGTACAATTTTTTTTCCCCTAACTTTTGATGACTTAAGTACCAAGATAATGTGTGAACCATGGATTGGTGGAGCAACTTGAGTGCTTTCTGAGGGGTATGAAGGGAATATAGTTGTGGTTTGGTCTGCTTTATCACCATGATTTTATGGTCTTCAATCGGCTCATGAGGAAGCCATGATTGAAATGCCTTTTTAATGCATTGTTGATTCATACTTGTCAACTGGTTGTGGCTGGACAATAAAAAAAAAAAAAAAGCAGTAATTGTGACTTTAAAGACCCACGGCAGATTTTGGTATACCAACTTTTTAAATTTATCTTTAAAGATGGTGGATTCGTTTATGGATATAAAAAAATTAAGTCGATGGAAAAATTACACTGGATGAATAAACATTTAGAGTTAAATTCGTTTAAGGTATTAACATTTGCAAAATTAAAAAAAGATATAAAAGTTTGAGTAAATAAATCAAATAAGATATGCAAACCAACGGTGTCTATTTTCTTTGTCAAATATCATGTGTAATGCACGTGATATTCTTCTTCCTCTAATCTAAGTACTTCTCTCTCCTTCTCAATCTCTCTCTCTCTCTCTCTCTTCTACTGCTTCTCCCAGAATTTTTGGACTAGCTTTCACTCTCTCCTTCTCAATCTCTCGATATCTCTTTCTCATCTTCTTTCCTCTCTCTCCTTCTTAATTTTTTTTTTCAATTTATAGTTAAGATCAATTAAATTCTGATGCTATCTTTTGTTTCATATTTCAAATTATCTTGAAAGAGGTAAATAGGAGAAAATTACCATAGGTAAGTGCACAAGTGAATCTAATTTCTATAATCTCTATGATTAGATAAATGAAAGTATAAAGAGTCTTGTATGCTTTTATCTTTCTCGCATGAGTATTTTTAACAAATAGAAACGACAAGCTAGAAATTGCAAAGCCAAAAGATTAAACAGATTATTTCTGCTTGAGTGTAATGGTTTGGTTCTCTTAGTTGATTTCATTTCACTTTTTATGTGTTCTCAACTTCCCAGGTAAACAAGGTTCATCTAATTGAAATTGAGGGAGAAGAGATTGCAATTTTCATTTTGCATTTAAACGTTAATAAATATAATATTATTTGTGATGTTTACTTTGAAACATCACATAATTTTTTTTTTTTTTTGTAACACGACTTAGGGAATCAAAATAATATGTTTTATACAAATCAATACACAAATATAGAAGTATAAAAATAACCTAAAATAAAAGGATGAAAAAAGACGTAATGCAAAGAAGATGAGAGAGAGATATGAGAGATTGAGAAGGAGAAAGAGAGAGATTGCCCTAGAAATTCTGGAAGAAGTAGTAGAAGAGAGAGAGAGAGAGAGAGAGAGAGAGAGAGATCAAGAACGAGAGAGAGAGGAGTGCTGATATTAGAGGAAGAAGAAAATCACGTGCATTGCACATGATGTTTAATGGAGAAAATAAACATCGTTAGTTTGCATGCTTTATTTGACTCACTTACTCAAACGATTGTGTCTTTTTGTAACCTTTGCAATATTGATACCTTAAGCGAACTTAATCCCAAATGTTTATTCCTTCCAGTGTAATTTTTCCCAAGTTTGATGTTGTTGTGCTCAAGTCCACAAAATAATTAATCCTAGCTTTGATCATATTAAGTGGCACTTTAGCCAAAGAGAGATAAAACTGTAACTTGAGCTATAGTGTTCTAACAATAATAAAAATATTGAATAAAGATGGTTATTAAGTTACTCAAGTTATTTATTAAGTAATGTTTAAGTTTTATAATTTTTGGCTTGAGTAGCTCAAGTGAGTTTAAATAAAGTTAAATGTTAATTGAGTTTAAAATTAAGTCTAAATACTTTAATTTAAAGAAAAAGGTGTTTTCTCCTAGTAGAATTGTCACACCCGAGGGTACCCTAGTAGTAGCATACAATCCACCATGTAAACTATTACTAGTTATACATTCAAAGATGACATATTTTTTGAACAAAAATGATATTTTAGTTGCATTGATAAGAAATGACAAATACATGTAAGTCATAATTTAGTAAAATAACTGACATCACAAGTCTTGAATATTATAATATTACAGATAATATTCCTATTTCATAAGTCTCCAAATACATAAACCGATATTTCAGATACTAACTATTTTATAATTAGGAAATAAAACTTATCTCGAATATCCCAAATTCTTCCAACTTCTATATCTTACCAGAGTCATGCTCCTAAAAGAAACAAACTGAACTCATAGAATAACCCTGAAAGGTCTTTAGGAGTGTGAGCGAAACCACGGTTTCAGTGAATAACCAGATATATTATACATCAAGCAAGTTCATTAACAATCATATGTAATATAACAATCAAACAAATGCTCAAAACACAAGTCTAGAAGATCTAGAATCCAAACAAGTAAGAGATTTTTATGCCCTCTCATTAATTTTGAAGGACCATTACTTAATGACCCACCCACCTAAGAGAAACTAAGTATACAGAAAAATGAATGATTTCTCATTTTAGATTATCACTTTAATTTAAGGATATTTTAACTAACTATTTCCTGCATCAATCCTCAGAAAACTTCTTAAGTATTAGTAATTTCAAAACAATACTGTAACGCCCTAAAATAAGGCATTACAACCTGCCACGTATCCCTTCTTATATAGGACACGCAAAGGCTCTATTATCCACAATAATACAATCATCACCTGTAAATACTTATGGAGTATCTCATAGGATACGAAACCTGTTAAAACTAAAAAAAACTCATGCTTCATAAAACATAAACTCCTTGTTCAAGCATAAAATCCAAGTTAACATCATAGTCAACAAATTCAACAGAAATTAAAAATTGTTTACATTAAAATCTTTTCATGTAAAACCAACAAATGCATCCAACTACGATTCCAAATGATCAAAACATGTCTTTTCTTATAAATTTGATAAATGAAGCCTAACTCTCGGCTGGGTAGTCAGGTCCACTATCGCCATCCCCGCTATCAAAGAATAAGTCATATCCGGAAAGATCATACACTATATCTTCTTCACCTGTACCTGAAATTTAAAAGAATGAGCGGCGACGCCCAGTACGATAACTCCAATCCAAAAACAAATGCATATGCACATACAATAGACATATAATTCATGTAACTTAAACTAATGCAAACAGTCGTATTATTATTTTTCTTAAGCCAACAAAACAACATAGTCCAGTATTAGGTATACTCTAATCCTGAACTTGGAGTTACTCAGACCCCATTGAAAATCATACAACTCTTTGAAATAATAATCATATACATATATGGATGAGTGGGTACTCCCCAAACACATCGAATCCAGAACACCTAATTCTACAGGAATCATATCAAGACACGAGTCCACTAGGGATAACCTCACACCAAGATCATTAGGGTGCCTCACTGTTATCATTGTCTGCCAGGTTTTTACTGGTCAAAGCCAAGCACAATCAACCATACAACTATTAATCCAAATAATGATTAGGTTTATTAAGAAATTCTATTCCTACAAGCATTCAATCAATACTAAGCTTATAGGCAAAAACAACAAGCAAGAATTGGTCGTACCTTTCTAAATTTCAAGAATATAAACCAAATCCTCAAAATCTGATACCAACAACAACAAAGACAACCTAAACTCCACAAACTCCTATATCCACACCAACAATAATTCCACAAACTTCAAATGTCCTGTTACAACATATATATATATACATCAACAGATATGATCACATTATCAAAATACCCTAACAAACATGAATTCTCCAAAAGAACCCTAACCTGAAAGAAATCTTCGTTATCTGCACCGTCTATTCCGATCAAATTCCACAAACACCAATTATTTCACCAAAAACCCTAATATGCACAACAATAAAAACGTATAAGGATTGTTTAACCTTTATTTTGTTTGAATTCATCATAGAAGAGATAAACTTACTGTTTTGAATTGCTAAAACCCGACTTGCATTCATCAATTTAGATCTCACACGTGTTAGGGTTTCCTCACATGAACCTTCATGCAAAATCCAACCAAACCCTAAGAAAACTTATACAATTTCGTATTTAACCCATAAGAGAAGGTTAAAATCACTTACTTTGGATCAAAAACACCCTCTGGATGATTTTCCAAGCCTAGATCTCCAAGAACACTCCAAAGCTCTCTTTGATGCAAGAAGAAAATGATAAAAGAAAATATGTCGAAACTGTTTTTCGCGTCTCGTATTTATAGAAATTTAGTCATATGCAGGCTCTATACCAGCGGCGTACGTTTAAATCTTGTCAGCGTACACCTTACGCTGGCAAAATTTACATGAGCACAGGTAGCGTTCATCGGAGCTTTAAATTCCCATAACTTCAATCGTACCACATATGCTGGTAAATCCATGCCCTACGCCGGCATCGTTCCTAGCCAGCATTAAGAGAAACCTTAGTGTACACTGGCGGCGTTCCACCCCAACATTAAGAAAAACGCTACTGTTCCCTTTCTACGTCATCTCTACGCCGACGGCGTAGATTCTCCAGGAGGCAGCGTACAATCTGTTAAAAATTACAGAAATCTGAACTTTAATATTCATTCTTCAATCAAACTTAAACCTTTACAACTTACTTGTTTTGACCTTAAACTCATTCTATATCAGCTCATGATTCATAAATTCATTATATTTTCATCTTTATTTTTGTATATTACAAATACCATGAGTGGTGCCCTTCATTGCCACTTAGTTCCTGTGGAACCGATAGAATAAAGATAATCTTGTATAGAACTATTAATCGTTTGTATAGAAAAACCAAGCATTAACAGATAACCAAAATACTAATACGTAGAGGGCTGTCACACTTTTAAAATATGCAATAATGCATTTTGTGTAATGCATGTTTGTTTTAATTATAAAGCCAATATTTTTTAATCAGACTTAACGTAATCATACATTACCTACAAACATATATTATGCTTTTCTCAAATCATCAGACAATTTGAACTATCACTTTATATCTTAGTTTGTCAACATAAACAAACAACTCATATTACATACTCAACAAATTTCCATATCAACCATTTTATTATCTTTGCATTATATATGCCACTAGTTACAAACACAAACAATGTAATAGATCTAAGTTACTCACCTGCTCATGATGATTAGTTGTAATAGTCCTCAGAAAATCCACGAATTAATCAGTATCATCTATTAAATGAATAAATATTCACTAATCAGATATATATATATATATATATATCTGTATAAATAAATCCTATTGGTTATCTAAGTGTCCTAAAATCAGTTTTTATCTTTTCTAGATCTATTCTATCTTTCCTAAGTTATTATTTACTGATAACTAATAGTTTTAAAACTTATAAAATATTTTATTTTTGTCGAATAATTATAGAGTTTGTATTCAATAATTCAGTATTTTATTATTTTCATCGTCATTATTTTTATATCATTCTTTAGTTTGACTACTTTATGATAATTAATACTTATTTTATATTATTTACAGAACAATTATCATAATCTAATTTTTTCATTTAATATAACAAAAGTGTTTCTTATTTGTAATAGTTACCAAAGTTTAACACTTAACAAATATTTAATCATACTAATCTTAAAACTTTTTATATTTATTTACTAAATTTCATGTTTTATTTTATTTTTTAATATATATGTGTGTTATAAGTTACAAACGAAATGAATTTCGTCTAGGTTAAAATTTGCATGTACATCGACAATCAACTTCGCCAGCATTGAATCTTAAGCTGTTGGCATTCGTGCATTTTTATGCAAATTAAAATTTTACGTAGCATCGTTCCACTGTAAGCTGGCTCAAGGTCGCTAGATTACCCCATGTATGCTGCTAGCTTTGCCATGTATGCCACCCGTGTAAGGCCAGTGTACACACTGTTCATCATCTTCTTCATTTTTCCTTTCCATTTTTCAAAGTTTTTCTCGTTCCATATGTATTATTTTTGCATGTTTAATTATTTTATAGTGTTTGTCCATGATCATTAGTTATTGTTCGTGATCTATCAACACATATAACATTCCATAATCATTATGTGATTTTGTAGCTTCTGTACATATCATGATGTGTAAATAGAGTTTTAGAGTTAGAGATTACCTTACATGAGCTGAGATTGGGTTATTAAACCTCCTTCCTAGATCTAATAAAAACTATAATTAATGAAAACATTGCTTAAGCTAACATTTATTACACATACTTACTTAAAATGAATTTTACTTACCTTGCTTATTCACTCCCTAAGCTTATATTTGGATCTTATTGAAGCTTGTTTTTATGGAGTTGTGTTTGTGTATTTTGTGTTGTTGTTTTGGTGTGTTTTAATGGCTTTGTTCGTTACTAATCAATGAAGGCATTTATAGACATGAAGCAGCATTTTTCTTCTTGAATTTTCGGACAAGTATGGAATTTGTTATTGTCTTAAGTTGCTGCAATTAATAGAGTGCTTGATTGGAGATTTTTGATTGGTTAAATTCTTAGTCAATTTCGCTTTGTTGTGTGTAAATTTGGGCAATTTGCTTGAAAATTTCAATTGTTGCATTTTTTTTAGAACATCTCACTATATAAAGCCATTTCCACCAAAATAGTACAACTAAAATTTTATTTTTATTTAATTAATTAATTATCTTAGTTTCAAAATAACTTATCAAGTTAATCGGGTATATTTATATAAGTTATTTAGGAGTTCTATCTCTAAAATTTATTTAAAGCTTCTACAAATTTTCTAGTTTATCTTCGAGTTTAAATTGTGAGTTTAGAGTTTGCACAATTAATTATTTTTAAGATTTTATCTCACACGATTAAGGTTTTCTAAGTTTAAAATGCAAATTTCGGTTTTAGTCTCTAAGAGTTTAGAATTCTCTAACTAGAATAATGGTATAATCCAATCATTTATTTGAAGTCTAGATTGTTAGTTATGGATCTTTTTTTGTTCTTATTGTATATTTATAATTCTAACAGTTCATTCTTAAATTATCGCTTTCTAACTATAAGCTTTATTAGTTGTTTATTTTTTAATGCACTTGAAATTTTATCATAATTATTTCTATATTTTGAGTTTTCGATACCAACTATGAAATCTATTCTTTAGTATTTATTACTGTCTAGAGAACTTCATTTTAGGGTCTGAAGTTATATATAGGTTCATTACTACTCGTAGTTTTATTCTAAGGTTTTTGTTGAGTCCTACACTAACCTTCTATTTTTATATTTGTATTTCTATTTATTTTTACTAAAATGAAAATAATTAAGGTTTATAAGAATAAATTAAAATATTAGTTAATATTAATAATGAAGCAAATGGTTATATAAAACTATATTAGGAGCATATGTTCGACTCTTATATTAGATGTATAGATGTAAATAATGAGCGTAGTGAAGAGTATTACATTTGCTTTGAAATGTAGATGATGGATGTAGATATGCATTCTTTAAAGGGTAAATTATGTCAAAAGGTTCTAACATTAGGAAATAAGTTCATTTGAGATCCCAATATTTCGAGTGGATCAAAACAAATGTCAATGTTTGAGAAGTGAGTCAAATGAGCTGTCTATTGACATGTGTCACAATGTGTTAGGTCTTCTAAGTTTTAATTAAGTATTTCTTCCATCGGCACTTGTCAACAGAGGCATTAATTGATCTGTTTTTTCGTATGTTGGGTCCTCTTTTAAACTACTTGAAATGTTGGGACCTTAAATGAATTTACCCCTAAACAGTGGGACCTTTCAATGTAATTTACCCATTCTTTAAATGATGCAAACTAAAAATAAATCCCATTACCATATATGATGGGTCTAATTCATATTAATAAATGCACATTGCAATTATGATAACCTTGTCATAAAAAATTCTTGGATTTGCACTTATTAGTAACAATATGTTTGCCATGTATGATGTTTGTAGGGATATAAACAAATTGAATCATTCATGAGGATTAAACCTCAACTCACTTTAAGCTTGCCTTTACTTAAAACCCCATAAGTAAACTTATCAAGTTCAAACTCAAAATAAAACCATATATCTTTTCAAACTAAATTTAAACTAGAGCTTAAACTCATGAAGTGACTCGTTCACAATTCTAGACAACCCAGTGATTCAGTCTTGTTCTTTTTCCTACTATTATTTATTTCAGTTTCTTCCACTTATTCTTTTATTTATTTGTTTACTTTATTTGATATAAACTATTGTTATAATGTTTGTACATGTAACAAAAGAACATATAGTGAAATAATATAATGTAATATATCATACAATACACAATTTCATTCGGATTGTATGATATTTGTATTATTAAATTCATACAAAGAATATAAAGATATAATATGTATTGTATTCATACACATAGATTTTATATACATTAAATGAATTCTATAGGTGGATATAAACATGGGCAGCAAGTCGAACTAGCCCTGAACCACCGGTTCACGGGTTGGTGGATACTTAACTTAGAATGGCTCGTGCCTAGGGCGGTTCGTACGAGTTAGTTTGAATCGATGGTTAAGGGCTGGTTCATAGCCCTGTGACCCGTGACAACCCCTTTTTTCCTCAAATCATTGAAAAGATAATGGGAGTGGGATTGTTGGAGATGTTGGGTTGTTAGACATGGAGTTTCGTCTACTACCGGCACCAGAGAATAGGTGTGAGATTTGATTATTTCTTTTTTTTTTTTAATTTAAAACCACCCTTTGAATTTTAGCTGGGTTTGTTTCTCTCTCTCTCTCTCTCTCTCTCTCTCTCTTTATTTATTTAAAATTAGCCTTAGAAACTGTAGTTGGATTTGTTTTATACAAAACTGACTACCCATCGAGTTGTCATACGAGTCATGACCCGTATGGCCAGTTTGGGTCGAGGGCATGACTCGTAAGTAGCAGTTCATGTCGGTCGATGATGTGACTTGATCTATGCATTTCTCTAGGTGGACATGATACTCATGTTTTAATATCTTTTATGGTGTGCCCAGATTGTTAGGATTATTATATTCTTTGTTCTTGTTATGTCATATTCAATATACATGTGTATACTAAATCTATTAAAAATGTATAAATATAATTTTTATGATATATAGATTAGAATTTTTAGGATAGCTTTGTATAAAAATTCAAAGGCATAGATTTAGATATAATTCTTATATATACGTGTAATTTTGTCAACATGTAATTTTATGTGATATGCAAAATTGATATACCACATAATGTACGCTATTATAAATGAACATCGTTAAGATTAGATTTAAAAAGATAAAATCTACACACAGCCTTATAAAGTATATCAAAAAAGGTATAATAAATAATTCTTAGTAAACTTACACTGTATATCATATTCAATAAAGATTAGAAAACTAGGAGTTATAAATATTTTTTTATAGATTTGAGTTTGTTAATAAGTTGCCTGTAGAATAAATTTCCTTTGTATAGAATTTTGCTTGATCACTTAGGTCCTTATACACATTTGCTTTATCGATGAAAGTTAAAAAGATTAATAAAAGGCAGAAGTGGAAAAAAAACATACAAAAACGAACAAAATCCGATCATTTTACACTATTTCCCTATATTTATAGATATATATATATATATATATATATATAAGTGAATAAACTATTATGATGACTTGTAAATATAAATATCACACAGTTTTTTCCTAAATTATCAAATACAGGTAAATGACCTATAACATTCAAAATTTCTAAAGTCCATAAAAAGCTTAGATAACTTTTTAGAATTTTAAGACAGCAGCCCCTGAACTCAGAAATTTTTTGTTTTTATTTTTTTTCATAGACTAATGCTCGAATAAGAAATCAAATCACCCTTTGGTTTTTGATCATCTCTTTATTTCTGACTTTGGTCTGTGCCAACCCCAGTCAAAGATTGATTTTCAATACTAGAAATTTTACAAAACTCTATTGATTCCTATATTAAATAGGTCAGGTTTAATATGATTTAGAATCTTTAGGAGTATAGAGTCTAAATTCGAGTTCAATAGATTAGCAACTCCACTGGTGACATTTTTAATGAGCTCATCTAGACTTAATGGGTTTTTTGGAAATTTTGAAATTTTGACATGTAGGCCTTTAAATTTTCATTGTAAATATTCTTACTTGTTTGCAGAAATATCCTAAACCTTCATTTATCAAAGTTAAAAATATTTTAATTGAATAATATAATAGATGGTTAATTTTGAATTAGAATTATAAATTAATTTGGAAATTTAACTTAGATAATTTAGTTAAACTAAGTAAAGTAAAATATAGTACATAATTAGATAATTTGGCATAATCAATTAGTAATTGAAATTGAGATTTCAAATACCTTATTTAAATTATCCTTTTCTTCAATAACCCTTTTAAAGTGAATCAAAATATTTAACTCTTTCTTAAATTTTCAATTTGAGTTTCCCTTTTTTACAAGTCTCAAATGAGCCAAATATTTTAAGTTTAATTACTTAAATTAAAAAAAAAAAAAAAAGAAAAAAGACCCAAGTTTAGCCATTTTAGCTAAAATTCTATTTTCTTAATCCCTACAAATTTAAGCTCAATTGTTTGTTTATAAATATCAGTTTTTAAGTTCAAACCCAAACTAAATATCTATTATTTATAAAGTAAATATCTAAATTGTATTTTAGTTCAAGTTATTAATTTCTAATATATATATATGTATATATATCATCAAATTATTTTCTAATTATTTACGATACTTAAGAAAATCATTTGAAAGGTTTAAGCCCAAATCCTTTATCCACATATATATATATATATATATTTATCCTTATTCTATATTTTCTTCTTTTTCTTTTTTGTCTTTTGGGAGCTGTTTCCTTTTCTTTTTCTTTTTCTTTTTCGTTTCTTTCTTTGATTACAACTTTCTCTTCTTCTTCTACTCCTCATTTCTCTTTTCTTCTTCAAATTTTAACTTTAAATCTCCATTTTAAGAGGATCATAAGGGAAATCAAAGTTAGAAAACAAGATAGAAGTTGGGAGTTAAGCTTGAAGAAGCTACATCAACTCTAAGAAGGAGGATGAGGAGTAGTAGTTTTTGTTTGCTTTATTTGGATAATCAAGTAAGTTTAGTTGTTTTCATGTTTTGATCATTGTTTATGTATGGGTATGAAAAATTAGTGTTAGATATGAGTAATACTGGTGAGAAAATGAGTAACCTATGGATATATGCATAAGTATACTAAAACCTAGTTTGTATCTGTATGTGTAGATTAAAAGCTTGATGGCATAATTTGAAGTTGTGGGATGTAGTAATATGTGTATAGAGTGTATTTAGTCATGGTTATAAGTTTTATATATTGATTATGGGATGTTTGTTAAGAGTTTGATGTTAAACAAGTAGCTAAAGGAGTTAGATTAGGGTTAACGAACAAAAGAAAAATGTAACTTAAATCCCCTATATATCACGGGCGTGATATTGACCGTGAAACGCACTGAGCTAAGGATATAGGGTGATCACATGACATGAAGACTGTAGTCTTCTCTGATCATGGATTTTCAAACGACATAGCCGATCATGGCTATACGAGGGGCATGATCTCCTTTGATTACATTTTCCACTTGATCATGGGCGTGATAAGGCCAGTGATAACGATTATGGCCTCCATCATAGGCATGATTTGCTCTGTTATATGAATAAATAATTAAAAATAAAAATAAAATGAAAGATGATGATAGTTAATATGAAATGTGAGTTAATTTATATAATTAGGAATGAGTTAGGTGAACTTATTGATTTAAATAACTAGTTAGATTAAACATAGAAGTTAAGTATGAAATAAACTTAGTTAATCAAAATATAAGTTCAACTTGGCTAAATAGACTTTATTGAGCTAAAATGAATTAGATTGATTAAGTTTAACTAACTTGACTTAACAATTGAATTAAACGATTAACTCTATTCAACTTGACTAAGTTAAGTCGATATGGGCTTTAATAATTTGTAATTGGCTTATATTGATGTGTTCAGTTAAACCATAAATAATAAGGGGAATATGATGCTTCAAATGTATTATCTTTTCTTTGGAGGAAAATGAGTATTTTTGAAAAATGAATTATATGATGTTTTATAAATAAATGTTTATAAACAAAGAAAAAATAATTTGACAGACAATAAAGAACTGTTTGCATCTTGGCATGACAATTTTCGTAAGGTGTGGATTCCTACTTAGTATTTGATTAAATAGGTTTTAAAATAAGTTTAATATAAATAGATAATTAAATTAAATATTTATATGAGTTTAATTCTTGAACAGATGAATAGATAGCTGATCTATCCTTTGCTATTTTTTTGGATTCCAGACTCTTTAAAGGTATGCAGTAACTTACGTATTGATTGTTAAGGTAGACATTTAAAATAAATTAAAACTTAATGGTGGCCTTAATACTAGAGTATTGCTTATGCTTGTATTGTTTTGTCCAGGGAGGGACAACCTTGTTCAGAGTTGGGCCTAGTAGTTAAGTGTTTAGGCCACTCTCTACCATGATGCAATGGTATGCCATGATGCAATGGCAGTTCATAAGTGACTTGGCGGGTAGCTGATGGGACAAACGATGTTGGAATATTGTCTACTTAGTCTTGGAAAGAAGTGATATAGTATGGCTTATGTTTATGGGACCGATAAAATAATATTATATTATAGACTAGGATAAGTAGAGATGCGTAAGGACTGTGAACCCTCAATGAGCCTATTTCTCTTCTTCAGTTAGATATAGAAGATATAAGTATCCAGGCTGCTTATTTCAACTCCCTGAGCAGTTGTTATTACTCAGGACCCTATAATTCCAAGAGACGTGTTATCGGAGTGTGACTGCTCCATTGTCGATTTGTTTCACTTTGAATTAAAGAAATAAAATTTTGATTGATGCATTGTATTGGATTAAACTCATGTGTCATAATAGGCGTTGGCTCATTGCTTTCTTCTTTCTAGGGACGATGATGATTTGATGTTGATGATGATGATATTTGAATCGGGAGTATAAATGGCTCGGGGAGAATGTGTGAAGAGTGAGATGATTTAGAATCGCTAGATTTTATTTTGTTTTTACTTTAAGAATTATATTTATTCTTTTGGAATTTGTAATATTCTTTAAGGGCATAGTTATGAAGCCTATGTTTGTAAATAAGCTTTTAAAGCTTATTTTATAAGAAAGTTGATCTACTCGTGCGAGTAGAAGCTAAAAATGTTTTATAAAGCTTAATTTTCCATTGCTAAATGCAGTTGTCTCCAAAATCTAACTAAACGATTTCAAAATCTAAAATCGGCTAGCAAATATGATGATAAACATATCTTTAAAGAAGCCTGAGCATATGATACACACATATTATATGTAGTAATATATACGCCTTGATGAAATTTTAGGGCATTACATTTGCCTTTTTTTTTTTTTGTCTTGTTAGAGTAAGCAAGAAAAATAGAATATAAACAACAAAAAAAATTTGATACATTTTTAGGTAGTCTAGGAATTTGGAATGTATATATTGATTTGTATTATATATATTGTGTGAAAATTTTAAATATATATATATATATATATATTTGGAATAGATTGAACATCAGCATTAAGAGCTAAAGATGAAGGGCCACTATGTGGCATATAGGTTATGAGGCTTTTGCCACTACCAGGGTGATCGGGCTCTTTCTGCCCCATTTCGATATAATCAATGACGTGTTCCTATTATGAGTAGTATGATTATATAATGAGGTGCTTTTAAAATCCACTCTTACTTACTTGTTTGATTGTATTTATCTGTGTGTTTCTCTTGTATTCTTGCATGTATATTTATCTCGTTTTTCGTAACAAATGAAAAATTAGACATCTTGTAAGAAGTAATAAAAATTGTTAAGATCAGCTCATTTACACCTATAAACAAATCATAATTTATAAATAACTTTGTAATTAATTTAGCTATGGAGTATGCCTATAGACCCCCCAGGGTGAAATTTTATGAACTAATCACTAATAATAATCAGTTATAATAACTTGTATATATTTCTTAGCATTAAAAAATTACAAATACTTTAGAATCCAACATCATTGTAAAAACACACATGTATAGAATTTAGGTAGGAATCATGACCTTCGTATATAAGACTTAAGATATCATCTAAATGATTTAGCTAAGATTCGTTTCTCTCTATATATAAACTACCATTTTTTAATTAGTTTGGTTGAAATAAAGACTTCAATAGAATTAGATCATTTATTTAAAAAAAAAAACTATTCGAAAAAAAGGTCAAATCGCTTGTAATAGAAGTCATAATAATAGTCACAAAGGATGGCTTCTCTATGAATAGAAAATTGCAATAAATTCTAACTCGTTTTTGTAAAATAAGAGCATTTGTAAAATATTAACCCTGTAAATGCAAGTTATTTTAGAGGTTAGCCTACCTTTGCAAAAAAAATTCACCTACCTCTTGTAGATAGAAGTTCAACCTTAGGTGCACTTATTAATCTTGCCATGCTTTGTATATCATCATGTGGATAAGAATTTTCTATAAAACATATTTTTGGGGGGCAATCATATTTTTCTTCTCGGTTAAGTATACAAAGTTTAAAAAATAAATTAGAAGACACTTTGGAGAAAACCAATAAAGATTGTTGATAGATGATAGTTTTTAAAGCCTTGAAATTACTTTAAATGGTTGAACCAAATCCAATACTCAATGGTCACTCACCTGACACAAGTTGTTGATCTAAATGCCCCATAAGACAAGAGTCAGCCGCTTTTGAACAAACTTTGGATAATATTTGATATTTAAAGTCTGACCATTTTAAAGCTCTATAAGGCATCTCATGCTTATCCAACTTTTGAAGCCTAAAAACCTATAAGTTTGCTTATTCAAAATATGTTCCCATACCTACTCCACCCATGTGGAACCACGTTCATCTCAAGGGGAGTTATTGTTTACAAGCCAATTAACTTTAGATGATTATTAAGGCAATTAATAAAGTAAGTCATTTATTTTAAGGGTGTTAACCTATTGAGACAATGGATTTTTAAGGGAGCTTGTTTTCATATGAAAAAGAGGGTTAACCTACCTAAGGCATTTTGTAAATTCAAGTCCACAAGCTAAGTTAGGGGCAATAGGTCTATTAAAAAGTCAACGGCTCTAAAAGCTTGAAAATATCTCTATACATAGAAAGGAATCTTCTAATTAAAAAAGTTCATAATGACAAGAGGCAAACCTAATGCAAACACTTATCCTAAACATGTGAGAGTTGAGCAATAATCAAGTGAGGAAATAGATTTATTCTTTAAAGGAGGCTTGCTTTAGATTTGATACATTAGTTAAAATGATGATAGGCATTCAATTAATTTAATCTAAACACTTTTATCTCCTACCAGCCCATTGGAGCCATGTAACTGAAGTTTTAGAATTAGACCCTATTAATAACGCCCTATATTGGGGTAACATGGAGGTTAAGGTAATTAATGAGGTAAGAGAAAGAAATGTAGGGTAAATTACATCAAAATATATCAATGTTTGGGGGCAAGTTAATTTAAGATATCAGCATTTTGAGTGGTTAAAAATAGGTATCAACATTTGGCAATATAAGTCAAATAGAATTTCAATGATCGATCATTGATGGAAAATTAAAGAGATATAATTGAAAACTGTTACAAATGTCGATACCTAAAATAAACTTTACCAAACATTAATATCTCATTTTATACACTTTGATAAACGTTTTATACCTCTTTTTAACTACTTGAAATATCCGTACATTAAATGAACTTACTTTTAAACATTGAAACTTTCTGGTGTAATTTACCTAAAAAATATAAACCAAGTTCTAGTTGCCTTAGTCACATCAATTCATGAGTAATGATTATGATCAATATTTCATGGTCCTTTTAAAAATGAAGAAGAATCTTTTTCCATACACATGGGAAATTTTCTAAACATTCTAGGTCTAATTTAATTTTGAGGATAAATAAAGAAAATCAAGAGTGGTTCTTTTTATATTATCAAAAGCTAGCCAATAAGAAAAAAGGAAAAAAAAAATCTAGCAAAAGAGCTCACCCATTCCTAAGATCTTCCAAGCCAAAAGTTTTTGGATCATATGTGGCCTCATGTTTCCTAGGCCCATCAAGGCTCTTTTCAAATTGTAAGACATTCTTTCAAGCCTAAGGTTAATCAAAGACTGGTACCTAAGATGACTAAGCCTTTTAGACTAGGTTCAATGCTTCAGAATTTGAAGAATTCTTTCAACACATACACGTTTTCCCAATAGACTCCTTTAATCAAAGGAATTGAATCGATCTTATATTATATTCACTCATGAAGTTGGGGCAAACACATCTTAGCTTTTCTAGAGGTTTTTAACTTATAAACCCAAGACAAATAATTGAATTCTTTCAAAAATTTAACTTTCATATGAATATTCTTCATTACTTGATCATCAACCAAAAGCCAACATTTTAGTCTTAAAATAAACCATAGGAGAGTATAAGAAAGTCCTCTTAGACTAAATCTCATTAAAAGATCTTTCCCCGAGTGGAGAAAACAAGCTTGGGAGTCAAAACAATGGATCCCTGAATTGATAGCAATGCCCCTATATTTCAAAGAGATAGAATGAACACATGAAAAGGTACGGAAAGCCCTGGAAAAGTTTAGCTATCCTTTTTACATGAGATGTAACATGTAATTCAAAGAGACAGAATGAACACATGAGAAAGTAAGGAAAGCCTTGGAAAAGTTTAGCTATCCCTTTTGCATGAGATGTGACCAATTGTCTATAAGTGATAATGTGGAAAAGTTTAAAATTGGTGGCTTTTTGCAATTAAAATCAACTAACACACTAAAGTTTTATAAAGTTAAAATGAACTACAAGGACTTGATTTTGGTTAACGGATAAATAAACATCTATGAGGCTATCAAAAAAAATTAAATAAAAACCTTTTGGGACTCTTTCATAAAAAAATACAAAAATATTTATCCTTTTTAGATATTGATATAAAGCCCATAATAAGCTTAATAACTATATAGAATTTTAAAATAAAAGCCCTTTGACTAGTTTGGTTTTTGTCATGGACCAATGGTCGAATCAAAAATCAAACCATCCTTTGGTTTTTAATTCACCTCTTTATTTTCTTACTTCAGTAGGTGGCAAATCCAGTCAAAAATCAATTTTCAAAACTTGACATTTTACAAAACCCTTTTTGATTCTTAGTCGAATGTTTCGTATTAAACATGCCATATTTAATATAATTTGGATACTTTAAGAAGATACGATCAAAATTAGGGCCTAACACGAAGAAGGTGCAACATAGAAATAATCAAGTCATTCCCTTTGAAAATGATAAAATGGAAGGCAAACACTGAAGTTGTAGAATTCTAGGTACAATACTTGCCATCTTAAATCACAACCCATCGAGAAGCACCCACTATCAACCAAAATAAAAGTACTATACTCCTAATCTTAAGCTCACTTTGCCACTTGTGTGACCCTAGACCCCCTACTTCATTATTGGCTCAGCAAAAGCATCCATCATTGGCTAACTTTCCTCTCTTTAACTAGGATAAACATATCAAGGAACGAGTTTTCCAAACTCTACAAGAGTTTTTGTGATCGTTCGTGCTGTTGCACTTTAAGGAAAGTGGGTTGAGGGAGGGGGGGAAGGGGAGGGGAACCTCTGTGCATGTTCAAAAGAATTCCAAAAACACCACCAACAACCCTTAATGAATCAATAGTATCAAAATTCAAACATTCATTTGCCTTTACATCTCTTGAAGCCATTGCTAATTGAATTTCAAAGGTAAAATCGCAGCATAAGCATAATATAGATGGAGAATTTAGGCAACAAAATGGTAGAAAAGTGGAAAATAGTATAAACCTTACCTATTTGTAAGGCTCAAATTGATATGATTGTTCTAAGAAAAACCAAAATAGTAGATAGTCACAATCATTGGTTCCCAATCCAATCTATCTAATCGCCTATGAATCATGCGAAGAATAAGTATGGAAGAGGGAATCAATAGCTAAGTTACACAAGAGAGTTAAGTGAGCCAACTCGCCAAGCTTTGCTTTAGCACATAGGTTATGCGGTCCAACTTGCTTTTGCTTGCATTATAAAGTAGGCCAACAGGTTGGTAGATTATGCCAACCGACTCACTAACCTGATTAAATTTTATTTTTTTGGAAAAAATTTTAATATTGTAATATAATCATACTAAATATAAATGTTATTTGTAATTATAATTAAAAAAAAAAGATTGGTTACAGGTAAGATAAAGCAAAAATAAGGATTAAAAGATACATAGAGAATTATGATAGAAAAATTATTATTTAACATTGATTGTTCACTTTCTTATTCTTTTAATTTAGTTAGTTTTTTTTTTCAGTATAGTACTTACATATAGTTATTTACTGTTACTAGCTTTTCATTTGTTTATTTTCACTTTCATAGATTCGCTCATATTTAAAAGAAAAATTGTGGGTTCATGGGCCAATCCAACCTACAAGCGGGTTGGCTCGCATAATAAAGCAAGTTAAAAAATTTAGGGTCTATTTAGATGGTCTGTTTTTCATCTATATTTGTATCTATATTAATATGATATGTGTGAATATGTCCGATTTGCATCTACATTTTATCTATGTTTAATCTATTTGATCTTTTAATGAGAACTGCCAACTATTTTTTATCTATATTTATTTCTTGATAAATAATTTGTTAGAAAAAAAGTTTGAAAAAAGTGTTGTATCTGTAAGGAAAAGCTAGACAAACAGACCCTTAGCTTAACTCGCTTTTTTTTTTTTTTTTTTGCAATTTAAACGGGTTAGCCCAAATAACTTGTCTCACTTACATGGCTCCATTAATAGCTAGACATTGAATCAACTAACCGTGAAGTAATACCAGTTAAGACAATAAAAACACATTAAAAAAAAAGAGAGACTTCTATAAGAAAACTCCGCAAAAACTAAGGCAATGCTCTAAAAAGGCTTAAAGGACGTCCCAATAGATCGCCCCCCTCTATTGTTTACTCACCTTAAGGAGGTTGGATACTCATGTGCAAGAAAAAACATATTGCTATTATAAACAAAAGTGTTCAAAGTAAGATAATGAAATTAAAGAGGGATGAAGAGTAAGGATGAAAAAGAATGTCATTTCATTTATAACTAACAAAGTATATCATCAAAGCTAGCATACCAATCTGAATACAAGAAAGTTACAAAAAGTAATAGGAGCATATCTCTAAAGAGCTCACATAAAAAGGGCTTTGTTACAATAGAAAGAACTATGCTACATTAGAAGCTGAGTACATTAAAAGAAGTTAGATAATTAGAAGGCTCCTAGAAGAAAGAAGGCTCGACTACACGTAACTTGACCAAGAGAAAGTAAGACGAAATTGATGGAGCTTTAAACGTCTTGTTGCACCATGATGAGATCACTCATCCTGTGATGACACTCTTTTAACCCAACCATATCCTTAAGAGATCCCTAGCATTATGATAAGGGAAAGGAACTTTGGGAGGAAGAGAGGATAGCCACATGAATAAATTGCCCTCTTGAATGTGGGATCCCCAAAGAATTTGCACCTAATTTTAATGGGGGGGAAACATAAAGGTTGGGTGGTGACTATGATAATAGAGGTGTCAATCTACTTCCTATCCCCTAGTAGCCTTGTTACGGGAAAAAAAAACTTAGGTATATATCCATTCATAGTCTCATCTGCTCCTAGCACATAAGCAGATAGGTTATAGGAGTGGCTTCTACGTGCCTCCGATTCTTTAGAGTTGCAAGGCACCTTAACTTAGATAAGGGAAGAAGATAGAAGCAACCCTTTCCTTACAGTTGAGGGCCAAAAAATGACTTCAGTTCTTTAAAGTTGATGAGGTGACGCCCTTAGGGACTATAGAAGGTCATTGTTGTCTTCACACCCCTTATAAATTCCTTTTGTTTACCTTAAATGAAAATGACATGGTCAATCTAATTTGAGAACCTTCAAAAGTTAAAAATTAATGGGAATCTTCGGAGATGAGAGCTTATGATAGCCTCCTATTTATAAGCAAAAAAAAGGAATACGAAAAGGCGTTTTCTTGAAAATCATGCTAAATATGCCTTATTAATGACATTGACAGAAGAATCTCTAAAATAATGATATGACTCCTATTTTCAAAGAAGTAAAAACAGCGATGCAGGCCAAATTAAAAGGTAGGCTCTTTTCCAATCATCTGCTAAAGGTCTTTTTACAAATGAGGAAACCCAATTTGTGTAAGCTGGTACCCATATAAGAAGCTGACATGTGTCTAAAGCTGTGACGATCATGATCAAGTGACACCAATTGCTAATGGGTGATAATATCAAGAGATTGACAGGACATAATAAAGTAGACATCATCATGGGTCGGTTCCGAACCGGGAACCGACCTGACCCATCACCGGCGGTTCCTGAACCGGGAACCGGCCCGGCAATGCCGGGTCTGAACCGGTAAAGGACTTGTCGATTCTGACGGGTCCTTACGGTTCCATCCTTAAAAACCGTATGACCCGGCGGTTTTGGAACCGTTGATTCAAGAACCGGCAGAACCGGCGGTTCTACACCATAGAAATTATAAAAAAAAGTAAGAAAAAAAGAAAAGAAAATTATAAAAAAATTGTAATTATAAAATAAATATTTAAAACTATTTTTGCATAAATAATAAAAAAGTTATTTCCTATTCACAATATTTAATGTGTTATTATTAACAACATAAGTAATAATTACATTTGAAATCATATATTGTTAAATTTATGTAGACTTCTAATCAAAGTAGACTTTCTTTCTTAACAATGTGTGATTCATTTTTTGTTATTGAGAATTATTTATATCTTTGAATATTTTATAGTGTCACATTGCTAATAAACAACTAAAAAAGTGCAAGTGATTGCATATAAATAAATACATAATTATAAAAATTCTTTTAACTAATGCCATGAACAATTATTATTAGGCTCAATGTTATTTCAAGTTAAAAATTTATTTTGTATTTTTTCTTAGTTAAATTAAGTAAATTATTTAATTGATTTTTTATTTTTTTCATGGTTCCCGGTTCCTCTAGAACCGGAACCGAACCGTGAGAACCGGCGGTTCCTAAGAACCGGGAACCGGACCGGCTCTCACCGGTCCGGTTCCGGTTCCACCACTTTTGGAACCAGGAACGAACCGGACCCGAACCGGACCGTGATGATGTCTATAATAAAGTCTTAAACATAGTTGAAGGTGCCACATCGCTTGAACAGTTTGCTTTTGATTGAATTTGCCTAAAGCTTGAAATACTCGTCACACTCTTTGAGTAAGCAACTTAACCAATGGTTGCCCTGGTATGAAATCTATTCTAACTTGCTCGATCAAAGGCTTCACCCTAGGTAGAATTGGAATATTAAACAAGTTAGACTTCACTAAATTGGCATGATCTTTTAAACTCCCTTCGATCTATCTCAGAGCAAAGCTGCAAACGAGTCAGCTTTTAAAAGCTCAGGCTCGGATCGTTTAAAATTCATAAGCTCGAGTCGAGCTCGAGCTCAAGCCAAGCTTTTTATCAAGCCTAAGATTGAGGCTTGAGCTCGACTTGTTTGTGAAATGAGCTTAAGTCGAGCCGAGCTTAGCTTAGCTTAGCTTTTTATCGAGCTTGAAATTTAAGTTTGAGCTCGACTCATTTAAATAGCCAAATTCCCATTTTTCAAATCTAAAATATAATATATATATATATATGTATGTGTGTTGTTATAATATATATACATAATTATTAAATAAAAATTATTTTTTATTATTTTTATTCTATAGTTATAAATAATATATCATGAATAAAAAATTCATAATTCTGTTAACAAACTTATTAATAAGCCTGTTCATGAGCCTATACGAGCTTGTTTACGAATCGGCTCGCAAGCCTAAATAAAAACTTGAGCTTGGCTCGTTTAAATAAAGAACCTTTACTTTGGACTTGAGCTCAGCTCATTTACTAATTGAGCTCGAGTAGCTCGGCTCATTTGTAGCCTACTTAAAGGAAGTGGGGAGGCAAGTGTTTATGGCCAATTTTTGTCATAAGTCTCCAAGGCTCAACCCAACCATTTTATCATATAATGTTAACTTGCTTGGCCTAGGATTAGTTGCCTGAGCAAGATACTTCGTCTCACCCAGGACCCACAAGTCCTACTTTGATTGCTACCTCTTAAAGAAGGAGTTGCCTATTCTGGCTTCATTCCATTTTAGGTAAAGAGAACAACTAACTCAAGACCTTTGAAAAGAAATGTATATTTCTAGAAGGGTTTCCGATTAATAAGACAACACTTAATCTATATTGTTACAGGCAATTCCCTCAATAATCAAGAAGCAACAATCTATTTTGAATAAACCCCTTCTCCTGAAAAGAAAGAAGGTACATGGCTATAAAAACCCAATGACAAGTCCAAGTAACAGTTTCACTCTTTTTACCCTCTACTCTACTTGATATCGCTTACCTTTGTCTACTTACTAACTTAAACATCATGGTGACCATGCTAGGCATACCTTTGATGCTCACTAACCCATTTTTGTCCTATAAGTCATAGATCATCAACCGAAGGCCATCATAATTAGGTCGATGAAGATTTGCTTCAACTCGAGCCCCAAATAAAAATCATTATCCAAATGAATCCTATCCAATCTTATATTTCAAGCTTGGTAAAAAAGTTTACTTGGATCAAACTCGATAATTCTTTAAAATAAATGAGCTAAAACTTCAAAAGCTTGGCTCACTTGACTTGACTCAATTATTTGCAACATATAAGCCATATGTTGCAGTTGTTTGCCCTTAGTCTACATTGCTTAAAATATGTCATCCTCTATTGCACTAAAATGCAACAACTCTCATCCATTAGAATATATTGTAAATTATATTTAAGTGTAAATTTTAATGATAGTGCTCAAATCACTTGATATTACAATAAATTGCAAAGATATCATTTAAATGTATTTTCATGTACATAGTCATTTTTATTTGAAATCAAGTATTTTACTTATCAAAGCTTCTCTTGTTTATTTTTTGAAATTAGTTATCGCATAACCATTTTGATTTGATTTTATGGTTTTTTATTAATTTTAATGCATTATTATTATTTTATTTAAAAAACAGTGAAAGAGAGTCGAAAGCACTTCTTTTTTTAAAGTTTTTTTTTTTTTTTGGGGGGGGCGCGGGCGCGGTGGTTCTTAAAATGCTCCATTTGGAAAAAAGAAAAGCAAAAGTAGGGATTAAGTGTACATTTAGCTAACATTAGGTATGTGTTACAATTTACCAAGATAAAGATAATAAAAAAAATGCCTAAACTTTTAACTTCGAAAGTGTTTAAGCTTTTATTGTTCCTTTATTAATATATATATATATAGCATATATATATATTTGATTTTTTGTGTTAATACTTTAGTTTGATTGCATTCTAGTGTTTATACTTTGGAGTGATGTATTTTAGTGTGTGTGTATTCTTGATTAGTTTATCAATATTTCTTTTTTACTTTCCTTAGTTGATATATTATCTTAAAAGTTAAAAGAAAACTATTTATGTCAAATGATTTCAAATGCATAATTGTTAAATGTGATGTTTGTTTTTAGCATGATTATGAATCTTGTAAGATGTAATTTTATTTGAAGATTTAATACATGTCCTCTAATTGGTTAAACTAAGTAAAATTTAAAATTATCATAAGTTTACCAACCAAATTTTTTGTTTTGAAATGTAAATTCTTTACTTGTCTAATAATATTTTTCTATGTAGCATAACATCTCTTATGCCTTTCATAATATTTAGCCATTGGTTTTCATAATTCTCTATACTTGCATACAAAGTATCATATGTCAATAAACTTATAGACTTAGTACAATTCATGCAGCAAACCATTTAGATGATTAATTTGACTTAAAGCTACACTATTGAAATCATAACTTTTTAGGCAAACTGTTACAAGTAACAGAACAAGAGCAACAAGGATAACCAGCTGTCCTCGAAAGTACATAGATTACAGTTGTAATTACTTAGCAAATAATCAGACAGTTAAGCCAGTTGTAATAGTACAAACAGATAGGAATAGATGTACAGCTAATAAACAGCATGTGGAGTACAGTCTGTGTAACAAACTCATATCTGTGTAACAGAATAGACAAACGGAATGAAATAAATACTGAGCAAGGGAAAAGGAAGATTATTCCCCCTTTTTACGAATTCATTTGATGTGGAGCAACTGTGGCTCGAACACAGTGTAGTATCTGTTCCTTATTCCTTTCCCTCTTCCTATCTCCTTCTCCATTCTGTAAACCTAAGTTCATTCACGAACAGTAAGAGTTAGGAATATACTTTCGCAAGTAAAAGAATATAGAGAACAAGAGAGAAAAGGGCTTACCAGATAGAGGAAGAGGCGAGGCTGCTAGGGTTTGCTGTTCTTTCAGAATTTATATCAGACCCGTTTGAGTGTTCCGACCCGCGTGTTACTCCAATTGGATCTTAATTGGGTCGCGCAAACCGGAAGCTAATATTGGTGCTCTCGTTCTTCTGAAATGGCAACTCGATCACAGGAGGAATTTGCCAAACTACAGAGTTTAGTTTTTTCGTTAGCAGATACAATGAAAGCAATGCAAGTGCAGATGCAAGAATCCATGAAGTCTACTTCTATGATGCATCAAAATATACAAGAATTGAATGTTACGGTCAATTCTTCTTTTCAACAAGTGGGTGAAAAGATTGATAGTATGCGGAATCAGAATGAGCATGTAGCAGGTGTTCAACAAGAGAATTCGGGTATATCACATTCATCATCTTCCATGGCTGATTCCTTACTGAAAGGAATTAAACTAGAAATTCCGAAATTCTCTGGTCCAGATCCATTGGGATGGATCTATCAGACGCAGAAATTTTTCAATTTCCATAAAGTTCCTGAGGAGCAGCGTTTAGACATTGCCACATTTGCAATGGAAGGAGATGCCTTACAGTTTGTTCAATGGCTGGAACAAAATAAACAACTCAGTACGTGGTCTCAATTTTTGCAGTCTATTAAGACTCGTTTTGGTCCATCGGAATATGAAGATTTTCAGGGTGCTTTGTCAAAACTGATTCAACGAAAATCCGTTAGTGACTATCAGAAAGAATTTGAAGCCTTATCCAATCAGGTTATAGGTATTTCTGATTCCTTTCTTTTAAGCTGTTTTGTGTCAGGGTTAAAACATCATATTAGAAAAGAGGTCCAAATTGCTCAACCCACATCGTTACATCATGCTATTTGGCTTGCCAAAATGCATGAATCAAAATTTTTAGACACTTCTTTTAGAAATCAGACCTTCCAGCCCAATTCAAACACTTTTCCAAACACTTTCACCACTAAAGTCTATCCAAACAATTTACCTTTAACTACAACCTCAAACACTTTACCTTTAAACACTACTACCAACAATTCTACTTTACAGTTTTCCAAACCATTTTCCACAAATTCTAAATCTTTACCCATCAAAAAAATGACACAAGCTGAACTTCAAGAAAGACGGGAAAAAGGTCTTTGTTATTACTGTGATGAGAAATATTCGAGACAACACAAATGTAAGGCCAAATTTATGTTATTAGTGGATGAAGGTGGGGAGGATTGTGAGTGTTTGGACGAGGTGGAATGTGAAGATGTTCAGTTGGATGAGGGTACTATTAGTTATCACGCTTTAGCAGGGCATTCTGTTCCTCGTACTCTTAGATTTTGTGGAAAAATAAAAGGCAAAGCTGTATCTGTTTTGGTTGATTCAGGCAGCACTCATAATTTTGTGCAAACAAGAATAGCACAACATTTGGGATTGTCTGTTGTTCAAGACAAACAGTTTAATGTGATGATAGGGAATGGCAGTAAATTGTCTTGTGATGGAAAATGTGAAAATGTGACTTTGGATATTCAAGGGATGCATTTTTGTGATACATTTTATGTTTTGCCCATCCAAGGAGCAGATTGTGTGCTGGGTGTGCAGTGGCTGCAGCAATTAGGACCAGTAACAATTGACTATAGTAGTCTTACTATGCAATTTGTTTACAAAGGGTCTGTGGTGGTGCTTAAGGGTGATGATCAGCAACTATTATCTCAGATTTCTCATCATCAACTTCGCAAGTTGATTCAACAAGATGCTGTCATCTCTTATTTTCAATTAGTGGCTCAGGAGGTAAACTCTAACTCATGTAGCATTACCACCAACAATAGAGATTTAGATCATCTATTGGATAGCCATGCATCAGTTTTTCAAGCACCCTCATCATTGCCTCCGTTAAGAAAAACATTCAGCATAGAATTCAGTTGGTAGATGGAGTTCAAACAGTAAATGTCAGACCTTATAGATACCCCCATTTTCAAAAGAATGAAATTGAGAAGCAAGTGTCTGATATGTTAGAAATGGGGATTATTCAACACAGTACTAGCCCTTTTTCCAGTCCGGTGCTTTTAGTTAAAAAGAAAGATGGGACATGGCGTTTTTGTATTGATTATAGGGCTTTGAATCAAGTGAC
This sequence comes from Combretum micranthum, assembly GCA_024138025.1. Lineage (NCBI taxonomy): Eukaryota > Viridiplantae > Streptophyta > Magnoliopsida > Myrtales > Combretaceae > Combretum > Combretum micranthum. Next base: position 228,941 of record JAMXBD010000754.1, on the reverse strand, counting down.
AATTAAAGATGTGTTTCCCATTCCCACCATTGATGAATTGTTGGATGAGCTGCATGATGCATCTGTTTTTTCGAAATTGGATTTGAGATCAGGCTATCATCAGATTCGTATGCATTCTAGTGATGTTGAAAAGACTGCTTTTAGGACACACCAAGGTCATTACGAATTTTTAGTAATGCCCTTTGGTTTAACTAATGCTCCTGCCACATTTCAGTCTATTATGAATCGCATTTTCCAGCCTTATCTTCGTAAGTTTGTTATTGTTTTTTTTTATGATATACTGGTCTACAGTAAGCATATGCTTGATCATTTGAGTCATTTGGAGTTGGTTTTGACTACGCTGAAACAGCATGAGTTTTATCTGAAGGCTAGTAAATGTCTTTTTGGCAAAGACTCTATTGAATACTTGGGACATATTGTATCTGTCCAAGGTGTCAGCCCTGATCCATCTAAGGTACAAGGGGTTCAACAATGGCCAGTTCCTCGGACAGTTAAACAATTACGAGCATTTCTGGGTTTATCAGGATATTATAGAAGATTTATTAAAGGATATGCTCGAATTGCTGGACCATTGACGGATTTATTACAGAAAGACTGTTTTGAATGGTCTGATGGAGCAAGAACTGCTTTTGACCAACTTAAGGAAGCTTTAGTTAAAGCCTATTTTGAAGTTGCCAGATTTTTCTAAACAATTTGTGATTGAAACAGATGCTTCAGGTATTGCAGTTGGTGCTGTTTTATTACAGGATGTGTCCTGTTTCATATTTTAGTAAGAAACTGCCTGTTCATTTAAGAAAGGCTTCTGCATACGTGAGGGAATTGTATGGGATTCGAGTCTGTTCGGAAGTGGCGTCAATATGTATTAGGAAAGCATTTTGTGATTCGAACAGACCACAGGAGTTTGAAGGAAATTCTGATTCAAGTAATTCAAACACCTGAACAGCAGAAATATTTGTCCAAATTATTGGGTTATGATTACTCAATTACTTATAAAACGGGCAAAGAAAATATTGTAGCTGATGCCTTGTCACGACAACATGGAGAGGATGCACAGAATTTTGGATTGTCTGCTCCTTGTTTTTCCAATTTAGAGGTGCTTAAACAAGAGTATCAGACTATTCCAGAATTTACAACTCTTATTTCTGACCTGGCTGCAGGGTTGTATCATAAGTATCCTTTAACTTGGAAAAATGGATTTTTGTATTTCCATTCCAGATTATTTTTGGTACAATCTTCCAGTTTGGTGCCTCTTATTTTACAGGAATTTCATACAACCCCAATGGCTGGTCACTTTGGGTTTTTGAAAACCTTTAAAAGGATTTCTGCAGAGTTCTTTTGGGATGGTATGAGGAGAGATGTTGAGCAATTTGTAAGGAACTGTTTGATTTGCCAACAGGTCAAATATGTTACTAAGTCACCAGCTGGCTTGTTAGTTCCATTGCCTATTCCAGATAGAGTTTGGGAAGATGTGAGCATGGATTTCATCACATGCCTTCCTAAATCCCAAAATTACACTGTTATTCTGGTAGTGGTGGACAGATTGTCCAAATATTGCCATCTAGGTGCTCTGGATGAACATTTTACTGCCTCTAAGGTAGCAGTTTTGTTTTTACACATGGTGATACGTTTGCATGGTTTTCCTCGCACTATTGTCTCTGATAGAGATCCTATTTTCATGAGTAGATTTTGGAAGGAATTATTTTCTTTAAGTGGGACAAAATTGTGCATGAGTTCTGCTTATCATCCTCAATCGGATGGTCAAACAGAGGTTTTAAACAGAACTATTCAACAATATTTGAGGTGCTTTGTAATGGAACGACCTCAACAATGGGTTAAGTTCCTTCCATGGGCTGAATTTGCTTATAACTGTTCATATCATGAAGGAGCTAAGAGTACACCATTTGAGATGGTATATGGCCGACCTCCACCAACAATTCCAGCTTATGTCCGGGGCACATCCAAGTTGGATGCAGTGGACCAGGAACTGTCTACTAGAGATCAATTATTGTCTTCCTTAAAAGACAATTTAAAGATGGCTCAACAACGAATGAAGATCATTGCTGATACTCATCGAACAGATGTCACGTTTGAAATTGGGGATTTGGTGATGGTGAAGCTCAAGCCATATAAACAAACTTCAATTGCTAGCAATTTCCATAAATTGGCTAAGCGGTTTTATGGGCCATACAGGGTGCTTCAAAAAGTGGGACAGTGTGCTTATAAAATAGAGCTTCCACCAAATTCAAAAATTCATAACGTCTTTCATGTCTCTTCCCTGAAGAAATACTATGGGTCTTCTACGGTTTCATTGGAATTACCTCCAGAAGCCATAGATAATCATCCCATTCTAAAACCGATGAGTATTCTTAACTCTAGGGTTTTAATGGTTCGAGGTCACCCAATCAAGCAAATTTTGGTCCAATGGCGGGGATTACCATTGGAAGATGCTAGCTGGGAAGATTATGACGGTTTTGTCAATTTATTCCAATTACAACCTTGCGGACAAGGTTGTATTTTCAGAAGGGGAGTCATCTGTTACAAGTAACAGAACAAGAGCAACAAGGATAACCAGCTGTCCTCGAAAGTACATAGATTACAGTTGTAATTACTTAGCAAATAATCAGACAGTTAAGCAAGTTGTAATAGTACAAACAGATAGGAATAGATGTACAGCTAATAAACAGCATGTGGAGTACAGTCTGTGTAACAAACTCATATCTGTGTAACAGAATAGACAAACGGAATGAAATAAATACTGAGCAAGGGAAAAGGAAGATTATTCCCCCTTTTACGAATTCATTTGATGTGGAGCAACTGTGGCTCGAACACAGTGTAGTATCTGTTCCTTATCCTTTCCCTCTTCCTATCTCCTTCTCCATTCTGTAAACCTAAGTTCATTCACGAACAGTAAGAGTTAGGAATATACTTTCGCAAGTAAAAGAATATAGAGAACAAGAGAGAAAAGGACTTACCAGATAGAGGAAGAGGCGAGGCTGCTAGGGTTTGCTGTTCTTTCAGAATTTAATCAGACCCGTTTGAGTGTTCCGACCCGCGTGTTACTCCAATTGGATCTTAATTGGGTCGCGCAAACCGGAAGCTAATACAAACTTACCTAACTCTTTATTTTTTGTATTTTTATAACCAATATGGTTTTTAAGATTTCAATCATTGCAAATTTCTAAGGAATTTGCAATCATTATATTCTCATAATCTGTAATTTTTTTACTTATTATTATCGTTATTGGATTTTCTTATTTAATATTGTTATGTGAAGTAAGAAATTTGTAAGAAGGTAGCAATGTAAGATTGTTGTGAGTAAAAACTAGTTATAGATGTATTTGTTATCTTCGAATAAATTTGAATATTGATATAATATAGAGCCTTATACTAAAAAAATGTTTGAAAAAAAAAAATAGAATTAGAAAACCATTAAGTATATATATTTATTAATAAATGGGATTTAGAATTGACTATAAATTGTTGAATCAAATGATTGCATAATTTTGATGAGACAAATATTAGAAAGTTTAATCTCTTGAAAATCTGTCAAATCTTTAAAATAAATCAAGTATATATATTATCTTTAGTTGGACAGGTAATTGCATTACATTTTGATAAAGGGCCACTGCAGATCTTATTGTCCGGACGCTGAAGGCTTAGTGTCTGAATGCCATTTAAATTAATTATTATCGAGAGCTGAAGTGTGGAATTTCTGTCATTACTAGTCGGACGGTAATGAATAGCATCCGACTAGTATGTATTTTTCTTACAGGTCTTCAAGTATGGTCCAGACACTATTGAGGATGCTTCGTATTGTTCGGACGGTAGTGCCTATAAAAATAGCCGTTGCAACATTAATTGCATATGAAATTTATTGGTCCAAGGCATAACGGGCAAGTCAAATGAGAAGCCTATTTATACATAATTTCTGTGAGATGAAGACTAGTTGTTAAGCTTAGAAATTGATATCAAAAGTTTTGTACTCTATCATATTATTGTATTTGTCTTTTGTTCATAAAATTGCTTTAAAATTGAGAGTGACAAAAGTAAGTAATACTAGTGTCATTTTCAATATTGTAAAAGATTATTACTCAAATGAGTTTGTTTAAGTATTATTGATTGGGTGTAGCTCATTTGAGCATTGATCATATTGTAATTAATAAAGAGTGTGAAGACCTCTTTGGAGCCATTGGTGTGATTGTGGAGATTAAGAAGTGGGCTGAATTCCACGTTAAAATCCCAGCCTTGTTTCTCTCAACCTTATTTTGTTTATTTATTGCATCATATATTGTTAATTTGATTGATTGAATTTGACAAGATAGTTCTTAATCCTTATTTTTGAAAAAGAATTGCATAAATGCTCAATTTTCCTCCCTTTTAGGTATTTTACCTAGTGAATTAGGAGTTTTTTATAAATAATATGATAAATTAGAAGTGCACCCTTTTATACTTACTCCATCCATGATTGGCCATCCAAAGTGAAAGTTTAGACCCTTAAATCCTTTAAAAAAAAATGTGTATGAGCAAATATAAAGGGGCATACTTACAATTTCTCCATTTCTCAAATGCCAAGTTTCATAAATATAAAACACATTAAGAGAAGATATAGAATAAAGGGTGATTTGTAAATAATATGTTTACTGATGTCCTCTTTGCTTCTAAATCTTTTAACTAAATATTTAAGAACGTTAAATCTTTGAAAAAAAATGTAATTTTAGATCATATTTACTATACTGTATTGGATAAATAATAAATATAATAAAAATTAAATAAAATGCATAAAAATAAGGTCAAAATAATCAATTGAAGTATAAATATATTTTTTAAAAATATTTTTAACGTAAATGCTCAATTTAAACAAATAAGTAAGTAAGATTTTTAAAATCAATATAGTTTAATGGCGTAAACCTTATAATTCACGCTTTTTAAATTTATAGGATATATATAATTTTATTTAAAACTATTACATATTTGCTATTTGAAAAATTTTCCATGTCCATTATAGTTTATTATCCAATCATTACTATATTTGATTTTGAAAATAAATTTAAAACATACAAAATTTCTGGGTTTTGTAGAGAAGTAACCCTGTTTTTAAAAATTAATCCCAAAATAACGCACTTTGGATATGGATTTAGCCAACCAAAAACGCATACAGTACGTGCGCACAAAATCTAAGCCTATTAGCGCATTCATCATATGTGCACGTAGGGGGAATATTTTTTTTCATCTTACACGCATTCACAGCATGCATTCGAATAATTTTTTTTAAACCTATTCCATACGCATTCAAAGAATGAGTTCGAATAAATTTGCCAAAATTTTCAGCTAGTTTCCCAAGAAGATAGTGTTATCAATAAGTGAAGAATGAGTTAAGAACAAATGCAAAAAAGTCTATAAGGAAACATTACATGTGTTTTACATATTTAACGAGGTGAGAGTCGATCCAAGATTAGTGAAAATTTGGCAAATTTATTCGAACGCATTCTTTGAATGCGCATGGAATAGGTTTAAAAAAAATTATTCGAACGCATGTCGTGAATGCATTTGAGACAAAAAAAATATTCCTCCTTCGTGCGCATGTGATGAATGCGCTAATAAGTTTAGATTTTGTGCGCACGTACTATATAATTTTTTTATTAGCTAAATCCGAAATGAGTTTTCAATATAAGTTATATTGGGATTAATTTTTAAAAATAGGTTACTTCCATACAACACCCCAAATTTTCTTGCAAATAAAAAAAATATTTAATTATGTTTTCCATGCACATACACTGTATATTATAAATGCGTCCGTGTAAAATTTCTTTGGTGCTTTTAATTTTTTTCTTTTTTCCATTTTTACAGAGCAACTCCCTTACAACAACTCCCTTTGGCCTTCTCTGCGAAAGAGTTGCTCCTTCCACTGTTTTATTTTGGTAAGTTGAAATTCCCTCTTCAATTAGGGTTAGGGTTTTCCATTAGTTCCCGACGTTTCTCATCTGCTTGAAACAAGCTAATTTTAATTCTGCGCAATCAAATCTTCATTCAGGGGTTAGGGTTTATCGTGATCTGCGTTACGTGTGTTTTTTTTTTTCTAAATTAATTTGTTTGTGTTTCTGCAGGTATTTCTTGGTTTTATTTTCTTTTGGGTATCTAAAGTTGCTACCTTTTTTCTTCTCCAGTAAAGATGGTAAGTTCAGACTTTATAGAATCCTTCACTCTTATCTTTGTTGTTTTGTTCTTTAAAATTCATGTAATGTTGTGTTTGATCCCCTGGGTGGGACTTTTTTTTTTTTCTCCTGGAATTTGTTAGGTTGTTGTATTGATCAAGTAGCTTCTTTCAATAACTACCTGCAAAGATTAATGTTATGGCTGCCTCCAATCTGTGGGGGAGGGAAAACAGTTTGTTGTCTCAATGTTTTAATAGATTTGGGTGTGAGGATTTCTACATTCTTGTTTTGGGCGTCCGGCAAATTATTCAGCTGTGAAGAGGATTACAAGAGTCAATACAAGGAGAATTTTTAGTATCAGATTGTTAATTGGATGGTCCTATTGTCTGGACTGTAGAAAAACCCTGTTAATTGGGTCTCGGTTGTCAAGATCGTTTACTGTGGTTCTTCAATGAGTTTGAGCTTTATTTATTTTGTTGTCTTTGTTGCAGCTTCCTCTTTCCTTGCTTAAAACAGCCCAAGGGCATCCAATGGTATGAATTCATCCTCTCTATCTCTCTCTCTGTGGGTGCTTACTCGCCTTTTTTTTCTCTTTTATGCTCTGATGTACTGGTTAATCTGAAGATCTTTTGTTTGTTTGAAATAGTTGGTGGAGTTGAAGAATGGAGAAACTTACAATGGTCATTTGGTCAATTGTGATACTTGGATGAACATTCATCTCAGAGAAGTCATCTGTACATCTAAGGTAATTGTGCCTCCTTTTTGTTCTACTTAGGATTCATATGCATGTGTTTTTAATGAGTCCTGTAAATCTTTTTTTCTGGACTCGTAAGTCATTTATTTGCATTTTGCATCGTGAATAATTGTGCAGGATGGTGATAGGTTTTGGCGGATGCCTGAGTGCTACATTCGTGGAAATACAATCAAGTACCTTCGAGTTCCAGATGAGGTATGATAAAAGAAGGGTGGCCCCCCACCCCCCTCCTCTTTCCCTTTAACTTAAAACCAATGCGAACGGTTGTCTTATTCCTTATGTTTTGAATTCATATTACCAATTGACACAGTATTAATTGTTATGGAAATTTGGGAGCAGAAAATTGTTTTGGTTACTTAAATCTGAATTCATTATTAAGTTGAGCATGTACATTCTGATCAGTTATTTCCACATTTGGATAAGCTTTCCTGTAGAAGCCATCCCCAGCATTCTTAGTTGGAAGACTTTCTTTTTCATGAAACGGTTAATGCGGAAAAAAATTTCTTTTTGTGTTGTCTTGTGAGAAGTCTTTGGGACTCAATCTGCAATATGTACATTCTATCTATAATACATTTTATTTTCAATCATTGTTGGTTTATCATATTCTAGTAATCAAAGAAGGAAAGAAGCCATCTGAAAACATTTGAAATAACTGGTTTCCTGGGTCCTACTTGTCTGAAAAAAATTATAGAGGGTTTATGACCTATGGATTTTCCTTGAGAAAAAAAGGATTTCAGGCGGTAATTTTTGTCTTTTTGATCAGTGTTGTCTTTATTTAGTGTTTTGTTGTTGTTGTTGGCATTTCAGGTGATTGACAAAGTGCAAGAGGAAACAAAAAGTCGTGGAGGTATTTGTTCTTGATCACTTACTTATTACTTATTAGATACATAAAGTATCAAATAGTTACATGTGATAACACACATGGACCTGTATTTATTTGGGGCCATCTTAGTCATTAATATCATGTAGATATTCATTTCTTTGGGGGATAAGTGTCATGCAGATACTCATATTCCCATCTAGAGCAAGCATAGAAGCTACTAGACTTCATCAAATAAATTGTTTCTCTTAGATGGCAGATATCGTAAAAAATTTGCCTTTTGATACTGTCATCATCTTCACTTGTATGGTAGATAACTGATTTTAGGACTAACTTCTGCAGATAGAAAGCCACCTGGTGTGGGGCGTGGCAGAGGAAGAGGTAGAGAGGATGGTACTGGTGGACGGCCAGCTAAAGGGATTGGCCGTGGTCTTGATGATGGGGCTGCCAAGGGTGCTGGAGGTCGAGGCAGAGGTGGTCCTGGTGCAAAAGGAAGTGGAAACAGAGGTATGATACACATAGTTCCTAATTGCTTTTTCTGCAAGACCTTTTACACATGTTGCTTTAAATTAAGTCATACTATGTGTTTTGTGGAAGTCTTTTTAAATAAGTAAAAAAAAAAAAAAAGAAGGAAAATCCTTAGTTCAAGCTAGTCACCAGGCATTTGGTAATTGTTGGGTTGCAAAGAAGTGCAAAAAAGAAATATTTCAATCTCCAATGTTTTTATTTTTTATATTTTCAATCATCCAAGTTGTAAGACTACACAGTATACCTTTTTTGGGGCATTATCTCTGTTGGAGGGGGGTTTTGTGGTGGAAGTTAGGTATAGAAACAACCCCAGGCCTCTCTTCACTCACCACCAGTATAAAAATGGACTATTCCAGATGGTTGGACCAAAATAACTGGTCATCTACTTTCGAATTCAGGCAATATAGCATTTAAAGTTTCACTTTTTATAATTTAGTGTTCTTACTTTGAAACAAAGTTCAACTCAGTATCTTTACTCTTAGTGATTCAGTGCTAAATAGGACTTTGTTTTGGAGTAGGAGCACTAAATTGCAAAAAGCGACAGTTTAGAGACTATATTGCCCTAATTTGAAAGTAGATATGCTTGCATTATCTCTATCCAAGTAATTTGTCAAATGTGCAGTCCAGTCAAGGAGTCAAAGCAGGCTAATCAAAGAATTGGACTTCATTGTCAGAACCAACTGGTTGAGCTAGGTTCTTGACAGAAGTGGCTTGTTAATTTGGTTCTAGAAACATGCTTTTACTTTGAAACAGTTAAAATGCCTCCATAGAATATTGGGTACACAAGCATTTAGACATGCTTCCGATCGTGGAGCTTGAATTGGGCTTCTAGAAGTTTAAAAGTATCAGCCTAAGAATGTAACTTAGGCTGACAAATGTGAATAAAATAAACTGATAGAGCATAATTATTTTTTTTTTATTTTTGGGTTATAATTAAAATTCAAATAATACTTTAATTAATTGAATGACACTAGTTTGACCCTCGACCACTGACTCCTAGCCTTCCCAGGTTCAAAGTGTGGTCCAGCTCTAACAAGATTGCCAACCACAGACTTGATTTTCCTTGTTGGAGATTATCAAGTCAATAAATAACACAAATGCTGATAGTCCTTTCTGTAATTCTTAGTATGTGATTATAGAACAGCATTTGATTTTGGAATGTTATGTTGCTCTTCTTGGATGGAAATTAACAGTATTGCATATAGGTTGGCTTATGAGCCATATGTAGTGTCCTGGTATTATAATTGCTGCATGAATCCTCTCTTCTATTTGAGAAGTGGAACGTCCTGCTATCTTAGCACAGTTTATACATTGATCAGATTGGCAGATTACCTCTTGTTTCTGGATAATGATGATGTCATGCGCATGTAAATTTTTTAATTTTGTGATAGGTGGAGGGCGAGGCAGAGGCTGATCAAAGTGGTCACACACAACTTAAGTGGGTAGTTTTGCTGCTTTTAGAGGCATCGAGCCCGCAACGTGTCAAGTGTTTATGGTCATTTTACTGTCACAACTATTATCATTAATCTTATTTGGAACTTAGGTTTTGTTAAGCATCTTCAAGTATTGTTTTTAAGGATATGTGAATCTTCTCTTTCCCAATTTGTTCTCTCTATAGCCAGTTGGAATGAAATATTAGATGCATGTTTCTGTATCTATTGTAACATAGTTGATGGTCTCTGTATTGTCTTATGGATTATGCTTCTCTGCAAAGGGTTTTTACTTTTACCACGGTTTTCCTGGTAGGCAATATTTGGTTCAGCATTTGGAGAAAATGTATGAAAATATCCCTATGGAAACTGGCAAATTGAAATATAATTACCCAATCAGAAATTCCTTTGTAGTCATTAAGGGTATATTTGAAATAAAAGATATTTTTTTATTAAAAATAGTCATCTTTCCAGTGAAGTGAAGGGAAGGAATGTGAATTCTTTATTTATTCTATATTTTACATAGAATAAATTATTTTTTAGATAGAATTTTTTACAACACAATTGAGGGAATAATTATTCCATTATAATGAAGATGGAATTCCAATTCTATTTTATCAAAACCGAATGCATTGTTATAAGTACAATGAAGTTGATAAATATGATAATTATCTAGGTAAAACCTATTTTGTGTTCAAGAGATTGGTATTGGCAAAAATGAAGCTGAAGATGAATGTTAACAAAAGATGTCCGCGATACAACAAAGATGTAAGGATTATGCTATGGCTAAATTGAATCGCAAAGCCTTGTATCACTCATGTATGGCAAATTAGCATTCTTGAATTGTTAAAATGTCATATAAAGTCATCCCAGTCAGGCCATCATGTTTGTCTTCTTAGCTTTTAGGCTAACGAATTTTAATCATTAAACACTACATCGAAATAAAATTTTTGGCTAGTTTTACAATTGTGATAACTATATACTATGATGGAAAATTTTGCCCCATTAAGCGTTATATTAATTTGATGAACAATCTCCCATGATGTCACGATCCAGACATTAGCCTGCGGCAACATTTTAGCTTATACAAATCTAACCCCAGAATTTTTCAACAAAAGCTGCGGTCATAGATATGAGGAAACCGACTATAGTGAGGTTGCACCGGCGTTTGGTTGCTATAACGCAAATTACCATCAAAAATGAAATAAAAGTTGCTACAAGACAGGCAAAGTCACCATCTTACCCAAAACAGATAGTGGTCAAGGTCCTCCATCATAGCTAAGGAAGAAAAAGTTGGGAGATTATAACATCCAAAAACATAAATATCTATTAGAAGCAAATCATGCATCAAATAGAAAATTCATTGAAATTAGAATTACAAGAATGTTCTATCAATAGAAAACACTGCCTTAACGGCTAGAAATAACAACGCATCACATCCATAACAACCAAAATTGAGTGTGATATGTCCCGTGCTGGGACCCTAATTGTGAATGTATATAACATAAGTTTAGGTTGGAGCAATTGATGTGGGTAAAAGTGCAGAAGTTTTGCAGAGAATTATAGTTTGAATGCAATAGAAGGCATTGAGAAGATCGATGCTTGGAGGATGGTTGGATATGCTCTCTTCAAGGATGGGAAGAATACTAGGTAATGATATTTCTTAGAGAACTTCCATCATAATAATAGGACCGCAATATACTTAGTTATATTCTACCAACAAGTGAAAATATCCAACACAACATAATAGTAAAAGCTCAAATATACTTAGTAGTATCCAGATGTTACTTCTTGTACGATGTGGATAAACCATCAAACCTCAAAAGAGATCTAACTTCTTTAGTTGCTGTAGAATAGTAATCTAGATATATTAAGCATGGAATAGCACTAAATTTGAACTTGATAACATTAGTATCCATAATAGGAAGCAAGGTTTTTGTTTATATCCATTTGAGAGAAAGAGTATGGATGATTGATCCCTTCATATGTGGTGGCCTATCAGATGAAGAAGGTTGAATTCTTCACATATCGAGCCTGAAAGCAAAATGGTTTTTCATTAGTTTCGGAATGACCCTTAGGCACGACTAATTCACCATCTTTTACACACCCCAATACTTTAAATAAGCTCCCCACATTTCAATAGAGTAAAAGGTTTAATTGAGAATCTAATCGACTCGGTATATGAGGTCGAGTGTCCAGTTCCTTTAGTAATCTTTAAGATTTTTTACTTTAAAAGATACAAAGATACCATCCTGACACAATCAGATCAAAATGATTTGTCCTATTGCAAGGTAGATCATCAAGTACAGGAATTGGTCTAAACTTCTCATCGGCTAAATCAAATGAGATTACACTAATCGATCCACAGGCCTAACTTGCTACCTAATTTACATACTCTGAACTTAAAATTACCATAATCACCCCTAATGTTACCGATGACAACCACTTTATATGATTTAGTAAATTCACTGAATCTAAAACCCCATGACCAGACATAGCCTAATCAACTTTTGGGTCCTCCCATGTTGATGAGTAAATGGGTTGATAGTGAAAACCGACGAGGCTCCTTCATTGCCTAAACATAGCAATCCATCACAAGAACAAATGAACCTATAACGCGAAAGAACATGTGGCAAGTCACCTGATGTCTGTGGAGGATTCATTTTATCGGACCTTATGATCCCAAATCGGTTCCTCAAGCGATTGGGGAATAGTCCTTAAGCTTGAGAGGTTCTCCTGCTTGGTAAGCTGGTCTTTTGGGTTGGCTCTTTCTTTGAATTTGGGTACCTAATATTTAATTCTCTCGTTGAGAGCATTAGTGTTAGTGGAAAAAGTGACCTAGAAAAGAGCTACCTAACAAAGAAGGTTAATGTGAAAGCTGTCTAGAGTGGACCACTGATGGCATCGGCTTCTCAAGGGGTGGGTTACGATCCTAAATCGGTTCCTCAAGCAATTAAGAAATGATAATTAAACTTGAGGGGCTCTCCTCCTTAGTAGGCCAGTCTTTTAGGTTAGGCTCTTCCTTTGAGCTTCAGTGTCTGACATTATGTGCTCTTGTTGAGAGTGTTGTTACCAGTGGAAGGGGCGACCCACTGCCAAGAAAGAGTTACTTAGTAGAGAAGGCTAGAGTGAAAGCCATTGAAAGTGGGCCTGGTTGTTAGGTATCCAAATCTAAAGGAAGAACTCAACCTAAAAGATCAATCCACCAGGCAGGAGAACCCCTCAACCTTAAGTACCATTCCGTAACTACTTGAGTAACCGATATGAGATTGAAATATGGACATCTATACAATGTGCAACTCGAAGCTTCGTTTTAGGATTAATATATGGTTTTCGTTGTTTTTGGACGTCCAATGAGAGTGATACAGGTTATGGATTAGTGGGTCTCAATGTTGTTCCATCTCTTGCAGGCGGAGCTTAGTTTGGGCAAATCTAAGATTGAAACCTTATATAGAATGTCCATGATCCCTTCGGATATGGGAGACTCCATCTTACTGTCTACGGATTGTTTTGCTATTTGAAATTAATCATCCCACTTCTTTCTTCTTACTCTTGTTGTTCTTGTTCTCTCATAGTAATGAGTATTTGGAAAATGAAATCAACACACCTAGATTTTTCAAATGGTTCCTATTACATCCATTAATTATAAATTATAATTCATTTAATAGTAATTTTGGACTGACCAGTCAATAGAAACATCACATGAAACGATTAGAAAAAAAATTTGAATAAGATACAAATTCAAATTAAATAGATTAATATCATATATAGATAAGATACAATTTTAAATTAGATACAAATAAGATGATAAAAATCAAACAATATAAATAGACTCTTAAATATTTTTGGGTCCATTTTACCTCGTAAAGATGTTAAAATACAACATTATTGTTTTTTTTTTGTTTTTAATTTTTATCAATATAATTAGAGGAGAATTCAAACATGGATACTTCATGTAAAAGATCAGGAGTAATGTCATTAGACTATAACATCATTGGCATTATTTCATATTTTTATTTTATTAAAAATATAACATCATTACCCCTAACTTAATTATAAAATGATAAAACTATCACAAAAGAAATAAATTATATACACATATAACATATATAAATTATATAGAAAACATAAAATAATATATATAATATAGATTTTAGATTTTTTTTCTTGTTTGCATCACTTTGAATAAATAATTATGCAAGATTTTTATTATATTAATTACCAAATGGAATTTCTTGTAAATCGCATCCCATGGGATTTAATAGTGGTAATAAATTTTGAAACTTGCATATCATAAATGTGATTTTTATTGTTTTATTTTTATATTGCATTTTTCCAAGGAGGTTTTGCTTCAGAACAATGGTTGGAGATTAAATTAATTGGTTGATTTATTTGTTACACATATAGTATATATACATATATATCATATGGCATGTAAATCGAATATCTATAACAAATATATGCATAGATATAGCACACTGGGGCATAAAATACATAATATATATATATATATATTATATAAAGACTATATGTACTATATCTTATTTGAATGATTGGTGAATAATGGATGAATGATAGAAAAAAAATGGAAAACACTAAAAACATTATACTGGTGATGTAAATTGGTTTTAATAATACATATTTATCTATAAATAATTTAGCAGATATATACTTACATTAAATGTGTAGTAGTACTAGTAGTAATATAAGAAGATATGTACTTAGAAGATGATGATGATATAAGAAGATATGTACTTGCATAACCATTTTATTGTAACGACTTATTAACAAAATATGGGAATAATGTTGTCATTAGTTGAAAACCAGTAAAGGACTTGATACTAGGGCTTGATTTCAGGCTAATAAGTTGGGTCTATAAAACGAATAATCATTGATAGTTTGTGAAAGGGTTATCTGACGTGGTCACTTTAATGCTTAAGTTAGATTACATCCCAATTATACGAAGGAGGATTAAAAAGTATATGGTCATTGGTGTAAATACTTGTTTTCTAGAATGTGCAAGGGGAAAATATTTATAAGAGATGGACTCCTAATGGTTGTACATGTGGCGAGATGATGAACAAGTGGGGAGTTGGAAGCAGTTATGGTAGATGTGGGATTTGTCCAATTCTGAGTGGTACCTCTAGTTAAGTCAACAAAGATTACTTAGAGAGTGCCACGAACATGTGGGGAGTTGGAAGTGCTTATGGCAGATGTGGGAGCTGTCCACATCTAAGTGTTCCCTTCAGTGAAGTCAACAAAGATTACTCAGAGAGTGCCATGATCTAGTTCAAGGTTCGCTTAGTGCATAGTTTAGTAAGCTAGCTCGCCAAGCTAAGGGCAAATTAGTGCTCTTAGGGACTTAAGGTGAGTCGAGATAGACAGCCTCAAACCTTATGGGTTGGCCAAAATACACAATGGGTCATCTTGGGTCTGGGAGGCCATGTCCCATAATTGACCATCAATAAATATAATATATAATATCTATACATATACATGTATAAAACCTAATGTTACAATTATGTAGCACCCAAGTCACTAGAAATTTATGTGAGTCCACATAATGTGAATTAACTGGTTGTTAACAACTCATAAATCATAACTTTACGCCCCTTTCATTATTTTTAAGGCCTTTTTTTTATGATAGTGAAAATTTTCTATATTACCATTCATATGGACAAAATTTTCCAATCATATTCTTTGTTGCATTATAAACATAATTACAACTTTTTTGTGAAGCAAATTAAATATGATTAACTAGAATAATTATCACTCTATTTTAATAAAAACATTTACAATAGGGTAAATTATATCCACTCCTAAACTTTACAAAAAACATGTACACCCCACTTTTCTAAAATGCAACACTTTCTACTAAAGATGTGTCATCACCACATCTTCCCACATTAGTATTATTAATTATTTTATAAATAGTATAATTATATAATTAATTTGGCTAAAGTACTAAAAAAATAAAATTAATTTTTAAAAATAGAAAAGAAAATGTTAATTTAATAAAATGGAAAAACATGAAATATTTATTATATATTGAATAATTAAATTAATTATAAAAAAGGAGTTACATGGTCGTCTTCCCAATTTTAATAAGTTTTCTCTTAATTTAAAAAAAAAAGCATATAAAAGTTAAAAGCAACTCATTCTAATTTAAAGTTCACCCATGAAAGACACATGTTTGATGAAAGAAAAAAAATATCATTATATTATCCTCATTTATTTTTTTTCTGGATATATGATCTTGATATTTTTGTTTTATATATTTCATCATACAAGTACATAACAACGAGAATAATATCTATCAATGGTGTGTAATTCTTTATGTAAATTAAGGAAATTGATTAAATTAGGAGGACAATCATGTGATATCTTTTTTTTATTTTTTAATTTTTATAATTAATTATTTTATATATAATAAATGTTTCATGTTTGTACAATTCTTTTAAAAATATTAGTTTTTTTACAAATTAATTTTAATTTTTTATGATTTTAACTAAATTAATATATATATATAATTATAATATTTTGATAAAATGATAAATAATAATGTGATGATGACACATCATATGCCATATAAGCATTGAAGTAAACAAAAGTTAAGAGTAAAGTGTTGTATTTTAGAAAAGTAGAGTTTCCATGTTTTTATCAAAATTTAGAGCGATGGTAGATGTTATTTGCCCCTAATTGTATATTATTGTTGTTGATGGTAATTAATAGACCACAACCTAATCGGCCCTCTTCACATTCTACATGGGCCAAGAGGCCCAAAAGGAGTACAAAAGCCCATAGGTTTAGCTACCCATGATAGATTTAGCCAAGTTGAGACCTTGACCTTGACCTTCCTGTGCAACTCACCCTAGCATTGACCTCCAACTCCCAAATGAGTTGCTCCTCTCTAAGGTCGCTACATGCTCCCTGTGCTACTATGGGGTCGAAGAGGGACACTTCCTATCTGACCACATTCCACACTTCGTTAACTTTACCTCTACTCCAGAATGATCCCTCCACCTAGGGGCCAAGTCATCTATCAACCTGAGGTATACTCTAATAGAAAAAGATTATGTGGGCTCAATTTCGATATGGAATTACTATTAAAAAAAAAAAACTTTTCCTTCATCAAGTAAGGGAATTTGATCATTCTACCCAAGTTTTGAGTATTATCTTATGTTCTCTGAAGTGACCCATTATTGATTTAAGCATCAGAATGGCTTCCCTGGATAACTTTCGACATACCACTAGCCAACTTTTTGTGTTTATAGGTCTCAAATCTCTACCAACAAAACCAGGATTTACAGCAACTATAGTTATTATTTTTTAGTAAACAATGTAAAAGAAGATATCTTAAAAGTAGACGTGGATAATACTAAGAAAGGTGAAAAATGTAGAAATAGAATCTTAGATAGTATTTGCAAATAAGCAAAAATCTTTTCCAAGTAGATAAGACAAACAGATAAAAGTTGACAAAAGAATCCAAGTACAATCTTAAGGATAAGATCAAGTAGCTAAAGCTAATCTTTTGGGAATCAGTGATTCATGATCTTTTTACTACATGTAATTTTTTATTTGGAATTTTATAGTTATTTTTTTCCTTTCTTACAACATTGTTTGTGTAGATCCTTCCCCCCCCAGTTTGAGTGAGTATGCTTTCATATTTTAAAATTAATTTTAAACTTATACTTAATTTTATATGCATGTCACATCAAGTAAATTAAATATATTGGAATTTTATTATTCATGCAAATGCAAAACTTAAATAGTACATCATGCGCTCATATCACAATTATGATGCCCAAGATCATTTATGATTTTTTTCAATTCTTTCCCATTATCTTAGACTTTGCAAAATGTTAAACTATGGATAAAAAATGACCATCGCAATGGCTATCGATAATTGTGTAATTCTATAGTTAGTGAGTAATGACCCAGAACCTAACAACCACTTTAACAAAATACCATATGATTTTGTCATTAGTGGCAGTTGCTTCTTAAGAGTTCACTCATTTTGAAACTGCTTTTAACACTAAAAGTGAATGTTAGAGTTTTAATGGATTATAATGCACTATACCAAAAGATACTTTGATAATTAGAATTTCATTACTTTATATTTAAGGGATATCAGATGGTGTGCAAAATGTCTTTGCATTATGAAAGTTTCTCTCTTTTAAAAATTTAAAAAAAAAGTGTATGATCTGAACATTGTCATATACTACTTTCAAAGAGTTATCAAAGACAAAAGGGGAAAATTAGAAATTTAAACATACATTTAAATCAGACTAATTTTGGAGAACTTGATATGCTCATCTAAGAGGAATGTAGAATTAGAACGATGATTACTTGACTTATTATCCTTAAATCATTTCATATTCAATCACTTAAAACAGAATGCTTGTTGAGACCAACATGGAGATCAAAGAGTAAGACCCTTAAACAATGAAGCAATTAAGGGAAAAAATAGTAGCTATATATGTATGTTTAAACAAATACCTAACAATTAAAGAACAACACATGCTTTAGCTTAAAATCGAGCAGGGAAAAAAACCCTGTAAATTTCTTCGCTTATAATGCAAGATTCACAAAAAACGAGAAGTATAAACAAAAATAAAATAATATAATATAAATAACTAACCACTTTTTAAAAACCAATAAAATTAAAGAACATAAATAAAAGATGAGAAGTAAAAAAAGAGAAAAAAATGAAAGATATAAAACGCTTTTTGGAACTAATTAATCATGTTAGAAGGATATAAATAAGAAAATGGTTTGAAGGCCATGAAGTGCTTGCTCATCATCAAAACTTTAAGATGTTGATCATCAAGTGTGAGTTGAATGAGCTTTAACAGTACGTTATATATAAAGTCATTGAGAAAAATAGGCAACAACAAAAAGGTTAGGTTAAATCACTAGTTAAAAGTGATTAAGTGGATTCCATCATAGTGATCACATGTGTGCAATGCATATCTTGTGTTATACGTGACCTCAAAAGAGTGGCATGGGAGTACATACAAGAAATGACTAAGAGAGAGAAAGTAGGGAGGAGGAGTAGACGGTCTCAAGAAGCTTAAATGCATTAGTGACAGATGAAGAAGCTATATATCATGAACCCTACTGTTTAAGAGAAGAGACTATGTGTTCTTCACTCCAAGCTCTATTTGATCACTTATGAGAGTATTCCAGCAGCATGATGACTTTTCTAGTAATTTCTAGATCTACCAAATGAGGAAAAACTTTAGGCATTCATGGAGCTTGAGTTTTGATGACATCTGTCGGATTGTATTGACTATTAACTGGCAAGATAAGTCCTCCAAGTAACATATTTCTCTGTAGACTTCTAGCCAATGGAAGGCTTCTTTAAGTGCATGAGTTTCTTAAGAAAGGTTGAGAGTAGGTCAGTCTGGTCCAACAATCCCTTGAACCCACCATGCCAAATCTTCCTTAGTCATCTTAATTTTATGGACTTGACTTTTTGGGCATTGTCACTCAGTCCAAAGAGTTCTAAAAACTCAAACCTAAGTTAATGCTGGGCTATAAGACCTAAATCTAGATTTATTCCTCTATAAGGGTGTGGCATATATTTACCCATCTTAAAAAGAAAATTATCAAAATATCAACATAAAATTGCATCTAAGGCATTGATTTTGATTTTAATAAAGAAATTGCATATTTAATAGACGATTTTGAAACTTTAGTTAATTGCAAAAATGCATGTTTAATATGTGATTTACTATAAATGAAGGTGTGATATACTATAAGTGGAAAGTTTCATTATTTTTACAAAAATCACATTTAGGACATGTGGTATTAGTTAAAAATGTAAAATGCATGCTTTACAATGGATTAATGAACTGTCAATTTTATCTTTGCAAGTAGGGGTGTGTAAAAAAATCGATCAAATCGAAAAAGTGAACCAAAATTGAAAAACCAATCCGAAAAATATGGTTAGCTGATCCGTTGGTTTCGGTTTATAATTACAGTTTTTATTTTTTCTGCTTTTCGGTTTCAATTTATAACCATAAAAAACTGACGATTAATGATTAAGCACTTTAATATTTAGAAATATGTTATATATATAATTTATGTATACATATAATTATTTTTTTTAAATATATATATACATATGATTTATATACGTTTATGTTTCTATGATTTTCACTAAAGTACTATGTTTTGCCCTATTTAATACAAGTTAATATGGTAATTGATTTAGTTGATTTTGTTGGTATGATACATCCAAAAGCTTGTTTTTCTCCTTTTCCTTAATTTGATTTTTCCTTTTTTTTAGCTCTTGTAATATATATAATAATTTCAAGAAAAACTCTATGATAAAAGCTATAATAAGTAAGGTTTTTTATAATTATCCATTTGATTATTGAAACCATTACGTTAAATGGTTAAAAATGAAAATCGAAAAAGGCTAACTGTTTATAATGGACCGGTTAAGGATTGAGATATTAAAAACCGATCATTACGGTTATGTTTAAAAAAATAGGGCCACGAATCGATTAACCAAACCGTGAACATCCTTAATTTACAAGCCATTCTTTTAAAGATAATAGAAATAATAAATATAAAGTAAAAATTAAATTGAATCTAATATTTAATAACTTCAAGGGTTAATGTTCGAATTTGTTACCTAAACTTTGTCTAAAATTAATACCTAATTGGATTTTTGATTTTATAATGATACACCTAATTGGACTTTTCGAGTTATATTTGATATCTCATGTCATGGTGTGTTACTCTTTGATGTGACATACGGACCAATCATGTCATGACACGTATTATATGACATGACATCATATTATTTTTTATTTATATTTTCTTTCTGTGTGGAAAATATTAATTTTTATTTATTTTTACGTTATAATTAATTTATTTCATTATAAGAACAAAAATCGTTGGGCCTCTTGAGAGCCCAATCCCACAAACCCACTCTTATCCTTAAGTTCTCCAACAATTTAAATTTCAATTAATTCAGTCAAGTTTTCACTACTTGATAATACATAGAAGGTTCATTGTCAACATTTCAAATTAGGACAATAGATCATCCGTTACAATACATCAAACCCAATCTAGACGAATTCCATCTTCTTCCTTGCTAATGATCTTCCCTAGACAATAGCTCTCTCTCTAACCCCCTCTCTCTCTTAAGTTTCTCCATTTCTACTAGGAACCATTTCATGGTATCCTCACTCTAAACTCCATCTGCTTCTTTGTCAAATCTGCTCCCCATTTTTTCTCTCTAGCTCACACTCTCTCTATTAAATGCTAGATGGCCACCAGTGATGAGCTCCATCTCTAACCACTGGAACATAGGTGGGATGGAATTCAGGAAAAACAACACACAATAATTCTGAATGCAGAATTAAGTAGCTCGAATTCAAGCTAGATTAGAGGAAATTGTATTTTCTTACTTCATTCATGATAAAAATGTGTATCAGAATTACATGTATATATTGAGATCCTCTCTAGAATTTTTCTAATTTAAGACCATGTGCCAAAAAGGACACGTAGGCATAACAAACTAACAAACCATGTGCATACAATTCGTTAAAAGCATGACTTGGAATAACTAAATGCACTTAGGGAAAACATAAATTATATTTTAGCCTGATAAGAGCCCTTTTGGTCAGCTGAGTATTATTTCATTTTCTCGGCCCAATTACCCAAGGCCTCAAGCCCTGCTCCCGCTCTAGCTCTAGTTCATTTTTCATCCATCGACCCGGATTCCTCTGAGATAGAATCCACGTTGTCAACTCCCACTTTAACTCTATCTTTTGTCTTGTCTTTCTCTACTACACGCGAAAACCTTAATCGCGATTTACCTTTACTTTCCAAACTCAGAAACCCTAGATGTGGAGTCGCCTCTATTACAGTCTCTTCCTCTAAAATTTCGCTTGTCCACAAGCGAGCATGGGGAAATCTCAGCTTCATATCCATGAGGAACTCCCAGGTAGCCTCTGTCGCGGGTTTGTTCTTCCACAAGATAAGTACTAAGGTCTCAGCTGCGTTACCACACTTAGTCATTTTCCTTTCTAGTATCGCTACAGGCTCTAACCCTTCTTCTTCTTCTATTGCAGGCAAAGAGGGTAGCGATTCCGGTTGTTTTCCATGAAAATGCTTCAACTGAGATACATGGAAAGTGGAGTGGATATTAGCTTCCGAAGGTAAATCTAGCTTATAAGCCACCTTTCCCACTCGATCTTTTATCTTATAGGGCCTATAATACCTTGCTGCTAATTTCTGGTGTGGGTGTTGCTTGATACTGTTATGTCTGTAAGGTTGTAGCTTGAGTAACACCCAATCCCCAGCTCAAACTCTCTGTCTGTCCTCCTTTTGTCTGCTTGTTGCTTCATTATGTCCTAAGCCCTCCATAGATGAAACTTGAGTATCTTTATTCCCTCCTCTCTATTCTTAAGCATGTGGTCAACGCTAGCATTACGCGAGTCACTCAGTATGTAGGGTGGGTGTATAGGAGGTGGATACCCATAGAGAATTTCAAATGGAGTCTTGTTAGCACTAACATGGAAGTTAGTGTTGTACCACCACTCAGCCAACGCTAAATACTGAGTCCACTTCTTTGGAGCATCACTAGTCATACATCTCAAATATGTTTCTAGGCATTTGTTAACATTTTTGTTTGGCCATCGGTCTAGGGATGATAAGAAGTGGATAATTTCAACTCGACCCCTTGTAGTTTGAAGAACTCTTGCTAGAAATGACTGATGAAGATAGGATCCCTGTCACTTACCATACCCTCTAGCATTCCATGCAGTTTGTAGACATACTCTAGGAAGAGTTGTGCTACTTTAGGAGCTGTGTAAAGGTGTGAGAAACCAATAAAATGTGCATACTTACTTAGTCTATCAACTACTATCATGATAATCTCCAACCATTAGACCTTGGTAGTCTTCAATGAAATCCATGTGACTTCTACCCAACAACCATTAGGTATAGGAAGTGGTTGTAGTAAACCTGGGGTAGATACATGTTCATACTTATACCTCTAACAGACTTGGCATTCCCTCACATATTGTCTCACATCCTTCTCAAGTTTAGGCTAGTAGAAAACTGATCCAATCTTCTTGTATGTAGCTTCAGCACCTGAGTGACCCCCCAAACCATCGTGATACATACTCAACAACTTTCTTCTTAAATTCACAGTGGAACCAACCACACATCTTCCCTTTCTCCTCAAAATTCCCTGATCAAATGTAAAATGCTTACATTCTTCTCCTAACTGCAATTGAGTTAGTATCTTAGCATACTCTTCAGTCATAACCCAACTTCTCTTCAATTCCTCTACTAGCTCAGGTGTAGTGACAGTGGTGATTAAGGAGTTTAATCCTATATGAGTGCACCTGGAAAGAGCATCAGCCGCCACATTGGTTCTCCCGCTTTTGTATCTGATCTCATAATCCATTCCCAAAAGCTTGGACAGCCATTTATGTTGGCTAGCTGTGACCAGCCTCTATTGTAATAGATGTTTGAGACTTTGGTGATCAGTTTTGATCACAAAGTGTCTGCCCATCAAGTAGTGCCTCCATTTCTCTACCGCTAATACAAGAGCCAATAGCTCCTTCCCATAAACCGAGAGTGCTTGCTATCTAGGAGTCAGGGTTTTACTTAAATAAGCAATGGGATGATGATTTTGCGTCAGTACAGCCTCAACTCCATCTCTACTAGCATCCATTTCTAGTTCAAACTCTTGAGTGTAATCAGGAACCCTTAGAATAGGAGATTGCACTAAAGCTGATTTAAGTTTTCCAAAAGCCATCTATGCTTCTTCATTCCACAAAAAATTATCCTTTTTGAGCAGTAAAGTGAGGGGTCTTGCTATGATACTGTAGTTGCAGATAAATCTCCTATAGTAGTCGGCAAGCCCTAAGAACCCTCGTAATTGTTTGAGTGTCCTAGGAGTTGGCCAACTTTCTATAGCCTCAATCTTTTTAGGATCAGTGGACACTCCCTCTCTAGTAATAATGTGACCCAGGTACTCAATCTGTCCCACCCCAAACTCACACTTCGATCTCTTCAAAAATAGTACTTTTCGCCTCAGCACATCAAAGACCAACCATAGGTAATTGACATGCTCTTCTAAATTTGAACTATATACCAAAATATCGTTAAAAAACACCGAAACAAACTTTCGTGAGTAGGGCCTAAATACATGATTCATTAAGCCTTGAAAAGTTGAGGGAGCATTCGTTAACCCAAAGGGCATCATTAGGAACTCATAGTGGCCCTTATGAGTCCTAAAAGCTGTTTTGTACACATCCGCTGGTTGCATCCTAATTTGATGATACCCAAATCTCAAATCAAGCTTACGAAATTGAGTAGCCCCATGTAACTCATCAAATAGATCCGCAATGATAGGAATTGGAAACCTATCTTTCACAATTTGATGGTTTAGCTCTCTATAGTCAACACACATCCTCCATGTATTGTCTTTCTTCTTAACTAGTACCATAGAGGATGCGAAAGGGCTATTGCTGCACTTGATCACCCCACTAGATAAGAGTTCTCTGACCATTTCCTCCAATACAGATTTCTGAATGGCAAAATGCCTATAGGGTCGCAAATTGACAACCTTATAACCCTCTTGTAAAGGAATTTTGTGATCAAATTCCCTGGGTGGGGGTAGGCTACGGGGTTCCTAAAAGACATCATGGTACTCTTCTAATAAATTAATGAGTCGAGGGTTCAATCTCTAGTTGCATTTCTAGTCACTTCCCTCAGCGAGTACTTGTACCACTCAGCATTGAAACTGTAGTGGTTTCTCATGCGCAAGCAGCCTAGTAAATTCTGACCTATCCACCACCACCAATTGCTCATTCTCCCCCTTTAACTCGTGTGACCGTCCATCCCAGTCGAACTTCATGTTAAGGAGTTGGAAATTCCAATATATAGTGCCTAGTGTGCTCAACCATTGTATGCCTAATACGAGGTCACACCCAGATAAGGGTAGCACATGTACCTCAGTTACAAACTTCTGACCCTGCATAACCCACTCAAACTGTGAGATTTTGTGGGTGCTGTTAATGGTTGCTGGAGGGTTATCGTGTTTGTTATTGCTGTATGTATCTAGGAATGTTTTTGGGTATGGTTACGTTTTGTTGAAATATTGAGTGGTGTATTGTGTTCGGGTGGTGTGTGTAAGTTTAGGTGTGTATTTAGGGGTCTTGAGGTTCTATTTAGTTGATAGAAGTTGTGCTTCTTGGAGTTTAGCTAGTGTGTAGGCCTGGTGAAGTGTTTGGGGCATAAACATCTTAATTGGGTATTGAATGGAGGGGTGTAAACCGCTTAAGAAGCAACTAACAAGATAATTTTCTGGAAGTTTAATCTAGGTGATGAGTTATTCAAACTCCTCTAGGTACTCTTGTAGTTCACCTACTTGCTGTAGCTCTTTAAGTTCTGCCATTGGATCCTCATATACCCTCTCACCAAACCGAACTCTGAACTCCTTAACCAATCTTCTCAAGTCACTACCCAGGTAGTTTCTTGATTTTGCACATAAGAATAATACCATTTAAGTGCCTCCCTTCAAAATACATAGCAGCTACCCTCATCTTCCAATCATCAGGAGTTAAATCTAGCTCAAAGTATTGTTGAGCCTTATACAACCAATTCTTAAGGTCATTTCCATCGAAAACAGGAAACTCAGTCTTAGTTGCCCTTATATGTAATGGATAGGCGACTAGTGGTCTATTAGAATTTTCTAACTTGGAATTTACAGTGTGGTCCGATGTGATATTGGCAGCAGGGTTGCTTGAGCCAGCAGATAGCATGCCTTCTATTCGATGGGTCTTTAGCTCAACAATGGCCAGATTCTGCTGATCCATAACTCCTTGCATCAGCACCAGGGTATCGTTGATGGGTTTTAATGCTTCTTCCATGTGTTCCTTAACGGAAAATTTGACTTACTTCAGTGTTTCTTCCATTTGTTCTTTGATAGCTGCTCGAACTGCTTCCTCAATCTTTTTAGTTTCATGAGTCTCCATGGCCAGGAATGGGCTTTAATACCAATTGGAACGTAGGTCGGATGGAATTCAGGAAAAACAACACACAATAATTTTGAATGCAGAATTAAGTAGCTCAAATTCAAGCTAGATTGAGAGGAAATTGTATTTTCTTACTTCATTCATGATAATAATGTGTATCAGAATTACATGTATATGTTGAGATCCTCTTTAGAATATTTTTCTAATTTAAGACCATGTGCCAAAAAGGACACGTAGGCATAACAAACTAACAAACCATGTGCATACAATTCGTTAAAAGCAAGACTTGGAATAACTAAATGCACTTAGGGAAAACAGAAATTATATTTTAGCTTGATAAGAGCCCTTTTGGTCAGCTGAGTATTATTTCATTTTTTCGGCCCAATTACCCAAGGCCTCAAGCCCTGCTCCCGCTCTAGCTCATTTTTCATCCATCGACCCGGATTCCTCTAAGACAAAATCTACGTTATCAACTCCCACTTTAACTCTATCTTGTCTCTCTCTACTACACGTGAAAACCCTAATCGCGATTTACCTTTACTTTGCAAACTCAGAAACCCTAGATGTGGAGTCGCCCCTATTACAACCACACAACACAACCATAACCATCATGATAGGTTACACCACTAACATCGAACCACCAACCAAGCTCTACTCTCGCTAAAACTTAGTTGTGTAGTATTGGCCTCCATGACATCATCCTTGATGGATCACTGTAAATTTTCCTTTCATGTACATTTTCTCTCATTAATTCATACATACTAAACATTAATATTGAGGTAAAGATTATAGAAATGAACTATAACAACAATATGTTAAGGTGCTATTTTGCGTTTTACGGTCTTATTTTTCATTTTGTACTATGGAAACATTTTTTCCCTAACATTCAACTGCAATCGTATCACCACTTTCCAGGAAAAGTACGCCAAGATCTTCCAAGATTGGAATATTAGTTGCATCGAAGACATCTCATCTCAGATATCTCATTGAAATGTTCCTTTTGAATGGAGCTGGACTATGCCTCTCCAATATGATGAAGGCTAGTTACAAAGTACTTGTTCATGACATGTAATGTTTTGACATTTCCCCTCCTGCAATTCTCTGGTCTGTGATGTCTTATAGAATATTTCTGAGAGCAATTTTTTTCATCGGTCGATTTATTGTTATGATGAAATAGATATAAATCATTTGTATGAAGGTATAAAGTGGAGTAAATAAAGCAAATGCCGATGAGGTTTCCAACCATGTCTCCTAAAGCCGTGGATCTGCTGGAGAAAATGCTTATATTTGATCTTACTCATCTGGAAGGAGCTTTAATGGCTGTTTGGCACTTTTATTACACACAAAAATGTCTTACATTAAAAAAAAATTAAGAAATGGACTTGTATATAAGTAAAATTAGAGCAAACCTTAATTGAGAAATAAAAACCTATAAAAGTAATATGGGCTTACTTGATGAGTTTATTTGAGCATTTTAGAAAATGTAGAAAATAATAATTTGCCACGTCAGAAGGGAAAAATAAATAAATAAATGATAATGTGCAAAATTGAACATTTGAAAGTTCAGTTAACTAATTTGTAAAGTTCGGCTACCAAATTCGACATTGACCATAACTTCAAACTCTATATTTAAACTTAATAAGTTAAAATATGATCATGATATTTACCAACCTCAGTATAAAATTCAAAAACCACTTAAGCTGTCAACTTTACATTTGTTTAATTTTTTTAGTACAAAACAAATTAGGGGTGTTCACGGTTCAGTTAACCGGTTTATGACCTTATTTTTTGAATCTAACCGTAATGATCGGTTTTTAATATCTCAATCCTCAACTGATCCATTATAAACAGTTAACTGCCTTAATGATTAATAATTATTTTTGATTAATTTTTTCGGTTTTTAACCATTTAACATAATAGTTATGCAAAATTTGCAGTTAGTGATATGTGACGATGGTTATGGTACGATTTGCGGGGAATGAAATAAAGTTTAGGGTTTTTAATCTTCAATAATTGACTATTTATATTTTTAACAAAATAATTATATAGGTATGTCATAAATTATTTTAATCTCAAATTTCATTAGCAAAATCACGTATTCATCCATATTATATACTCCATCCTTCCACTAAATAATAAAATTAACAAATCTTTATAAAAGGATATACAAGTTCGCAGACACCTTCATAACTCATCATACAATTAATTTGTGAATTTTTTTTGTTCAATTTAGATATTATATACATATTTATTTTGTCAATTTGGTTCTATATCAAACCAAAAGATGATGTCTGTAACTTAATACAAGTATGCCCAACAAATTATATTATCCGACTATTTATATTTTTAATAAAATAATTATATAAGTATATTATAAATTATATATAAAATACAGATGGTTAACCAAAACTGTCATTTTTTTATTCTATAAACCAAAACTGAAACAAAAAATCGAAACATTTAAAAACTCTAATTCTAAATCGAAACTAATGGACTAATTAATCATTTTTCTTTTATTGGTTTTTCTGTTATCTTAAATATTCATTTTTTTTCACACCCCTAAAACCAATTGAGAGAACAAATGTCCAATGGAAAAAAAAAAAATATATATATATATATATATATAACGTATTGTAAATGTATAATGTATGGCAGATGTACATTGGCCACAATCATTGATGCCTCACAATACCATATTTAACTCACCCACAGACAAGAATATCCCTCCCATATCTAGTGGATAGAAACTAAACTAAACTAAACTACAGATAATGTCACGTAACCATAAAAATAACCCCTTCAAGCCTTGTCCCAAGTCCCAACACTCTTTTAACTTGAAACCCAACTCATAAAAAAATGTCTTCATCAGTTCCATGCACAATCCAGCCACTTAGTTTCACTTCCAAACACACCAACTTCACTTCCCAGTTTCTGGGTATCACTAGGAATTTAAGCTGGGTCAAACCCATCAGGATTGGGTCCAGAATTGGTGCTGGTCAGTGTAATGGGTATAGAACCAAGTGTTGGTTTAGGTTTGGTAAAAGTGGGGTTGACGCAGAAGGTGCTGGGATTTATGGTAGCCAGTCACGTGATGATTTTGATAGAGATGATGTTGAGCAGGTTGTTACTCTTGATTTATTTTTCTTGTTAAATTTGTACCTTTACTTACTGCTTTTGTGCTCTTGTGATAAACTTTGACAATTTTGTTTATTGCTCTATGTGTGTATAATATATGTCGGATTTGTCTACTTTTAGTACTTGTAGCTTGGATTTTTCATGTTGTAATTCGGATCTTATGCTGCATAATTCGAAGTAATTGAATAATAGATATTGCATGATGAAAAAGGGTTTTGTATGGATGGAATCGAATCAAGCAGTATTGTTTTCGAGATTGACTACAAAAGATGAAACCCCTAGCTTGTTGTGAAGTGTAATTCACCAATGCCGGGTTTGGTTAGTGTAAAATCGTTTAGACTCAATCATTAAATGTTGTATTCCTTATTGTTTAATTTATAATGAAGTTCAAAATAGATTTGAATTCTATTAAACTTGGTATATAGTTAAGTTCTACCTGAGTTTCATAGGCTTTCAAGCTCATTGAGTTCGCCTTGGCTTAACTTGTACTTGAATTGAACTCGAACTCAAGTATATATCCAAGAGGGTTCAGTCTATATTGTCCGCTAGGATTATTTACACCGCTAAAGGTAAAGGTTCTTCTAGATGCGAGGTTGGATGAGTATTTGAAGAAGCTTGATTTTATGAGTTGAAAGATGAAAATTTTTGA
Organism: Combretum micranthum; assembly: GCA_024138025.1. Taxonomy (NCBI): domain Eukaryota; kingdom Viridiplantae; phylum Streptophyta; class Magnoliopsida; order Myrtales; family Combretaceae; genus Combretum; species Combretum micranthum. Next base: position 199,460 of record JAMXBD010000754.1, on the reverse strand, counting down.
AAGTGGAATTTGAAAGAGCTCTACTCAATGACTTGAAGAAGGATGGAAATTACATTAATAGCAATGTGGCTAACTGGGGTTTAGAAGGCCCAGGTTCTGTGTGTTGGTTGTTATTGTTTTTTTGTGCGGGGTCGCTGTCTATGTTAGTGAGGGATTAATGGAGATTTTTTTTGTAGCAATAATGGGATGAATATGTTAGAAGAAGCTAAATACGTTGACCATCTTGATATGTGGTGTTGCTGATTTGGTTGTCCATGTTCTGCATTTAGCATCAGTCAGCTTGATGGTTGTAGTATATCATGATAATTATTCTGGTAATATTTACTTCTGTAGTTGATTTCTCTTGTTTTGTATGTGGAGCTGTATGACAATATTTTACCTGTAGAAGCAAAAAGCCCAAAGAAAGAAATAAGATTCTGATTCATTTGCTAATCTCCAATTCATCTTAGCAACTGAATCTACAGCTTCACTTGTTTTCTTCTGCTGGTTTTGTGATGGATGCTAAGCGATTAAACATAATTCCTTGTAATTCACACATATCTACACGCATTATACAAGTTCATGGAGTTAGAAGCATTGTGATGGTATGCTAACAACTTTAACGAGGTGATGGAACACTTCAAATTCTAATTCCAATAGCCTTAATTCCTCATAATGTAATTCTACAAATCCTGCATAATCCTTTGTTGGAACTAATTTCAACTGGACTATATATATATATATATATATATATATTTGATACAATACGTTATCATGCAATCCATATAGTTGTTACTGGAATTTCATTTTATTTAATGTTGTTTTGAGTGTTATGCCCTATCTTGCGTCCTGGAAGTTCTTTGTATGATTAAAGAAGATTTGAGTGCATGGATATTTCAAATTTATGATTTAGGGCTCTTTTGGTGATTAACACAAAGGTATATGGGTAGAAAGATTACCTTTATATTTCCAGCACCATTCATGAGTTGTTGACTTCCACATGGCTTATGTACGACATGCAAATATGTCATGTCGAAGACAATCAACACATCATATGTATATTCAAAATGTAATACACACTGAAATCAATACTATTAGGTATGCAGTATAAATCCGTCTCACTATTATGAGATTGATGTTTTCTCATCAAGTATTGGGAACTCTATCTAAAGTTTCTTAAGGGGTTCAATTGACTGACTGACTGGAATGTTTTGTTGTGCAGTACTTTAACTACATGGGGATGCTTGCAGTTGAAGGATCATATGACAAGATGGAGGCTCTCTTGAGCCAGAACATTCACCCCGTAGATATCTTATTGCTGATGGCGGCTTCTGAAGGTGACAAGCCGAAAATTGAAGAACTGCTAAGAGCTGGAGCCAAGTATGACGTCAAGGATGCTGAGGGACGGACTGCACTTGATAGGGCCAATGACGAAATCAGGGAGTTCATCCTTGGGTTTTCAGTTCAAAAGTCATGAGCCAGCTACTATAATATGTAATAATTTATTTATGCCTTCTATGTTTTGGGGGATTTCAGCTACATAAGCCTTGTGGGTCAGGTAATTGTGTTCATCAATGTTGTGGATGACATAGGATCAATTTTGAGATAAATTGTCAGACAGATACTGTAGTGGAATCAATTTTGAGCACGGGTAGTGTCTTTCTCGTGTCAATTGTTTGGGAGTACTTTTGCTTCTGTATAACTGAAAACGGCATCTTTTTTATCACACTAATTAAGATTAAGTTCCATTAGCGGCCAAAAAAAAAGAAAAATTTTAAGAAAAAGTTCCATCTAGTGCAATTTTGGGTGTCTTTCAGTTCATGTTTCTCCTGAGGGTGCCCTGAGAGAGAGTTCTCAGTAAAGATTTTCAATTCCCACGATGATGATCCTGGCAGAAGACATCTCTTTGCTAGGGGCTACAGTTCTTTAGTGTTTAAATTCCAACTCAGATCAGCTACAGTGGGGATTGTTGTGCGCCAAATGTGACTAGCTTATGCTACATATCCATTTCACATCTAGCTCTAGATTGGTTCATCTGTTCAGTTAATGGTGTTCCAGCTTTAGCCTCAAGATAAATTCAGTGAAGGCCATGTTTCTGGAAATTCAGCACCATAATTATGCTCATATAATATGCAGCATTCGAGTCAGCTTTTCATTACAGAAGATTTCAGGGGTGGTTGTACTTTACTAGGGAAAACGAAGCTTTCAATGTTCATGTTTTTCGTTTTTGCTATTATTGAAGTAGACGAATTTGTTTGGGCAGTTGGTTTGGTTTCGTTTTCAAATTGAACCGATACTGAATTCGATACAGATATGATACCAATGATAATTTTACTTATAAAATAACCAAACCATACTAAGACTAATCTGATACCGATAAGTTATTAATGCAGATAAAAATTCGATAATCCAAATAGGCAAGAAAAATCCACATAAGTTTGAACAATCACCATAAAAGATAGAATGACCATCCAATGATCTTATTCCCTTCTTTCTCTCAATTAGATATACAATTCTCATGAATATTCATAGATATGACTATACAATTCTCCTGAATATTCATAGATATGGCTACTTAAAATAGAGTTCTATAAGCTTCTTCAATGTGTCAAATACACTTGTAAAAGGATTGAGCTCAATGGGCGCTTTTAGTTCCAACTCCGGGAACTGGTTTGTCAAGGCCCGCTGCATTCCAGACATTGACATCATCGCCGCAAGCCGGCTATCCGACAAAACTTCACAGTCTTGGGGTGTATCTTTGATCTTTTTAGGATCATAACCAAACTTTGCTAAGTAATTCTTGTATTTCTCTACAAATTCGGGTCCCGGGTTAGGCTTCCTCGAGTAAATCTAAATGAAAAACAGAAAGAAACAAGTAAGGCCAATGGCCAATAATCATAAATCGTCAAGCACTTTTGGGATAGACAATTATCATATATAGCTACCTGGATGAAGCTTTTGTCTTTTGCTCCAGAAACAAGAGCGAAGGTGTTGTAATCGGTAGCAATGACATCGTAAGGCTCCTTTGGGATGAATGGTAATGTCGGAAAGCGAAGGTAACATTTCTCTTTGATCATTTCTTGCCTTTCTAAATCAGTCTCTTTTTCCTCCAATTCCTCCTCTGGAAGGCACTGAACCTTTCCCCTTATACCAGTGATGTACCCATCAGGACCACCATGTACACAAAATGTATCGACCTGGATGGCTGGCTGATCCATGTCAAATGAATATACTCCCTGTGTTATATGAATACAGTTGTTTTAGCTGCCACAAATTGCAGTAACGATAGTGTTACAAGCAGAAGAGCACCCATTGAAACTCCGCAACTTATATCGAGCATAGAGACTTTAGATATTAGTCATATATCACTGCACAATGTTTCTTTTACAAATTCTGCCCAAGATATACAGGTCAAATGGAAACTTACAATAATGATAATTAAAACAAAGTTGTGATTACATTACACTGCCTTGAAAAAATACAGTAATATGCACACGATGACACTGACTCTGTCCAAAATATCACTAGGAATCTAATATGGTTGGGATTTTTAATTCCATTTCTCAGATTCAGGGATTGAAATGAAAAGGAAAAGGAGAAAGATGATGATTTTGGGGTTTTCAGGCTGTCACGCGCATCTCTCATATAGTTTTTTTTAAAACAACGAATCTATATTCGAGTGATGTAGTTGATAAAAGAAAAGATGACATGGGTACACAAAGTGAAGAAGAACAAAAACTCAAGAATTTTTTTTTTTTCCCCCAATAATACTAAGCTAATTTAGAGAGAGAGCTTACTTCAATCTGCTGAACATATTCCAAAACTTGATTATCATAGCTTATAATTAAATACCTACCGTTCGCATTTACCTGAGTACAGTGACAATCTTCTTGACCTTGTCCAGCAAATCCCCGCTTAAGAGATGCTACTTCAAACCATCTTCCTGAATATCTTACAGGATCAAAGTTTTCTGCTGTCATGCCTCTCATCATCACCATCATCATCATCTTTTCGTTTCTTTCCCCAGATCCTGTGTCGAAAGGTGGTGTGATTGCACTAGCTTGGGCACTTGCAAGCTGGCATATATTTTGGCTATGTGAGAGATCACCCGCAAGAACCTGCCAAACAAGAGGACGGCAATCTAAGAAATGGTATTGCTCAAGCAGAAAGGGGGATGACTCTAATAGTCTTCTATTCTCTTTTAAATGAACAATGCAACAATTTGCAACTCCATGCATGCCAAAGACCAAAGCACATGCCAAGTGAAAGCATTTAGCATCCAAGCAATGCTGGATTTTGTTCTCTAGAGGAAATGCAATTATAAATTATTAACAATAACCATTAGCGTTCTAGGAAAAAAACAGTTTACTTCGTTTGTACATAATCTTCCAAAATGAGGTTGACCAACCTGATTAGCAGGGCTGAGGAACAATAAGGAAGCAGTAAGCGCTGTGATAACTTTTCTGGTCATTGTTTTACCTAATGCAGATTGCTCGGGAGCGCATTTCATCCTTTTCATGCTTTCCTTCCCCAGCACCACCCTGCGAGAAAAAAGGGCCATAAGGATCTCTGGTGAAAGTTTCATGAATGCCAACTCTCACTTTAACCATCTATGTGCCAATCATTCTTCTTTTTGGAAGAAGCCGTTGACCTCAGACTAAACCACCTTTGAAAATGCTTAAAGATGAGCTGCAAACAAAATGACTACTGCCGAACTAGTTTCATGGTAGTGCATCCGATTATGTAATTTGCAAGATTATAATTAGTGGAGTTTGTTTCCCCAAGTAGCACCTCAACAAGAAATTTGAGCTCGATAGAAATGACTAAAATTTCTTCTGCTTCATACGATTAAGGAGCTAAACCAGGCATAAATCAATCTCCTACTGCTAAAGGACAGCCCGTTTCAGGATGCAGGAGGTTACAACATTCCTGAACTAACCTTAAATTTTCGCCCGTAAAATATCCATGGACAACATTGCATTTGACAGCAGTTGAATGTTCATAAACCATAATACACATACAATTGTGATGTACTATCTTTTCATTCATCCTATATAACAAAGCATTCTTAATAAACTTTTCAAGTACAAGATAACTTTCTGGTGATGAAAAGATTTCCATGATGTACAAAGAATGCCAACCAATACCCAGCTGTTTCCTACTCAATCCAATTTGCTATATGCACTTTCGATGCCATTCTGCTTAATCCAGAATCATATCTCAAACTCTTCAAACACAAAAAAAAAAATTAAGAATTTACGTTGAGATTGTTCAAGATTCAAGAGATGCTCAAGGAACAGCTCAACAATTGATGCATTTTCACTGCATTCACCGTTCACTCTGCATATCCAAATTCCTAAATCATTCCCAACTCTATTTTTTACTTCCATCATAATCTTAGGCATAAATACACATTCATGAACCGAAAATGTTAACGAGTGCTATTAGACCATTCGCTAATAACTAGAAGAGGAAGTTCTTGCACCCTTTTAAGAATTTTTTTTTTTTTTTTTTTTATAAACCTTATAATCAGTCCAATACAATTTTGAATGAATAATCATAATACAGCATCAATCAACTAGCATTGAAGTAGTTGCTTATATTAATTTAACTAAGCTCCAACCCAACAAGTAATGAGAAGTCATTCTAGTTAATCTCTAAGTTACATATTTAGGTAGGACATTAAGCAATGAAAACGTCTAATATATAAGTTCTCATTAGTTAGACAATCATTAGATATGATTAGAGAGAGGGAGAGAAGAGAAGTGATAGGTAATGATTAATTACCTGGGTATAGGAGGGGGAGAAGATATCTGAAGAAGAAATGGAGATGTCTGGACATGTACCATGTCTACAATTTACTGTTTAGGTGTCAGTGTTTAGTTTTAGTTGGGGACTTCCCTGTCTTCACGTGGAAATATTTGTGGACTATAATGACCTGAAGAGTGTCGGATATGTATCTATTAATATTAAGAAAATCTTAAATAAGGCAGTTACTTTATTCATGTCAAAAGATATTAATATAATTTCTTTTAGATACTTTATTCTCTCTCTTTCTTCCCCTTCTCCATCGACCTTGTGCTGCTTTAGCTTTTCTCTCTATATACTCTCTAACAAAATTCTCTCTATCTTTATATATTTTTTTATTTTGTACACATAAGGCGGTTGCCATTTATCCCCTAGCTATATTAAAGCGAAAGTTTATATTCAGAGGGATAACTATCAAATTTAGAAATCGAACTTTATGTAAAAATCAAATTTAGTACTTAGATTTTAAAGTAATTAATTTAATATCTAATCAAATTTTTTATAATTATATTTACTACCTTCTTAATAAAATTTAATCTATCTAATATCATTTAAATTTCATCCACATCGGAGATAGAACAAATGGTATTAGTAAACTAGTTTAAATAACTAGAAAAACTTTGATTGGGCATTAAATTTATTACTTTAAATTTAAGAAAAAAAATGAATTTTAATATAAAGTTTATATACCAAATTTGACATTTTTTTCAATGAGTTATACCTATAATATAAAATTGTTCAAATATTATATCTAAACAACTTTTTATGTTCTAATTTAAAATAAAAGTTTATGTTTGCTAATCTATTTGGATTGTCTGATTTTCATCAAGATCTTATTTGTATATGATTTGCATATGTATCTTATTTGTCTTTAATCTGTATCTTGTTTGTTTGATCTGTTTATAAGTAAAAATACCTATTTTTCATATGTATTTGTTTCTTGGCAAACAAACTATTTGAAAATAATAAGAATATTATATCAAAACAACCAAAATAAGACGAACTAAATAGAGCCATAATATCTAATTTGATTGTGTATAGTATTAAAAACTTTAATTTTTTAATAAAAATATAATTCAAATAAAAATATATTAATATCTTTTTTTTAGCTCTTTAGATTTTGAAACTCAGAGGATTGGAGCATCACATTTCTTTAAAGGCTACTTGTTTTTCAAAAGTTAAGAAAGATTTTGAAAATTTATCAAAATAATTTTTAAAAAAATTTATAAATCTTTAGTTTCTTAATTAATTTCTTACTTTGTGAATACAAATAATAAAAAGTATCGGGAAAAAGTTTTTTAATGTTTTTGAGAAAAGCAGAGAAGAAACGGAGGACTATGATATAAAAGAGGAAAAAAAGACATGTTGTTCCTAAACTACCTATCTTTAGCAAGACTCTCCATTAGGTTTGTCGCATAAAATATTGTACTACAATGATCTTGCTTGCAGCACGATATGTGATACCATTTTTTCATATGGTAGACTCTCAATAGAAGGTCTAATAGGTAGTTCTTTTACTCGTAAAAGAGATTGAAAAAAAAAAAAAAACCATAGAAAATGTTTTAGATTAATTACAACATTGCCTTTAAAAGAATTCAACTCATCTACCGGAACATCTTTTAACAAATACAACATATTTTCAAAATTACCACCATTTTTTTTTAATAGAAAAGGGGTATTATTTAACTTTCATCTGGCGGTTATGTATATAAAAACACTTTTCATTTCTATTATAAAACACCTCAATTAAATATTTTTTAAATCTGTTTATTGTTTACACTTAGAAACTTTGAATTGAAAAAATAAAATAGGCTTTTTTTCCAATTATAAACTAATACAAAAGTTTTTTTTAAACTATTAGTGGCATATTATTTGCTATTTAACTTCACGTATGGAGTATCAGAATTTATGGCTGTTGCAAGACCTTACAATTAAATTAGGGAGACTGGAATAGTTAATAGTCTAGCTAATAAACACTGTAAACTTTTTTCAACTCTTTAATCCAAAAGTTCTAATTAATATAATTATGATATTGATATTTACACCTTATAAACTAATACAAATTTTCTATAGAATCCATATGGGATTATATGCACATAAGTATCATGTAACATTTGCTTTTCAAGGTCTAAACTTGGAAGCCAGATTTTAGGAAGGTGATTCTTGAGATGGATAATAAAACAGTGATGAATTGGATTATCGATCAAAAGTTTGATAATGTGAGACCCTAAAATCTTTTTGGTTTGCTAATAGAGTTATGCAGCAAAGATTGGATTGTTTAAGTGCAACACTCCTATAGAAAAGCTAATTGAAGTGTTGATGTTTTAACTAATAAGGCTTAGGATTATCCTTTGGGTCCGCAAAAATTATTTAGCAAGCTTTGCTTGTGTACTAATGTGTGGATGCAAGATAAGAATGGAGTCTCTCCTTTTTTTCTTTTTCTTTTTTTTTTTTTTGAATCGAATTCCCCCTATTAAAGTCGAAATCCTTGATTCTAACAACCTGAATTTTACCTTTCAAAAATGTACTTAAACACGGTTAATAACATTAATTATTATATTATCTAATACACTGGTATATTTGCTTTTGTATTTCCATCGTGTACTATTAAATACATATAGAAACACTTATTAAAGCTATGCATCATACAATATGTTAGGAGTATAATGGTATTATATGTTAGTATTCAAATGAAAGAGTAGACATATTACATACATATATACATATCAAATTAGTGTATATAATTTATTTTAAATAAATTTGCTTACTTAGTTGTCCTCCGAATCTATTTTTTTAATAAATCCAGCCTAATAGAGCTCAATTGAGTAAAGGTCAAACTCATATAGTATTACTTCGAGCTGAACTCTAGCCTAAATTCTTAAGTTCGAATTTTGAAATTTTAAGTCAAGTTCGAGCTTAAACTCAATACCATAACGTTTCAACTCAACTTGCTTACAATCCTAATCTAAATTGAGCGGACAACTCAGTGAGCATGTTTATTTAAAATAAATTATATGTACATTCTTCAAAAAGCTTTAAAAATACATAAAATTCTTATTTTTAGAAAAATAGGTACTTATGCTCTCTTAAAAAGTTATAGGACCCTTTTTCCTTTTTTTCTTTTGACATGGTAATTGCTCATACATATCTTGATGCCGAAATTTGACCTGTGTTCTCACCGAATTACCGGATTTGATACCCGACCCAAATTTGACCATCTGGTTGGGGCTTTTATCCACAGCGATTGAGAAGCAACACCAGAATTACTGACATCTTCCTCACCCTTGGGCTCCATGTAATCATATTTGAAGTCTTAACAAGTTCTATTGATTTTGCTTTTCCTCTTGATGACAATAAAACTAAATACCAACAGCCAATATATCATCTCTGACAATGACAATATAATGATCAGCATGGGGCAAATGCTGGTTTAATTACCCACATGAATCAAATTGCCACCTCCTGTACATGATAATACAGTTTAATGTTTCTGATGTTTGCTTCATTATATGGAAAAATATACGTTAAGGTGCATACTTGCAATTTATAGGGGAGTTGTAAGATTTATTGTTAGATTTTACGCATAAATGGTAGATTTGGTTACAAAGTAGTACGTCAATTCAAAAGTAATAAGTCAAGCAGTGGTAGGTTGATTAATATGTGGCAGGTGGTGATTTAATGTAATAACATCCCTTCATTAATTATATACATCGATAGTCCATAATTCAACATTGAATCCCTTAAATGAGGAATAGAATAGGTGAAAATATAAAAATTTAACTTATATAATTTTTTTTTCTATTTTTACACATGCACATCAGTAAATAGAATATATATATATATATATATATATAGGCAATCTAAACATTAAAAAAAGAGGTGCTAATTATGTAGGTGCTAACTTAAAAAAAAGAAGAAGAGATTTTTGTGATTTCAAAAGTTTTAAAAAATATCTATATAATTTATTCATTTATTTAATGTAAGTATACATCAAGTCAAGTATTGAGGTAATTGGAGATTATAACTTATTATGGTTGTATGTATTAATATTGGAAATTGTTGTGCATATTGTAATGCATACGTTCAATGTACTTATGGATAGAATGAATGATGGACTATTATTTACTTACCTATCATATTCTCAATGATTCTTTATGATATTGATTTGTCAATTATCACTAAATGTAAGCAAGGTGGTATTACGATCTAAAATGAGACATGCATTGTATCATTAATTGCCATTAGGTAGCCTAAGGAGCTCAACACTAAAGAGAAGAGTAGGATTGCTATGTTAGAAACCTTTCCCCAGTCATTAAACTAAGTGATAAAAGAGCAGGTTATAGTGGACCATTGGGAGCTAACTTAAACAACATCGTGATCTAGGTATTAGTCAAATAAGATGACCCCTTCACATCTTTTGATTGGTGGTCAATTTTATGCATTTTGCTGTGAACCCCCTCAAACCCTAGGTTAAAATGAAGTTGATCTCTTTATGCTTCAAATTGGACTAACTAACAAAACATGGATGGTATATGCTTTATTGTACTTAAATTGGTTGCTAACTTTGTTTGGCACTATGATATGGTATAATGCAAGTATCCTACCTTCTTCTAAGTTTGTTGACCTTGGATCATTTCATGTAGTTTCTTTTGTTGGTTAGTGCATCCAATATGTCAAGGATTGATTTACCGTCTACACATTACGAGTAGTCATGTGGGGGTATCTAAACTATGAGTAGCTCATAATATTTTAATTTCATATGTTCGGAGGGTCACATCACCTTATATATTAGTGTGCACCATTAACATGCTCATTGCTGTTGATACACATAGATTAATGATTAAATGTAGAATTGTTTCGTTTTGTTTAAGTATTTGGTAGTCAAAATCTAGCATATTTCATGCTCCTTTTGTATTTAGCAAGTCATCCTCAAGGAATCTATACAAATAATAATTATAAGAAACTCAAACTTTGGCAATGTGAATAAATTATTTTTTTTATTCACTAAGCATATTCTCTTGTGGATTAATATACTCTAAAGCAATTTAGTGATAAGATAATTTGTATATGTCATTGTTGTATAGTAAGTTATTGGTGGACTAATATCATACATCTGGTGAATACAATGAGATGTTATAATAGGATACATCATAGTTTATTACAATTAGTGAGTCATAGTTATGCTATAGGATATTGTTATGACTTATGAGCCAAAGCAGTTAATTTTAATACTAATTACTAATATAAATTGAAAATACAATATGAGATGATTTTGTTTGGTCTTAAAACTCTTTGCACTCTCAAAACATGGATTATCAAACATAATTTTTAAAATTTAGGTTTGTAAGATGTCTTCTATTTATAGCAATAGATGATTATGGATGTATATCGTCACAACTTTGTGTTTTTTGTTACTCCTAATTTGTGTGCATTGTGGTCTATGTTTTTTGTTACTCCTAATCTATGTGCATTGTGGTATAAAGTGTAATAGAGGTAAAATTTTCCATTATGAGAAGTTGATGAAGTAGACAAAGGAAACTATAAGTTTTCTAGCTCAAATATATTTACTAGTAAATTAAAGAGAGAGAGAGAGAGAGAGAGAGAGAAAGACAGGAGACAATGTCAAAGCGACATGCCCTCAATATTTGAGCATGGCATTTTGACATAAATTGATAAATACTTTATGTAGCATTTATAACCAAGTAGACATTTTTAAATATCATATAAACTCTTTAAAATTTTTAAAAATTCTAATTGAGTCACTGCACATTTTTTATAAGCTTATAAATAGGGTTTTTTTTTTTTTTCCCATGTAGTTGTATGTCCATGTAAATCTACATATACACAGGGAGGAATCCAGGATCACATGATTAGAGAGGTCGGATTTTAATTAAATTAATCTTAGAATCATTTATTCATATCTACTTATTATTATAGTTATATTACATCTTATATATTTATAAGAGTTTTGTTAATGGTTTCATTGTGATAATTTTCAAAATTTCATTCAGATAATAATTAGAGTATTTAATGCATTTCGTAAGAGACTATCTATATGTCACTTGAAAATTAATCATTAATAAAAAATATAGATTTAATATTGGTATTAGTTTTTCTTTTAACAAAAAAATCATAAAATATATATAGTTAGGATATCTACTTAATAATTCATATATATTTTTATAACATCAATTGTAGGAAAAAAATTGTTACCAAATTAAATTATATAATTAGTGTTTGATATGATTTCTTTTAGCAAAAATAGATTATAAAATATATCTAAATAGGATAACTATTCAATAATTCATGTATATTTTAATAACATTAATTACGAAAAAAATATTACTAAGTCAAACTATATAACTAGCATGCAATAAGATTCGTTTTTAATACAAATAATGCAATTATTATTGTGGTATACTTTGAATAAAAAATAGTTATTCACATGAAGAATTTAGTTAGTTATATATAATTTTATAAGTAAAGAACGTATTGGCTGTTCACTTGGCATGAATAACTATTCATTCCCTGCTTGTTCTACCTGAATATGCTATTACAATGTTCACTTGAGGGAATGACAATTCATAATGAATTGCTATTACGTGAAATGATGAATATCTATTCATGTCCCCACCCCATGAATTGCTATATAATGGTTTATTTTTTAACTTTTTCATAAATATCCTATCTTCAAAATATCACCTATATAATTATCATCTCTCTATAATAAATATAAGGGACATTATAGATATCTAACATTTTACTCCAATAAATACTTGTTTTACTTTTTATACAAAGTAAACACTGTAATAAATATTACAACTCTATTACATTCCCTTTAAATTGGAATTTCATTCCCTCCTTCTTCAATTGACGAAATCGAGCCATTAATGTAAGAGGGAGAGAGAGGAGAAAGTAGAATAACCAATGTAATAAATGCATATTGTAAAAAAAAAAAAATAGTGTAATGATGAGAATTAAACCCATAATCTCTTAGATGTGAAATTAAATATTTATCCACTACACCATCCTCACTTTTATGTCATCATTTGCTTTTTATAATATACATATAATATGTAAGGTTAATGCTACGTAACACGTATAATCTAACATGGCACATTATCATTATTTATTTATTTTTCCTTTCTGACATGGCTTCTTATTTTCTATTTATATTTTATTTTATTATCTTACTTTCAAAAAGAATTTTTAAAATTGTTAGGCTTCAAAAGCCCATTTAAACACTTTAACACTAAGCATTCTAAAACAACACATAAGCTCATCACTCTCAAACCTTCACTTCTTCTTACTATTGATTTAATCAATTGAACATTATAAATAGAAAGTTTTGTTGACGAACTAGCAATGTGGGACAATGGTAGCATCCTCCCTTATGTGAGATTGAACTTAAAAACTGATTGCTGCTCGATTCGATTTTAGATTATATGTTATAGTAATCGAAGGTTGGTGACTATCAGAGATTTAATGACATATCATCGTTCATGGGGTCATGATATCAGCTTCTAATGATATCTCAGCCTTCAAGACCGAGGTTTAAGAGAGGGGCCATGATGTGGATGAGTCAAGTTTTTGGTACGAAAGGAGAATTGGTTTGAAGAAGATGGGTTTCGATGAGAGGACTCCTCTCATGATTGTTGCTTTGTATGGAGGTGTTAAGGTTTTGAAGTATGTAACAGAAACTGGAAAGGTTGATGTCAATAGAACTTTTGTTTCTGATATGGTAACCGACCTTCACTATGCAGTTGTTAGGGGCTCTTGTGTCTATCGAGGTTGTGAAACTCTTGATTGATGCCTCTACTGATGAGAATTGCCTTTATTACAATGGAAACAAGCTTGTTGATGTGATTGCCCCAAGGTAAAGTTATCGAACAATTTACTGAGGAAGGTTGTTGAATCGTTGCTGAAAGGTGATAATTCTGATTGTCAGATTGATTAACAAGGATAATTTATATACTTGTTCAAACATCAGCGTGCTTCAGTTTTTTAAGAGACTAAAGATAAAGCTAATGTGTTTTGCTCTATATTTTATTCCCGAAACAGAGTTGATGGTGTGAACTTTTGTTGATCGTGCAAGACATAAAGATGCTACTAGAATGGTGAACACCGTAAGCAATATATGACAATTGAAGGGCTAATGATTCATGAAAATTTTTAGATAAGTCCATGAATCTCTTGCAAATATTTTGAAACTAATAAATTACATGAAATTCGAACAATAAGTTGCATTTTAGTATTATTAAGGTTAATGCTTTAGGGCTTACTGTTGCAATTTAAATTGTCTTCCATATTTAAAAAAGTGACTTCGAAGGTTAAAGGATAGGCAACTATGCTTTCGTTTATATGACTTTGTTTCATTTTTATCAGCTTTATTCCATTTACAGGAGCTGCCCTTTGCTTTTCATTTTTTTAATTATTTTATTTTTCTTAAGCTCATGGTCTAAATTAACTTATTTTGCTTTCTCAATGGAAACTATCTCCACTCGATCGCTAGTTGGAATTATCTTTATCATCTTAGCAATATATGCAATCATCATAAGCAAATCAATGTCTTGTTATATCCTATTCTGTAATGAGAATATGAAATTACTGTTGTGATTAATATTCATTCCCATACTGGATTAGCACAGTGCAAAAGGTGACTTTCTTTTTTGGCTAATGCAAGCTTGTGCTATTTTAAAAGCCATTAACAATCTTGGAGTTGATGCATATTTCTTGGTTGTGTTGCTACTGATGGTGGTTCTATTACACACAAAGATGTCCTACATGGAAAAAATGTGGACTTATATAAGTGAATTAGAGCAAAGGCCAATAGAGAAATAAAAACCTATGAAGAAATATGGGCTTGCTTGAAGTGTTTATGTGGGCAGTTAGAAAATGGGCTTGAGTTTGAATTTAAAAATAATTATATTTTAACAAATAAAATAATAAATTATAATAAATAAAAAAATCATAATGAAATATAAAAAAAAATAAAAGCCATGTCAAAGGGAAAAATTAAAAAAAAATGATAATGTGCTATTCAAGTGACATGTCTCACGTCATGATTGGTCCAAGGTACCAAAAATGGCCGTTGAAAAAAAAAAAAAAAAAAAAACAAACAGTTCTTTAACATGTGATTTTGAAATTTTAGTTCATTATAAAATCTCACATTCAACATGCAATTTACAATAACTAAAAAGTAAAATCGCACCTAAGATGAAATTTACTATAAATGGAAAATTTTATTATTTTTGTAAAAATTATGAAAATCCCATGTGAGATATGTGACATTCATAAAATAAATAAAATATCCTATATATTTTTTATGTTGATATATTATTTATGTGATAGGCAATATTTTTTATAATTGATATTTATGTAAATAATTTTCTGATAGATTGATAAACCGGCAGTTTTCTCATGATTTTATCCAAACCTTAGAATTAAAATTATAGTTCTTCTCTTTTTGGTTAAATTTGATATTATCTTTATCCCTTTTTCTACTTCCTTTTTTGGTAAATCAAGTTTTGTTGCACGGGAGTAATTATTGTGTGAACTTTGAAAATGGATGAGGCAAATGAAAAGAGGAAAATATCTATATCGTGCCAACTTATGGCCCAACAAGAATACGGGTCCTCCTATGTAATTGTTTCACCTATCATTAATTTAGGGTGTTCTTGTCATGCCCATGATGTGCCAACAATTGCTACTTTGCTTTAACTTCCTCGACACTTTCAAGCACAGAAACTGATGACGGTTCATCACGCAGCACATCACCACCCGCCATTTTGGTATCATTGTGATATCATTCCAAATTCATTCTAAAATCGAACTTTTAGGAACAAAAGTGTCAAAAGAAAAAAAAAAAGGAAATACACATAATAAATACAAACTAGATATAAAACAACTACATGTAAAAAAATATAAGATACAAAAAAAAAAAAATACAACAAATAGATACAGATGAAAGTGGTAGTTGCCAGTTGGTACTTGGTACCATTTTATATTGTTTTTCTATTATTTCAAAACAAAAGATTAGATAATAAAAGGTTAAGGGAAAAAACAATAGTTTGATAAACAAGTATAAAATGCTACCGGATCTAAAATAATTGCAAAAATAGGTAAGTCAAACCTATCTCTTAAAAAGACAAGTTTATCCCATTCAACACTATTACATTTAACTTGTTTTTTGAAGAGATGATCCAATAATATCCAAAACTATAAACTCTTAAAACATAAAATAGTATGTTACAAGCTTTACACAAATTTTTTGAGGTCAAAACGACCTCATTCGGGCAATATTTAATTGTCTCATTATAGGACTCAAAGATCAATCATTGAAATGGTATAATAGATTTCGTAACTCCTCCCGAATCAATCATTATACTTGCTTAGGTTGCTAATGGAAAACGATTTATTTATTTGTGTCATAATTGTCAAAATCGTTAGTCAAATATATGATTTTACGAGTTTATAATTTTATATGTTTTTTCTTAATTTAAATGGATGGAAAATTATTAATGTGCAGACTTTAAGTAGAATTATGAATTTAGATATATAATTCTATTATGATTTTACCAATTTTACATGGTTTTGTATGTTTCTATCGATTTTATAGGCTTAGATGAATAGTAAAATTACGATTTTAACATCCATGATTTGTATATTGTTTGTCTTACTTATTCATACAATCAAGACTAATCCTATCCACGTCAATTGAAAAAGAAGAAGATGGGGTTTTGTTCATTATTGCAATAGGCAAATTAGAGACGAGGTTAGTATAATTGTATTGAACTAACAATTTGAACTCATTTCTTCAATAAAAGACTTTAATTCGTCTTTTTTTTTTTTGTTTAATTTCAACTGGGTGGTATTTTTATAATTTTTTTATTAAATTATCATTACTAAAAATATTCAAAATAAATATATATTAGAAACTTGATAAGATATAGGAAACAAAATTAGTAAGGGGGCTTAGAAGTGAAGTACATTTGGGAATTAACTCTAAAAAGCAAAAAGAAAAGATAAATAAATAAACTAGATGAACATGAATACCTATACCTAAGGCCTGATGAATGTACAAATTAACCTAAATTCTTTAATCATTGCAATTTGGTGCTTCACACCCAACCATATTTATTTATACACCCAACAGTGCACCAAAATATAGTTAGGTAATAAGACGGTCCATTACCAAACCAACGGTTTTTTTAAAACATAACTTGAAGACATGGTAGCTTATCAGGAACATTTTTGCTTACGTGCGTCGACATTCCACTTCTCCTGTAACTATTTTTGAAAGTGACGATTTAGTCAAACCGGAGACTTATGTTCTGTTTTTTTTCCCTCATTCTTAGCCGTCTTTGAATTTTCACCGGCCGAAGTAGTCGGATGTAGACATGGCACTGAACGGGTAAACCGCCCGTGCGACTGGCCACTACCGGCTCCTTTTACCGGGTTATAGTTCTGCATCCAATATAGAAGAGTTTTGACTATGGACCCAGATATCAACCTGGCCGCCGAGTTTATGGACTTATTCCTCTTTTTTAGTCTCGAGGGTCTAAATTATAGACTTATTCCTCCTTTTTTTTGGCCTACGTGCTCTAGGCCCACCCTAGGCTCGTGCGGACATAGCTAACCAGTCAGGTCTGGTAGAGCTAGGATCTATACCCTCTTTAAGCAGATATTTAATTTTAATGTTCTGCTGTGCACATTGATATTTATATCAGGTGCCCATTTAGATTCAAATTATTTGTTAAAAAATAAGTATAAATTAAAAAAATGTATTTTTATAAATAGATCAAATAGACTTAATACTGTTAAGATATAAACGTAAATCAGTTATATATTCAAATAAAAATCAGATAATATGAAGAGCCCTATTGTTGAGGTAATTCAATCTTTTCTAATAACATTGTCGTAAGGTACTTGCTGTTATAAAACAATGCCAAGCCTAATCCTTAAAACAAATCCATTGAGCCCACTTTAGTGATGCTTATTGGTTTATTTTATTATAAAGCAATTTTATTATAATTTTATTTTTGAGAAAAAGATGTTATGGCTCATGATTGCCTATGATATGGGAATTTATTAAAAAATATAAATAGTTGTTTATTACACGAATTTATAGATAATAATTTAATGTTGATATCGATTTTTTTCTTCTAAAATACACTTATTGATTAAAAAAATTAATAAATAAAAAATTCTACTATAGCTCTTATTCCAAATAAACTAACATTTTAATGTTTTATTAAGGGGAACATGATTAGTCATTATTGGATTTTTTCTCCTTTTTTTTTGCACCAATAAAGACATATTTTATTTTAATAAAATTAAATTACATCAAATTTATGAATTTGTGGCAATAACTTACAAGCTAGAGGTTTTTTTTTTTTTTCCCAAAGGGGCTATGTGTCAAAAACAAATATGATTAAAAAATGGATATTTTTATTTATAAATAGATCAAACAAATTAGATAGAGGTAATATACAGATGCAAATAAAATACAAATACAAATTAGATCATCCAAACACATCCCTTAAGGAGAGAAAACCAAACCTATTGGCGGGTATAATAAATTTCGTGTAGGGAATAAAAGAAAAAAAAATAATAATAAAAGCAAAAACCTCTTACTTGAAGAAAACTAAGGATTGGTTTAGAAAGTTTCGATGACTCATAAGTTTTCGTATGGTAGTTGAACCTCTGGTTTCACTTGTTTTAGAATATTAGCTTTAGGTAGCTCAATCAAAGAAATGGAAAAATTACAAAGAGAAGAAAAGTCTAAATGTACGTGAACATAATTTGGCTTTTCTAGACTTTACTATTTTTGAGTAAAGAATTTATGATGACATAACAGTGTTATTTTAAATCTTCTTAGTTTTGTCGGTGCCTGTCCTGCATGAGAAAAACATAGATGAATCAAATTTCATCTGAATTTGATATGCATCTTTATCTTATTTATATGTAATCGATATTACCTATTTATTAATAAAAACGTCTGTCTTTTGTCTATGTTTACTTTTGACAAATAATCTTATCAAAACAGATATAAAATAAATATCTAACGGATGCCAAACCAATAAACCAAACCTCTAGATTTTATAAAATATCATCTTCTTAGACTTAGGATTAAGGTCTATTTTTGTCTATGATTTATCAGAGCAAAAGATTTTCTTTATGTATTTAAGTCTTGCAAAGATAAGAAGACTCCTGTTAATTTATAGATGCTTAGGAGGTGGAAAGTACATATCATTAAACTTTCCTTGAAGGTGAAGATTTATAGTATCAACAGAATGAAAGCAACTAATATTCTCTGTTATTTTATTTATACTTTGCTTCTTTCACATTTGGATAAAGATAAAGTTTAATGTGCAACTTCATACGAGATGATGATGATGGTGTTTAATTCAACCTTTTCCTTTATTGCAAAAAAAGCTTTTTAGGGCTTGATCTAGATCTACCAATTAAATACGGCCATCTTTTTTTATGACCTGTGTCAGATGAACACCTATGACAAGTTTTTAACTTTTATGGGTTGGAATTGAGAAGAATGGAATAAAGATCATGTCTTCACACATGTATATATTTGTTTGTGGTGGTAATTTTTTCGATTTTTTTTTCTTTTTCTATTTATAACATGTTACATTGAGGGATAATAATGATGGATTGAAAGTTTTTAAAATTACAAGTTTGCTCGAATAATTTTGATAAAATTATGATTTTATGAAATTTTCATATTATAAAAATCTGAAAAAGTAAATTTTCATTGTAAAATCATCATTACTGTTTTTTTTATATAAAGGTACAAAATTCTTTTATCAATTTTCTATTACAGAATTTTTATCTCAAATGGTTAATTTTTTTGTAGTATTTGAAATAAAATATATATTATTTAGATATAAACTCTTGGTATAATATGAATTTAGTTATATAATTTCATCTATTATAGATGTTCCAATTTTAGCTAAAATTATAAATTCAACATAATTACAAATGCTTGTTTACATATGCAAATAGAATCTGCCTATTGTTAAATGGTGCGAATAAAAAGTATATTTTATATATATATATATATATATATTTATATATTTATGACTTGTGTCATGCATACCAAAGATTATTGTGATGAACTCACTGTGTTAATTAACTGAATTATCTCTGCGATTCGTATATCAATATCCACATATTATGTTGTATGTGATATATATCTTTTGTATGTATTATATTACAAGTATGGGTCGTTTATTTCACTAAATAAACAAAATAAAACAATGGGATTATTATGTCAATAAATAAAATTATAATGTTTAATTTTTTATTTGGAAATTATGTATAAGAATAGGTTCCTTATCTACCCCAAGCACTGCTACGTTTACCAATAATTTAAATCACAAAGGACACGTACTCTGCATTATTTGTAATTATCCATTGTTTTTAGTAATATTTAACAATAAAAGTAGTGAGTGTAATAGTATATTAGGACGATGATTCCAATCAATACCGATAACTATCGGTAAGAAATATTCTATTCGGACAGGTGAGTTTGATTATGGCCGACCATGCCATGTTCTTACAAAATAATTTTTTTTAAATGGGTGATTTTTTTTTCTCCCGTCCAAATATGGGTGCCGGTTAAGGTTCCCAAAAATATAACGGAGACCTTGATATAAAGTTTTGGTGGGATTTAAAAAAAATTAAAAAAACAAACAAACAAACGACCTTGTGCGAGAGTGTTTTGGCATTATAAGGTTATTATGAGAAACGACAGAGAGACAGAGCTGCTCTTGTTCCTAATACTATAAGGAAAATATAAATACGTATTTTGTGGATCTATATTACATACTATGCATATACATACATATATGTTGTGAATAAGTGCTAATTATATTCTAATATAGATTAACGGTAATTAATAATATGTATTTACTTGTCATTTGTATATAAACGTGATCAAAATCTCTTAAAATATTAGTTTTTGTGGCAAGACTTTTATGGTCCTTATTGTTATTTTCTTGAGTAGAATATGATTAGGGATGCAGTCAGAAAAATCATTATAAAATACTTAATCTGTCTAATTTGATAATTTTCTCTTAGGACTTTGGGATTTGTTTTAGGTTTATTTTTGAAACATATAAGGTTTTAAGACCAAAATAGAAGTTGCAGGAAACTGTGTATCAATAAAAATAAAATAATGTAATACCAATGCCAATAATACGTATAAAATTAGTGTGGATAGTATAAATGCCGTTAGAAGGTCAAAATAGGTAAAAGATTAATCCTTTAAAAGTTTTAAGTGATAGGTTAAAGAATTATATAAAATCTATGAACTAAATTTGATGTTTTTTTCCCTAAAAACAAACCTTTTTTTAAGAGGTTTGCAAGAATCTTTAACATGCATGAAAATACAATCTAAGACATTGATGTTTTCTTTAAATTTTTTACAAATGTCATCACAAATCAATAATAAAATAAAATTGATGGTACTTAAGGTATTAAATGGTACCTACAACACTAAAGTGAAGGATCTGAAATAAAGTGAAATAAGTGAAGGAGTCTGAACTTATATGAGACTTAAGGACGCTAACTAAATTCTTTACCATTGAACATTCTCTAATGCATATTAAAATAACATTAAAAAGAAAAGAAAAGGGGAAAATTAGAGAGGTTACATAGGCATCACTATGGTTGAGTTTGAATTGGAATTGTGAGAACCTAACCTAGTGGCTCAACTAGCCAATCCTAACTTACCATATCAGGTTTGACCCATGAGAGTCCCATGGGTCAATATATATAATAACGTTTGAATTATTTATTATAAAAACAAGAAATAAAAGCATATATAAAATATAAGGTAATAGAAAAAAAAACATATATGATGGCTTTATACAGAGTTTCATCTAGAGTATAATTCCATTTCCAAATAATATGATATTTCTTTTTAAACCTCTTTTAGAGTATTATGCGATCTTACATCACTGATATTTCAACTCGAATATGATATAATTGTGTATAGATAAATACACATCCTTGATAATTTTATATAAAAATAGGCTAAAGCCTGTAAGTTTTTCAAGCTCAATTTTCTTCATAAGTTTTAATTTGAATAAAAATTTTTATTTTCTAAGTTATTTATAAGAAAATAAAAATTGATCAGTTAGAACGCGGACCAAACTCAATGGGCCCATGGTTTGAGACCTGTTCTGCCACAAGCAAGCTCGAAGCAACTCTGGATACTAAATTTAGGCACTGGTCTGACAGGTGGGATGTCTAAAGTTGAAGATCTAGAACCTAATAACCAACTTATCCAATAAGATTAGGTTGCATTAAATCGATCCCAACCCATATTGAGCTGCAGCTCAACTGGTGAAAGGTGCTGCCTTTAGGGCAGGCAAAAGCCTTAGGTCTGGGGTTCGAATCCTAGAGTCTGCAGATTGGATTCAACTCTGCCTGAGGGTAACAATACCTATAATGCCCGTGATACCCTGCAGGGCATGCGTTGGTTAGGGTCACCATGATGCAATGGTGGTGTCGGCCATTATCACTAGGGGGCCAGTGGTGGGTTTGCCTGCCCTGACATCGCATCACCGTCGCCTGTGGGGGCGGGGTGTGACATTAGTTGTTCTTTTGGAAAACTATTTTTATTTGCAACCTGATGTATGTTAATTTGTTTACAGACAAAATAAAATTAGTATGATAGTACAAATCCCATTGAAAGTTCAACTAGATAAAAAATTAACCTTGAAAAGTTTTAAGTAAAAAATTGAACAATTGTATAAATTTTATGTACCAAATTTTGTACTTTTTTTTCTCAAAATTTTTTTAATTTTTATTTTAACAGAGTTGTAAGAATCGTTAACATACATGAAGATCTACTTTAAGATATAAATGTTTTTGTATTATATTTATGCATTATATCATAGAGTATTTTTGATCATATCATTGATTATCAAGTCCAATAACTCTAGTGACAAATATTCTGACATCTTGTCATAATACTGAACACACTTAACATCCCATGCCAATATATTAAATACTGATCAAACAACTTCTCTACCAACTCTCTTTGTTGGTGAATTTTTCAAGAGTTACTTCAAAATTTAAAAAAAAAAAAATTTAGTTGGTACGCATCACGCTTCACCGATAAAAAAAAGGGGAGAAAGTAAGAAATTTGCTTTGTAAGTTACTTAGCTAAAGAACTCCGACATTGATTCTTGTATTATGCAACTCTCCTGACAACTCCCGTAGCAACTTTTTTTTTTAATTATTTGGGTTGATTAACACCGGCTTCCATATCAAGTAACTTCAATAAAAGTTACTCTTATACCTCGTAACCAAAAACCCCCTCTTTCATTAAACCATTTTTATCAATTAGTTACTTAAAAAAGTTATTTATTATGTCATGTCAACATTTTAAGTAACTCTCCCTAGTAAGAAACTCTTCGTTTTATCTGCGGATTTCTTTGGTAGAGTACTTTAATAATTTTTTTTAAATTTTTACGGGTCCTACATTATATAAATTATACAAAATTAACATCAAAAGTTAAAAAAAAAATTGGAGTACTTGATAAGGCAACTCAACAAAGCTAAGCAACCCCTTTTATTGGTTAAACAACTCATATATAAGTCGTTTAACCTAAGTTTTTGTGCTAAGTAACTTGTATAAAGTTGCTCTTATATCATGTCTTATCTAGTCTGATAAAACCATCTTTAATCGTAAAGATTCCGTTTAGATTCTTTAGATGCCACATCAAAATCTTAAAGAACTCATATTTTTAAGAAATTTTTAACTTTATTCATAAGGATCTTAAAAAATAATTTTTAATATTTTTTTATATTATTTGAGGGATCTACATAATAAAAATTATACTTAAAACTCCTTAATAATATATATATATTAATTAATTATTTGGAATCATTGTTAGAGGACCCCAATTTAAACAAGCACTAGAGTATAATGGTGAAGGACTTTGATACGGGTTCTTTAAGCCTCGTTACCGGTGCCAAGGTACTAGCGTTAAAGATGGTCTAAGAGAATTTATTCTTTTTCTTCTTGCAACTTAAGGCTATTCGATGTGGCTCATTTTAACCACAATCATACTACTGAGTTATAAAACCATTAATCAATAAAAGTTTATATATCACTATTGAAATGTGATTTTAGAAGATAAAAATAAAAGTAAATTACAAATGCCGTGTTCTTAAATTATTTATGCTTGACTAAAGTTAGGATATGCATATAATGAATTGAGCATAGACTTAGGGTTGTTTATTAGGAGGAAAAACACTATTCGATTTTTATTTCAATCAAAAATTGAATATTATAAAGTGTTATTGTAATAATTTAAAAAAGATATGACTGTCAGTGACTTTTAATAGCAATTAATGAAAAAGACTGATTGTCATCAATGCAGAATAGGGAAACCCATTTTCATGTTTAAAAATAGAAATAAATTTTTTTTTTTTTGGCCCATTTGTATATTTGTGGTTGCCAAGTACAGACTGCTATAGTTTTCATCACCAATCTGAAGCTCTTGGGATTATAATAACAATTCGGTCAAAAAAAAAAAAAAAAAAAAAAGAGAGATTGTAATAACAAGGGTAAAACATTTTATGTATGTAAGCTTTTAAAAAACGTGGGCAGCACGTTTTAAGAGTTCTAAGTGTTAACTTAAAAAAAAAAAAAGTAAATATCAAAGTTGCAGAATTTATACAAAAATATAATATAATATTAAATTTTAAAATGATCAATTTTTTATTCAGTTAGAGTTTTTTTTAGTTTTTTTACTATCTGCTTAATAAAATTTTCATTATTTGCAGACATAGAAAAAATAGCATATCATTAAATTTTTATTGATACTCTTAACACTATCTAATATCGGCTTCTTTTACGTTAAGAAATAAAGTAAATGATATTAATAGAGAAGTAAGAATAGTCATAAAAACTTTAATTATGTATTAAATTAACTAATTCAAACTTCAAATACTAAGTTTGATATTTTTCCTTAAAAAATTGAAGATTTATGTAATTTTATAAAATTTAAAAAATATGCATGCAATGTATTCTAATGATAATATTTAACAACATTGATCTTTATTTATGATAAACTCAAAGCCAAATTAAAAAAATGTTTTGCCGCCAAAACAACACTATTAATGTACCATAGTTCGTCTCTCGAAATTTAGTCACATCAAAATCAACGTTTTAGCAGTTGCAGCCTTATTTTGCTGCATAAAGCTGCCCCCCGGACTCAGGAATGGACAATCGAATTCCCCATCTTCTTCTAGTTACTTATTTTAAATCTCCTAACCAAGAAAGGTTTCTCCCGCTCTCATCTTTTTAACATACCCTTGCACAGTGGAGGCAACCGCACGACAAATCTGCGGATCCATATTATTAATTTCATTATTGGCAAATCTATCTTTACAAATATCAAATCTAAATGTGATCTATTATTATCATCAACATCAATTTATCTATTCTATTGATTTTGAAAATTTAAGACATCGAACTAATATTATTTTATTATTAGTATTTAAATAAGTGAATATTTTTTATGCATTGTTATATATATATATATATATTTTTTTTTTTTATTACTATCCCTTATATGGGATGGGATTATGCTAATCATTTATAAGATTTTATTCACTCTAGTTATGTGAGTTTCATTTCTCTTAATGGTATATCCTATGGAGATATTTTGATAGTAAAAGAGATACATCCACTTATACGATTAAGTTTATATACCCCAACTTTTCGTTTATCTTGTATTGATCCATGTTATTAATGTAATGCTATTTAATGAATGAAATTCATTGTTATTGGGAAAAAAAAAAAAGAAAGATTCTTTGTAAATTCTGTTATTCTTTCTATATCAAGCCATAGTTCAAAATAAATAAATACATATAAAAAGTAAAAAAGATAACCACAATTGAAAAAAAAAAGAAAAGAAAAAAAGAAGAAGCAGTCGCTATGCTCTTAGAAATGGATCTAATCATCTTTAGGAATGCTATCATACGTCTGTTTGCTATTGTGCAGTTTACATTTTACGTATAAAGGTTAAAATTATTATTGTCTTACTCAATGCGAATTTTCTAATCAAAATTCACCTTAAAGTTTAAAGTTGCTAAATAATTGTTGTATGACTTCGAATTTTCACTTATCAGTTATATACTATAAATACTAGAAAAGGGATAATAAATCTTATAAATAGTGGTTTAATTGAATATGGTACTTTATTAATTTAAATTTTAAATAATAATTTCTATATTATCAAGTCTATTTGGATATATTAATTTGGTATAATTATAGCATTATTTTCAAATCGAACCAAAACTAAATCGATATAAATATGATACCGATGAAAAATTAATAATTTTACTTATAAAATAATCAAATTAAATCGATACTAATAAATTACTAATGCAATTAAAAATCGAACAATCCAAACATGCCGACAAAGAAGAAACTCTTAAGTTTTTGGTTTTTTTTCAACATGACATGCGTCACATTCACCCTCCAGTACATCATTCTCCACTGAATAGTTCGACACAAATAAAAATAATCACGTTAAAAAATTTCCCATCTTATTACACATCACAAGATGCTTGTGTTTTGTGTAGGTCCACAGAGCTACAGAGGCATATTACCAAAACTACCCTATCCAATAAAGTAGCAAAATTGATTACATATATTAATATATATAATTTCATAATCCCATAATTTTTTTAGCACGATTATTAACCTTATTTTCTTAAATGAGAGATATCGGATTAAAATCTCCCTCCTCATTATAATAGAAAAAAATGACTATTTATTGAATTGTTTAGATTTTTTTGGCATATTTAATTGTTTAGATTCATATTCAACAATAATTATACTTGCACTGCTAAAGTACTTAATGTATAATTGATGTATTTATTTTAATAGTTAGATGATTAAATGAGTAATTTCACAATAGCAGAAGTTTCAATATATATATATATATATTATATTATTAACCATAACTAAATTACGGTTAAAAAAAATAAAACCACAACTAAATAAATATATATCTTCCACGCAGTTCTTTTATTCTCAAGAAACGGGCTAATGTTAACCGCCATTTTATTTTTCCAGTGTAGCGTCTGTTTGATTCGTAGTTTTTAAGTCATTTTGATATCTTATTTTATTATTTTAAAATAGATTATTTGTAAAAAATAGATAACGACAGAAAATATATATTTTTATTTATAAACAGATCAAATATAAATAAAAATAAAAAAAATCAAACATAATATCGTAAAAAACTAGTTGTATTGGAAAATGTTACATAAAGCTTCACTCTTATCTAAATAACCGTTAAGGCTTTTATAGCTTGGTTAGTGTGAGCAACATGGATTGAGCGTGACTGCCCTTCTTCCAATTCTTACAAAATATATGCTTAGGAAAAGAAGAATCCTAAATAAACTCGCGCATGCTATCTTCCGCAACTTTAACGGGAGATTGAAATTCCCATCCTTGCTGGTGGGGCCTTTAGTCGATAAAAAATTTATTAACATTAAGAGCATATATTCGGATAAGCTGTGAATAGGTGTTAGAATGGTAGTTAAAGTGGACGAGAGGCGAGAGTAAATTTAATAAATATTAACTTTCAGGGTTAAAAAATTATTTAATTTTTGATGAAGTGACTCAAATGAAGAACAAGCATTTGAAATAATTAAGAGACGAGAATAAACTATGTTTGGATGGTATGTTTTTTATTGGTATTTATATCATAGTTGTATATTTTTTTTTTATATTTATATCCGATTTATTTAATAGATTATAAGTAAAAATATTTTTTTTTATAATCTATTTTTGATAAATTTATTGAAAACAATAAAAAAGATGAAGTCAATTGAGAGTAAGGTAACGAAACAAACAGACAAAGAGTAGTGTAAATACGAAATTATTTTTTTTATATCCATTTTTAGTGTAAATACAAAATCTATTTTTTATATCCATTTTTAATCCACTTAAAACATTTTTTTAACAAGAAAAGTTGATTGAACATTCCAAAATATTGATGTCTTACAGTTTAATTTTCCTTTTACTAATACTTTCATGCTATTAATCCACATATAATCAATAAAACTATCCTCATTTAGTTCCCATCTTAAATATTAAATCTGATTGGTGTTTATTATTTTTAAGTTAATATTATGCCGCTTTACGTATTTATTTTATATTGAATTTACATAAAAAAATGTAATTTCACTATGTATTTTATTTGATAACAAAACGTTCATCATGTATGGCAACTTTAGTAAGAGTGAAAATGGATGGAATCAATTGAAAGGAAATGAAAAGAAATATTATTTATACTTCTTATATGGATTTATATGATGGAAAAGGAAAACAATTAGAAAACTTATTTAGCTTTCATGTGATTTAATTGATAACACAAGAAATTGAGAGAATTGTAATGTTTAATAGACTAAAATATTGTTATTTTACCTTCTTTTATTTTCTTTTCTAAGTTTTCATCATTTCTACTTTTCTTCCTTTGTTCTCACTCCAAGTACTGAAGAAAAAATAATAATAAAACAACTTTAGAGTAAAAACATTTCCATTCATTTTCACGCTGCAATCCATTCTCCCTTCCACCCCCAAAAAAAAAAAAAAAAAACACAAAATCTTTTTCCATTTCAATCAATTTCCTCTCATTCCTTATACATTACCATGTTTGGATATTTATTTTTATTTATTTATTTTGCTATTTTGCCTTTTCACTTTGTTTCCAATTTTAACCCATTTACATCAACATCGTTCTACATCGATTCTTGTATTTGACTGTAATTTAATTTATGTTGAATTTAGACAAAAAGTTAAAACAAATGGCCAGGGGAAAAAAAGAGAAAAGAATTTACACAAAAACATACTTTAAAATAAAAAAATTCCAAGATTGATATAAAGTTTTGGATTAGCATACATAATTTAGAACATCAACGTATGGACTCATTTACCCATAGTGTTCGTAGAACCCTAGAAGCCGGCAACATAGACCCTTTAGGCAATCTAATGAAAAATTAAATACCGGTCAACGGTTTCATCTTCATCTTTCAGAGTCCCCTAGTAAGTACACCTAGCCCTATTAAAAAATAAGTAAAAAAAAATCACAGACACACTTTTTTAATATTTCTTCTACGTGTCTATTTAGTTATTTTATTTTTTATACATAATATGCATATTAAATATTAATAAAACTTTCACGCATATAATAATAAATGAATAGTTTTTTAAAACTTCTACATCCCATATATATATATATATATATACACATTAAGGGTTGATTTGGTTCAAATCTTTTTCAACATCTATGTGGTGTTGATTATGGATGATTACAAAAATAAATAAAAAAAAGATGAAAATTTTAATTAATCACGTATGGATCATACATCTCACCTGAAAAAAAAACACACATGAAAATTTTAGGATCATGTTATTAATTTTAATGGATCAATCACATCAACTGTTTAATGATTTAGATTTATACCTGATCATAATCTAATCATTAAAATAGTTAATATATTAAATATTATAAATTTTCTAAAAAAAACATATAGAAGGTAAAATTTTATAGTCCTTGTATCATGTAGTTATTAATAGATCCATTTGGCATCCAACAGATAGCAAGCACTTTTTTAAACTTTTTTTAATAAATTATCTATAAAAAATTACACATAGATAAAAAATATATAGCAATTCTCATAGAAACATCAAATAAATCAAATATATATAAAATAAATAAAATATAGCTATAAATCAAATATTTTAACATATAAAATTTAGATGTGCATATAAATACAAATAAAAAAACGGATCATCAAAACTGATCCAAAATAATTATTGGACTTATGAAAGGGATTTTAGCCATATGGTCAAGATAACCATAGAATAACAATTTTCCTATGATCTCATTACAAGGGCGACCATTCTTTTATACATCGGGCAGTTAAAAACACACACACGTCAACAAGGAATACACATTATTTCACGCCTAACACTGATAATACTAATACTATGCCAAGACCAAAACCACCAAAACTCAACTCTTCTTCTTCTTCTTCTTCTTCTTTTTCTTCCTTCCATGGCCGAACTTATCAATGAAGCTACCGGGAAGATGACTCAGTTATGCCGAAAAATCGTTCGGGGCAATCTACGTTGGAGGATTATCGAAAGAGTATCGGTTTTTCGAGATTTCTTTCGGTTCATTTGGCATAGAATCCTTGTTTGCTCCACCGGGAGACCGGTTCGGTACCGCCGCTTATCCCGCCGCGCATCGTCGCCTCAGCCGTGTTTGGAGGTGGCAGAGTCGGGTATGTTGTTAGAGAATTCAACACCCATAGCAACAACTACAAGATGTGATTCGGATGAGGATTTGGTGTCTTTGAAGATAAGCTTATTGGGTGATTGCCAAATTGGGAAAACAAGCTTTGTGGTAGCTTAACTTTAATTAATTTTATTATTTTGTTGAGTTTATTGAAAATATTTTTTTTTAATTTAAGTTTTTGTTTCTTTTTTTTAATTTTTCTAATGGATCATTTCGTTTTTTTTAATAATTAAATATGTAGGAGATGAGCAGGAGAATGGAAGCTTACAAATGAATGGATTGAATTTAATTGATAAAACATTATTGGTTCAAGGAGCTAGGATTTGTTTTAGCATATGGGATGTAGCAGGTACATACTACCCAAATTATCTCATTAATCTTTTTCTTCTTTTCTCTTCTAATTAAATCCAAGCAAGTGAAAATTAGCAATTTGCTAGAACATGAATCTGTGGACTGGTTTAACTTTAAATTAATGTCTTATCATTATTAAGTTTTTACATATTTATTTATATGCAGGAGACCATAAATCTCTTCATCATGTACCATTAGCTTGTAAAGATGCTGTTGCAATTTTAGTCATGTTTGATCTTACTAGCCGGTGCACACTAAATAGGTAAGAACAAAATCTTGTCACATAATGCTAATACCTCATAATTAGTGATCATTAACTGAGATTTCTCTTAACCCCTTGTCATTTAATTTTGTGGTATTCCATTTAATAGTGTCATTGGGTGGTATTCTCAAGCAAGACAGTGGAATCAGGTAATTTAATCATCACAATTATTGCAAGAACTCTAATGTCATTTCCCCCTTTTTTTTAATTTTCTTGCTCAATGATGAGTTTCAAAATCACTTCAATATAGTTTTCAATAATTGCAAATCCAGTGGTTTTAGTTCCACATTATCATTGTTAATTAAATGGTTTAAGCTTAGTGAAAATCAAGTTAGCTCTAACAACAACAAGGTTATACCCAAAATCCCTTGTGACTCAAAACTAATATTTTAGCTAATCTCGTTGTTGGTTGTTCTGTTTTTCACACGGATATCCCGAAGACTTATTAAGAGGTTGTAGTGTTTTGTTTTTCAAATGGGTGGAGGGACACCCATCAGGGTGGATAGGAACATGATATCAAGGGATGGGGTGGGGTTGGGGTTGGGGTTGGAATGGTAAAGGATAGGTGTCACATTGAAGAAGTGGTCCTTATGAAAGTGTCCTACCAATTGAATCTAGGTGCACAGACAATAACTTAATTTTATTTCTCAAGAAATAATGTTATGGGACCATGATTGTTGAACGAACGTTTTTAAGTTCCATTTTTACACTTTGGCCAAAAAAAAAAAAAAAAATCTATTTTTGCACGGTACATTAAATTACTTTTCTTTTAATTTTTTTTTTTTCCAGACGGCAATTCCCATCCTAATTGGTACAAAATTTGATGATTTTGTCACGCTTCCGGCTGATTTGCAGTGGGCAATTATAACTCAGGTATGCAAATTTATTGCCCTATATATATATATATATCATGGTTCCATCCATAATACCAAACCCTATCTCAGTCTGTCGCGTGGCGTTTGGGCTAAAGAAGCGTAAATGTGGTGTTTTATACATAAACTTTACCAATTTACATAATTAATTATCTAATTTTTTTTTCTTGGCGAATAGAGTACTTCATAAACTACCTAAAGTTTAAACGTGTTAATATACTATCTATAAACTTTTTATATTCATTTAGAGTAACTAGATGAGGTTGCTAATTGCTAAGATAAGTAAATTTCAAGTAGTTAATTGTAAAATTTGATAAAGATTATGTAGTAAAATACAAAAGTTAACAAAAGGATTAGGTACTAAATCGATATTTTTAAAATTTTAAGTAGTTAATTATATAAATTGATGAAATTCAAGTATCAAATATCACATTCACCCTAAAAAAAATAAATAAGTTGTTAGAAGTTATTATAACCAAAATAGCATGAATTCTGAACTTTCAAAGCCTATTAGAATGAAACAAATTTCTATTCCATCCTTTTTAAGTTGTAATATCCAAACAAGTTTCGTTCTTTTAAAAGGCAAAAATTTTCTTTTTCAGAAAAACAACCAAATATATTAATTGAAAAAAAAAACCATTTGAAGATACCTCATTTGGAACATAATTTGGACAGTAAATTTTTAATTTATGTATAAAATCCAACATAGAATTTGCCAAATTTATTACAACCATACCAAAGATAAAGTAACTGGTCTGAGACATAGGAAATTCTCAAATTTCCTTTTTCCTTTTTCCCCCATAATTTCTGGGAACCCAGTAGTGGGATGCACCTAATTTGATACTAAATTTCCAGGAAATCTCACATCACATATTCCCTAGTTTATGCATGTGAACATGAAGAATGTCATAGCAAATGTCTTACAAGTTAGAAGACTTTGGAAGTCTTCGTTTGGCAAGGTTTTAGGACACTTGTGACTTTGTTAAAACTTTTCATGCCCAATCCTACGCGTAAAGGATAAGCACTTGGGGCCACCACTTCAGCTTTTGTTTCTAACTTTCTAAATGGGCAAACTTTCATACAAACAAGTGTCATCCGAGAATTTGCTTTTATTTATCACTTTTCTCGTGGAAAATTTAAATTTGTGTTCTTTATTAGAGGAAAGTTGCCCTATATATGTGCCAAAAACCGATCTTTAATTCAAATATTTCGACTTTTAAAGTTTATATTAAAATTCAAGTTAGGTTTCCCGGAATCATCAAAATCCTTTATATTTATATTGTTGTATTTGTATATGCTAAGTCTCCTTTAGTATTTATGATGATGTGTAATTTCTATGTAGGCAAGGGCATATGCTAAGGTAATGAAGGCGACCCTTTTCTTCTCAAGTGCTACACATAACATCAATGTCCACAAGATCTTCAAATTCATCATGGCCAAACTATTTAACTTGCCATGGAAAATTGAGAGGAATTTGACTATTGGAGAACCCATCATTGATTTTTAACATGCAATATTGTCACTCCACAAAATCCCATCCTAGCCCTCGTTGATCAAATGACGCTTATTATTCTCGTACAAGAATAATAAGCCAATCTATTAGGACAAATGGTCAAGCCAAAAGCTACTTGACGACTATAATTTTGTACATAATTCAAAAGAAAATGGAATAAGAAAAATGATAAAAAGAGAAAATAGCGATCCTTTTACTTCTTTTCGTCTAATTTTTTTTCCTTGTATCTTTTCTTGGGGGCAAATTTTAGGAAAAACTAACCTACTCTTTTGGCATTTTTTTTCTTTTTCTCTTTCCAAAGAGAGTTGAAAAATGATTATGGGGATGCTGTTTTTGTGGGTGATTAGGACAGAGTGACAATTTAGATAAGAAACAATGAGTGGTTGACAAAAAGAAATGAACAAAGATGATGATGGTCAGTTTTTTTTTTTTTTTTTTTATTTCGTCTCATTATTAAGTAGAATGCAAATGCACTCTAATGTATGAAAACCAGTACTCATATCAACATCATCAACACACTTAGTATACGAGTACTATAAAAATTATTTTTTACATGTTTACTATCACGGAGCTTCGCTCATGACTCTGTAAATCTATTGTATGAAACTGATAATTTAGTCATTATATATGTAGGTCCTCTTGGCCCGAAGAGCTTGTCATTGGGTCTAGTCTAATTATGATTTTTTTAAAACTATGTGTGGGGGAAAATAATTAAAACAAATAATGCAGTGGACCTCTCTCTCTATCCCTTTTAAAAAAAATAATTTTCTCTTTATTCTAGCATACTTTTAATTATGCTATTTACTTATTCTAATCAAGCCTATCTAAATAATTCTAACAAGTGATTGAGTGGTATGATTTGTTTGATTCAATCCATTTCTCTAAATCCGGGACCGTTAGTTCATCTATCCGCTAAAATAATTATAATAATTTGAATATTAACTATTTTAATGGTTAGTTGGGTATAATGCAAGTAGTAAGATAGTTGATGGGATCGGGTTCGTCAAAATATGTGATGGAATCGTAAAATTTCCCTTGAATTTATTATAAAGCATGGTTTCATTTCCTTGCTCCAAACCCAAAAATATGCTATGTTTGAGAAATTTTTTAACCATAAAAAATCAATTTAGTTTACCACCAATTGATAATTTAAACCATATATATTACCAAAAGATTCTTTCTAAAGATCATTTAAGGAAATATTATGTGATATAGATAAATTTCAAAGTCATAAAACCAAAGGATAGAAGAAAAATATTCAACATTATGTAAACTATTAGGTTTAGGTATGTACAAGGTGTGATTTCTTTTTTTTTTTTTTTAAATTATTAGAGGGGAGGGGGGTTTGTTTCACTAGAGGACAGAAGAACCAATCATCAAACAAAGACATGGTAGTTCAGTTTTGAACTGGAGACTAGAACAGAACCACCATCGGTAGTTTCATAACCAGTAAAGAATAGCTGATTCTTTGGTTCCTAATTGTTTTTCTACTTAGAATTGGTGGAATAGGCAATTTCAGTAAGTTCCATTGAAAGAAAAAAAAATTAGAGAAAAAATTTAAATATTAAATATATAATTATTAACATTTAAACTATTTCACAGGAATAGTAAAATTTATTGACAATTCATAATATTTAATGTGTTATTATAAACAACACAAATAAACATAACTTAAAATTTTGGTTAAAAAAAAAACATACCTTAAAATAAATATAATTAGTTTATATAAATTTCTCCTAAAAGCAAAATTCATTTCCTTAATAATATGAGACTATTTTTTGTATTGTAATTTTTTTACCTTTAGAGTATTTGGCAATCTCATATTACTGAAACAATTAATATTGGATGTGCTTGTAAAATATTTTGAATTCCATTAGGTTAATTAAGAAAGTATGAATTAAATAGTATAAAAATATGAAAAAAAAATTGAACCAAATTAGAACCTAAACTAGAAATTTGAGCTAGATAGTTTAACTAAATAGATTAAGTAAATTATATAGTATAGTTAGGTGAATTAGGAAATTAAATCTAATACTTAATTCCAAATGAAAATAGTGATCGAACCACATTAATTTTCTATTTTATAATACCAAATTAATTAAACCAAACCTAATACCAATTTAGCAGCCGACTAAATTACAATTTCTCAATTTTCCTATTTTTCCCAAATACCTAATTCAATCACCTAATTAGCTAAATAAATTTCACCAAATTCAATTGAGTTAAAATAATTTCCTAATTTAAATTTAGTTATTTCTTAAGGCATTTTAACAACCAATTACATTCTAAGCCCTAAGCCTTTGCCAACCCAACCCACTAACTAACTTAGCCTTAAACTCACCTAAAAACCTTCTAGAACTTAACACATCACCAACCTTATCCTAATAGTTTTTTAGTAGAATTTTTATTCAAATGAAAATAAAGTTTAAACCATATCAATTTCTATTTTATCATACAAAATAAATTAAATCAAACCTAGATACCAATTTAGCATCCACCTAAATTACAATTTCTCAATTTTTTCATTTTTCCCAATTTCGAAAATTTTCTATAAATTCAATCACTAAATTTCTCAATACCATAATTTTAACTAAACTAATTCAATCACATAATTAGCTAAATAAATTTCACCAAATTCAATTGAGTTAAATTATTTCTCTAATTTAATTTAGCTATTTCTTAAGATATTTTAACAATCAACTGCATTCTAAGGCCCTAAGTTTTTGCCAACCCAACCTACTAATCAACTAGCTAAATCTACCTAGAAACCTTTTAGAACCTAACACATCGCAACCTTATGTATAATTTTTTAGCAAAATTTTTATTCAAACATTATCCATTGCCAACTCATTAGACTCTGGAGCCTTCCTTAAAGTGCCACATATTATCCTATTCTTTTTCCACTTTTCACTTGGCACAAAATAACCTAAAGAACCCTAAAGTAGACACCTCATAGCCTCATTTTCAATAGAAAAATACTTCCTCTTTCACTTTCAAAATAAATCCTAAAACATTACAAAATTTATTTCCCTATCAAACCTTATTATAGGTATAAAATTTTTATGTTTTACTTATTCATTTAATCATCTAGAAACACTACTAATCTCTATTTTCTTTTTGAAGTTTAGGTGATTTTCAAGAGAGTTCAGAATTAGAGGCAAAAGGAGCTTCATCAAATTTCCTAGGAGTAGGTAGTGAAGGATTTTATGCTTTTTTGCTACTACAAGTAAGTAGTTAAATTAATTGGTGTGGTTAGTGAAATATGTTAATGAATAATTGGTTATGATAAAGAAAATATATATATATTGTATGATTTAAGTAAAATATCATGCGTTAATTGGTGTAATTAAAAAATGTTGATTTTAGCAATGTAATATAGAATGATGTGATATATATTATGTTTTGTTATGTTTTATATAACTTTTCAAATAATTCTTCATGATGAAATCAAATAAATATGCTATTATTTATGTTGGACATAAATTAATCGTCTAGGAATAAATAATTCATTAGTATGATTAAAAAAAAAAAAAGAAAAACAAAGCGTAGAATCTTAGATGTTGTGGAAAGCATATAGAAATCATGAAGACTGATGTAATAATGTGAAAAAGATATTGATGTATGTTATTTGTGTAAAAGGATCTTATGCAAGGCATATGAGTAATAAAAAAACAATAGTATAACAAACCACAAGTACGTGAGGATCACTCTCATTTTAGAGAGGATTTTCTCTCACTAACAAATAGGTTAGAGAACCTTCAGTTCAAAGATTTTCTTTATGTAACTCATTTCACTTAGTACACATATTTACTTTTCTAGAAATCAAATTCATTTGTCAAGTAAAGAAAAAAAAATTTAGGGATGTAAGATCAACTACTATAACGCCCTAAATTTAAGGGCACTTACAATCCACCATGTGTCCCTATTGGATGAGGACACACAAAGTGTAAAGACCCTAACCTCTAAATCCCGAGATTTAGAGTACCAAGTCCCCAACCACATATAACATTTTCTTATTATATGTAAGGTTGTCCTAAAACTAACAATTTATGAAAATTGTTTTATCAAAACTACTAAAACTTTATAAAGAACTTTTAACTAAACAAGATTGCTGATAAAAGCAATCTATACATACATTTACATTATATGTACACTGTTTAGTGTCAATACAAGACACTACAAAATTACAAGTTTTCTTAAAGCAAAAAGAACCCTAGGAAATCTTAAGGTCTTTACAACTTAGTCTTATCTATCAAGCCTTCTATACAAAGACTTTTCCTTTAACAAAAGCTCCTCCAAAAGTCTAGGGTGTTCGAGTCCTATTAGTCCCACTCATCCATGAATTTCTCAAAGTCTAACCCGTAACCCAAACCATCATAAAACTCGTCTCCACTACCTGCAAAGCAACAAAAGTGAGCTAAAGACCCAATACACAATAACAAAAATGCAAGAACAAGTTACCAAGCCAACTTAAATCAAATGAAATGCATCAATAGACAAGTGATTATCTTATTAAGTTTTCTTTCACAAAACAGTAGGAGGGTATTCAAACCCCGGAATCACGCTTTGGGAATTTAAGGATCCTGAGTAACAGCAACTGCTCAAGGGGTTGATATAAGCAGTCTGAATACTTATATCTCCTATATCTATTTCATAAAGAAAATAGCTTCATTTAATGTTCAAAAGTTGTTACCTGACTCTACTTAAACTCAATCCATAACATGAGCCTAGTTCACGAGTTCCCATAAACTTTGAACTAAACCATGGTATTTCTCCCTAAATTTAAGTAAACGTTACTCATATACTATTCCCCCTATCGGCTACCCACCTAACCAAAAAGAATCGATATTGCATCATAGTGTACCATTGCATCATGGTAAAGTCATTGCATCATGGTAAAGTCATTGTTGGTTAAGCGCCTAACTAACATGTCATTGCATCATGACAGGTTTGCTGCTCTTCGGACCAGATTAAACAGTGGAATAGACATCCAGTTCATCAAAACATTAAGCCAAATCAAATTAAATCAGATTAGGAATGCCTAGTTATCAAACAAGCTATTGCGTACCTGAACCCGATAGTATCTCACTATAGTCACTCGATGAGGAACTAACCGAAGAACCTTTAACTGAAATAGGAATATCAAAATAATCAATAAATGAATTAGATTTCACATCCATATATATATATATATATCACAATCCTAGATTAATTACACAAGGAAATTTATTAAACTTTGCATAAAGTTTTAATATTAAATCATGCATAAAACCTGTTTATCTAGCTTATATATTCATTAGGAAATCATATATGAAGTAAAGATTGAAGATTGAAGAAGTTTGAATTTGAAAAACTCAGGGGATACGCTGCCTTCCAACGCTTGCAAAATTTGAATGAACGCTGGCAACGTGGGAAGTATACGCCGGCGGCTTTTCACTCCTACGTTTAAATATTTGGTTCTATTCCACTTCAACACCGCCCATACGCCGGCGACTTTGAAGCTCTAATGGCCGGTGTACATTTTGAAAAATAAACGCTGGCAAAATTTTCCTGCAAAAGCCGGCAGTGTTCAAAGCGGCTTTAAAAAAATCACTTTTGTTTGCTTCCAACACCGCCTCTACGCAGGCGGCGTTGAAATTCCAGATGCCAACGTATGTTCAAAACAGACTTATTCGAACAGAACTCATTTCCCCTGTTTTTCACTTTGTAACTTTCTAACCTATAACACTTTTAAACCTTCTTCAATTTCATTTTTAGCTTCATATACTAACTCCTATCTACACTAATTAATCCTAGCAACTTAGAACGTTAAATCAACACACTTAATCACTTCAAATCCCATTTCCACTCATCCTCAACTTTACTACTCAAATTATCTTTATTCCTTCCCAACACTCCATATAACTACCACAACACATAAACAAACCCACACAATAACAAAACACAATCCAACTTAATTTCAATGCATGAACAAGCAACTTAAATGACATTAAACTCATTCTATCCAAGATCTCACATATATACTATAAGAAATGAAAATAAAACAAAAGCTATACTTATTAACTCACATGAATCAGCCTTGTCTTAGAGAGAATTTTGATTCACAAAGATTGATGTTATCTTTGGTTTGGGACTTGGAATTTGGAGTGAAAGAAGAAGAGAAAAGGAAAGAAAGAAAATGAAAATTCGGATGAAAAGAGAAGGCTGCCAAAAGAGAGCCTAATTAAGCAAATTTTGGTCTTAAACTTATCTCAAATTTGACTTTTAAGGCTTATTTGACTTTAGGTTGCATTTGGGATAATTTGAGGCTCATTTGAGTTTATTTTAGGCATGAATATTGGCTTAATTAAGGGAAATTTCTGTCAACTATTCTTAAGCAAAATCCAAAGTTGATTTTATAGATTTAAACTTAACATAACATATTAATGTATAAAAGACACAATTATTAACTATACCATACACACATTAATATATATTAAACAATGATAGTGATTTCATTACATATGCAAAATAATACATGAAATGTTCAAATTTTACTAACTTAAACCATTTAAACTATTACAAACACAACTCTCATAAATCAACATCCTCATTTAGTTCAATAATTAAGTAAATAAACATATATATAGAAGTTAAATAGAATTTAAATTTAGATCATTTCATTCTTCCTCTTCAAGAAGTTTCGTCCCCGAAACTTAACTCACCTTCTTAATCAAAAAGTTCAGGATACTTCTGTCTCATAACGCTTTCCACTTTCGAAATCGTTTCTCTCTCAGAGTGGTTACTCCATTGGACTTTTACCATCGGTATCACTTTATTCCTCAACTCTTTGTCCATTTTGCCTAAAATTCTAATCGGTTTCTCCTCAGTAGTCAAACCTGGTAATATCTATGGTTGATTTGTGTCCAATATTGCGTCGGAATCAGATATGCATTTTCTAAGCTGAGACACATGAAAAACATTATGAACACCTGACAAACTTGGTGGTAGCGCCAATCTATAAGCTAATGGCCCGATTCATTCCAAAATTTCATAT
Organism: Combretum micranthum; assembly: GCA_024138025.1. Classification (NCBI taxonomy): domain Eukaryota; kingdom Viridiplantae; phylum Streptophyta; class Magnoliopsida; order Myrtales; family Combretaceae; genus Combretum; species Combretum micranthum. The sequence goes on along the minus strand of JAMXBD010000754.1, from coordinate 159,283 downwards.
GGTCTAATATATCTTGGATTCAATTTGCTCCTTACTCCAAATCTAAAAACTCCTTTTGTCGGGGATATCTTGAGAAACACATGATCTCCAAGTTTAAACTCCAAAGGTCTTCTTCTCAAATCGGCATAACTTTTATATCGGTCTTGAGCAGCTTTTAATCTCTGTTTGATCATTTGAATCTTATCAATTGCTTCTTGTACCAAATCAGGACCAATCAATACTCTTTCGCCCACTTCATCCCAATGCAAAGGAGATCTACATTTTCTCCCATATAATGCTTCATATGGAGCTATCTGAATCGCTGCCTGATGGCTATTATTGTAAGCAAATTCAATCAGAGGTAAGTGTTCATCCCAATTCCTTCCAAAATCTAATGCACAAGCTCTAAGCATATCGTCAAGAATTGAATTGTTCTTTCTGATTGACCGTCAGTTTGTAGATGAAAAGCTGTGCTAAACTGTAACTTTATCCTAAGAGCTTCACGAAGACTTTTCCAGAATCGACTGACAAATCTAGTATCTCTATCTAAAGTGATGGTCACTGGTATACCATGTAATCTCACTATCTCTCGAATATAGACAACTTCAATATCAGCCTTCCTTGAAGAGATATTCATCACCCCATCAAAATTTACTTTTATAAAACTAAAGTTATGAAGTTGCCAGACATGACTGTGTCATTGGTGATTATCATTTTATCTCTAAGCTCAAATAGAGGAAGAATTATATCGATTTATGATTTCGATAGTTGTGAGTCACAAATGTGGAGACTAATATGTACTAAAGTCCATATTTTAACTTTGAACCTATATATACAAAAGTATCATGACAACTACTTTCTTATGCCATAAGCTCTTGAGCCTGATGTTAAATTTTCAAGAATCCCTTCTAGCCTTTCTCCATTCTTTGGTAATGAAACTCCATAACAACTTAGATGATGGTCATAGTTAGCTCCTACAATTTTTAGCTTAACAAACCTAATCAAGTTGAGTTAATGATGGTTTGCGAGTGAGGAAAGACTATGTCAAACACACACTTTTTTCCCCCTTATGTTTCCAAATGTGCGAATCAATGTAATTTGGTAGAAAAACTCCTAACCTTACAACAAGGTAATATTGATGTTATTTATCCATATCTCGAGACATTTATCAATTTTGAATATGTCGAATTCGTCAATTTAATTTTGATAGCACACAAACTACATTGGTCAAACCTAGTTGCAAATGGCATATGTTCAATGTTTCATCACTTGAATGGTGGGAACATGTTGCCTTTAGGCACACTTTCTTGGAATATATATGTGTGTACATATAATTGGTAGCCAAAAATTTATAAACGAATCTCCATTGGTTTTTTTTTTGCTAGCAATCGAAGCCAATATTAATTTCCAAAGTTTACAATTACAATCAACCAATACAAAGTGGAAGCACCAAAAGAAACAACATTATGAGTTCTTAATTTGGATTAATTAATAGATATTTTTGACATAGTAGCTACCATCTTTAGTGGATGGCCATATCAAATTATCTTCATTGTTAAACAAAATTATTGAATTCACAAAATAGCTAGCTTTTTATTATTAGAAAGCCAATGCCCTACATTTAAGAAATGGGTAAATTACATAAAAGAGTATCAACATTTAGAGATAATTTTATTTAAGATATTAACGTTTTGAATGATTAAACAAAAAAATCAACCTTTGGAAAAAAATTTATTTAAGGTATCAATGTTTCGAGTGGTTAAAAAGAGGAATCAACGTTTTGCAAAATAAGTCAAATAAGATATTAATAATTGAATATTGAAAACATTTAAGAAAAGTTAATTAAAAAACTAATCTAAACTATACTATGTTAAAGAAACTTTATAAAATGTTGATATCTCATCTGATTCACTATTTGATTCACTTTGCAAAATGATGATACATTTTTTTAACTATTCGAAACATTGATACCTTAAATGAACTTACTTTCAAACATTGATATATTTTAGTATAAGTTACCCTTCCTTAAATTCAATAGTCTTTATCAATAACATTCTCTATTATAATATGTTGAGGATAATCATTCATCACCCTGTTTTCCAATTAAAAATGTAGACCAACGGTGATTTCTCTAGAAGTCCACTTTATGTTTTTTACCCGCACTCAATAGCAAATAACTTGAGATTGCATCTCTATCTGTTGTAATATTGTAAGAAGCTCTGACTTTTGAAACAAAAGAAAATCTTATTATGGGAAACATATGTTTTCAAGAAATTTAGCTCACAAAATTCCAGGATTTTGAATCATTTCCCAAGCAAACTTTCTACAATAGTAAAAGATCAAATTGTTGCAAATCCTTGAAACCTACCCCCATCAAACTTGAATTTTGATAGGTAGCCCCAAATCCCTAAAACTTCCAATAAATCTTATTATGTCGTATAGAATTCTACCACAAAGAGCTGCTTAAAATTGTAACATCCTTGCATCGATTATTTGAAAAGAAGAAGAAGAAGAAGAAGAAGAACTGAGGATAACATTTGTTATAGATTTAATAAAAATCTATGTGCTCCTAGTTAATGAGAGATAGCTTTTCTAGCTTTGTAATTTATTTAGTCTTGTCTTTTAAGGATTCCAGAAAACCTTGTATTTAGACCTCTTTTAATGGTTAAGTATGTCTGCATAGTTGCCTCGTTTATTATAACGATCAATGCTAAAGCAATCATGATAAATCAACTTAATATGTTTAGGAAAAGAAATAGGAAAATAGGACTTTACAAATTTCATACGTTACCTAGAAGTTGCACAATAAAGGTTAGGATCAGTCTAAATCTATAAATTTGAAATACCCTTTTACATATCTCTAAAATTAACTCCATGCACCAATAGAAGGGGGGAAAAAAAGTAGATATAAGATCTTTTTATCTATGACCTCTAGATAGATGAAAATTCCCCATGAACTATAAGCAACTAAATCAACATAATTCATGATCAAATAAATCCATATTGTTGAGAAAGCTCATTCTACTCATCACTAGCTCTAAGAAAGATCATTTCACCTTGTCATAAACCTTTAATCAATAATCATGTCTGTTTTTAAAGTACAGAAGTCATGTTTTCTTTTATTGCTTCAGAAGTGGGAAAGTTCATAGGCCATTATAATGTTATCCCGGATAAGTAACTTAGCAGAAAAAACACTTTAAACAGACTAATAATTTAGTCTAAAATGGGCTAAAATCTATTAGAAAGGACCTTGAATATAAGCTTATAGGAGCTTCTATAGTTCCGTCGATGGAACTGTATAGTCAACCATCTAACTGTTAAAATAAATATAGTAACTGAAATATTAACTATTTTAGTGATTCCATCACGGTTTTGGTATTGTGTGAGTCATTTGATAGTTAACTGGACCATAGAATTTCCTTTAGTTTATTAGTAAAATTGTAATGACTTATAGAATAATATTGTGTGATATTTTTGGGGTTTGCGGCTTTAAGAATAAGCGTAACATCAATAGAATTAAAATCAAAATAGATCAAACATGATGCTATAAAACTTTTAATGACTTCTTTCATCTAAACGTATCATTGTAGCCAAGTGTGTTTGAAAAAAGAGTTCATTGAACCTGTTGGTCTAATGGCCTTCATGTGACCAAGTCAAAAAACTGCTTCTCTCACTTCATTAACCTTGACTTCTCTAGCGAGCCATTGATTTATATCATGGGAATTTGTTGATTTTACACTTTCTTTCACTAATTCCTCAATATTAGTCCTCTTAATGTGAATAAATCAATACAAAAGTCAATAAAACCATTGTCTATATCCGCTTCACACTCTAATCACTTACCTTCAAAGTTTTTTAATTTACACAACTTTGCCCTTAGTTCTTCTTCTTTTTTTTGTATACTATATACTGGTGAAAAAAAATGTAATGTTTTTATTCACTTGCTTCAGCCACTAATTTTTAGGTTATTGCCGCCCAGTCGAATTCTTCCTTGATTTTGTATAGTTCCAAATGTTGATGAAGAATTAATTCCTCATTAAAGTCATACTCTTTTGCATTTCTTGATTGAAGATTAGATAATTGTTAATACAAAATTTTAAGGCATTTTTTCTTGACTTTAATTTTGCTCTATTCTACAAACCTTAACTTGCGAATTGGACTAACAAGATTATCTTAGATAGTTTATGCCAACTCTACTCAATTAATTCCTTATATTATTCTATATTTAACCATGTATGCTCATGTCGAAACATCCTTGGGCTCTTTGAAATCATTTAATGGGTTCCTACTAATACAGTACAATGGTCATTTCCACCGGCCCGTAAACTAACTACTAAAGTATTTAGATACATTTTTAGGGTAATTGTCATATTTGATACCTAAATTTTATCAATTTATGCAATTAACTTTTTAAAATTTAAAAGTGTTAATTTGATACCTAAATTTTTTTATTTTTATAATTAATTACTTGCATATTGCAAAATTTTGCAATTAAGTACTTGAACTCTATCAATTTTTGTAATTAATTACCTCATATAGATATTATAAATGAACTTGAAAAGTCTATATTTAGTAAATTAACACTTTTAAAATTCCAAGTAGGTAATTACATAAATAGATAAAGTTAAGGTATCAAATGTGATATTTGTTTTATATTTCTATCAAAGAACGTTGAAGAGACCCCTATCTATCAAAGTTCTGGTAAAGCCATATTTTGAGAAATAATTTCCAATATCACTATAGGTTTATCTTTTCCACTTTTCCTTTATGCAGGTGAATTCGTTTAAGCGCCTGTTTGTTTGGCTTTTTTCGACAGATATAGACACTTTTTTTAAACTTTTTTCTAATAAATTATTTATTGAGAAATAGATATAAATAAAAAAAAGTTGGTAGTTCTCATAAAAAAATCAAATAGATCAAATATTGATAAAATATATATGCAAATCGAATATATTTACACATATCATTTTAAAAAAGATACAAATACAGATGAAAAATAGACCATCTAAAAGTCTCGCTATAAGTTCCAGCTTTTTTCTTCTTTACTTCTACATTTCAGTAGAGTTCCACCAGATTTGGTCTTCTTACTGTTCTTTAAAGCATTTATCTCTTTACCATCTAAGATCATCAATCCCTATTCCATAGTGCTTTTCCTTACCCATTTTTTTTCTTTTTTTTTCAAAGACAGAGACGAGTATTTCCCATCTCTATCTCTCAGCTCTTTTTTTTTTTTTTTTCTTTTTTTTCTTTTTTTTTCTTTTCAGATATCTCTTAGCTTCTTAAAGGAAAGTGCTTGAAGAGCTTTGATCATTGGAGATAGAATGACTATGGTTTTGAGTAGGCCTAAAATAAGAGGAGGCAGGGCTAAAATTAGGTTCAGGGCTAGAAGGGAGAGATTTTGGTTAAGAGATTCTCATAACACGTTTTGGTACACAATAATATACATGAAATAGAATTTGAAATTTGAGTTCTATTCCCCTCGGCCCTTCTCATATTTTGGAAGCTTTTTTACTAGGTGAAATCACAATTCATTAAGATTAATAATTTCGGTTTTAAAAAGGAATTTGATTATGCTTTGACAAGATGGAATTGTTTATTTATTTCGTCCTAAAAAATTATAGTAGTTTTATTATTTCATCATCCTATCACATATTTATTGCAATTTATTATTAAAGGTATTTGTGATAAATACACTATGTATACATTTAATTTCGTTTTTTTCCATGGATGCTTTCAAGCAAAGAAATATATTTATTATTTTAGAACTTATTCTGTTTTATTTTATTCTAAATAATTCTTACATTGCATGCTTGATGTAAGTTCATCAGGCTCTCATTCTAATCATTTTGGGTATTAAGACTCTAGAGATGCTATCAAAGATGGGCCTTACAATATTTTAAAGAAAGGTTGGACTATTGGCTTTTTAACTAGGCAAGCTAGGGTTGATTAGCGTTTATTTCGTGACATTGGGTATGTGATATTTCTGTCGCCAACCAACGCAACAAGGTCTGGGCAACACCAAAACCTACTAGTCTTAAAAGGCATTTCATTACCGATCGAAATGGGGACTGGTGGAGAAAAACTCACTTTTATTAACTATAATAGTAATTTTATAAAAAAATTTCATAATAAAAAATATTGAATAGTCATTTATTTATCAAATCTATGAATAATAATTTAATATATTAAATTATCTTTTTTTTCAAAATACTCTTAATTTAAATAAAAAAAATCTATTACAGTTTTATTTCATTCTTCAATAATAAAAATTCTATTACAATTCTATTTATTTAGCAAATTAATGAACCATTATTTTGTCAAGAGGGCATGAATGGTTGGTAGCTGTGCCCTCCATTAACAAAAATAAAAAGAAAAGAGGGCTTGTTTAGCACGTGTGTCCTTTTTAGATTGGTCATAGGTGTGACTTCTATATGGAATTTTAACACTTATTTTCCGAAGATTTATTTTTTATACCATATTTTTATTTTTATTTCTAAAAGTAGGTATTTCCCGTAAAAGCCCCATAAAGCCCATCCTTTGATTCTAGGGCATGATGGTATAAATCAATGAAATGAATTATTGAAAATTAGGCACAATCTTTTCTTTCTTTTTATCTAATTCTTCAAAATGGATTGGTCCAATTATAAAAAAAATGGATTTGTCCCATTTACCGATATCAGGAAAAAAGAAAGACAAAATGATTTCTAATTTTTTATTACCAAACAAAACTATGGACAATGAAATCAGATATTGAAATTAGTATAAATCAATCAAGTGAATTGTTAAAAATTAGGTAAAATCTTCTCTTTCTTTTTACATAATTCTTAAAAATGGATTTGTCCAATTACCCAAAAAAAAAAAAAGGATTTGTCCCATTTATCGATTAAAAAAAAGATAAAATGATTTCTAATTTTTTATTACCAAATAAAACTAATGAAATCAGATATTAAAATTAGTGTAAATCAATCAAATGAATTGTTAAAAATTAGGTACAATCTTTTCTTTTTTTTTTTTACCTAATTCTTAAAAATGGATTTGTCCAATTACAAAAACAAAAAAAAAAGGAAAAAAATTGGATGCGTCCTATCTACCGATACGCGGGAAAAAGACAAAAAGATTTCCAATCTAATGGATTTTCAAATAAAACTATCAGTAAACGGCAATAAAATCAAATATTGAAACTGATATAGGTCTGTTTGTTTTGGGTTTTTTTGGCAGATACAGATATTTTTTCAAACTTTTTGCTAACAAATTATTTATCAAGAAATAGATATGGATAAAAAAAAATTGACAGTTCTCATCAAAAGATTAAATAGAATAAATATAGATAAAATTTAAATGTAAATCGGATATATTTACACATATCATTTTAAAAAAGATATGAAATACAGAGAATCCAAACAGACCCATAAAGCATCGGCCGAAAAAGGAAATTGATATAAAGCATCCAAAACCAAAAAAGGAAAAAGAAGTTAACACCGTCTCCCTCATTTCTCTCTCTCTCTTTCCCCAAAATGATCGCCAAATCTCTCTCCCTCTCCACTCCACACAATGCCCAATTCCTTCTTCACATACCCTACAATTCCCCATTCTGTATTCGATTCAACAAAATATCTTTTTCCCGGTCAACAAATCCCTATAGACATGCAATCTCCTGTACACTTGCTAGAGAACCCCCGGTCCAACAGGTGCAAACTGAACCGGCCGAAGTGCTGCGACCCGATTCGTTCGGCCGGTTCGGGGAATTTGGTGGGAAGTTTGTTCTTGAAACCCTAGTGCACGACCTCTCCAAGCTCGAAACCGCGTTCCATGCGCTCTCTAAGGATCATGGGTTCCAGGTCTGTGTTTGGGTTATCGTATTTGAAATGAAGCTATTTTTTCTACTTTATTTATATATTTATAATTATAATTTTATTTGATTAATGCATGCGATTGTTACCGGAGAAAAACATCTCCAGTGGTTATGAGCAAACCTAGGGTTTGTAACGTTGGGAGCTAAAGGGGAACTTATGGCTGAAAGTGAAGATGAGACCAAAAGAAGAAAACAGGACAAACAGGACAAGTTTATGGACAGCATGGAGTTCCCAGCTCAGAACGTGGCACAACAGGAAGGACAACAGGAAGGACAGCTGGAAGGGCTGGGCCATGAGCTGCTAAAGTCCATGGATTAAGAAATAACATTAAGATGGGCTCAGCCCATAACCTTATCAATACAGTAGTAATAGAAGTTTACAAGTTGTTATTTGTTTTTGCAATTTGTTATCGGTTACAACGGTTTCTAGTATAGGTGGGTGTATGGCACATGCCATCAGATTTTATTCCCATTCTGTTATGCAGGGAGTCCTTATAAATATGTATTACATTCGTCAATGAAAATAGAAAAATACAAAATATTATACTCCCAACTCCGTTGCAGAATCCTTGTATTCGAGGATTCATCATTGCTACATTTAGCTTGAATCTGAGCTAAATCATTAAGTCCATTATCTAATTCGCTCTTCCGCGCTGCAAGTGGTATCAGAGCTGCTTGAAGGGCTGGTATGGCAGAAGGCACCCGAGAATTCAAACGCATTGAGGAATCCATGAAGAACATGCTGAAGGAACAACAGGACAAACAAGAAAGTTGGATATTAAGCTCTTTTCGGATACCCTGCAACAGCAACAAACAGTATTAGACCAACAATCCAAGGCAATAGAAGAACTTAAAACTCAGTTTAAAGATAACTCGACAGTGGTAGAATCATCTCCTACTGTATGCAAGGGTGCCAAAGGAATGAAGGAAGTGGGAAATGCAGATGATGGTGGCGTGGCGTGGCGGTAGGGGGTAGTAGCTATCAGTTGCCCATGAGGAGTACCAAAATTGAGTTTCCTACTTTTAATGGAGACAACATAAAGAGTTGGATAGTTAAGGCGGAGCAATTCTTTATGCTAGATGATACTCCTAGTCATCTCAGGGCAAGGGTAGCAATCATGCACCTTGATGAGAAGCCCTATGATTGGTATGTGTCCTACTCGAAACTACGAAGGGATACTAGTCCGATTACATGGGAGGAGTTGATTCAAGCTTTGCAGGCACGATTCAATGAAAGAGTCTATGAGGATCCTATGGCCGAACTCAAAGAACTGCAGCAAACAGACACACTACAAAATTATCTGGACCAATTCATACATCTGTCTGCACAAAACCAACTCTCTGAACCACAATTGATAAGCTGCTTTCTCAGTGGTTTAAAACCAGAAATACAATTTCCCATCCGCATGTTTCAATTCAATACCTTAACCCAAGCTTACACACTGGCTAAACTCCAAGATGCTACCAACACAACCACTAAAACCAGTAATCAGAAATTTCAAAAAACTACACCTTCAAGTTCCTACCCCAAGTATTCCACTACCATTTCCAATACAGTTAGCCCATACACTAACCGAAACACTAACCCACTTCCTCACCAGACCATAAACACCCAGACCCGAGCTCCAAACCAAAACCCCACTTCTGTGAGAAATTTCAAAAGATTTTCACCAAAAGAACTGGAAGAAAAAAGACGTAAGAAGCAATGCTTCTAGTGCGATGAACCTTTTGGTCCTGGCCATAGATGTAAAAATAAGAGATTGAATCTCTTAATTGTGAGTAAAGAGGAGGAGGAGGAAGAAATGCCAGCAGCAGAGGATATGAGCAAATTGGAAGAGAACTAGCTTCTCTCCCTATGTGTCATGGGAGAGGACAATAACAGTGTAGCACACAGTATGTGTGTGCAGGGATACTTTAAAAAAAGAGGCTAAGCATTTTGATTGATACAGGAAGTTCATCTAATTTTATAGATGAAGAGTTAGCTAAGCAATTGAACTGTGCTATGACCCCAATGGAACCCATTACTGTCAGTTTGGCTAATGGAGCCAAAATTTACAGTTCCTACATGGTTCGACAGTTTAGCTGGTGGATGGAGGGAATGGAGTTCAATTCTGATGTCTATGCACTACCTTTGACAGCATATGACTTGATCTTAGGTATGCCTTGGTTGATCTCTCTTGGTACGGTGCAATGGAATTTCAACTTAATGAGGATGGACTTCCAGTGGAAAGGAGCTAGCTGCACTCTCCAGGGACATAATGAGGTAATTACCCCTGTTTCAGATAAGGTCATTTCTTCCATGCTATCTACTTATGATCCTGCACTGAAGGTGCAATGCTGGGTTGTTAGTAACTCTCTGACTATTGATGGTCCAAGGATTGACTCCTGTAATAACCCAGACTTGATTGAATTTCTAGAAGAATTCACTGACTTATTTGAGGAACCTACTTCCCTACCTCCTAATAGGTCGTGTAACCATAGAATTCATTTGCAAGATGATGCTATGCCTGTCAATTTAAGACCCTATCGCTATTCGTCCATTCAGAAGACAGTTTTGGAAAATATGATTAAGGAAATGTTGCTGAGTGGAATAATACGCCCTAGCCACAGTCCATTTGCATCCCCTGTGGTGCTAGTTAAAAAAAAAAGACAATACATGGCGTATGTGTGTAGACTATAGGGATCTTAACAAATTAACTGTTAAGGATAGGTTTCCAATTCCAATAATTGAGGACCTATTTGATGAATTGTATGGGGCAAGCTGTTTTAGTAAGTTGGATTTACGCTCAGGGTACCATCAGATTCTTATGCACCCTAATGATGTCTATAAAACTGCATTTAGGACACATGATGGGCACTATGAGTTCTTGGTCATGCCCTTTGGGTTGACTAATGCCCCATCCACCTTCCAAGGTCTCATGAATGGCTTGTTAGACCCTATTTGAGGAAATTTGTGTTGGTTTTCTTCGATGACATATTGGTTTACAGCTCAGATTTAACTCAACATAAGAAACATCTAAGGATAGTGCTTGACATTTTAAGGAAAGAGAAGCTGTATCTCAAAAAGGCTAAATGTGTCTTTGGGGTTGCTCAGATTGATTACCTTGGACACATTATCTCTAGACAAGGGGTTGCAACCGACCCTAAAAAAATTGAGGCTATAGTGAATTGGCCTGTTCCCACTACTGTTAAAAAATTGAGGGGTTTCCTTGGACTGGCAGGTTACTATAGGAGATTTATCCAGGGATTTGGAATCAAAGCTAAGCCACTCACAGACTTGCTTCGTAAGGATCAATTCCAATGGAATCTTGGAGCTCAAAAAGCATTTGACAATTTGAAAATAGCTATGACCACATCCCCTGTCTTAAGGTTGCCCGACTACAATCAAAGGTTTACCATTGAAACCGATGCTAGTAATGAGGGAATTGGGGCAGTGTTGATGCAGGATAACCATCCTATAGCTTACATCAGCAAATCTCTGGCTCCAAAACACAAAGGAATGTCTGTTTATGACAAGGAATTATTGGCTTTAGTGTATGCCATCGACAAATGGCGACACTATCTGTTAGGAAGACAGTTTATGATAAGAACAGATCATCAGAGTCTGAGGTATTTGTTGGAGCAAAGGATGGTAACACCTAGCCAACAGAAATGGCTTACCAAGTTGTTAGGGTTGGACTATGTGATTGAGTTCAAGAGTGGGAAAACTAACAATGCAGCAGATGCCCTCTCAAGATGTGGAGGAACACAACTAAATCAGCTCACCATACAAGCTACGGTCCCAGAACTAATGGAAGAAATAAAAAACAGTTGGTACCTACCACATGGCTATAGCAAGATCATTAAGCAACTGAAGGAAGGGAAGGTAGTGAAACATTTCAGTTATGACCAAGGGGTTTTGAGAAGAAAAGGAAAAATAGTAGTAAGGCCTTCAGAAGAAGTCAGAAAGAAGCTATTAAGCTTGTATCATGGGGGTGCATTGGGAGGACACTCAGGTTCTCAGGCCACTTATAAAAGGATTGCTTCAGTCTTCTACTGGCCCAAATTGGAGAGGATAATTAGACAATTTGTAAGGAATTGTGACACATGTCAAAAATACAAATTTGAGAATGTGGCTTATCCTGGTCTGCTGCAACCTCTACCCATTCCTAATGATTGTTGGCAGGATATAACCATGGACTTCATCGAAGGACTGCCAAAATCGAATGGAAAGGAAGTAATCTTAGTTGTGGTAGACCGTTTGAGTAAATATGCTCATTTTTTGACCCTTTCTCATCCTTACACAGCTCTACAGGTTGCACAATTATTCCTGGAACAAGTGTACAAACTCCATGGCATGCCAGAAACCATAACAAGTGATCGAGACCCAGTGTTCGTGAGTTCTTTTTGGAAAGAGTTCCTCAGCCTACAAGGTGTGTCTTTGAATCTTTCCACTGCCTACCACCCCTAAACCGATGGACAATCGGAGGTGGTCAACAAATGCTTGGAAACCTACCTAAGGTGCATGACCGGAGAGTTCCCTCACAGGTGGAGTTACTTTGTACCCTTGGCTGAGTGGTGGTATAATACCAATTACCACACCAGCTCTAAGTTTACTCCTTTCCAGATACTCTACGGTTACCCCCCTCCACTACATCTTCCCTATGTTCCTAAAGACTCTAGGAATGATATGGTGGATTCCATGCTGACTACTAGGGAAGAGATGCTCAAAATGCTCAAATTCCACCTTAAACGAGCTCAGCACAGGATGAAAGCACTCAGTGACAAAAACAGAAGTGAAAGAGCATTCAAGATTGGAGACCTAGTTCTACTAAAATTGCAACTGTACAGACAAGGGTCACTAAAGCATGTTCGAAATCAAAAGCTCAGCCAGAGATACTACGGGCCGTACAAAATTAAAGATCAGATAGGTACAGTGGCTTACCAGCTAGATCTTCCTCCGGGATCGGCGGTCCACCACACCTTTCATGTATCGCAACTGAAACCCTACCATGGAGATCCGGTTGAGCTCGCTCCTTCTCTACCTGCAATTAAGGAAGATCAGGGGTTAGAACCGTTAGCAATCTTAGATAGGAAGATTGTAAAACGCAAAAATGGAGCAGACACCATGCTACTCATCTCGTGGAAACAGCTGTCCCCATCAGAAGCTACTTGGGAATATTTTAGTGAATTGCAAGCGCGGTTCCCTAATTGTCCCTTGTGGACAAGGGATTTCGAAGGGGAAGGGATTGTTACCGGGGAAAAACATCTCCAGTGGTTACGAGCAAACCTAGGGTTTGTAACGTCGGGAGCTAAAGGGGAACTTATGGCTGAAAGTGAAGATGAGACCAAAAGAAGAAAACAGGACAAACAGGACAAGTTTATGGACAGCATGGAGTTCCCAGCTCAGAACGTGGCACAACAGGAAGGACAGCTGGAAGGGCCGGGCCATGAGCTGCTAAAGTCCATGGATTAAGAAATAACATTAAGATGGGCTCAGCCCATAACCTTATCAATACAGTAGTAATAGAAGTTTACAAGTTGTTATTTGTTTTTGCAAATTGTTATCGGTTACAACGGTTTCTAGTATAGGTGGGTGTATGGCACATGCCATCGGATTTTATTCTCATTCTGTTATGCAGGGAGTCCTTATAAATATGTATTACATTCGTCAATGAAAGGACAGAAAAATACAAAATATTATACTTCCAACTCCGTTGCAGAATCCTTGTATTCGAGGATTCATCATTGCTACATTTAGCTTGAATCTGAGCTAAATCATTAAGTCCATTTATCTAATTCGCTCTTCCGCGCTGCAGCGATGGTTGTGAATTTGTTGTAAAGATTGGATTTTAAAATTTGGGTATCGATAAAGTTCTCATTTTTTAATTATGTGTTTATTTATTCAATAATGTGAATGCTCAAGCAATATAATCTGAAACATCGATTCTTCAAATGAAGTTACCTAAATGTTAATACTTCTGGTGTAATTTACTCCAAGTTTGAAAAATTTTTGTGCAATATGTTATATGTAAAAGCCGTTGAAATCAAATTTTGTTTTCTCTTTAGTGTTGGTAATATTGTTCAGTGTAGTTAACAAGGCTGCATATATATGAAAATGGTCAGAGGAAGATGATGATATATTTTGCATATTCAAATGACTGTCCATTGAATACGTAAATGCGGTTGCAAGTTATGCGAATTTGTGTTGTTATGTTAGTTGCTCATTGTGAAAATGTTACGGTTTTTATGGTTCATGTTATGTTGAATGATGTTAAGCTATCATTTTGGAGCCTTAATTATAGTTTTAGTTACTGCCTAAGCTTACTTACTTGATTGAATCCCTTCCAGGTTGGCTATTGCTCTGAAAAATTTGATTATGAAATTTCGGTTCTAATAAGATACTTTTCTATTGCTGTTGTGATTGTTAGTATGGGTATTCTTCTATTGCAGTATGCTTGATATGGTTCTTGATAGATGACAGCCATACTTAGACATTGCATGCACAAGATAAGATAGAATATGATATAACTATGTCCAAATTTTTTTGCTTATGCAGCTTGAACCATGGAAATCACGATTTCATTGACCATGCATTAAATAGGATATGACCATGGACAGATTGCACTTATCTTTCTCTTAAATAATTGATGCATCCAATTGTGGCATATCATACTACGGCACCTTTGATAAAAGACTGTAATACATTTGAAATGGTTTTCTTTGTGAGAGTACTTTTAGATAAATAACTAATTGGACATTGTTAGAACGAAAATGAGGTGATATGATTTCCAGATGTGAATTTTGAAGTGCTTTTAGCAAATAGAGGTTAAGTTGTAGCTACAGGCTGTAGGCAGAAGAAGTGACTTTTCCTATCCAAACATGCCTTTGGATTATCATTTTAATGGAGAGTACATTTCTGTTGAAATATTTAGGAAAATTGGCCTTTGGTCCTTTTATAAGTTGTCCTTCAATGCTCTATGTCCCATGAATTAATATTCATGAATTTATATGTTTAAAAGGAAAAAAAAAAAAGAAGTGCACTTTCTTGTAAATAGTAAAGCATGTGATATGTTGGATTCTATTCATTATTAATTATTGGTTGTGCTCAGGTAACCGACTTTACTTCTATGACGTGCAATAATTAGATAATTCAAATCTGCATATGTTTCGAAGTTCTTTGCTGTCGCATTGATTTTGTATTTTTTATTTATGTAACTATCTGTGCCACTAGCCCTTTGGACAATGAAGTTTCCAATTGTTGCAGAAAGAGTTGGACAATATTTTGAGGGATTATGTTGGTAGAAAGACTCCTCTTTACTTTGCGGAGAGGCTTTCAGAGCATTATAAGCAGCCGAATGGTAAAGGGCCACTTATATACCTCAAGAGGGAAGATTTAAACCATACTGGAGCACACAAAATCAATAATGCTATTGGCCAAGCTTTGCTTGCAAAGCATTTGCGTAAAAAGCGGATAGTAGCGGAAACTGGAGCTGGTCAACATGGTGTGGCAACTGCCACTGTATGTGCTCGCTTGGGCTTGGAGTGCGTTAGCTATATGGGTGCTCAGGATATGGAAAGACAGGCTCTCAATGTTTTTAGGATGCAGCTTCTTGGAGCGGAGGTAACTTGCATGTTTTTCTTTCCTTTTTTTTTTTTAATTATTTTGTCTGTCTGTGAATCCATATTCCCAATATTATATGCTTTTCTTTTTCGAAACTACTGCAGGATTCAATGTCTTTGGTTTTAGTTTTTTGCTTTAGCTTTTTAGCTGGACTTGCTTCCTGATGCTTGTTCTGGTCCACTATCCACAAACTTTGTTATTATTTCAAAAAAGTGATACAATATGTGATAGTCTATTTTACTTATTATCTATATTTATTTAATTGCGTGTGCTGCAAGCTCGTTGTCTTGTGAATGCCATCCTTATGATGAACTGTTCGTTGCATATGGATTGCTCTTCTTCATCAAATAAATGAAATAAAATAAAATAAGAACTTTGTGAGGATGCCTAGTTTGATTATTGTTGATCCTTGATGGTGTTCATAAATGGTAGCGGTGAACTTATTTGCTATTTTTGTTTCATACGCCAATTTTAGTTCAATGTTTATTGTAGTTTCATGGTCCTAATATCTTCTATTTTCGATTGGTTTTATCATCCACAGGTTAGAGCAGTCCATTCTGGTACAGCAACATTGAAAGATGCTACATCAGAGGCCATTCGTGACTGGGTGACTAATGTGGAAACGACACATTATATTTGGGATCTGTTGTTGGGCCACATCCATACCCAATGATGGTCAGAGACTTCCATGCAGTAATTGGTAAAGAAACAAGGACACAAGCATTGGAGAAATGGGGTGGCAAACCTGATGTGCTAGTTGCATGTGTTGGTGGTGGATCAAATGCCATGGGTATATTCCATGAATTTGTTGATGACAAAGATGTTCGATTGATTGGTGTGGAGGCTGCTGGTTTTGGCTTGGATAGCGGTAAACATGCTGCGTCTTTGACCAAAGGGGAGGTTGGGGTGTTGCATGGAGCAATGAGCTACTTGTTACAAGATGATGATGGGCAAATAATTGGGTCACATTCTATTAGTGCAGGGTGAGGATAATATTTATGTATTAGTCTATTATATTGTAATTAAAAAAATAACTATAACTGAACATTTTACATCTATTGTAGTTTGGATTACCCGGGAGTTGGACCAGAGCACAGTTTTCTGAAGGGTATAGGACGTGCTGAATATTATAGCGTTACTGATGAAGAAGCATTGGAAGGAAATGGGAAACTGTCTTTACAGCTTCTTGAATCAGAAAATACATCGTTGGAATATATAATCCAATTTGAAATTTAATGGAAGGAAAACTCCTGTGGGAATTCTGGAATTAATCTGCTTGCCCATTGAACTTGCTGCGTCGTGGCTGTAATATATAATAGCCACTCTTATAATCATGCATCTGCTTATTGCATTGTTGTTTTGTTGAAACCACTCTTTAGTTATAGGTTTACCAGCCTATCTGAAAATTAGGATGTAGCTCTTTAGAGGCAGGGTTAGTGCACAGGTCAGGCATATATTACTCCTAGTCAGCCCAAAATGCAACTGGTCTTGGTATTGGTGGGCATAAACTGACGAATTAACAAGCAATTTCTATTGTATATGTTGACTGGGGATTTACACCGCTGGGATGTTATTTCTCCTGATTTTAATTTTTTTAACATTTGTTGTTTATTCTCATCATTCCTTCTGGTTCTATGCAGCTTTCAAAAGATTAGCAAGGCTCGAGGGCATAATTCCAGCTCTGGAGACATCTCATGCTTTGGCATATTTGGAGAAGCTATGCCCAACTCTTCCAAATGGAGCAAGAGTAGTTCTCAATTGCAGTGGCCGAGGGGATAAAGATGTTCATACAGTCATTAAGCACCTGCAGGTACAGTTTTGCATGCAAACTCAAGAATGAGCTGAAATATACAAACAATGCAGGCACACCCTTTGCATTGTTTCTGCTTTTTTTTTCCCCCTCGTTTCTTTATTTGTTTTTTCGGTCAATTATACTGAAAGATCACAACGTTTGGGGTAAGTTTATTTTAGTTCACAACGTTTCGAGTGGTTCAAAAGAGTTCATAATATTCGGATTAATGGTTCATTTAAGGTCATTGTAATGTCCAGTTACTCATGCCATTGGATACCATTATAAAAAACCCATTAAAGTCCATGCTGACATGTGGATAAAAATAATAATTTAAAATAATCCATTTAAATCATTTAGATTTCACTCGTTGCTATTTTTATTGGATTAAAGGAAAAATCCACAACAATTGAATGACTCTCCATGGAGACAATTAGAACCCTAAAAGCTAAAACACCTCCAAATAATTAGGGTTTTATGTTATACATTAATATTTAGGGTATTTCCATCCATTAGCATGAAGGAGACAAGGTATTTCTCTCCAGTAGTGTAAGTCATTGAAATTAGGGTTTTTCACATTACCCATTAATAATTTTTGTGTCTTGTGTTGATTTTGGTTATATGAGTTTGCTAGATATTTATTGATTGAACGTGTGTTTTTTGTTTTGCTGTTTAAATCAAATCCCACATACTTTATGTTTTTCATATGTTGATTAGATTCATCTTGTTTGGTCAAGTTGTGGCAAACATTCGTAAATTCTGCAGACATTACAATTTTGCAAAGATAACGTCATGCAGACATTAGAATTGATGGTTGTTTTTTTATCTCCTCTTTGTTCGTTGAAGATTCGGAAAAATGGAAGACTTAAATGTTCGAAGAAGGTCAAGGATGAGTCATGTGGTTTTTGATAGTGTCAAAGCATCATCTAGATCGGTGGGAATCTCCATGAATAGCACAACCGGTGTTGATTCTGCTTCTATGGTATGTCCTCTATTGAGTAAACTAGTTGGATAAGACAAAAACTGGGGAGGAGGTTCTATAGCTATCCCCATCATAGAGGCGAAGGTCGTTGTCCTTTCTTCAAGTGGTGAGACCCAACAATCCACGATTGTGCGAAAGAGGTGATCTTGCACCTCTATGATTGCTTGAGTGATGTTATGCACAACTAAGCATTAATAATGTAGCATACGATAAAGGAAAAATTGGCTTGCATTAAGAAAAATTTGAAGTCCGAGAAGAGAAAGAAGATGATACTAGGTCATTGCTTGGTTTTGTCATGAGTGTTGTTTGCAATTTTTATTATTTTCTTTTTAATGTTGTTAAAGGAAGAAGTGTAGGTTTTATTAGTTGTAGCCTTTCTCCATTTCACTAGAGGAGTTTATGTATTTATTACGTTATTAAACGATGTTTGAAGGTTTTGAGTGTCTCTTGACAATTGCAAAGCACAAACTAATTGAACTTAGCTATGATACCATGTTATATTTAGCTACAATTTCTATGGTAAATATTTATTAATGTTTATGGTTTGTAAAAACACGATTTGTATACTTGTCGTTGTTTTCTTGGTTGTGTGGATCATTATACTTTATTTTAAGTACCTATCTTGTCAACCATAGCCTCATATTAAGGGATTAGAAAGATGGTTTGCTTGGTTGCAATTTGAAATATATGAATGGTTCTGTGAAAATTAGTAGTGTTCTATCCATAGTTGAAATAAAAATATAGTCTCCTACCATCAAGAGGTTTGTCGATTGCCAATGATTCAAAATGCATCTATTGAGTGCATCCTAGTACATCTATGGGGGACCATAATTTTGTTGTTGGTCAACAGCTTGAGCTCCCTATCTTAAAAAGTGTTTTGATATGATACATTAGACAGCGGTCCAAGACGTATTCATTCAGTAAAGTTTTCTTAATGCCTCAACTTTTACCATAAGAAGCATTGAAGAATCCCATACTTGTGGACAGATTGCACAGAATGGTCTTTATCAGTACAAACATGTGCTTTAATTAAAGTGTGTTTGTCGATCATGTATTATATTTGTAGTCGGAATTTTTTATGTAGTTCCCATTCTAGTGACTATAATGTCTGCAAATTGATACACTTAATTTAATAGTGCTGAAATAAGTTTTTATTTGCCATTTTAATAGAAAATATTATAAAAAATAGCATTTAAAATTCTTATAACTTAATTTCAAGTCTTTAAATTGATAATTACGAGAAAATGAAGGATTTGATCAAGTTTCGTGAACATTGGAAGTGAGTTTGTTTAAAAATGATGACTTCAATGAAAGGCATAAGAGATACACCATCATGTCACATGCTTATGTCATTCAAAATTCAAAAATTGGCATCAGAAGGAGAAAAAGTGCATAATGGCAAGACATGAAGATGACACTCTCAGGTTTCCACTCATATCATTCTTAGGAAAAGAAAATTCATCCACAGAAAAATACACGAAGGAAGACACTATCATGTCTTGCTTGTGTAAATAAACAATATAGTAGAAATAGGAATTAATTTCTTGTTTTGGACACTAATTGAAATTAATTCCTTAAATAAGGTCAAAATGAAAATAATTATCAATTTATCACACTAAAATCGCGTTTTTATCACAGGATATACGAGTGAACAGTAAATGCACGTATATCGTGTCTTTAAAACGCAATATACACGTGCATATCGCGACTATAAAACGCGATATATATTTGACGTACGAAGCAATATCGTGATTAGTAATCACGATATTGCGATCGTAGTCAAACATTAAATCAACATTCTTTTATGCGATTTTTGTATAAAATTGTATATCCTGTTTCTTAAAAGCGATTTTGTAACTGGAAATTGATAATTAATTTCATCTAAACGGAATATTAGTAATTATTTTGTATAGGAACCTTAGACATGTATTGGACTCATAGAAATAGAGAACAAAAAATTACACAAGCTCGGACACGCCCATGTTGGCCTTGTGTAACTCTGCAGAATCAAAGAACATAAAGTTACACAAGGATAGACACCTCACTCTTAAAACTTAAGGACAACAAGTTACACCACTTGCACACTACCATGTTATCCTAGTATAATTTTGATAGCTGTGATATTTTTGGAAATTGCTTTATTTTAGGAAAGTATGAGATATTACTTGAAGGAAAAGATAACTTTGGAATATTTTTAAAAGCTAATTGACTTTAATTATATATCATGTATAGTACATATCCGAGCAACATGGTCTACTACTTTTGCCAATTTAGCTTGGAGACTTAGTCACACGTAGCAAAGATCAACTTATAACCAACAAATTCAACTACAAAATTTCAGCCAAGAAATGGACATACAAATGCCTTAACTTTCATACAAATGCATATGATCAGTCCATTTGGTCTATCAACAGAAAATAGATTTGAACATGGTCGGTCATTGCATTTGCCATAGACAAAATATAGCCCTACCACTAATAACATAAGTTATATAATAAATAGGGCCATAAACAATCAAAAAGTGCCAGTAGAACATCTCCATCTATGCTTTACATGAAAAAACAAATCCAGCAGAAGTCTACTACCTCCTGCTACACTAATTTCGCCTTATTATTGCTTCATTAACCTAAAGGACGATTATAGCATTGCTCCATTCCAATACATTGACATAATCACTTAATTGTTTGTACTCCTCAACATAATCACATTCCAATTGCACTAAAGCCTTCTCCCGAGTTTTCCTAGCCTTGCTAACAGTAATATTCAATCCTAATCGATTCTATATTAAGTCCTTTAATTCAATCTATTGAATCCTCGAGGTTGACATAATTGTTTCTCTGAACTTATTTGCTAGCCACTTAGAAGTTGCTCTTTTGTTCTTATACACCTGTTGACAAACATGGTTCGATTTGTATTCCCTTACTTGCAACTCTCCTATGCTTATGTTTGTAGAGGCAATTATTTTCTTGGGCACTTACTATCTTTGCATAAGGCTTTGATCTGATTTGCACTATTTCTCTAGAAATACCCATCTCTTTGATCTAAAATTCAGTGATGTGCCATAGCTTTCTTGAACTTTGTTGCATCTTGAAACACCATTTTATCTGAAAACACTAGAGATTTAGCAGATGTATCAAATGGAGGGAAAGGGTGTCTCTTAGCTATGTAGGGTTGATAATCTTGTAGTTCTTCATACACTTCTTTGTTAGATACATCTTTATCTTGTAAATCATCGTCTGACTTGGCATAATGTTTATCACTATCATCATCATCATCATCAATCTTTATTTCTGCTGGTTGACCACTAGTAAGACCTACATAACTCTCTTGCATCCCCTCATCATCATCACTCTCACTTGTGTTTGTCTCGGTCCATCTAAACACAGACTCCAAGCCATTCTCTACATTTGGATCTGTAGTCACATCAGGCTCTTCCTAGCATAATAACAAGGGGGAAGAAGTATCTCCAATATTCACAAAAGTAGTATGCTCGATGAATATCTCATTGACTCCCCTTCCTAGGAAGTGGTACATGAAATTTGCATAGCTTGAGTCCTTGTGGACCAACAGATAAGTTTCCATGGTGTAGGAGTTTTATGAAAAATCCTTGAAATATCATCCTTATGAAGGCCCCTTTAGATTTCTTCCATCACGTCAACATATGCAACATGATTAATTCTAATAGCCACCATCGACATTAATCCACCAATATACTTCGTATTTGAGCCCTTGATGACAAAGTAGCCTCATGGTTGATTGCAATTACAACTCTACTTTTCTACCATGACAAAACCTAAAACAATGAAGGGAAGAAAGTGTGAGTTCAAATCCTCTTACAAATTACCTATGTGTAAATTAGAAAATCATAATTTCGGTCTATCACAATTCAAATACTCATTACATTAACTCAACCATTAAACAATGAACTATAATAGTCCCATTTTGTTTTTTAACTATCTCATCAAAGGAAAAAGTTATTCCTATCACCCTATTTTGTTTACTCTAGCAATTAGATCACAAATTGCAGCAGAATAATACATTTGTTAATCAACGATGTAGAAGAAGATTCTATAGATAGAAGCAATAGAAAGTCTTGGAAATTTCAACTATATTGACAGTTCATTAAACCAATAAGCACAAGGACTTACCTAAATAACAAAAGGAAAAAGAAAAAGCCAAAAAAAAATGCATAAACCTTCAGTTTAATAGCAAGTAAGAGTTTCATAACACCATAGTACACATAATACTAATAACAAAATATGAGGAAACCCAACTACATTGATGGTTAGGGTTAGGGTTATAACTTCGCACAATTAACCAAAAAGGCACTCTTTATTCACCTTGCAAGTTCAGTACCCAAAAACGCATTCTATGAATTTAAAGTTAAGGCTATGGTTATTTTCATATGAGTAAAATCATCGAATACTTAAGGGACATTCACAAAAACAAGCACAACATGTACTAAAGTTTTGTTCTTTCCTGGACACTTGGGAACTAATTGCTAAAATTTTATGATATTCACATACAACAACATGACATTGACTAAATGACAAATACTTGAAGGAGAATCCCTAATCTCGTTGAAGGTCGAAATAGAGTTCCAATGGTTTGCAATAAACGAGCAATGTAAGTGGGTTTGAACTAGGATTTGAGATTTGGGTGTTTTTAGGGTGAATCATAATTAGGGTTTCATTTTGCAGCTTTGATTGCTCTGAGTGTTTATTAGGTTTTCGTTTGCCTTATATTTGGCAATGTTTTGTAATGTAGAAACAAATAGAAGTTAAAGAAAAGAAAAGAGGAGAAATGAAATGGGGGAAGTATTATTCTTATTTTTTGTTTAGATTCACAAGGAGGAAATGAAATGAAATAAGATGAAATAGACTAAAATACCCCTTATTTTATCATTTTTTTTTTTGCTTTAAGGGTTATTTTATCATTTTCGTTATTTTCTCTCCATTTCCACCCTTTCATCCTAATTCTGGGCGAAAAAAATGTCGTCATAGATTTCCCTTTACTTCCATTGGCTTCGTCTAATTTCATCCCAACAAAAACAAACCAAGCACATAATTTTCATTCCATTTCGCTTCTCTTCCATCCACATCAATCGACTTCCTCGGATCCAAACACAACGTTGGGGTAATTTGAAGATGGTTTGAGAATTTTAAGAATACATTACTTTCTTTTTTATCGTGTTTTCGCTTTGATAACAACAACAGGTTAGGTTACTCTTTTAAAAATGCAATGGATCGGATTCGAATAATTTAAATGGATTATTTTAAATAATTATTTTTATCCACGTGTATGTTAGCATTGCCTTTAATGGATTTTTAATAACAGGGTTCAATGACGTGAGTAACTGGCTGTTACATGACCATATATGAACTACTAATCAAAAGGATCTAACATCTTTTTAACCACTAAAAATGTTGTAAATTGAAATTAGTCTTCTATCAAATGTTGTGACCTTTTGTGTAGTTGCCTTTTTTATTTGCCATTTTAATGGAAAATATCATAAAAATAACACTTAAAATACTTATAAATTAATTTCACGTGAAAATGAAAGATTTGATCAAGTTTCGTGAAGATTGAAAGTAAATTTGGTGAAAAATGATGAATTTAACGAAAAATATGAGAAAGACAACATCATGTCACGTGCTTATGTCATTTGAAATTCAAAAGTTAGTGCCAAAAGGACAAAAAGTGCATAATGGTGAGGCATGAGGACGACACTATTAGGTCTCCATTCCCATCATTCTCAAGAAAAGAAAACTCATCCATAGAAAAATACACGAGGAAAGACACTATCATGTCTTGCTTGTGTAAATCAGCAATATAAGAGATATAGAGAACAAAAAATTCCACAAGCTTAGACACGCCCATGTTGCTCTCATGTAACTCTACAGAATCAAAAGACAAAAAGTTACACGAGGACAGACACCTCACTCTTAAAACTTAAGGACAGCAAGTTACACTACTGGCGACACTACCATGCCATTCTATTGTAATTTTGACAGTTGTGATATTTTTAGAAATTGCTTTATTTTAGGAAAGTATAAGATATTACTTGAAGGAAAAGACAACTTTAGGATATTTTTAAAAGCTAATTGATTTTAATTATACATCATGTATAATACCTATCCAAGCACCATGCTCCACTACTTTCGCCAATTTAGCTCGAAGAGTTTTTCACATAGAGTAAAGATAAACTTACAATCAACAAATTCAACCACAAAATTTCAGCGAAGAAATGGACATACAAATGCCTTAACATTCATATAAATGAATATGATTGGTTTGTTAGGTCCATTAACAGAAAATATATTTGAACATGGGTTTATCATTGCATTTGCCATAGACAAAATATAGCCCCGCCACTAATAACATAAGTTATACAATAAATGAGGTCATAAACAATTAGAGAGTGCTAGCAAAACATCCCTATCTATGCTATACATGAAAAAACAAATCCAGCAAAAGTCCACTTTCGCTTGCTACACTAATTTCGCCTCGCTATTGCTTCATTAACTTGAAGGATGACTGTTAGTATTGCTCCAAGTACAGGGACATAATCCATAACCGTTTGTACGCCTCAACATATCACATTTCAATTGCACTAAAACCCTCTCCCGAGTTCTCCTAAAGTTACTAATAGTAATATTCAATCATAATTGATTCTTTAGTAAGTCCTTCAACTTAGCCTATTGAATCCCTGAAGTTGACGTGATTGTTTCTTTGAACTCATCCACTAGCCACTTAAAAGTTTCCACACCAATGAAGAACACCCTATGCAAACGAGGTATCAATGTCTTCATTTCTTGTGTCTTTTGTGGAATACCAAATCTGTTGAACATCTTTTCCTCTCCTATTTGGCTCTATTGATGCCCTCATGTCTCTTAGCATTAACATTCCTCAACATAGCTACCTTAACTTTGGGCATTGGCTCAAATGACTCCTTAACTCAATAAGAGTTTTGTGAATGCCACATCATGTTCAACTATTGTATGATCCCATTCATCTTATATCATCTATGACTACAAAGAAATAACGTGCTTTAACAATATTAGCAATTCAACTTGGTTTGCTAATGCTAGAGTTGCTACTCATGAATTCTGGAGTTCTTGGAAAGCTATGAAAACTCCCCCCAAAACCTCCCATTGATTCCATCTGGATTGCCCTACCTTTGGGATAGCTTAAAATCAATTGTGACGCTTCGCCTTCCCTTCAAGCCTTATGCTAGTATAGCATGGTTGCACAAGGTCATGATGGAAATATTATATGCGGTAAAGTTCAGAAGATTGCTGCTCAAATCGCACTAGAAGCTGAAGTGTGGGCCTTATATTATGGCTTAAAGCTTGCCCATGAAATTGACCATGATCAATTCATCACTGAATCTAATTCCATGGACGCCATAAACTAGATCACCAAGGACAACATAGACACTAATTATGTTCCTATTATTTTACTCACGTGTAAGGATTTGATGTCGAAGCTGCAGCTGAGGCCCAACAAGAACTTGAATTTGATATGGACAGCTCGAACTAGCAATGTTGACGTCCATATTCTTGCAAGATGCTTTTGGAAGACTGGTCAGGGTGAAGTCTTCATGAATTGTCCATCTTCAGCTCTTTTATCTGCTTTTCCTTTTTTATTTGTTGATGAACAATTGAACTCTTGTTTATTTTATAATATTTTGAACGGTATCTTACTAGACCCCTGACTATAATAGCTAGATCTTAACCTCCCTGCTTTAATATATTTCTTGCTTTCTTGCTTAAAAAAAAATTATGGTTTTGTTTCAAGATTGAACATAAAAGGCCAATAGAGAAAGCTATTAGGAGTCTTTAATTATTCATTCATTTATAATTTGTTTTAAAAACATTTATTATTTTTTTATATTATTTTTTTGAATATATTTGATAATATTGTTTTATTAAATTTATTCAAAGAATGCTTCTTATGTGTAATATTATAAATAATATACATTATTGAAGAACATCAGTACATCACTAAACCCTCCTCTCCTTCGTCCTTTCCTTTCTTTCCCTTTCAAAACAAAAAAGGTGCTTTTCATTAGTCGTTAAACAGTTAACTTCCTCCTCGTCCTCGATCTTTTCTCTGTGTAGCATCTTCGAATTCGAGACTCATTTCAAGCTCGATTCTCTCTCTCTCTCTCCCTCCCCACCCAACAATGGTGGATCGAAACAGAGACTGGGACTTCCATCTCCGAACCCTATCAAATAGCGCCAGGGACTCCAATTTCGCCAATGATCCTGCTTCCGATCCTTCTCTTCTCCATTCCGTAATCCCCTCTTTCCACATTCCATCTAATCAAAACTAATTTCTCTTAGGTTTTCATATAAACATTATTACATCTACGTGTTACTGTGTGATTCTCATTTCCATTGGGTATTGGTAGGTGAAGAAGCTTCACGAGTTATGCAAGAATGAGAACTCAGAGGACCTTGTAGCTAGGGTTTATCCTCAAATCAACAAGCTTTTTCAACGTGCGATTGCTTCGTTATCTCAATCAAGGACCTCTTATGGACTTCTCTTGCTGGTTTTGATTCTTTCTCATATCAATCATATTAATTTGTTGACTGTTTTTATTATTCTTTTTATTATATTAAGTTCGTAATTGAGATGTGCTCACTGCTGTGTTAATTAGTTACTGCTACTCACGACGGCAGGATTTTAGCCCAGGTTTAGACTACTTTTGTGAAAAGAATAGATAAGGAGAAACAAAAAATTAACAAACCAATAGGTATATATGTTGAAAAGCTAGTTCAGTTTTAGAGTGAATTTTGGTACCCCATTGGTAGCAACTAGTGGTTATAGAGCAAAGGAAAGATGCGAGTTATAAGTATTTAAGTTTTGGAGGTGATCATGATAGTGGAAAAGAAATGTTCTTTTCCCTTTGGAGAATGGAAATAGTTTTTCTGTTACTACTAGAATTTTCCTACTAGCAGTTTTCTGATTTTGACATTGGAAAATGTTGTGTCTGGTTGTTTTGTTTCTAAAGCGTGACTTAAATTGATGTGTCCCATTTCGTGCTTAATTCAGGCTATTCTTCAATTTTATCTAGATTTTGGGGATATGGTTCTTCATGATGCTGATTTGAGTCTCAGAGCATTCTTTCGGTCATGCTTGAGTCGGTAAGAAGCTACCTTTGTCTTATTAGACTTGATGGTATTTTTTTTCCTATTTTTGTTCCCACATAATATGTGAATTTAAAAGTGTTAACATTTAAGAGATTTTATTAGATTGATAGCTGGTAGTAGCCATGATTGTAGGAGTTAAATTTGAATGGCAGTCCATCGGGAGATTTAGATAATGGTTTACTCTACATTTGGGAGAAAGAATTTGGAGGGGAGGAAATGGATTCTAGGGGAGAAACTTTAGACACAAGAGTTGGGTTGCATCACGAGGGCTTCCAGAATGCATTTCTGTTTATGTTAGGTGACTGATGAGAGTGGAAAGAATTCCTTTTGTGTTGCTGAGGGATATACATTTCTCCTCTTGGGATTTTGAATGGTAGAGGAAGGGGGTAGGCCTTGTAAGGGTTTCCCTGATTTAGAGGAAATTGGCTCTATATCCAAGTTGCAATCATTTGAAGTGATGTCATAAAAAACAAAATGAAGGGTTTCGTTTTGCGTACACTTTGGACATCCAATTATAAATATGATCAATTCCTTTCCTTGTCTCCTTTCTTCTTTATTTATAGCTTTGATGCCTTTCCTCAATTCAACCCGCTCCCTTTAAACATACATAAGAAAGAAAATGTCTCAAAATAGACTTCATTTCCCCGTTGTAATGGAAAAAATCTATGAGAGGCTAGCCTTCATGGAGTGATCTGGAGGCCTATAATATTTATGATCCAATTGTTTAATCCCTGTGCAATTGTTACTTCTGGAATATCATACTTCCCCTTAATTAGATTTTCTAGCACCTGAAGCCTGATTTAATGAGATATCTTATTGCTTTACTATTTTGAACAATATAAAATCAAAAACCTCTTAAGTCCTATCCTATATTTTATGCAGTGAGTTTGCTGATCCTGTAGTGGCCGAAGCTACCCTTGATTTTCTGAATACAAATAAGAAAAAGCTTCTAAGTTCTTATCCCACCTTACTGCCACAGGTTTGTTCCACAACCTTTCTACCCTTAACTTGATTGGACACCTCTGATTTTATTTTGTATGTAATTGTACTAGCTGCATGAATATGGTGCTGCAGATTCTTAATTTAGTTTGGATGCCTCAAACAGAATATATAGGGAACAAGTACTCTAAAGAGTTCTTTATGTTTGTGCCAAAATTCAATTAAGTCCTTACTTTTCAAACAAGTCAATTAAGTCCTCTATGTTTATGACAAAATTCAACAGTCTTTAATGTTTCAAGTAAGTCATTAGTATGCTTATCCTGGGTATGTAACTGTTGCTTTGGAAGTCACCGTCTCTTCCAATTTTGGGCTATTTTATTGACCACATAGTTTTTGCACAACTTGTTTAAAGAACTGAGCCACACAATTATACTTTCTTCATAAACCATGCATTATATACATATATTCCTGTTGTATTCTGCGTCATCTGCTTCTAACAAAATATGATGAAAATGAAGTTGAAGTTAACTTTTTTTACCTATGCTTTGTGATGGCATGGGTGCAGTTCTTTCCGCTGTTGCTAAAGCTGATTGCATGGAATGGAGAGAAGTAAGTTTCGATCCTGTGGATATTGCTCTTAGTAATTGATCTTTCCCAGCTTGATGGTAGATGCTATGAATTTTGTGGAGGAACAATGCACGTTTACTCCTCAAGGTTTTGCAAATTTTCTATTTGAGTCTTACCTTATGTGTGTGTGTGTACACACATGTTTACACACACACACACACACACGCACAATGATCCTTCAGGCAGTAAGCCAGTAACCTTATATATACATGTATATATATTTGTATATATTCGATTTCTCAATGCCTGGGCCTTTGCCAGCCACCCAAGGCTGGGGGCAGGTAGTTATGGCCGCAAATTTTTTGGTGGGTGACCACAACCCAAAAACCCACAAAAAAAATGAAAAAAGAAAAAAAAAAAGAAAGAAAGATGAAATAAATATACATCGTGTCCCTTGTTGATGGATTTTTTACTCAACTTTTTATTTTATTCTTTATTTTTTTCCAAGGGTTGGTAGAGCTACCCACTACCATGAGTTGCAGTACACCCTAGTTTGTGTACTTATCTGGCCAAGCCTTGATATTTTATTTGTATATTTTCTTTTTTGTATAATTTTTATTATTTTTGGTATATGATTCAGTTAAATAGATGTAATCATATTATATGATAAAATTAATTATTTTTAACCAATCAGATTTGGACATATGTCTAGGGATGACAAAAAATCAACTGACTGATGGAATTCCTCTTTTGTAATATGGAAAAACTTGAGGGCTCAAATAGAAAATGGCCAAAAAATAGAAAAAGAAAATTATTAAGGACTCAAATTGAAAAATAAGTAAATATTGAAAACTAAATCTGTACTTCTCACATATTTTGTGATTTGTAATTTAGGTGGAGATAAGATTTTATCTTTCAGAGGTTTATATTGAGCAAGGAAAATTTGATGACAATTACATTTTACAGTCTTTTCATGAAAGCAAGGAGGAAGCAAATGCTCTAATGAAGTACTTCAATAATGGATGCATGATACATGAAGTTAAATTTGTATTTACATGGATGAATCTATGGCTATACCTTTTACCAATTAATCCTTTCCATCTTGATGGTTGATACCATAGTGCATCATGATGAGTGCTCTGGGTAAGATAAATATTAGTCATGTTTTTGAGGTACATGATTAAGAAGTGTTGATGACTTGATTTCTATTTTACTATTATTCCTTGAAAGTACATAAGTGTATAGCAATAGCAATTTTTAAATGCATGCTTGATTAATGATTATTGGATATGATGGCAAAAGCTTGTTGCGGGCCAACAAAGTAGAGGCAAAGGACAAGGAAGATGCAAATGCTTTTATTGGAACTTCTACAGTAGATACATGAAGCAAGGAGCTAGATTTTTATATTTACATTAAATTAAATTGAGGAAAATTTAAAAAAACTTCTGTTCTAGTTTACCATATAACGCTGTACAACTTAGTTTAGTAAGTATGCATTATAAAAGCCATACGGCGATTTTCTTTTAATAGATGCAAGTATGTCTTTAAGTTTAGTTTTTACAATAGAGTCAGGAATGACAGAACAGAAGTAAGGTGCATATTTTGCATGAGGTGTTTGTATTGACATTATCTAAATGTTGGAGACTGCTTTCACCTTATGAATGATGCTTGGAACTTTTCCTACTCCTATTTTACCATGATGGCTGGTTTATTTTGTTCAAACGGTAACCAAATGATGCTAACCAATCAATTGTCTATGTCTCTGACGTTGCAGATTAGTGAAATCATTTCTGAAGGTTTTTCCTGCATTGATATCATCTGGGTCTTTTCTTCCCCTGTTCCCATCTTTGGTCGACTTGCCAGGTGAATTGCATTGATTTTCCTTCTAAAGATTCTCTCTTTCCTTTTGGTTTAGGTTATGATATTTTTCAATGATGGTCCCTCTGAATTAAGCCATTCGTTCTTCTAGATCTGTACATAATTTTGCCTTAGTTATCATCAAAGATTGCATCACTTGTCTGTGAAGAATTGGGATCAATTATAATATGGTCAGGTTGCTGCTGAAATTAAAAATACCCTAGATAAAATTGTAGTACTTTATTTTTCACTTTATATGCTAGTACACATTAACCTATTTTTCCTCATCTCACTTTTTATAATTGATGAAGTTGTGTATATTTTGGCAATTATTACTCAGTGTGTCCTGGCAAAATGCAGTTGTACCCAACAAACTGCCTATGATCTCAGCAAGATGAAAATCAAACTTGACTAATATATTATTTTCACCTTCTCTTTTTGCTTATGTATATTCTTCCTATTCCTTCTAGTTTTGGTTGTTGCACTGGAGAAGGTTGAGCGAAGCTCTGGATCTCTTATTGGAAATAGCATAGCAACAATCCAGAAGAGTACGGCTCCTGAGGTTGATTTTGTATACTTTACATCTCAAAAGCAAGCCAAATCTGTTGGAATTGTTTAATCGGTGTCCAATATTGTCTGTCCACAGATGTTGCTTGCGCTCATGGATGAGGCATACACTGGATCGACCATTGCAGATGGTGGGGGAGATTCTGAATCTGAAGACAACAATACTATTGATATTGCTGATTCCGTGTTTCTGGACCTTCTGAAGGATGAGAATGATGGCCTTACTGTATGTCTTACCTATGTTTCTATCACTACTAGCTGTTGCTGAAGCATCTTTCACTTTGAGACAACACCAACTGTTGTTTTAAAAAAATTTGTTGAGCTTTTCTTGTTTTAATTAATGATTAGCTACCTTCCTTTTGGATCTATTATCCTTGATCTTTTCTGTGTTTAGTGATAGGATTTTGATTCCCATAAATTTCAGTTCTTTTTGACCAAGTATTTTGCTTAATGTCTGTAAGAGTGAACTTGTTCTGTTGGGTTTTGTTTGTCCTTTGATGGTCTTAGATGAAGAGATCATTAAAGCTAGATGTACCCTTCTATGTGCGAACGAACCTCCCTGTCTTCTGAATATTATTGCTGGCTGAATTTTTATTCAATTGAAAGTTTAAAATGTCATTGATACCAAAACTGTTTCAGGAACGCCACTCGACTTCATCTGGGATAGCTGCAGCTATACAGGCTGCAATTAATAGCCCTCAGTCTGACCGACTGAAACAATCGTTCAAGATAGCTCCCCAGATTTTGGATGTCTTTTTCACCTTTGCTCTTGACAAAGTGAATGACTGTATGATTCCTTCTCTAGAGCAGTCCATATAAGAAATGATTTACAGATATTGTAGATCATTTACTCACATCTTGTGTATTTTGCAGCTCTAATTTGTGCTCTACTTCCCCTTCTCATGTCAAGAATTTCGTCTATATTTCCTGACAAACATTTTACTTATGAAGTAATCCATTGCCTCTCTCTCTCTCTCTCTCTCTTATTTATAATTATTATAGAAGTTTCTTTCTTGTTTGGAACTCTATAAAATACAATTTTGTGTTGAGTTGGAGATTTCTATTTATGTTCCTTAATGTTTTCTAGGTTCAAAAGAGGCTCTTAGAATTCATGCTTGCTGCATTTCAACGTTCTCCTAGTTTTGTTGCACTTCTCAAGGTATACAACTTAAAATTTTGATAGCCAACCTTGTTTAGCTTTAGCACATTTTCTTTCAATTGATGTCAGCAGAGGTCCTTTTGTTATGCAAGAGACTTCTTTTCATGCAAAATAACTAAGCTGTAGACTGTGTATATAGAGTTCTCATGACTTAGATTTCAATGGCTTTATGAATCTATCTTTTCTAATTCGGATAAAGTATATGAACCGATGGTGATCATCAATGCATGATTTACAGAAACCTATTATGGATAGGCTTGGAGAAGCTTATGACAGCCCTGCTAAGGTCAGTCACTTGCCTTAGATTGCAGCAGAAACAGATGCTAGTGACCTCAAATCTGCAAGTTAATTCCTTCTCTCTCTAGATGGAGCTGGCATTGCAGTTGTGTTGGGCCATTGGAGAGCACGGAGGGGGAGGTGGATCTCATAAAGATGCTGCTCGTGAACTTTTTGAGAGTTTAGAGCTACTTTTGTATGAAAATCTTACATCTAGGTATCATCACTGGCCACTACTTTTGCAAACTGTGAATGTGCGTGACCTCTTTCATATCTTTATCCAACAATTGAAAGGAAATCACTAAGATAAACAAACCAATGAAAAGCTAAGTTAGAGCATGACATTTTTGGTGATTCGAGATCTTGGTATCCCTAAGCTAAGATTTACCCTAAAAGCATTTTACTTATTTGATATTAAACTTATGTCTTTTTGGTTTGCAAAGTCGTCTTGGCTTCATGCAAGAATCCTCTCCAACATCAAGTGGTGAAAAATGTAGGAGGTCATCCCAATCAAGGCTCATGTGTTTTGTTGTCACTGCTATTGCAAAGCTTACTACTTACCATCGTGAACTGCTTCCAAGGGCCCGTGTGTCTTTAGGAAAGGTCTGTTGTCAATTTTCGCTTCAATTAATCCTCTGTCGATTTATACTTGCTTGCCTATATATACTGGCATTTCTTTTCTGCTGCATTCCCTTTTCTTTCTGAGTCAGTTCTGGTTTGGTTCATAAATATGGCAAGCTTGTTACACAAGAAAATTTCTAATATTTTCACTTGTCCAGGTAGCACGGTCACGAATATCTGATGTGACAGTGTGGAGGCGTGCCCGTGACTATTTGGGTTTAATGAGTGAACCTGCTATTTCCCTTTCCATACTGGGGCCTTCACATCAATCGGAGGAACACATGCAGAATCCAGGACTTGTTAACTGGAGTGCAGGAAGTTCTAAGATGATTGCACATATTCCATTTTACATCCTCGGTGAACAAGAAGGTTAGGTCTTTCCTCTCTTGGCAATACCATGCAACTCTAATCCTGTTTGCTTATATAAATTAAAAATGTGATCATAATTTTACCATGAAAAAATCGTTGGAGCTTGATCAAGTTTTCTGTCATCTCACTTGTTTAAATTATGGGAACTTTTTATGCTTGCACCCATAAATTTAAAATGAACTGCCAGGAAGCATTGAAAGAAGCTCAATGAATTTCGCCAATATTTGAAGACGTCTGCTTTTATGATATGGAAGTAAGTTTAGGTTACAGCCATCTAACTGGTTGGACTAGATAAAATAAAACCCTGTTTAAGAAGAAGCATGTATCATATATGATCCTTTTGTGCGTTGGGAGTATAAATTGCTGATAAAAGTTGGAACAGAAAGGCTTGCAAAGCTATTTACAAAACTTAATTTCTCGTTGAACCATGTATAATACACTGATACATCCTGCCTCTCCCATTATTTGCCAAGCTTTGACCAATATCTACAAATTATCAAGCTGTTGCATTTTCTATTGAATTTTAGCCAATAAAATCTATAAGCTACAAACAAGTAAAAAAAAAAAAAAAAAAAAGAAATTAAACACCAAGTCAAGAGAAAATCGATAGCTAGATAATTTTAAATTATTCTCCAACACTTTCCCTTTTTTCAAAATTGTAGAAAACTCAAATTCATGGAGCACTTCTCATCTTCTTGTTGATGCACTTTTCATCAACTTTCAATTTATTGGAGCACTTCTCTCAAAAAAAACTCTTAGGTTTACTTTTCACTGATTAATTCAAAAAATGGTTTTTGTTCAACCATCATATTTGCTTGTTCTTCTTTTTTTAACTCTGCAATCTTTTTGTAGATGCAAATTTTTTTACACTTGCATCACTGAGTCTTTTCCTTATGCCAACAATCTTTTTCTTTATGATTAGATTTCTTGCAATGGTAACATTGAGAAATTTTTCCTTCTCCCCTTGAAATTTTGGCTAGAAAGGTTCCTTCAAGGTCCATTTTGTTCAGTTTCTTCTTTTCTCATGACTCTTCTTTGTTCTTATGCTTGCAAAACATTAATTAACTCGGATAAAGATTATTTCACTAATGTCTTTTGAATCTTCAAAAGATGAAATTTTTGCCTCAAATCTTTTAGGCAAGTCTACATATATCTTATTTACAATCCCACTTTCAAGTATCTCTTATCTTAGTAGCTGAATTATATTCATCACTATCATTACCCTGTTAGAATATTCTTGTACAATCTCCTTTTCTTTCATGCTTGCTTAGAGTTTCAAAATCTCTTTGTAGATTTAGCACTTGTATTATTCTTGTTCTAGCATTGCCTTGGTATGGTTTCTTTAACATATCCCATGCTTTCTTAAATGTTTCACAAGTAATTCTTATGAAAATTGAGTATGACATGGCAGCATTAATTAAAGATAAACTCTTGGAGTTTTCGCTTCTTTATCATGAGCTCTGATTGAGTGTTGGATTTTTCTTCAAGGCAGCAGTGCCTTTTCAACTTCAACCCATTGCCACAAGTTAAGACTTCTTAAATGAGCTTTCATCATGACAGCTCAAACTTGGTAGCTTTCACTATTGAAAATTGGGGGTGAGAGTGTTGATGAATTGATGGAAGCTATGGATTTCTTTTTTCCCCCCTTCCTTTTGCTCACTCATTAGGTCCCTTAAGATTATTGGGGCTCTAATACTATATTGAATTTTTAAGAAAAAGAAGGAATATTTAAAAAATATAAGGTGATGTAAAGAATTGTAAATAGAGGTATGCTGGAATTGACTGCTTTGAAGAACATTAACTAGGTTGCCTTTATATAGGCAATTCACGAGTAAACAGAAATGTTAGCCAATAAAATCTAAACTACAAAACAGGAAAAAATAACAAACTAAAGACCAAGGAAAGTGGAAATCAACAATTAGACAAATTTGAATTATCCCCAACACTCTCCCTTAATTTAAAATTGTAGAAAACTCAAATTTCAAGTAGCACTTCCCTCTATATTCCTATTTGTGAAGCACTTCTCTTAAATATATGATGCAGGTAGACATTTTGAAGTATTCTCCAACATTATCTGAATTATCATGGAATCATTCTTTGTCTAAGAGAATTTCATTTTGAAATTAACTTGCTTCGGAAACTTGCAACTCAAACTCCTCGTGCTGTTTGATACAGGTCCACCCTTTCATGACTTTAATTTTTCCGATATTCTATCAAGTTGATGAAGACGGCAGAAGAAGAGATCATAAAATGGAGAGTTCTTTTGGCTTCTTGTAATATTCTTGTTCTTCTTCTCCTCTTTTTCTTTCTTTCTTTCTTTTTCTTTTTAATTGAATAAGTAAGTAAAATTATCATCATTATATTTATCTTCCTTGTTTAGAGGATATTTATAAAAAGATTCGACTATGATTGTATACAATGGGCAAATGTAGATATCTCGGGGGGATCTGGGTAGTTTTAAGTTGGTGCCTCGGTCTAGCCAGATAGGTGCTCACAGAGAAGAAACCAAAAAGGAGGATTTGTAGCTACTAAGAAAGCTTATATAGAACTTCATAACCCCTCTCTCCTATACTAATCCAAGGACGTCTAGGATCACTTATCAAGTTTTGTTCTTTTAGATCTGTCGTGATAATGAAAATCAAGGAGTGTAGGTGATCTTTCTTTTGTTTCTAAGCTAGTTGATGAGAGAGATATCAAGTGGTTGTACAATTTGAAAACGAAAGATTATGGTAAAGAGTGTTTGAGGGTTTTCGTGGCCTGAATTATCAAGTAAGGAAATAAAGACGCAAAAACTTTGAGAAGAGGTTGGTAAGCTCATATTGATATATCACAAGAGAGATATGTGGCAACCTTGAAGTTTTCAGCTGAATGTAAGAAATGCTATTAGAATGAATGAGGATGATTTTGGTGTTAATTTGCAGGAAGCTACTCCTACTTGTTTTGACACCTAGCTACTAATTACTTTTCTGAGTTGGTACGTGGCACTACATTTTCATTAGAAGTTAAGAATGAACTCAGCAATCAGCTTGCTCATGGCTAAAGCAACACTAGTAGTGGCGATGCAATACATGATGCGTCATTGTCTCGAAATTGTATGGAATTATTTTCTATTCCTGCTGCCACATGGCCAACAGTCAAAGGTCTGTTTGCCTCTATTCTCACCGTGGCTTGATAAGAAAACATAAAGTAGTGTTGCTGAGATTTACATAAAATAGGGTGTTATGTTTGGTATACTTTAATAAGGAAATGAATACGATTTGATAGGAGTCATTTAATTAAAGTTGGTAGGCGGTGGAGATGGAGTTAAGCTAGCTGGTCGGTGGTGTAGGGGATACGTGGCCTTCCGTATGGCTTCGCGCGTCAACAGGCCATGTGCTCCTAGTCTGAGGTGTTGGTCAGGGACAAAACTAAAATCCTGGCAACCGTTTCCCAAGGACGGATCACATGTCAGACCTGGCCCGTGCCTAATGCTTATAACTTTAATTGAATTGAGTCATTGAAATTCAACAGGTATAAGCTCTTTAGGTAAACTTTATTTATATAGAATGATCATGTATAAATATATTTAAAAAAGCTCCCAACGTATGAATTTATTTATTTATAACTTTAAAAAATCTGCATATAAATCTTAGAAGGTTTCTTGAGCTTCAAAAATATTGCTATTTATGGTTTATGTAGCATCTAATTTTGGAATGTTGACAATTGCACGGGTAGTTTAGGATTTTCTTTTCTTAATTTCATTTAGCAAGTGCTCATTTATTTTACCAAATGAATAGAATTGTAATTGATTTGATATTCGATATTCCTGAGGAATAGAATAGAGTTATGATAGGATTTTCATTTGTTCATTTTTCATTTAATTAAGGATAATTAAAGGAAAAAAAAATCTATTATTGTCTTGAATTGAGGTTTGAGTGATGAACCGATATTGAATGTTTTTGTATGAGAATTCCTTTTGGAATTATTATCATGGTCAACTAAACATCGTAATTAATAAAATTTTAATAAAATTATTATTATGATAAAATAAATAAGCACTTAGAGTGTGTACCCTGCAATTATCTCTTTACTTTTTTTTATTTAAATCATTTTCTAATTTACTTTTGAAAATTGAATCACATAATTTGAAGGCTTTTGGAGACTATAACGAAGGATATTACCTCCAAAATGCATGCAAAGATGGTGCGGCTGCATCTGTTGCTTTTACACAAATTGATGGATCCACATTGCAAAATCTATTGACCGGCGGTAACCCAGATTTTGTGATGCTTTTGCCATCAGGTATCTCTATCCTCCCAGATAGGAGCACCCCTTTTTTCTCTGGACAGTGAAGGACGTGTTGTTACTGCTGGATTTCATCTCATGGATATTGCTTCACCATCAACGACGGAAGATGCCAGTCACATTTCAACTGAAACCCTTGAATTCGTCCAAAATATGGTTTCAAAAACTGTTGAAGCACTCATGTATGATTTACCAGGCAGCCATCGATGGATTATGGCTTGGGATTGAGAAAAATGGGAGTCAAGCTTACAATGAATTCTTGCATGGATTGTAAGAAAATAGCCTTTAATAAGGCCAAGTTAGTAAATGATGAGTTAAAACTAGTTGAAAACTTTTGAATCAAATAGCTGAAATGGCTGGAATGGCTCATTTATCCGCTTGCTAATAAACTATTTTAAGCTTAAGTTTTACAAATTCCTTGTAATTTTTTCAATTGCTTTTTGCTTTGGTAGTCACGTTTTGATTTGAGTTTTAGTTGGCATTACCTATTATAGATTTTGTTGGGTTTTTTTTTTTTTTTGCTTTTTTTTAATGGTTTTTGCTTTAATGCATGTAATTATACCATAATACAAGTTTTAGGGTAAACTACCAATATATATTTCTTGTATTTACTTTATGTGCACTTAGTCTTTTATTTTTGAAATTGAACACTTGACCAACCAAATTATAGAAAAATGCTATCCTACTTCATTATTTTGATATAATATTAATGGCTCATTCACTTCACTGAATGGAACAAAGGGATAATGAAATTCTAATTCAAAGGGAATGTAATAGAGTTGTAATGGTAATTATAATGTTCACTTGATGTAAAAAGTAAACCAAGTATTTATTAGAGTAAAATATAAAATATTTATAATGCTTTTTATATTTATTACAATGGGATGATAATTATATTGGTGTTATTTTCAAGACAGGAGTATTTATGATAAAATTAAAAAATAGACATGGGTGGAGGCATGAATTGTTGATCATTTTATGTAATTAGTAATTTATTATGAATTAATATTTTTTTCAAGTGAATACTGTAATATCAGTTTTATGTCGAATGAGAAATGAATGAATGGCTATTCATGTCAAGTCCATGAATTGTAAATGTTTGAAAAATTACTAAAGAAATCCTTTTTTATTATTCTCAATAAGGGCAAAATAATCATGTAAAAAACTAAAATGCCCCCGGTTTTTTTTTTTGGAAGATTTTGTGTCTAGACACCCAAATTTAGAAAATCAAAAAGTCAAATGCGCATTCGCAATGTAAGGTAGCTTATTAAATCTCTTTTATTATAACATAAACAATCATTGATTAGGGCTTGCTATTGTGTTTTGATTTGGATGCTAAGGCTATTGAAGTACTGATTATTTTGGTTTTGTTTGGATGGTTTATTTTTTCTTGATATTTGTATCGATATTTATATTATTTCTATATCATATTTGTTTATATTAGTATCTAGTCTATTTGATCGGATTATGAGTAAAAATATCTTTTTTTTATTGATATTTGTTTTTGACAAACTTAATTATTTAAAAACGACAAAAAAATAAAGTTAAAATAATACAAACGATAATTTTTAGTATTACCCTGATGCTTTCAACATTGAAGCTTTATAATGATGTTTCAGTCCTCACATGTGTAATAGAAGCAGGCATGTCTTAACTGTTTTTGTTTTAAATTCACCATATTAAATGTTTCTTAATCATTCCAAAACTCACGAATCCTGTCACATTAGCTCAAGTTGTCAAATTTTAGTTGTATACTTTTTCTCCTAATACATGGACTCGGCATCACTCAATTGGAACACGTTATTTTAAACTTGTCAGAGGTTATGTTGCAATAAAAGCAATTAATATATAATTATATGTTTTATTATTTATCCATGCAAGTTGCTTGGATCAAAGCATACTGTATGCGTTATTCTGTTTCTCTTTCTTTTGATATATATAGATATATAATTATAATGTACACCTGTGATGGACATATAAGATTGAACTAGACCTGAGATCAAGTTGATACCAACCCTAATCCAAACATGCCGAGTGTCGGGTCTTAAAATTACGAACCATAACTGGAATGGCTGTTCCTGAAATAAGAGTGGTTCTAAACCGATTCAAGAACCACCGTTTAAATTTAATTTTGAATGTTTAATAATTTTTTTCCTTTTAGGAAAAGAAAAGTTCAAATACATTAAATTTATACTTAAAATAAAACTTAAAATTTGTACCCTATTTACAGCTGCGCTTTGGAGCTTATTTTAATGCTTTCATTCAATATTAAACATTATAAAAAATAAAAATAAAAATAAAATGAAGAAGACAAGATGATCATCATAAGTTGCAAATATGGAATAGTGCAAGAAAATAAATCTCTCAGCAGTGGTTTAGAAATAAGATTCTCTCATGTTACTTTAATCCATAAAAAGGAAAGCATATGACATATTGGTCTACTCAATACCTTAAGTGCTTATGTGACAACAAACTTGCTTCATCAGATACTCTATACTCAATTTAAGAAGACTATTTCAACTTACTTTAATTCATCAACAAACACAAGAAGTATTGGCTATATCAATGCAATACATAACTTCATATCAAGTGCAACTTTTTACTAGTGTTCGACAACAAATTTGAAGATAACATCCATTTAATGAAATGCCCAAAATCTCCTTTATGATTTTGCTAAAGGAGCTTTTGACTTGGGGGTAAAATGCAGAGGGTAATTTCTGTAATTAGGCTTTTTGCCCAATTTAATGCCACGGGCTGGTCTTTTGGGGTAGTGATAGGGTTTAGAAGATCAAGTCTAATAAAGGATGTTGTAAGGAGATTTGGCTTGATAGGCTCGAAATAGGGATCGTCGGACTGGTTCATTCTGCTCTCGGTCTAATTTGGTTTTTCAACTCAATTCTTAAAGAGTTGTTGCGAATGCACATAAATATATAAAATTATAATTTGACTTGGTAATTTGTAGAATTAGTAATGCAGAATAAAAAATTAAGGATTATAAAGAAGATTAAAGGAAAAGTAATCCCACATTCTTAATGAAAGAGATTATTATATTAATAGAAATCTCTATAAATCAAATATATAAAGGTAAATTTATTTTTTTTATGTTGTTTGGTAATACCAAACACGGTAAATGATGTAAATGGGAGATAATTATTTCGTATTCATGTTATATATTTAGTTTAAATATTTCAAAATGATTAGCTTAAGTTTTCTTATTTCTTTTTAATAATTTTCAAAATTTCTGCTACACTTTTGGCTTGTCTGCTTCACTGTATGAAATAAGGAGCGAATGAATTCCAATTCACTAGAAATATAGTAAGGTTGTAATAGTTATAACAATTCACTTGTGTAAATAATAAAACGAGTAATTATTTAATTAAAATATAAAGTGTAAAATATTTTTATTGCAAAGAGAAGATAATTGTATAGTGATATTTTCAAGATAAAGATATTTATGACAAAAGTAGAAAATAAACCATTGAATACTAATTCATGGGTATGGGGGGATGAATTGCTATTCATTATTTTACGTAATAGTAATTTATTATGAATTATCATTCTCCTCAAGCGAACACTATAATAGTGGCTTTAATTTAAATGAGGAAAGAATGAATAACTATTTATATCAAGTGAAGAACCGTTCATTTATAGTTAAAGAAACCAACCAAATTAGCCTTTGCAAACCTAGTTGCTAAACCGACTGCTAAACCTGTTCCATTTCACGTTGGATGTCTAAATTGAACCCATTTTATGAGTATGGTGTGGACAATTCTTGCAAGGAAAGAGAAAGCTCCAAAATGTTCAGTAGAGAAAAATGGAATCCTAAGTTTAGGAGTCAAACGTTTGGGAGTTCATATTTTGTTTCCTTTTAGCTTTAAAACATGTCATTAGGGAACATTATTCCTACATACATACAAGTGACAACCCTAGGTGCCTAAAGCTCTTTTCATGCCAAAGGTGGAAAACAATTATTTGCCCTATATGGACTCTTGTATATAGAGTTATTTCGATTCATATGATGGCACTAGGTATATGCTCCATTAAGGGATTTATAACAAAAGTCTAACTTATTCTATCTTGCTCTAAAATTTTCGACCTAGATATTAATGTATCTCAAATATAGATTTTAATCACCAAATACATGATTACATCCTCATGGTTATAGATTTGAGGAGTTTTACGTTGTTTCAATGTTGATATTCATATCTTGAAATTTTAAGGGTTAATGATAAAAATGATACTTAAACTTTTCCAAGAAGAACAATCAGGTCCCTCAAGTTTGGTTTTGAATAATTTGGTACCTGAACAAAATTTCGTTGGATTTTTTACATATGAAGTTTGGTTTTGATAATTCTAGTACCGGAATAAAATTTTCATTGAATTTTTTTTATACCTAAAGTAAGTGAAATGAGGTGTGGAAAAAGTTTACAAAAAGTTTATTCAAGTACTAAAATTGTAAAACTAAACTTTAGATATAAAAAAAGTCAACGAAAACTTTATTCAGGTTCCAAATTATTCAAAACCAAACTTTATGTATCTAATTATTCTTTTTACGAAAGTTCAAGTACCGTTTTTTTCATTATCCAAAATTTCAATACCAATAAGTGGAAACTTCCTTTCACCATATTTTTTCCATATATAAACCTCATGCGGCTTCACATGGTGGCACAAGCATAGTACAACAAAAGGAATATATGGTAGATATGTACATATCACACAAGAATGAATCCACACGTGCAATTCCTTTCATAAGTGTATCCATCCATATGTTGGTTGGACATGAAAAAAATACTTTACTTTGAATAGGTTTACCAAAAT
This sequence comes from Combretum micranthum, assembly GCA_024138025.1. Lineage (NCBI taxonomy): Eukaryota > Viridiplantae > Streptophyta > Magnoliopsida > Myrtales > Combretaceae > Combretum > Combretum micranthum. The sequence goes on along the minus strand of JAMXBD010000754.1, from coordinate 116,463 downwards.
TTCTAGTTATGTCACATATTTTGAAAATAATATGCAAGAGAGTGTGACCTCAAATTAGGAACCGTTTCCTTAGAAAATATGACTGATGCACAATTGTGAGTCCTCTATTTTGCCTTATATGTCAATGAGAATAGACTCCTCACCTCAATTATTAAGGTTTAGTTAAAATAAAATTGCAACCGCCTTATTTTGATTTCAGACTTTCATAAGATATCTAAATTTAAATGCATGTAAACATGGACATAGATCACATAACCCTCCTCATATAGAGTCCATAGTCTTGTATCTAAGAAATTAGGATTGAGCAATGATAAGTTTAATGATGGGTGATGTGATCGTATCAAATTCTAAAATTTATAAACACAATTTAAATCCTATGATCAAGCTAGGCAAGTATACCTATCTATAGTAGTATAAGATTACAACGGGTGTCGTCCATAGGGATCTATGAAACAAATACTAGAATAACCCTATTCTATTATTTAGTCTAATCATATGAAGAAATATCAATCTTTAACTACTAATTATCTAAATTCAACCCTAGAATCAATTGTATTGCTTTAACAAAATTATATCAATCACAAGACATACTCTTCATCTTGATCCATCTTAAATCCTAATTTTTCATAACAAAAGATTGATTAATGAGTTTCTTATGCTTTGCACTGCAGAATCACATAGTTAAATCAACTTCTCCCTCGAGTTAATTAATTTCTAATCTCACATGAGATAGTGGAGACCTCTCCCTCACTAACACCATATAAGATTGCATTAAAGATTAGAATTCTTCAACAAAGATGAAATCTTTATGTAGATAATCAAAGTTTCCCTACCTTTAGGTGAAACATGTAATCTTTCCATTCATGGAGATCTATCCTATTAGATGAAACATCTTTCTATCTAACAAGAATCATACAAACAATCGACTTTGCGCATAAATCAACTATAAGACAATTAAAAAATAGATGCAAAGCCATAAACTTTCATTAATCAAGAACAAATTCAAATCACATATGGGTTTAGGCTTTCATAAGACTTAGGGCATAAAGATTTATTCCTCCATAATTTTCACAATAAAAGCAATAGATCTAGGGAAGTAATCTATGAACATGATAAACAATAAACAATAAAACCCTTTTGATTGTTGACTTGTAATCTCCAATGAATTCCTAGCAATTTTCTCTCTAAAGTTCGTGCCTTTTTCTCTCTCTAGGGTTTAGAAAATGTGTAAGGATTATAACTGAAACGTTAGAGCGGCTATTTATAGAATTGTAACCATCTTTGAATGTGCCCCACCATATGCACGGCCGTGTTCGGGGTTGTGTACATTGGAAAATCTTCAATTTCGCCTCTAGTCGCATTTTTTTTCTCCAATACAGCCTTCTACACTTCTTGAGCAGTAGCTTGGGTATAATTTGGGAAACTTTCTGGTCACTTTTTGAAACTTAGCCCTAGCGTTTGCATGGCCATGTTAAAGGTTGTGCACAATTGAAAAACCAACCTTTTTCATACTTTGCCAATTTTTCCTTTATTTTTGCTTGAATCATCCTTAAATCTTTGAAATACCTTCTTCAAACCCTGAAATCAAATATCAAGCAATTAAGTATCATTTTCTTGATAAATTCACATGAAATCCATATAAAATCATATGCAATAAGTACTAGAAATAAGGGTCTTTTAACACTTATCAATGGGGTTTACAACTCTTACCCTCCTCATATTCGATTTAAAAGCCACTAAGTTTGATCACTCTGAGTAGAAAAACAGTACATAAGTGGTTTTTATGCTATCCAATTCTAACAATTTCTTATTATTATTTTAATACATTAATAAAAACTGAAAAAATGAAAGTCTTACATTCGAATTCCTTTTTGAACAAGTACCAATTATAACTTTAACCTTAAAGTAAATAAATCATTAATAGGATTTTTGCAATAAAAAAAAAAGAAACACTTATAGGATTGCTTGAAAACATTTTATGGTTTCCTCGTGTGATAGTTATTATTCTTTAAAAAAGAAAAGCATGTATATATACGCATTGACATGGTTAAGAATCAACTCAAAACTAACCTAGCACCATCGTATTATAGGTTTAGAACAATGTTTTACTATTTTTTCGTCCACATTTCTCTTTTTTTTTTTTCAATTTTGGACTAACGACCCACCATGTCCCACTGATTTGGGCCTTGGACCAATAATCAATCGAGTCCTGGTGCAAGTCAAGGATTGTCTTGTCAGTCGAGGTCCCAATTCTGGGTTCTTAATGTTGATCCTTTGAAGTAACCTGATTTGTGCATATCCGTTTATATGTTTTGAATAAGGCTAGCACAAACAAGTTAGTTACTCAAGTTTGGCTTGCTTTAGGCTCGACTTAAGTTTGACTCGTTTGGTTCGGCTTAAGCTTGATTGGTAAGCAAATTAAGCTTGAGTTTAAAATAAAATTTGTTTATCTAAATGAATTAAGCTCGAGCTTAAATTAAAACTCGTTTATCTAAGCGAATCGAGCTCGAGCTTCAATTAAGAGTCTCGCGAACAAACTCATGAACATATTTGTTAAAGTCTCGTGAATAAACTCATTAGTAAATTTGTGAGTTTTATATTTATAATTTATTATATTTAAATATAAAAAAAAAACAAAAAATTAATTTCTATTTAATAAATATATATTTAGCAACTCTCATATATTATATTTAGGTTTGAAAAAAAAAAAGAAATTGGGTTATCTGAACGAATTGAGTTTAAACTTAAAGTTCAAGCTCAATAAAAAATTCAACTCTAGCACATGATAAACGAACCGAGCTAAAGCCTTAATTTCAAGCTCGATCAAAAAGCTTAGCTTGAGCTTGATAAATATTAAACATCTTGAGCCTGATACTTCATAAGTTAAGCTCATTTGTAATCCCAAAATTTAAAGGATCATTTTTAAATAATTCTTTTCTTATCTCACGTATTTGAAAACATCAAAATTTCATTACTTTCTTCGAATAATTTCATTATTACTTTCATAATTTCACTTATCTATTTATAACATTATAAAAAATTTCTAGTTTCGTTAGCGAGATTATCCAATCAATAAGATAAATATAATTGATATACTATGTATTTCAATTATGTAATCATGAATGAGTATAAATCTAAATCATTAAATAACCGATGAAATCAATCCGTTAAAAAAAAAAAAAAGAAAGATAGGACCATATAATTTTCTTAACGTCATCATAATTTTTAAAAGATAAGTATAATGATGCAAAATACTGAAAATTGTCACCTGCCAGTGAGTAGAACATTGCAAAGGACAAGAAAAAAGATTCATTGAATATAATAAGTCATGAATTTAGATAAGTGGTAGATAAGTACTCATGTATTTATATAACTCTCTGTATAAAAAAGAATATATCGTATTTATCCAATGTTAATCATTTTACATACTATATCATGCTCAAATAGCTCTTTTTTTTTTTTTTTTTTTTTTTTTTAAGGAGCCCATTGAAAGGATGACGTGGATAATCCAGGAAAGAGACAGCAAAACTCTGTGCAAGCTGTCTTTTTAGATTTCCAAAATTAATTAGCTCTGGCAATGAAAGTAAAAAAGTTGCAACAATATTATTTCCCCTTCCAATGAAAGACGGCGCTGTGCTCTTTTCATAACATGATAATGACATGGAAAAGCAACAAGTCCTAAACTCTCAAGACATGAAAAGAAATTTAATCACACTAAATAACTTGTTCTGAGATTGTTAAATGGTCAAGTGGGCAATATTTTTTTTTTTTTTATGTAATTTATTAGTGTAGAATTGCATTATATTATCCATTGGTAATTTTTACCAAAATACATTTGATATATCACAATCAAAGTGATACATATAATGCTATATTATTACAATTTCTTTATTAGCTCGAGGGGAAAATCAAAGATGTTTTCTCTCCCATTCTTATACCTTTGAATCTATAATACATAAGGTCATAATATTTATTATTGTTGTTTAACTCAATTTCGAACTAGATATTATTTATATATGTATAAAGTCTACTAGTTGTTCCATTACGATATTATAATAGAATTTTGTTGCAAGAAAAGGTTCAAAAGCCAATCTCGAACATCGATAGTGTTTTCTTAATCCTTCCCTCACGTAAGAAAGAACATAGAATTATCGTATTTGAAACTTGAAAGCATCAACATTAGCTTACACTCGGATGATTGCATGCATATATTGTTTAATTAGTGTGAAAGTATTGAATTTAACTTTTTTTCCCCATAAATCGAGTTTAACTTATTAATTATTCAAGTTTGACATAGAAGTAGTCAAGTCGAACTCACACATTATAATATGTAACTTGACTTGTTCAATGACTAATCATGCTTGAATCTAGTATATAAATATTAGCCAAATTTGTAGGTATAACATTAATTGATTAAAAATATTTTTTTTAGATAAGTTTAGGTTTAAAAAAACTTAGCTGAGTCAACTTCTAATTTATTGAGTATTACTTCCAACCAAGTCTAAACTCAAAACTCTAAATTAATTCAAGTCTAAACCACTACAAAAATAAAAGGAAAATTGACATTTAAAGACAAAATTCTACAAGGAAAAATTAGCGAAATAGCTTATATCTCCATAGAAAGAATTACTAATGATGATTTTTACGATAACAATTTACATTTAAAGACAAAAATTTTATCTTTAAAACTCAGTTTTCTTATAGTGAATAAGTACATGTCATAAAACTTCAAATCAAGTTTAGATTCAAACTCGATATTATATTATCTTTAATCCAACTCAACTAATTTGCATTCTATTTTTCAACTCAAAATGGGAATAGCTAGATTTGAAAGCATAACTTACCGTTAGATTGATCAGGGTCAAAGTAAATGAAATATCTTAAATAAATATGTTTATAAAAAGGGGTGGGAACAGGGGAAATTTTATCCCACCATAAAATTTTAATGGATATATTTGTTAAAGCAACGTATATAGAACCTTGGATGCAACTACCATTTTTTTTTTCTTTTCCATACGTTCTACTGGTTCTCCTCTTCGTACCAATTCGATGTTAGGTAATAATTTTTTTTTTTCCCGTTTTCCTGCTGTTTCTAATAAGGTAAATGCATATATGAAAAAGTTTTGGCATTTGGTTTTGACAGTGACATTTTACGATAGTGAAAACAATTTTTGGAGAGATATCTTGAGAAATATCAAAAGATGAGGGTTATAAGAGTTGTAGAAAAAGGAAAGATTGAGAAACTATAAGATAATAAGTATGGATTTGATCTTTTGAGTCTTTATTATGTTATAAATGTGTGAAAATGTGTTTAATATGGTGTGGTAGTGATAAATGTTAGTATGAAAATGGTTTAAAAACAATTTAAGTTGATAAGAGAAAAAAAACTTACAAATATGACGATTATGTGAGAACATGAATAAATGGACGAGACATGTATAGGTTATGTTAGCTCTTGATAGTTACTAAATTTTTAAACATGGAGATCCTTAAAAGTGCGTGAGCTGATATATAGCTCAAGCAAACCTTTTGTGACCACACAACCCATTTGCTTGAGCTTGTGTATAGTTTTTGTTTATTGTCTGTGGACTACATGAACTTAAACTCATCTATGTACTAACCCATGAAAATTATAACTTCTTCAAATTCACCTTTTTTCCTTCTTAAGAGTATTTGCAATTCATTAAACTCCTTCCTCCAGGATTTAATTTTATTCTAAGATCTTGAAAACTATATACTATAAGGATTATCTCTAAACTCTCACTCTAAAGTTCATATATTGTGTTTCTTTAAAACACTAATAGTGTGGTAAATAAAAGAATTATAAATTTGTAGATCATAAATAAATTAGAAATATAAATAGTTATGAATATCTTAATTGTTATATAATTTAGGTCAAAGGATTCTAGTGTTGAGGACAAATAAGCTTTCTAGGTACGTGTATTAGTTTATTTGCCACTTGTGCTTATTAGGATAAAAACCTAAATTGGCTAATTGAATATCTAGCCATAAAATTTATCTACTGCATGTGCTTGGCTACGGTTAATGGACTTAAGAGCATTGGTAATGCTAATGCAACACCCCAAGCATCTCGTGTAACGTTGTCTCTACACAGAATCATACTTAGAAATGATTAAGAATAGATCTTGTTCTTTAGGTGTCATGGTCATTGGATAGTGCCCAATATCTAATATATAAATATCTCATGAACTCATGGACATTGAGGAGTATCCAACGTTGTATATATGTGTACTATATTTCTATGTAGCAGGATACTAAGCTATTCTTTTGATGTTTGCTTGACTTAAAAGTTGAAAATAATGAATTGAATATTTGTTACATTAGATGCGCACACACACACACACACACATGTGCACGTAATTGATTGATTACCTATATACTCTATGTTCTATACTAGGTTTTGGCTTATTCTTTTCCCTTTTGAGGTTTAGATGATGCTTCAACTTCACCAAGGACAATGCTTATGACATTTGATCTAGTTAGTAAACTTTATCATCTATGGATAATAGATACTTCAGATGAATATCTATTAATTTCTTCATAGTGATGGTTTAGAGCATGGATTCTAATAGTAGCTTCCTATGGAGTGTTTATGATTATAGACTTTATTTATGATGTCTGGTGTTTAGTTGTAATTCATGCATTGGAAATGACTTGGGACATGTATCATTATGTTGGAGTTATTATTGTATATATGTTGTTTAAGAGTTATTTTACTTATCTTATTGTTACATTTAGTAGGTTTTGAATCTTACCATGTTCATCCTCATTATGGATAGGCAACTAATTGTCCTAAATTTAGGTGTTGTAGTAAGATACTACTTTGTTGACATTTCATATAACAATATATGCACGATATTTTATATATGCGGCCATAATAATTTTCTTGTGGTTATAATCCCATGAGCTGATGACGATGCTTCGGTCCTCACCCAACAATGAATTCTTGTCATTTAAGCAATGATGGAACAATGTTAGGACATTGTTTGACCAAAGATCTAATTTATCCCTTCCAAGGAATGAGTTCCTACTTCAATCAAGTTTCTTCATTTTTTTTTTTTTTTTTTGTTAACCTGGTTTTTCCAGTGAAGAAGTTAAATTCAATTGATTTTGGTAATCCTCATAGAACAACACGATATAATTGGAGCATGACTTGGTTTGAAAAGACAAGGATAGCATTTGGTTCACAAATGTTTTTAAGTAACTAAATTGGGTCAAGTATCTAGGATGCATTACTTAATATGCAAGTTAGGTGGGGTGCTAAATAATAACCCTTAAAAGACAAGATAAAAACGTAACATTGTTATGCCATATAATAAATGGTAATAAAAAAAATATATTCCTCCAAAATCATTATGATATTCTAAAAGGACTTGTTAAAGCTTGTTGTACGTTACTTTTCGTTGTAATATGCAATCTGAATATAACTAAACTTCATCTCAAATTGGCATCAATGCTTTTTCATTGATTTTGGTTGATATAAAATCAAATTATATATGATAAATTGATGAATTATGTAGATTACATTTAGAATGTGTTAAAAGTGAAAGGTAATGTTTTCTTTTCAAATCTAATCACTTTATCTCTAATGCCTCTATACGTGAAGTAATCTTGATTTTTTTTTCCATTTTAGTTATTCTTTTATTTATTTATTGGTTGATTACAATGAGGGGATTCGAACCTATAACATCTCTCATAAGAAGAAAATGCTACTAAACTACAAAGACATTAACTTATTCTTTTATTCTTTATATGGTAGTTTCTCACATTAGAGGATTGGTTTCTACAATCAATAATAAACTAATTTTATAAAGAGGATGTGTCAACCCCTATTACTAAGGAGATGTGTCAATTGTAAAGAAAATTTATTGAATCCAACATGTTTAACCTAATAAAAAAGTGAGTTGGCTTAAAAATTTCATCCCACATTAATGTGTGAACCATTTTTGTTTGCCCTACATAAGCTACGAATAAAAGTATATGTATATATATTTTAACTAAAATTTAAAAAGCTTTGTTATTTAGATGATGATTAATGACGAGGTATCAATACTATTGTAACGAAGGTGTTGTTTGATGTCATGATTTTTATATTTTATCATAAATGATATGTTTAAATGATTTGCCATTTAAGTAAAATTAAGATGAACACCTTTGAGAAATTATGGTAATAAGAAAACTCTTTTTTCCTATATGTAAATAAGATTTTTTTTAAATTAAAAATAACATATACTTTTAGAAAATTTTAGCAAGGTGGTGGACTAACCTGCTTAACTCACCAACCTACGCCAAGTGGGCTAGGTGGTGTGCATGGCCTACTTGCACAACTTAAGTTGTATGATGATTTATCTTTTTTGGGGAATAAAAACTTCACATTTAAAATTAACTTTATCCCACCAAGTTGATATGGTAATTTTTTTTTTAATTTATTACTTTATATATTAAATATATCAAGAGTAGAAGAAATGAATTTAATTCACTTCATTAAGAGACCAATTTGTACAATAACCCACTTTGGTACTTAATATTCCTAACATACTAAGCCAACCCTTATTTATATCTAATGTTGTCTAAGCTCAACTTCCTTAACACCCACATTAATGCTCCACCACAACATGATCCTAAATTCATGAAATCCTATTTGCCAAATCAACATTAGTCTCTCTTAAAGCTATTACCTATAAACTCTCTCTCTCTCACTCATCTAACAAACATTTGTTTCAAATTAGTGCCTACATATCACAAATGAGTGATAACTCTTGAAATTCCACAAGCCAAGGAATGTGTTCTCATGCAATAAGCAATAATCACTATTCTAAAGAAGAGAGTAGTTAAACTATGTACTTTGAGGAACTCTTCATCAACAATTACAAGGATAAGAAAATTTATCTTGAGGGTAATAGCCAAAGCTCTTCTATAGTCTTCTATGCTGCTTTTTTAGATATTCAGAAACCCGAAGCCACCAGCTTTTAATTGAGTTATGAAGAGGGGAATTTTAAACCAAGACCAGTTGATGATGCTTTGGAGGATATTGCTAGTTCTGCTATTGCAAGTCAATGGAGTTCAAATTCAAGTCCATTGCACTAACACTTGTTAGAGCAGCCATGGTTCGTTTATTTTCAATTTTCGTGTTAGTGGCAAGATTGTATTGGTGAATAATCTAGGTAAAAAGTAGTTGTTTTATCCTGTCATAAATTATATTACACGTAATATCTTATCGTCAAGGTTAAAAATATTAATAGTAAATATTGATATACATAATATATGTTAGATGAATTATGGTTGTTACTAGCAAGATTGTTTCATTCAATAAGTTGAATAGATAAGGACTCAAAAATTCTTTCGTGGATTACATTACACACCATACCTTAGCATTACACTATAAAATTAGAAAATAAATCATTGAATGTAAATTCATGGGTGTGGGGCATGAATTGATATTCATTATTTTACGTAATAGCAATTTATTATGTATTGTTATTTCCTTCAAGTGAACATCGTAATAAGAGTTTTAAGTTGAATGAGGAGAGAATGAATAGCTATTTATGTCAAGTGAATAGGCCGTTCATTTATCATTAAAGAAACCAACCAAATCAACCTCCACAAACACAGTCGCTAAACGGCCATCAAACCGGTTCCGTATCGAGTCGAAAGTCCAGACTAAACGTATTTTATGAGAATGGTATAACCAATTCAGAGAAAGCTCCAAAAATGTTCGGTAAAGAAAAATGGAATCCCAAGTCTAGGAGTCAACGCTTGGGAGTTCATATTTTGTTTGCTTTTAGCTGTAAAACGTGTCGTTAAGGCATGTTATTCCTGCATACTTACCACTGTAGGTGTCCCTGAAGCTTTTTCATGCCAAAGGTGCAAAACAAATATTTTCCCTATGTGGACTCCTATATGTATAGTTATTATGATTCATACGATGGCAATTGACATATGCTCCTTTAAGGGATTTATAACAAAACTTTAACTTATTCTATCTTGTTCCAAAATTTTCAACTTAAATATTAATGTATCTCAAACACAGATTTCAATCACTGAATACATGATTACATCCTCATGGTTATAGATTCGAGGAGTCTTATGTTGTTTTAATGTTGATATTCATATCTCGAAATTATAATACCAATAAGTGGAAACTTCCTTTAACCATATTGTTCTTATATAAACCTCATGTGGTTTCGCATGGTGGCACATGCATGCAAGTCCTTTCATAAGTGTATCCATCCATATGTTAGTTAGACACGAAAAAGATACTTTGATTTAAGTAGGTTTACCAAAATTTCTAGTTAGGTCACATATTTTGTAAAGAATATGCAAGAAAGTGTGACCTCAAATTAGGAACCGTTTCCTTAGAAAATATGGATGATGCACAATTGTGAGTCCTCTGTCTTGGCTAATATGTTAGTGAGAATAGACTCCTCATCTCAATTATTAATGTCTATTTAAAATAAAATTGCACCCTCCTTATTTTGATTTTAGACTTTCATAAGATATCCAAATTTAAATGCATATAAACATGGGCAGGGATCACTTAATCCTCTTCATATAGAGTCCATAGTCCTATATCTAAGAAATTAGAATTGAGCAACAATAAGTTTAATGATGGGGTTTACAACTCTTACCCTCTTCACATTCGATTTAAAAGCCACTAAGTTTTATCATTCTAAGTAGAAAAATAGTAGATAAGTGGTTTTAGGATTATCCAATTGTAACAATTTCTTCTACTATTATTTTACTACATTAATGAAAACTAAAAAATGAAAGACTTGTATTCAATTTCCTTTTTGAACAAATACCAATCATGACTTTAACCCTTAAGTAGATAAAACATTAATAGGATTTTTTCCATAAAAAAAAAAAAAGCAACACTTGGAGGATTGCTTGAAAATATTTTTATGGTTTCCTTGTGTGATAGTTATTCATTAAAAAAAAGAAGAAGAAAAGAATCTATATATATACACTAGCATGGTTAGGAATCAACTCAAAACTAAAATAAAATCTTCAGTTTACATGTCTAGAGAAGATATACTAGGAACAATATTTTATTATTTTTACGGTCTAAATTTCTTTTTTTTTTTTTTAAGTTTGGACTAACAACCATCGTGTCCCACCAGTTTAGGCCTTAGATCAATAATCCTTCAAAGCCTAATGCAAGTCAAGAATCATCTTATTAGTGGAGGTCCCAATTCTAGACACTCAGTGTCGATTCTCAAAAGTAACCCAATGCTTGCCTTAAGGTCAGCTTGAGCTCGACTTGTTTCGCTCGGCTCAAGCCTGCACTACAAGAATTTTTACTTGTAGTAACGATTACAAAATTTGTAAATGTTAGTAATTTGTAATTGTATTTAGTAACGTTTAATAAACATTACATAAACTACTCTATTAGTAATATTTATTACCATAGTAAAAATATGTAAATATACGACATGATTTGTGACATTTTCAAAGGTAGACATCATATATATATATAAGAAAGACTCTTACATGTTCACCTAACTTGCTTTCTCAAAAATAATCTTCTTTCCTTAAACATTAAGTTATATTGAAAAAAGAAATATAAAGTATCTATTAAATAACAATATCCATTATCTTGTATAACCCAACTCTATCTTCCATTACCAATATTACAAATATTTTATTATATTTTAATGATTTTTATAACATTTAATTTTTTTTTTTTTTGTGATCTATATTATGATTGATCTCACTTTCAATTTTTTTAAAAATTAAATGTGTTGTTTTTTGCATTTATTTATTTTTCCTTTTTTTTCTATACTTGTAATATGAGGGTATCATTGAATAATAATAAAGAGCAAAAATAATTGAGCATTTTAATGTATGTGTAAAAGTAATTGTGTGTAAAATATGTAATATTAAATTGATTAATATTTTTAATATATTATTTTTTTATTTTTTATAATAAATAATCATATATAGGAATTTAGACTAATCACTTTTAGCTTTAATATACAACACTACATTAATTCTTGTTTGCAATAGAACCTTATGTTACTCACAATTTCAATGTAGATATTCTTTACATCTGCAAGTAATATTAGAGCCATTAAGGGATTTAGTGTCTTATATGTTTATATTTATTTTGATATTAATAAAATAAATCAAGGAAAAATAAATTACAAAGTTATAGTAAGGGTGAATAAGTTAAATATGAGTTATTTTTGTTTTAATAATAAATAAGTAGAGAAAAGAATATTTTATAGCACAAGTACAAAACTTAAATAATTAAAAAATTATATATTTTTCCAATACATGTGTCTAGTAAAAAGAAATCAACTAATATGTATCTAATATATTATCTTCATTAATAAAAATATATGTCATGTATAAAGAAAAAAAATCTACACTTTCTTAATATATTAAATAAGTTATTTTATGGATACAAATGATTATTTACCAGCACACTTTTTCGGTATGTGGCATCTGTTGGTACTAAAAATATATATATATAAGATTTTCTTTCCTACCAAATTTTAAAAGATTACATACCATTGTAATTGCAACCAAATTTAAAAATCCTAATTATTCAAATATATTCATTTAATTGTTCACCAAACATTATATTATATTCATCCCTTTCACCCTCTCTCCCTTAGCAATCTTTTGAGGGAGGAAGTAGAAACCATCATACTACAAGGTTTCGTCTCCTCCTCCTTTCTCCTCTTTCCCTTCCCCCTACCCCCTCTCTCCTCCCCTCTCTAAATGCAATTAATATTACCAATATTAGATATGATTGTGATCTCTTTTGTTCCTTCATTTGGTATTCTTTTATTATAGTTCAATTATTTAAATATTTCAGATCTGAAGAAAAATAGCCATGTGTTTTATCTATAAATTATTATATTATATGAAAGATTATTTAAATTTATATGAGTTTTAGATAAATTAAGAATTGTTATGAATAACCATTTTTATTTTCTCCTCTATTAGCATTCAAAATATGAAATTTTCCCAAACCAGTCAAAGGAATTTGAGATATGACTATATCTATGGTTTGTTAGATTTATATACATATATTGTTCATTGTCAAATTTTTAATTTGATTGAATAATTTATTTAATGATTTAATGTTTTTTTGTAATCATTGTTAATGAACATAATTCTCTTATTAGATTGTCAGTACTTTATTTCATTTATTAACTTTTTTCTTAGTTTTGATTCAAAGTTTATCCTTTTGATTGTGATGTTTTTGCAGTTAAATCAACATTTCAAATTTTTCATGAAAGGTATTTTTCAAAACTTACCATCTAATTTAGGTAACTTTCTAAATAATGCTATCCTAGTTATTATATTTTAAACAAAAAAAATTATTTTAATGTTTTTAATATTTTGTCTAGCAGGAATTTCAACCAACAAGAAGTTTATTTCTTCTTTTCCTATTCTTTTTGTATATTGGTCATGTAATAATTTTATTGAAATAAGTTCATTATGTAAGACAAATATTATTTTTATTTTTATTTACTATTTTAAATGTTTAGATTATTAACTACACAATCAATATTGTAATAAAAATTTTCCTTTTTGTGAGGGATATCATCAAACTTTTAACATTATTAGTGATGTTAAAAAGTCAAATAATCATCCCTAAAAGAAATGTTAAGAGTCTATTTAAAAAATGTGTCAATATAATAAATTATGTTAATTAATAAAGAAATATTACAATAGGTACACGTATCAAAATTAAACCTTACAAAAAAGTTATATATGCGACGTTAAAACGTTACTAAATAGCAATTCTTATTAACGTATAATTAGAAGTTAGTAACGTTTATGTAAAGGCCCGACCCTCTAAATCTCGGGACTTAGAGTACCGAGTCCCCAACCACATGTAACGTTTTCACATTATATGTAAGGTTGTCCTAAAACTAACAGTTTATGAAAATTGTTTGATCAAAACTACTAAAACTTTATAAAGAACTTTTAATAAAACAAGATTGCTAACAAAAGCAATCTATACATATATTTACATCATATATACACTATTTAGTGTCAATACAAGACACTACAAAAATTACATGTTTTCTTAAACCAAAAAGAATCCTAGAGGATCTTAAGGTCTTTACAAAAATAGGCTTACCTATCAAGCTTTCTATACATAACTTTTCCCTTAGCAAAAATTCTTCCAAAAGTCCAGGGTGTTCGAGTCCTATTCGTCCTACTCATCCAGGAATCTCTCAAAATCGGACCCATAGCCTAAATCATCATAAAACTCGTCTCCAATACCTGCAAAGCAGCAAAAGTGAGCCAAAGCCCTAGTACACAATAACAAATGCAAGAACAAGTCATCAAGCCAATGTAATGCATTAGAAGATAAGTGATTATCTTTATTAAATTTCTTTTTTTGCAAATCAACAGGAAGGTATTCAAACCCCGGATCACGCTTTGAGAATTTAGGGATCCTGAGCAACAGCAGCTGCTCAGGGGGTTGATATAAGCAGTCCGAATACTTATATCTCCTATATCTATTTCATGAAGATAATAGCTTTATTTAGGGTTCGAAAGCCATTGCCCGACTCTACTTAAACTCAGTCCATAACATGAGCCTAGTTCACAAGTTCCCATAAACTTTGAACTAAACCATGGTATTTCCCCCTAAGTTTAAGCAAACGTTACTCAGATACTATTCTCCCTATCGGCTACCCACTTAACCAAAAAGAATCGCTATTGCATCATAGCGTACCATTGCATCATGGTAAAGTCATTGCATCATGACTTGGTTAAGCGCCTAACTAACATGTCATTGCATCATGACAGGTTTGCTGCTCATCGGACCAGATTAAACAGCGTAATAGACATCCAATTTATTCAAATATTAAGCTGAGTTAATTTAAGTTGAACTAGGAATGCCTATTCCTAGCAAACATCAAACAAGTTATTGCGTACCTAAACCCGATAGTATATTACTATGATCTCTCGGTGAAGAACTAACCGAAGAAATCCTTAATTGAAATAGGAATATCAAAATAATCAATAAATAAAGATAGATTTGACATTCACAATTTTATATATATATATATATATATCACAATCCTAGATCAATTGTACAAGGAAATTCATTAAACTTTGCATAGAGTCTAAATATCAAATTCATGCATAAAACATGTTTATTTAACTCATATATACAATTAATCAAAGAAATTCAAATAATTTAATACAAAGTCATAATAAAGCATTTAAACATCCTATTATATCCTAGATCGCTTAACAAATACTTAATTGATCATATATCAAACTTTGGAAAATTTTGAAAAAAGTTTTTAAAATTCAAAAGCGCAGGGGATACGTCAGCATTCAAAGCCGGTGGCTTTGAACCGGTGTTCAACACTATGAAAATCAACACTGCCAACGCTAGCAGCGCTCAAGGGTACGCCGGCTGCCTTCATTCTACGTCGGTGGCTTTGAGCCAGTGTAGAATGCAAATCCAAATTTTCTAAAATTTACGAGAGGTACATACCGATAGCGTATCCATGTACGCTGGCAGCCTTTGACCCTACGCCGGCGGCTTAAACTCTCAAATTGTAGGCGTACGTTCTGAAGAACAAACGCTGGCAAAATTTATTGTAAAAGCTGGCAGTGTTCCAAAGCGGCGTTAAAAGATTTACTTCTGTTTGGTTCCAACGCTGCCTCTACGCCGGCGGCGTTGAATTTCCAGATGCCGGCGTATGTTCAAAACAGACCTATTCGACAAAACACAAATCCCCTGTTTTCCATTTTACAACTTTTCAACCTATAACACTTTTAAATCTTCTTCAACTTCATTTTTAACTTCATATACTCACTCCTATCTACACTTCTCAATCCTAGCAACTCAAAACATGAAATCAACACATTTGATCACTTCTAATTCCACTTCCATTCATTCTCAACTTTCCTACTCAAACTATCTTCATTTCCTCCCAACACTTCATATCACTACCACAATACATAAACAAACTCACACACTCATAAAACACATTCCTAACTAATCTCAATGCATGAACAAGCAATTTAGATAGCATTTAAACTCATCCTATTCAAGATCTCACATAACCACTACAAGAAATAAACAAAAAAAAAGTCATACTTAAATCAACTCACATGTAGATGCCTTGTCTTAGGAAGAACTTTGATTTTCAAAGCTTGATATTGTTCTTGACTTGGACTTGGAATTTGGAATAAAGGAAGAAGAGAAAAGAAAGAAAGAAAAAGGAAAATTCGGATGAAAGGGAGGGCTGCCCAAAAAGGAGTCCAATTGAGCAAAATTAAGTCTTAAACATATCCCAAATTTGACTTTTAAAGCATATGCAACTTTAGTTTGCATTTGGGGTGTATTTGAGCTTCATTTGAGGTTCATTTGGGGCTTATTTAGGCCTAATTACTAACTTAACTACTAAGAACTTCTATCAACTAACCTTAAGCAAAACTAAAGTTGATTTTATAAATCTAAACTTAACTTAACACCTTAATGTATAAAAGACACAATTAATAATTATACTACACACACATTAATACATATAAAACAAAGATATTAATTTCACTACATATACAAAATAACACATTTAGACTATTACCAAACACAACTATCATAATTATCATGCTCATTTAATTCAACAATTAAGATAAATAAACAAACACATGGAAATTAAATAGAATTTAAATTTAGATCATTTCAGTTTATTATAATTGTATTAGATATTTGTTTTAATTTAGTAACATTTAAATGTTGTTGGTAGTTAGTTATTAGTAATGTTTAAATGTTACTATTTTTTTTTATTTTGTGACGTTTATGTTATTTGTGATGTTTACAATTCAAATGTCACATATTACCTTTTGTAACACAACTATAGTAACGTTTACTAGTAACGGCTAATAAATGTAACTACAAAACTTCTGTAATGTTTGATTTACTTTTGTAACATTCGTTAAACGTAACCAAACATTAAATTTCTTGTAGTGCCGATTGATAAACAAATTGAGCTCGAGCTTAAAATAAAACTCGTTTATCTAAATAAATCGAGCTCGAGCTTCAATTAAGAGTCTCGTGAACAAACTCATGAATAATTTGTTATGAGGCTCATAAATAAGCTTGTTTATGTTCGATAACAAACTCATGAACATGTTCATTAAGAGTCTCATGAACAAACTCATTAGCAAATTTATGAGTTTTATATTTATAATTTATTATATTTAAAAATATATAATTAAAAAAAATAAAAATTAATTTCTATTTAATAAATATATATTTAACAACTCTCATATATTATATTTAGGTTTGAGAAAAAAAAAAAGAAATTAGGTTATCTAAATGAATTGAGTTCAAACTTAAAGTTTAGGCAGGATAAAAAAATTCGGCTCGAGCGCATGCTAAACGAGCTAAGCTCGAGCCTGCATTTCAAGCTCAATGAAAAAGCTTAGCTTGAGCTTGATAAATTTAAAAAATGTAGAGTTCGAGCCTTCAACAATTTAGCTCATTTGCAATCATAAATTTGAAGGATCATTTTTAAATAATTTTTTTCTTATCCCACTTCTTTGAAAACATCAAAATTCCATTAGTGTCTTCAAATAATTTCATCATAACTTTCATAATTTTACTTATTTGTTTATAACATTGTTGGAAGTTTATAGGTCCCATCAGCGAGATTATCCAATCAATAAGATAAATGTAATTGACATACTATGTATTCCAATTATGCAATCATAGAGGGTTATAAATCTGAATCATTAAATAACTAGTGGAACTGATCTATTAAAAAAAAAAAGATAGGACCATATAATTTTCCTAACATCATCATATATTTCTAGAAGATAGATATCAAACTATCCATGTCCATAATGATGCAAAATATTGAAAATTGCTTCCTTCCAATGAGTATGATATTGCTAAGGACAAGAAAAAAGATTCATGAAATATAATAAGTCATGTATTTAGATGAGTGGTATATAAGTACTCATACATTTATAAAACTGTATGTATAAAAATATATATTGTTTTTATCTAATATTATGATTTTACATCCTACATCATGCTCAAACAAATTTTTTTTTTTCAAGGAGCCATGCATAACGTTAGTAAGGGACATCAAAACCCTCTACATGCTGTCTTTTTAAATGATGCTTTAGATTTTCTAAATTAATTAGGTATGTCGATGAAGTCAAAAAGTTGTAATAGTATTTTTTCCCCTTTCAATGAAAGACGTCATTTGTCTTTTCATAACATGATTATGACCTGGAAAAGAAACAAGTCCCAAACTCTCAAGACATGAAAAGAAATTTAATCAAACCAAATAACTTGTTTTGAGATTGTTAAATGGTCAAGTGTGCAAAATATATGAATGATAGTTAAAATGTTATGATAGTTAAATTATATAATTAAGAGTGAGTTGAAAGAACTAATCTAGGTTTAATATATAGATATAGATTCTAAATATGAAGTGAACTAGCTGACAAACTTAAGTTTAAATAGGAACCTTAGATACAAAATGAACTTAATTAGTAAACCTAGGATCAACATGACTTAATGGACCTTAAGTTTAATCAACTTAGTTAATGCTAAGTTAAGTCTATACAAAAGTAACTTGAAATGAAGAGTAAGTTGATAGACTTAAGCTATGATGAACCTTAAATATAAATTAAATTAGTTAATAGATCTAAGCTCAACTTGATCTAATAAACCTTGGTAAGCTAAAATGAATCAGATTGATTAAGTCTAATAAACTTGACTTAGTAAATCAACCTAAGATTAAATTGACTTAATGAATCTAAATGAACTAAAAATAACATACATTAACTAAGACCCTAATAGATATATGATAATGACTTAAGGAAATAATTAAATTTGACTTAGTAATTTAATTAAATGACTAAATTTAATAAACCCGATTTAGACTAAGATAATATAGGCTTAATAAATTATAATTGGCTTAGATCAAAATGTTAGGTTAAACCTTAAATTATAAGTAGTACATAATTTCTAAAATATGTTAGATTAAAGCTTTACTTAACAAAAGAAATAAATTGACAAATAATAGAGAACTGTTCGTATCTTAGCAGGACAATCTCTACAGCCATGGCGTAATTCCTATTTTCATGTCTAATCAAATAAAAATATAAAATGAGTTTTTAATAAGAATTTGATGTAAGTTAGAAATAATTGAATTGTTTATATAGTTTAATCTTTTAGATAGATGCATAAGTTTAGGTTTTGCTACTTCTGGATTGTCTCTTGATTTTCCCCAGGTTTTAGATAAGGCACGTAGTGAAGTATTTATTGTTTGCTAGGATAGGTATATTAAAAGAAAATTAAACTTAAAGTTGACCTAATAATTGAGTATTGCTTGTGCATGTATCGTTTAATCCGGTACGGGAAGCAACAGCCTTTTGGAGCCTGGTATAATGGTTTAGGAACTTAGGCCACCCCTGTCATGATGCAATGACATTTATAAGTGGCTCAATAGGTAGCTAATGGGGAAAATAGTATCGGCATAACGTTTACTTAAACTTGGAGTGAAGTAACATGATTTAGTTCACGTTTATGGGCACGACTGAACTAAATAATGTTATGGATTGAGATTGAGTAAAGAGCGAGTAATGGCTGTAAACCCTAGATGAGACTATATTCTCTTTCTTGATTAGATATAGGAGATATAGGTATTCGAGCAATCTATATCAATCCCTTGAGCAACTGTTGTTACTTACGGCCCCCAGGTTCCTAAAGATTGTTCTAGAGTGTAAGTACTCAAGTGTTGAATTATTTGCTAAAATTTAAAGATAATAAGCTATTGTTGTTGCATTACATTTAGCTTAAACTTGTGTGTCATCTCATGTATGCTCGTGTTATATTGTATTGGGCTTCGTCTCATTATTCTTTCTTTCTAGGTGATGATGTTATGATGATGGTGATGTGATGATGATGATTATGTTTGTTTGGGTATGGGCTATTCTGGAGGTTTGAGGGGAGGAATGAAGTGAAGTAGGGCCGTTGGATTATTTGTATTTGTCTTGTTTTGGAAAGAACTGGATTTATCTTTTGAAGTCTATATTTTTTATCAGGGGCTATTTATGAAGCTTATGTTTTGTAATTCAATCTTTAAAACTTTGTTTATCATCACGAATAGGTATTTTGTTAAAATACCTTATGGTATAGTTTTGTTTCTAAGGAAGTTGATCTACTCTACTAAGCTAGAAATGTTTTTATTAAGATTGTTTTCCCGTCACAAATTCAGTTGTCTCAAAAATCTAACTAAATGATTTTGGAATTTAATACTTGCTAGCAATGTTCGATATAAATATATCATTTAAGGAGGCCTATGCATGTAATACTTAGGGTATTATATGTGGCCGAGGGATTCGACTTGCCTGAATTTTAGATGTAAAGTAAGTCAGATCCTTACAGGAGGTTAATCCATGCCACCTCTAAAATTTAGGGGGTGTTTTTGCATTTTATCCTAAAAATAATGTTTCACAAAGATTGGTATATTAAAAAACCAAAAACTTTATAAGAGGTTATTGCTTTCAATTATGTTGATGTTATAATATAAAAGATTTTTCAAATAATCTATATTCACCAAATAAATTGAAATAAATAAATAAAAATTCAAAAAATCGATAAAATGGACTTTATATTCATTATCTATCAATTTAAGTCAACATAATTTTAATGTTTTTTATAGCTTATTATAAGTGTAATATAATTTCACCACTTTTATATTTTCACTCTGTACTAATAATATTTACTCTCCATCAATGTTTATTTTGTTATATGTTCTACTGATACATTTTAATGGGGAAAAAAATCGAAAACTTATGGAGTAGTTGCATGACTTAATATGATTTTCAAAACTTTTTGTTAACTGTAGCTTTTAATTTGTGTATTTATATGCTTTCATTAATACTTTGTTTTATCACTTACACTTTTATATTATTAATATATTTTTGTTTTTAAAATTTTTCTTTTCTAAATTATATAATTAATAGGCATATTCTATATGGGAAAAAATGCTTATTAATGAGTAGCAAATTTTGCATGACTTAATTAGATTTAACAGACTTGGTGTGTAATATTGCATTCTTATAATTTAAAGCGTTGCAATTCATTATAAATTACATATACATATATATATACATACATGAGCACAATTAGCATTCATCATCTTGGCAAGCATAAAAGAGACCACGAATATATGAAAGTAAAGAGAGATTTTGATGAAGAAGAAGAGTGTGTGTTTTGTCTCTATTCATTCCAAAAAAAAAAATTTGCATATTGTTATATGTTATTTTTTCAAAATAAAAAAATTTAATCTATTCGATGAAATTCATATTACTAATGTTTATCTAATAAACCTTATATCAAATAAATAGATATCTTAACTAATTTTGATGTTTATCTAATAAATATCATATGAAAATAAATATATATAATAACTGCTTTAGAAGATATACATATATACAATATAAAGAACTAACATGTGATATATGTAAGCCTTGAAAAATTTTCGATCATCGATTCACTAAATCAACTTGATCGAAAATTCTAAAAATACCAATTTGATTATAAATTTCACAATAACTTGATTATAATATTAAACTTACAATATAATTTTAAATAGTAGTAATTAAAATTTTTAATTATAGATTTTCGACTCTAAATTTTATCTAATGAATTAATCATGTAAGATAAAAATATATCGCGATCAACAATTTAAAAATTTGAACCGTACTAATTTGATTTATTTTGATCTTTATTATTTTTAATTGAATTACTACATGACAAATTTATTAACAAACTAACTAACGAAATTAGATTTCAGATTGTTTGCCTAGAGTCTACGTTGTAAGACAATCCTATAGTCTGCCACGGATAAAATCTTATCTTTGATTTTGTTTTCCTAAGCTACCTCTGTGCTACTTTTGACTTTGTATATATATTTTTTCATATGGTTAGCTCCCTCTGCTCTTCTCTCTCCTCCGTTACATCCTTTTCTATTTTGTTTCGTTTTTTTTTTTCTCTTCCTTTCTTTGTCTTCTTTGTTGGAACAACAACAACTTCCACAACAACAATAGCAACAATAACAACCACAAAAGCGGCAGCGCCAATAGTGACAACATCATCAAGTAAGTTGCTTTAAGCTGCTATGAAGCCTCTGTTTTTGGCCTCCTTGGTGACGAGTGAGCTTGTTGGAAGCTTCACTCAAAACACACCCCGAACATAGCACACCCATGATCATAGCCACCATGCAACAGCTTACACATGCCACATACACACAGCCACTCCAACATTACCAGCACACACTTGATCATCACAATTTCACACATACACACGAGTAGGACAAGGAGCACTCTAGCACACAACACCATCCACATGCATGGTTAGCATGCTCACGAGCACTCAAACACACAGCATAGATACAACCACTCTACACAACATAATCAGGTACTCTGTTGGATGCCATCACGCACATTAAAAGCTGCTGCAATTTGGACATACACACTAGCACGCTAGCTGCATGCACATGCACTACTGCTACTCTATTTCAAATCACGACACGCACACATTAACTCACATAAACACACACACAAGCATTAGACACCAAGCACAAACACATACATACACTGCTCACTTGCTCACCAGCGCCACGCAGTGAGCGCTCGAGGCAACGCTCAACGAGCGCTCAAATGCGTGCCCTAGCCCTGCCTTGTGCTGCTCTCCAAGGAGCACAGCGGGAGCTCCTTGACAACTTGCAGCAACTATGCTGCAAGTTGTTTTCTTTTTACATATTATATATATGTGTATGCATATGTGTGTATATGTGTGTGTATATATATATGTTCTTATAGATGAACAAATATGTATGTATTATATTAATTTTATTATCATATATTATATAATTTATATTACATAAAAATTTAAAATAGAATATGGATATAACTATTATGTAATAAATAATATATATTTGTAAATTATTATATGTATATTTTATACATATTGATAAATTAATTGTTCTTTTATTTTTTTTTCAAATTTTAATTTATTTTCTCTTTTATTTTAAGATATATATATATTTTGTATTGTTTATTTAGAATTTTATTCCATATTCTTAAAATACACACAAAACCATATTAAATCGACTACTTATACTCAAAAAATGGAGTTAAATAGAAATAATTATGGTCGAATAAAGTTTTAGTACTGAAACTATAGAATTATAGAACTTCCATAACATAGATAGTTCATTAAATGTTTATATTTGATTCTTATATTATATTCCTATTCTCGAATATATTCAGGTGATTCTGGCTCTGAGCTTGACCTACTTGTTGACTATTACGATTGACAGGAAATATAGACAGGTGAGTATATTTCTATGATCTTTATACTTGGTTATGTTTGTAAAATAGAAATGATTAATAAATAAATCTGTATAGGGATGGGAAATTGTTTGTGGTTGCTTGTAATTGATTTTAATTGTTAAAACATCATAATCATATCTTATTATAAAGAATTGGTTGTTTTAGAATTGAAATGAAAGTATCTGATACTTGCTTGCACGCTAAATAAATGAATTTAAAATAAATTTGGCATAATAATTAAATATATTCATGCATTGCATGTTTGCATGTAGAAGGTTATCACCACTACACTTTGACATGGATGGGCCACACTATCTTGTGAGGAAGGTGAACATGGAGAACCGAAGTGGTATATGCCTAATATGAACCATGGGCCTTGTTCTAGGGGGAATGGGAATTAAGTCATCATGGGGAGACGACATATCTCTTAGGATTGCATCGGGTCATTGTTAGGGATATCTTACTTCAATGGGATGTTGTTATATGTATATTATTTTCTATATATGAAAAATTCCTTAATAAAATTGATTCTCGAAGTATTAGCGGTCCGGGTGCTGATGTGTGGATGTACCCCAACCCCGGATGTAACGCCCAAAGAATTTAATCCGATAATTAAATTGATTAAGGCGCTACCGCTACGTATAATACTTTAAAGTATTACACGCTCATGCTTTCTTAAAAAAATTTTGTTTATGTTGGACATTACTACTCGATTTTTAGAATTGTGAAACCATTCAGTTAGATTCCTGCAAAATTGAATTTAGCAGCGGAAAACAATTTATTAACATTATCTTTAAAACTCTACCCTCTTAGGAGCAAACCAACTTTCTAAGAAACAAAACTTTACAAAACATTTATTAATCTACTCTTAGGGGTAGATCTTCATTTAGCAAAACATATGAGCATTAACAAGCCCCATTAAAAGAATTACAAATTTGTAAATAAATTCAGTTCTCACTAAATAAATCAAAACAAAAGAAAATATAGATTTCAACGGCCCTAGCCCACTTCACTCATTCTCATGGGTCTTCTAGATCACCCCAAAAACCCGAAACAAGCATCATTAACATCATCCATCATCATCAACTCCATCAACAAGGAACACCATCATCATCTTCATCAAATCATCATTAACATAATCATCACCAACATGATCATCATCAATCATCATCATCATCCTCAATATATCACCTGGAGAAAAGAACAATAACAACAATAATGAGCTAAAGTTCAGTACACAGTAACACAAACACATGCAGTGTGACATACGGCTTAACTAAATTGAATGCATCAATCCACAAGTTATTATCTTTCAATAAAAATAAACAAATCAACAATGGAGCACACATACTCCGAAACAAGCCAATGAGAATCTGAGGGTCCTGAGTAACAACAGCTGCTCAGGAGGTTGATATAGATAGCCCGGATAGCTATATCTCCTAAATCTAACCGAAAAGATTAGTAATCTCATTTAAGGTAAATAGCCGTTACTCAACTTTACTTAACTTAATCCACAATATAAATTAATTCACATGCTCCCATAAACATTGAATTAAATCATATTATTTCCTCTTAAGATAAGTAAATGTTACACCGTTACTACGTTCCCTATCAATTACCCGTTGAGCCATTTAAAAAGAAGTCACCATTGCATCATAGTGTGCCATTGCATCATGGTATGAAGTCATTGCACATGACAAATGGCCTAAGCGCTTAACTACTGTGTCATTGCATCGTGACAGGTTTGCCACTCCCCAGACCGGATACCGATCTTCCACTCTAGGCAAGAATCGGATTTCAATGGCAGAAAACACAACCAACACTCATCAATTAACTAAGCCGTGTTTAAGTTTTAATTCATTTTAGGGCTACCCCTGTCATGATGTAATGACAACTTATAAGTGGCTCTGTAAAGACCGGACTCACTCCTATATTTAAAATTGGTAAATCTAAATCCCCAATTGATTACTAGGATTAGTTTGTATATTTGTTTACCTAAATCTCTTATAAGAACAAATTTAAAAACTATCAATTCTTAAAACTTTTTATAAAAACATAACATTTACATATAAGATATAAATCCACTACAAACATATATACATATAGATATTATAGACAAAGGCTTATAAACAAACCATAAGCAAAAATACATAAGTTTAACAAAAACTATCATAACTATTACATAGATTACAAGAAACTTCAAGCTATTCTTTTACAAAAAGGTTTCCATCAAAGCCAAGGTCAAACTCCTAGTCTTCCTAATCATCTAGGAAATCCTCAAAATCCATTCCCTATCCCATACTGGTGTAGAATTCATCACTCACATCAACACCTGAAATATGAAATAATGAGCCAAAGGCTTAGTACGCAAGTAACAAAAACAAAGACGAGTGGCATACAAACTTTATATATGCGAATGCAACATCCATTAAGTTATTAGAAAAACTTTAACTTTAGCCAAACATCATTGGAGTATTCAAACTTTGAACAACAAAGATATATGGGGGTCCTAAGTAACGATCTCGATGCTTAGGGGGTTGATATAAGTTGTTCGGAGACTTATATCTCCTAGATGATATATCCATAAACGAAAAATGGCTTCCTCTAGGGTTCTCAGCCGTTTCACCACTGTACTTAACTTAATCCATAATATCACCTAATTCAAGTGTTCCCATAAACATTGAATTAAATCATATTACTTCTTCTTAAGAATAAGTAAATGTTATAATGATACTTAAACCCTATCAACTACCCACCGTGCCATTTATAAAAGTCTTATCATAAAGACAGGGGTGGCCCAAGCACCTAAACTACCGTACCTCCAATCTAAGCAAGGTGCCGCTCCCCGAGCCAGATTCAATGGCATAATAGACAATCAATTCAAACAACTTAAGTTTTATCTTAAATTAAAGTAAATTTAGTCATGTCTATCCTAGGCAAGCAATCCAACACATTACTGTGTACCTGTGCTATATTAAGAATCAATGAAAGCACTCAACTGAGGATTAACAATTATAACAAGAAATCTGTTTCATATTAAAATCATAAATTCTTGCTTGAATAATCACCACACAACACTTTATTCATATACAATAGATATTTATATTATTTTTCATGGATAATCCATCCATCATTACAAATTATTTATTTACCTATTTTATTTATTTATTATATTTTTTTTCTTTTTGATGACCAATACCAGAGGGTAGGTTACGCCCGTAATAGAGCCCGTAATACAGATCACAACCTCAGTTACGACCATGATGTAGGTCGTCTCAAACTTTAAAAATATACTCAGAGAAGATCACTAGCTTTTTTACGACCGTGATCATGATTGAAATTTTCCCCCGAGGAGATAATGGCCTCAGATACTCTTTAAAAATCTATCCAACAAGATTACGACCCCAACAATGATCATAACTAGCAAGAAATTTACACCCGAGAAGATTACGACCTTGATCACACCTGTGATGAATAGGGCAATCACCCTATGGTACTTGTTTCGAAATTTCTTCTAAGTTTTATGTCTTCCAATTTTTTTAATAAGCTCTCATATGTTCTAAAAACACGTTAACCTAGTCTTTAACACAATATTAACATCATCAAGCTTTCACAAGTCTATTTTTGACAAATATACACCTAACAACCTAACAGAAAAACATAATCTCATCTTTTAATCTTATTAAACTCTACTATCACCCTTATCCTTCAGGTTATACTTATTTATCACCAATAATATCTATACACACATTATATCACTACAAATATCATCTTTAATTTTATCAAATACCGAGAGTACGTATTTCTATTTGCTCATCTACTTCAACATACATGATAGCATGCTTTCAATCCACATAAAACATCAAAGTTCTGCCTCTAACTAGCACTAACACCAACTAAAATCATAGATAAACAAGACAAATAAGAAAATAACTTTTCTTACTTGTTTAGTTGTCTCTAGAGATTAAGTCTACTTTTCCCACTTTCTTAACTTTCTTCCTACTTCACTTGGGCTTAGATCTCACTTCCTAGCCTTGTATCAAGCTTATTATGGCTTAGAAAGAATTTTGATGGAGGAAATTTGGAGTTAGTTTTGGGCTTGGGAATGAAAGAAACAAAGAGAGAAAGAAAGAGTTGATGGAGGGAGAGAGAAAATATCGGTTGGGTTGGGGATTTTTTTTTTGGCTGCCATTTTGACTTTTAAGCATAGAAACTTGTGGAAATAAAATACATAAGACATGGGCTTGGGCTTTAAGTTGTGTTTGAGTTTGGATATTAAAGGAATATGGATTTGGGCTTCGTTTGTAGGATATTAAGGTGGCAAAATCTGCTAAGTTAATTTGGTTTTGATTTTAGAACCTCAATTTTTAACAAGCACATATACAACAATAAACACTAATATTTATTACACTAACACATTATATTAATATCAATATCAAATTGCACTAACACAATATAAGCACATATTTATATTAACACAAACCTATATGCTATACTTAAAATTTTTATTCTAACATGCACAAATTCATTAACACACACATACATATATAATAGGAATGTTGGTTATTTCAGGCTCAACAAGTAATTGATAAGAAAAATGGTATCGATGTAACATTTGTTTTTTCTTAAGAGGAAATAATATGATATAGTTGACGTTTATGAGCATGGTTGAATTAGGTGATATTATGGATTAAGTTAAGTAAAGATGAGTAATGGCTGTGAATCTTAGATGAAATTATTATCTTTGTAAAGTTATGTAGCAAATATAAGTATTCAAGCTGTTTATATCAATCTCCTGAGCAGCTACCGTTACTTAGAACCCTCAGGTTCCCTAAGGATTTTAATCGGAGTTTGAATACTTTAATGTTAATTTATTTTACTCAAATGAAGATAAATAATTTTATTACTTCTTCCATTACATTAGGTTAGTGATAAGTTAATTTTGTCCTATTCTTTTCATAAGAATTTGAGCTTATTTTGATAAGTTTTTTTTATTATATTCCTATGAATCTGGTGCTTTTAATGTTAAATTGTTGTTTTTTAGCTCCTTGACTCGAAAGAGGAAGAATTGAAGTGTTTTTAATCAGATTTGGAGCAAAAACAACAGCAAAAGGGAAGAATAGAACTATCGTGCCCTAAATAGTACTGGTCAAGGCTAGAATGTAAGGCAAAATAAGCAAAAATTAGTCTATAGCACCCTAAATTTAGCCCTAGACGTAACCCTCGACACTTGTTCTGAGGAGATTGAGCTTAAATTTGAAGAAAGCTTTTGTTGCGCCTCAATGTCGCATCCTAAATTTGATTCGTGACAATTGCTTAAGTGAAGTACAAACCTTCGCCTTACTTGTGTTGTACCTTGAACCATCAAGCATCGAGCCCTCAACAGTCTCAATTTAGCCTTCAATGGAAGAGTGGTAAAAAATGATAGTGTTTTATCAGCTCAAGTCGAGCCCTATCTTTAATGCATCACTCGAGCAGTTGACTTACCCCTCGATGAGTGATTGCTTTAGTGGATGATACAGACGCACACGTGGATAAAGAATTTGCTTTCTGTTATAAAGAATCTACCACATCAGCGATAAAAACCTTTATTCTTTTCTATGCTCCTAGGTTATAAATAAACATGCACAACATTGTAACAAAGAGGTAGGAGAGGTTGTACAGGTTGTACTATGTAAATAAAATGGTATAGTTTTAACATAGCATAGTGAGAGAATTCATAGAGCAAAAAAATCTTGTTTCTTCTTGCTTTAGAGAGTCTCGAAGTTTTATGGGTAAAAACCATTTTTAATCCATTGTTTATAATTTCTACAATACCATGTGTTGAATTGTAATGTCTTTCAATTAATTTGATATTATTTCTTTAGATAATGTTCGTAATTTCTAAATCCATGGAGAAATAATCTCTTACAGCTTAGGGTTTGTGACCCAAAATCCTGATTCATGTGATTTCAAATGCACTTTCTATTCAATATTGACTGGGTGTTTGTAATTAGTATCTTGATTTTAATTCCGTGGATCTAATTGCATGGTGCATGAGTTAGATTCATGTTTGATTTAAACTAAATAGGCTGGGAAGCCATTTTTTTTAATATATATGTGGCTGCTAATGGAGTTGATCCTAAATATCTCAAGGGAGGACAGGTGAAGACTTTTTGTCACTTATTTTGAAATTCATTGAGTTGGTTTTAAAAATAAAGGATTCTTGCTCTTTATACGGATTTAGGCCGATGATAGCTTAAGAAGGGATTCCGACAGTTTGGTTTAAATCTAGAACTATTGACCTTGTGGGAGGCTTTAGTTTACCTCAGTGAATCTAGAGGTGTAAATGCCCCAGCAAACAACTCTCTCTTTGTGGGTTTAGTTTTAAGAAATCACACGATAAGGAGTTGGTGAAGTAAATCCTAGGTTATCGTCTTGCATTGCTGCAAACTGATCCCCTAATTTTTGCTCAAAAAACATTTGTGAATATTATTAACATTAGCATAACTTCTGTTTTCATTATGATTTGTTAGATTTTTCTTGGCTAAGATAATAAAGGAAATGCGAGCATGATAGATGTCATCATTCTCTTGGGATTCGACCTAATTCTTTCTATACTACTTTAGTAGGTGTGCTTGCCATTATTGTTGGTAGTTGCTAACCGAAGTTGGACAGAACTAATTATTTTTATAAATTTTAAAAAGCTTCCGCTTCAAGTTGTGTTTTTTTTTTAAGATACATTCCAACCAAAACAAACATATACCCAAAGCACTTAGGAGTGTATGCTACTTTGTATTTGTTTGTGTTGCTATGTACTGGGTTCTTAGCTCACTTCTTCTTTTACAGGTGTCAATGATGACGAGTACTATGATGACTTGGGATTTGGTATAGATTGGGAAGCATTCCTTGAGGAATGGGGTGACTAGGATTCCTAGACTATCCCATGTTGTTTTCTTGAAAAGAGTCTCATACAAAACTTTGTTTTTGAAATGTAATAGTATAGACTAAGGGCTTACTCATAAGCTTATGTTTTGTAATATAAAGTACCTAAGTTTATCTATTGTGTATGTTATAAGTATGGTTTGTAACTTTTGAAGTACTACCAAACTAATGGTACAATTATATTAGTTATGTAAATTTATCTACTCTTAAATGAGTAGTTTTTATAAAGTTTTGTATCTTAATAGATTAATCAAGCAATTAGCGTAAACATATTTCTTTTTAGACAACCTTACGTATAATACTTTCATGTATTATACGTAGTTAGGGACTTGACATGTTTAGCTTTTAGGAATAGAGCATGTCGGGTCTTTACAATGGGACTCATCGAATTATGATGTGGATAGACTGTGACAATAGTGTCTGAATAATAGCTGTGAGCCACAAACGAGACTATTTTTTATTTTTGAGCAAGAGGCTGATTATTCTCGTCAACCCTTAATATTGCTGCGGCGGTATTGGAATTTAGGTTCCCTATCGTGTTGCTGAAAGTCAAGAATACTCTCATGTTGTTTGCTACACTTAATTTAAATACTTAAATTAATGCTTGTTGCATTAGTATATGAATGCATGTACATATTGTGTGTGTTCGCATTATTGTGTGCTGGGCTTCAGCACACCCCTTTGGGGATTTTTCTTTCCCAGGTTCAAGTACAACTTAAAGTTATTTTCAATGCTTTTGGACTTAGGATTTGGTTCGACACTAGATTGAAGAATACTATGAAATATTTTCATTTATATTTGATTAATTTCCAAAAAAGGTTAGAACTTATGAAGTTTTAATATGATGAGAATTGAAGATATAACAAGGCGAGATATTGAAAAATTATCAATTATTTATAATTTGTTGATGTCAGTTACAACCCTAGCATACTCATAATGTGATATGGGTATATGGCGGACTACTTACGTCCTTCAATTTTAGGAGTATAAACGTCACACCCTATAGGATACCTTAGTTGTAACATTATATTATGTAACCAACTAAAGCCTCCAGAAAGTTACATAAATATAGTATAGCTAACATGCCCTGTATGGAGTAAACATATAAAACAAGATTGAAGGTTAATTAGAACAAGAAAATGTTGTATATATAAAGTCATAAACTGAGATAAAAAAATTACAAAGACTAAGTCATCACTTAAGTATTACATTTATGGTCTTTAAGGGCTTTACCTGAACACTATACAAAGAACTCACAAGAAATGAAATAAAA
This sequence comes from Combretum micranthum, assembly GCA_024138025.1. NCBI lineage: Eukaryota > Viridiplantae > Streptophyta > Magnoliopsida > Myrtales > Combretaceae > Combretum > Combretum micranthum. Next base: position 84,896 of record JAMXBD010000754.1, on the reverse strand, counting down.
CATAACTTAAACTATTACAACCACTACATACTAAGTCTCCATCACATATCAAGGTCTTCTTTGCAAAAATGGATGCATAAGTTCCTTTTCTACCCTAACTTCCACACCTGGTCTTGGTCCCGGTCCTCTTGCTTATATTCCTATAAAACAACAATCAAAAGGAGCGTGAGCATTGAAAAGCTCAGTGAGTAACAAAAATCTTAACACAGTTCATTGATCTCGGATCATGGTTAATTAGAAAAGCACATATAATGCATCAATCAAACATATGTAGAAAATATGGTTTAGATAACCAGAATCCAAACCTATGGAGATTTATGCCTTCTTAGGGGGTTGAAGGATTATTTAAGCAATTCATGCCCATGAGAATTCCAAAACTAAAAAAAGAGAATTCTTTCAATCCTTTTACTATTTAAAAATAGATATAATATACTTAGTCTTCGCTTCATTTAGAACTTGGAAATTCTCACTAAGTATTAATACTCTATAGCCAACTCTAATACAGACGATCTCCTTCGAAGCCTGCTTAGTTTCTGTGAAGCTGACTACCCTATGGTAAGCTTAACAAGATTCACTGGACTCAACAAGCATTACCACGAAATTGAATATTAATATGTGACATAAATACCATGCTAATGCAATTATGATGTTATGTAATGCATGTTGGTTTGTCTAATATGCTTTAGTCCATGTTTTATGGTGATCATCTCAACTTTAAACACTCATCAATAAAAAATACATAACTATTGTCAACCAATAAATTTATCACTATGAATATAAGTGTTTATTACTCATCATAAACATACAACAAGCAAAGTCCCCAATCCCCATGCATTTTGGCAATTTAATTTCAATTAAAACAATGTTAATCCACTATGTTACAAGCACAATTAAAGTGAAAAAAATCGGTTACTCATCCATGCATGATAGCTAATTATTGTAATAATCAATTGGAAAGTCCAAGTTTAGGTCAAAAGATCCTATAAAATAACAAATAAAATTCACCAAGCACATGTCTATATAAGACTTCTATTGGTACTTAAGTATTATAAACTTAAGTTATTATAATTCTAATTCATTAATCTTTAAGGATTAAAGAAATCCTAAACTCAGCTACTTTCATTAAATGAGAAACAAAACATACATATCAAAGAACATATATATATATACATATTATTTAATTAATTAATAAAGATTTTTTTTAACTGAAACAAGGGAGGTTAGCCCGACCAAGCTACATGGCCAGGCAGGGCAACACGGGCATGTGCACTACTTGTGTACACTGGGTGATCCGCGACCAATAACCACTATACCCTTCCAAATGGCCCGTGCGGGCCTAGACTTCATCTTGGATGCTACCACAGCCCCCTAAACAGCCCGTTTGAGACCAATGCTCATTCCAAACGCTACCACAACTATTCAAACAACCCGTTTGAACCTTCCATGAGATGCAACTTTCGAATTTCAAAATTTTCACTTTCTAAACACATAATTTGGTCTCAAACTTCATCAAACACACTTCATTGCTCACATTCATGCACCATATATGAAATACCCAAATATTCACCTAGATTAGAAATTGAGTTTAGATAGATTAAATGAATCAAATGAATTATAGGACTTAATTAGACAAGTTGGCTTAATTTAATTAGCTAATAATTAAGTTGGTTTTGAGATTTAAATTTCTAAATCTCTAAACATGTTCTAAAAATGTTTAGAGGATTCCTAAACATTCAATTTAGACCAAAAATATAATTCCTAAATCTCAGTAAAATTTGAGTTCATTTGCTTGAATAAAAATATCAGTTCTTGAACCCGAACTCAAATTAAATATCTTTGTATCCAAATTAAATTCCTAAATTAAGTTCTTATTATAAGATCTTAATTTAACATATCGGTTCAGAAATCATCTTTTAAATACTTCTGGAACTATAGATATTGATCTGATAGTTCTAAACCTATACCTTATTTCTAAAATATATATATTTTAGATTTATCCTTTCTTTTCTTTTTATTTCCTTTTTGCCTCTTCTTTCCTTCTTTTTCATTTTCGTTTTTCTCTTTCTTCTTTCTTTCTTTCTTTCTTTCTTCTTCTTCTTCTTCTTCTTCTTCTTCTTTCCCTCTCCAAATTCAACTTGAATCTCAAGATCAAAGCCAACTAGAAGATAAATCAAAGCTAGGAGATGAACTAGATGGAGGAAACCGAGCTAGAGGAGGAAGTTTCAACTTGTGTTCTTTTCTAAAAGCTAAGTTTTCTATTTCTATTTCTCTTTGTTTTTACTTGTTATTTACATTTCTAATTGATGGATTGATGTTGAATTGGGTTGGAAGTGCTGTTTACATTTGTATTTGTTAGTTTAATGTTTGATGGAAGTGGAATTGGTGAAGAAGAGGATGAATAGTGAGTTGGAGTTTATTGAATTGAATTGAAGTTTGATTGTTGTTTGAAGTTGTGGGAAGAGATTTGAAGTGTTGGAAGTTGTTATTATAGTTTATTTAATGTTGGAATTGATATAGGAAGCTTAGGAAATGATTTGAAGAAGTTTTGATAAAAGAAAAGTGTGAAAAACATGTTTTCGTAACCCTGTTCTGTCTTCAACGCCGGCTCCTGGAGCTTCTACGCGGCCGGCTTTGAGCCGGTTGAAGGGAACAGAATGCATTTTCTTAAAGCTGCCTCCAACGCTGCCGGCTTTGAACCTTTACGCTGCCGGCTTTGAAATTTACGCCGCCGGCTTTGAAGTGCCGGTGTTCGTTTTACTAATGCCCTGTTTCGCAGCCTCTTCGTATTTTGGCCATAACTTTTTCATACGACCTCCGATTGAGGTGATTCAAGTTGCTATAAAAAGATTAAAAAGAGATCTACAACTTTCATGTTTTGAGTTTTTACAAATTCGAAACGTATCGATGCTTAAATTTTGATTCTTTCCGGCTGTGTTTTCTAAACAAAATAAAAACTTGTTTTTGATTTCTAAATGTTTATTGTTAAGTGTAAATGGATCTTTTTGAGTTAAAATGAGATAGTAAGTGATGTTTGATGTGTTATGTTGATAGATTGATTTAATTAAGCATGATTTAGATAGATTTATAAATTCAACAAATAATTGAATTTCAAGAGTATTAAACTAAAAGTAGTTATGTTGTATATATGATTTCCATTGCTTGATTCATGATGTTGTGATGACTTAGTGGAACTAAATGATCTTGGTAAGTATATAAATGATGAGTTATGTATTTATATGAATTTTATTTGAATTTCCTTCATGCTAAGTTTAAGATTTGTTTATTATTTGTTCTTATGATTAGTTATTGAACTTAAATGAACTTAGTTAACAAACTTAAGTTCAACTTGATTAAATAGACTTGAATGAGTTAAAATGAATTAGATTGAGTTAGTTTAACTATCTTTGACTTAGTTTTGAACTAAATGATTAAGGTTAATTAATTTATCTAAGTTTAAGTCAAGGTGAGTTCAAGTTGACATAGATCCCACATGTATAATGAATTAGTAATGAATCTAAGTTCAACTTGACTAAATGAGCTTGAATTAGCTAAAAGGAATTAGATTACTTAAGTTAATCAACTTGAACTAGTTTTAGATTAAATGATTAATTCTAATGAGTTTGACTTAATGAACTCAATTAAACTAAAATGAACTAGATTTCTTAAGCTTAATCCACTTGGCTTGGCTTTTGAATTAAATGGCTAAGGTTAATCAATTTGACTTGGTAAATGACTTAAATGACTAATTCTAATCAATTTGACTAAGGTTAAGCTAAAATGGGTTAGTAACAAATAATTGGGTTAAATGAATGTGTTAGGGTGATCTTTGAATAACATGAGGAATATGTTGTTTCGAATGTTCAATTGTTTTTGGATTTATATGTTTTTGAATATAAATGTTTTGTTGATGCTTTGTGGATAAGAAACCATAATTAAAGTGAAAAGAATTACTTTGACAGACAAAGGAGAACTGTCCATATTTTGGCGGGGCGATATTCGCAGCCATAGTGGGGTTCCACATTAGTGTCTGATCAAATAGGATTTAATAAAACGAGTTTGAGATGAATGGATAAATAGCTTAAGTTCTTATATGATTTTGATGAAGTGGATGATTAGTTTAGTTTAGTTTCTTATACGAGCTCTTTCCTTAACAGAAGTGGATATCTGATTTATCTTCTGGAATTCCTTCTGAGACTCTGTTTGGATTTCGTATATAAGGTACGCAGTACTTGCGTGTTGGATGTTAGGATAGGCATCTAAAATGAATTAAGAACTTAAACTTGACTTAATAATTGATGAGTGTTGATTGTCTTTTACGCCGTTGAATCTGGTTCGAGAGCGGGACCTTGCTCAGATTGGGGGCATGGTACTTTTTCGTTTTGATATATCATCTAGGAGATATAAGTATCCGAGCTGCTTATATCAACCCCCTGAGCGTCGTGATGCGTTACTCAGGATCCCTAGTATTACGGGCTACGCCGGAAGGTGGGGCTGCCTAGTCTGTATGAACAGTAGGGACCACTCAGGGAGGCGGACGTGATACTAGATCCTTGATGCCCGGAGTTTGAATACTCCCGTGTTGATTTGTTTACTTTAAAGAAAGATAATAACTTGTGATTGTCGCATTTGCATTTAGTTAAGATCGTGTATCACTCCGTGTGTGATTGTGTTACTGTGTACTGGGCTTCGGCTCATCCTTGTTGTTGTTATTCTTTTTACAGGTATTATTGTTGTTGATGTTGATGTTGATGAGGATGGTGATGGTGATGATGATTGATGTGATGATGTTTATCCCGGGTTTTGAGCGATTATGAAGATATGGGAGAATGAGTGAGGTGTGATAGGATCGAGATATTTCTTGTATTTTGTTCTTCTTTTGTTTTGTTTTGTAAGAGGACTGGATATGTTTATAACTTGTATTTTCTTTTAAGGGCTTGTTAATGTCCAATTGATTGTAAATGATTATCTACCCCTAAGAGTAGATCATAAAGTGTTTTTATAAAGTTAGTTTCTTAGAAAACTGGTTGCTCTGTAGGGAGTAGAAGTTTATAAGTTGTTTTATAAAATTTGATTTTCCACTGCCGAATCCAGTTATTTAGAAATCTAACTAAACGATTTCATAAATTCTAAAATCGGTTTAGCAATGTTCAACATAAACACCTTCTTTTAAGACAACCTTATGTATAATTCGTAAGAGTTATACGTGGTTGGGGACTTGGTGTGCTTAATTTGAGAATTGAGCATGTCGGGTCTTTACAATATACCCATCTAACAACTTCACATAACCAAAACACCAAAAATCCCAAACTCCACATCAATAACACACTTCATCAACTCCATCCATAAACAAAAGCCTATGCTATCAAAGATTTAAGACTCAAACTATCCATATCATTCTCTCAACTTCCTTTATCCAACATTAAACTCACCATCAACCTTCCAACCATCAAAACCCTTCACAAACATAAACTTCAACTACTCAAATTTAACAAAATTAACAAGAAGAGAAGAAGCTTTAACTTACTTTAAGCTAGGCTCGATATGTGGATGGAATTAGCTTGAGTTTTTGATAAATTTTTTAAAGAAAGAAAAATGAAGAGGATGAAAGTGTAGAAGTGTGTGTGTATGATAACTTTGGTGGGTTTAATTGCCACAAAAGTGCAGTAAAATCAACTTGAATTTTGAAATTAAAACATCAATGTACTTCCTAATGGAAATCAACACAAAGTTTGAATAATTTTGGCTTATAGATTATTTTCAATGAAATTTTAGATTCTTTTCCTTATTTAACTAATTTCATACATGTCAATACAATTAATTTAATAATCAAAACATACATCAAAATTATATATTAAAATGATTTCTAATTTTATTTCTCAAATTCTAAATGTGGAAAAAGCTTGGGGTTATGATAAATCAATCAAATGAATTTTTGTAAATTAGGTAATTTTTTAAAACCTAATTCTTAAAAGCATATTGTCCAATTGCCAAAAAAGAAAAAAAAAGGATTTATCCCATTTACCAATATCAGGGAAAAAAAAAGAGAAAATGACTTCCAATTTTTATTGCCAAACAAAACTATCAATAAATGGCAACAAAATCATATATTGAAATTAGTATAAATCAATCAAATGAATTGTTGAAAATTAGGTACAATCTTTTCTTTCTTTTTACCTAATTCTTAAAAATGGATTTGTCTAATTACAAAAAAAAATGGATTTTTCCCATTTATAGATATAAAAAAAATGACAAAATGATTTCTAATTTTTTATTATCAAACAAAACTATCAGTAAAGGGCAATAAAAAATATATTGAAACTAATAGAAACCAATCAAATGAATTATTGAAAATTAGGTACAATCTTTTTTCTTCTTTTTACCTACTTCTTAAAAATGGATTTGTCCAATTACCCAAAAGAAAATTGGATTTGTCCCATTTATTGATATATAAGAAAAAAACAAAAAATGATTTCTGATTTTTTATTACCAAACCAAACTATCAATAAATGGCAATAAAACCATATATTGAAATAAGTATAAATCAATCAAATGAATTGTTGAAAATTAGGTACAATCTTTTCTTTCTTTTTACCTAATTCTTAAAAATTGATTTGTCTAATTAGCGGAAAAAATGGATTTTTACAATTTACTAAAATAAAAAAAAAAGACAAAATGATTTCCAATTTTTTATTAATGTACATAATAATCTCTAGAGACTACCTAAATATTTGATAATCACTATGCTTTAAATATTATAACAAATATGAAAAGAAAAAATTCCAAATGACGTTTTCTATAAAATAGTGCACCCTCGGAATAAAAGATGATAAGTTTATCGATATAAACAGTGTCACTTATATTATATATTAAAGAAAAAGGACGGATATGATAAAATGGAAACGATCCGGTGTATGATAAAAATTGGTAAATTCATGTAACATTGAACAAAAATGTTTTCTTTCTCTAATAACAATAATAATAATAATAATGGTGGTGGTACAGAGAGCAGCAGAGTGGACAACTTATTTTGCCGGAAAGACCAAGTAATATTTCTTTTGCCGGCCAACGCAGCAAGATCTGGACAACACCAAAGCCGACCGGTCTTAAAAGGCATTTCCAATCGAAATGGAGACAAGACAAGTGAGAAAAACTTATTTTGTGAAGACTGAAGACGGCGTCAAGAAAAGACGTCGAGTTGGTAAGTAGGGGTATTTTCGTACAAAGCCACATCCTTTGATTTTCGGGCACGGCAGATTGGCAGTATAAATCAATAAAATGAATTGTTGACGATTAGGTACAATCTATTCTCTCGTGTTACCTAATTCTTAAAAATGGATTTGTCCAATTACCGAAAAAAAGGGATTTGTCCTATTTGCAGATATCAGGAAAAAAAAAAATGATTTCCAATTTTTTATTACCAAACAAACGGTAATAAAATCAGATATTGAAAATAGTATGAATCTTTTCTTTTTTTTTTTTTACCTAATTCTTAAAATGGATTTGTCTAATTACGGAAAAAAAATTGGATTTATCCCATTTAAGATATAAAAAAGACAAAATGATATCCAATTTTTTATTATCAAACAAAACTATCCATGGCAATAAAATCAGATATTAAAATTAGTATAAATCAATAAAATGAGTTGTTAAAAATTAGGTTCAATCTTTTCTTTCTTTTTACCTTATTCTTAAAAATGGATTTGTCGGATTACTGAAAAAAAAAAGAAAAATGGATTTGTCCCATTTGCCAATATTGGGGAAAAAAAAGATAAAATGATTTCCAATTTTTTATTACCAAACAAAACTATTAATAAATGGTAATAAAATTAAATATTGAAATTAGTATAAAGTTGAAAATTAGGTACAATATTTTCTGTTTTTTTTTTACCTAATTCTTAAAATGGATTTGTCCAATTATGGAAAAAAAAAGATTTGTCCCATTTAAGATATTAAAAAAGACAAAATGATTTCCAATTTTTTATTACCAAACAAACGGTAATAAAATCAGATATTGAAAATAGTATGAATCTTTTCTTTTTTCTTTTTACCTAATTCTTAAAATGGATTTGTCTAATTACGGAAAAAAATTGGATATATCCCATTAAGATATAAAAAAGACAAAATGATATCCAATTTTTTATTATCAAACAAAATATCCATGGCAATAAAATCAGATATTAAAATTAGTATAAATCAATAAAATGAGTTGTTAAAAATTAGGTTCAATCTTTTCTTTCTTTTTACCTTATCCTTAAAAATGGATTTGTCGGATTACTGAAAAAAAAAGAAAAATGGATTTGTCCCATTTGCCAATATTGGGAAAAAAAAAAAAAGATAAAATGATTTCTAATTTTTTATTACCAAACAAAACTATTAATAAATGGTAATAAAATTAAATATTGAAATTAGTATAAAGTTGAAAATTAGGTACAATATTTTCTGTTTTTTTTTACCTAATTCTTAAAATGGATTTGTCCAATTATGGAAAAAAAAAGATTTGTCCCATTTAAGATATTAAAAAAAACAAAATGATTTCCAATTTTTTATTACCAAACAAACGGTAATAAAATCAGATATTGAAAATAGTATGAATCTTTTCTATTTTTTTTTACCTAATTCTTAAAATGGATTTGTCTAATTACGGAAAAAAATTGGATTTATCCCATTTAAGATATAAAAAAGACAAAATGATATCCAATTTTTTATTATCAAACAAAACTATCCATGGCAATAAAATCATATATTAAAATTAGTATAAATCAATAAAATGAGTTGTTAAAAATTAGGTTCAATCTTTTCTTTCTTTTTACCTTATTCTTAAAAATGGATTTGTCGGAATACTGAAAAAAAAAGAAAAATGGATTTGTCCCATTTGCCAATATTGGGAAAAAAAAGATAAAATGATTTCCAATTTTTTATTACCAAACAAAACTATTAATAAATGGTAATAAAATTAAATATTGAAATTAGTATAAAGTTGAAAATTAGGTACAATATTTTCTGTTTTTTTTTTTTACCTAATTCTTAAAATGGATTTGTCCAATTATGGAAAAAAAAAAAGATTTGTCCCATTTAAGATATTAAAAAAGACAAAATGATTTCCAATTTTTTATTACCAAACAAACGGTAATAAAATCAGATATTGAAAATAGTATGAATCTTTTCTTTTTTCTTTTTACCTAATTCTTAAAATGGATTTGTCTAATTACGGAAAAAAATTGGATATATCCCATTTAAGATATAAAAAAGACAAAATGATATCCAATTTTTTATTATCAAACAAAACTATCCATGGCAATAAAATCAGATATTAAAATTAGTATAAATCAATAAAATGAGTTGTTAAAAATTAGGTTCAATCTTTTCTTTCTTTTTACCTTATTCTTAAAAATGGATTTGTTGGATTACTGAAAAAAAAAAAAAAGAAAAATGGATTTGTCCCATTTGCCAATATTGGGAAAAAAAAAAGATAAAATGATTTCCAATTTTTTATTACCAAACAAAACTATTAATAAATGGTAATAAAATTAAATATTGAAATTAGTATAAAGTTGAAAATTAGGTACAATATTTTCTTTTTTTTTTTTTACCTAATTCTTAAAATGGATTTGTCCAATTATGGAAAAAAAAAAGATTTGTCCCATTTAAGATATTAAAAAAGACAAAATGATTTCCAATTTTTTATTACCAAACAAACGGTAATAAAAATCAGATATTGAAAATAGTATGAATCTTTTCTTTTTTTTTTTACCTAATTCTTAAAATGGATTTGTCTAATTACGGAAAAAAATTGGATTTATCCCATTTAAGATATAAAAAAGACAAAATGATATCCAATTTTTTATTATCAAACAAAACTATCCATGGCAATAAAATCAGATATTAAAATTAGTATAAATCAATAAAATGAGTTGTTAAAAATTAGGTTCAATCTTTTCTTTCTTTTTACCTTATCTTAAAAATGGATTTGTCGGATTACTGAAAAAAAAAAAGAAAAATGGATTTGTCCCATTTGCCAATATTGGGAAAAAAAAAAGATAAAATGATTTCCAATTTTTTATTACCAAACAAAACTATTAATAATGTAATAAAATTAAATATTGAAATTAGTATAAAGTTGAAAATTAGGTACAATATTTTCTTTTTTTTTTTTACCTAATTCTTAAAATGGATTTGTCCAATTATGGGAAAAAAAAAAAGATTTGTCCCATTTAAGATATTAAAAAGACAAAATGATTCCAATTTTTTATACCCAACAAAACTATCAGTAACAGTAATAAAATCATATATTAAAATTAGTATGAATCAATAAAATGAATTGTTGAAAATTAGGTACATTCTTTTCTTTCTTTTTACCTAACTCTTAAAACGGATTTGTCCAATTACCGAAAAAAAAAAAGATTTGTCCCATTTACCTATATAAAAAAAAGACAAAAGATTTCTAATTTTTTTGTGACCAAACAAAACTAATAAAATCATATATTGAAATTAGTATAAATAAATCAAATGAATTGTTGAAAATTAAGCATCATCTTTTCTTTCTTTCTACCTAATTCTTAAAAGTGGATTTGTCCAATTACTGAAAAAAAAAGGATTTGTCCCATTTACTAATAAAGAAAAGACAAAATGATTTTCAATTTTTATTACCAAACAAAACTATATGCAAACGACATAAAATCAGATATTGAAATTAGTATAAGTCAACAAAATGAATTGTTGAAAATTACACACAATCTTTCCTTTCCTTTTACCTAATTCCTAAAAATGGATTTATCCAATTATCCAAAAAAAAAAAGGATTTGTCCTATTTGCCTGTATAAAAAAAAAAGACAAAATGATTTCTAATCTTTTTATTAAAAAACTAATAAATTAGATATTGAAACTAGTATAATTGTAAAGACCCGATCCTCTAAATCCCAAGACTTAGAGTACCGAATCCTCAACCACATATAACGTTTTCACATTATATGTAAGGTTGTCCTAAAACTAACAGTTTATGAAAATTATTTGATCAAAACATTATACTTTGTAAAGAACTTTTTAAATAAAACGAGATTGCTAACATAAGCAATCTACACATATTTACAACAAATAAACATTGCTTGTGTCATACATGACACAATAAAACAAATTACATGTTCTCTCAAGACATGAAGATCCTAAAGGATCTTAAGGTCATTACAAAAAGAACTTGGCTTTACTAACAAGCCTTCTATACATAGCTGGTCCTTAGCAAAAAGTCTTCTAAAAGTCCGGGTCATCGGATCCTATTCATCCCACTCGTCCAGAAATCTTTCGAAATCGGACCCATAGCCCAAGTCATCGTAATACTCGCCTCCATTACCTGCAAAGCAGCAAAAGTGAGCCAGAGCCCAGTACACAATAACCAATGCATAACAAGTCATCCAATTCATGTAATGCAATCATCGAACAAGTGGTTATCTTTATTACTTTTGATTCACTCACAATCAACGAGGGTATTCAAACCCCGGTCACACTTCGGGAATCCAGGGATCCTGAGTAACAGCAGCTGCTCAGGGGGTTGATATAAGCAGTCCGAATACTTATATCTCCTATATATTTCATGAAGATAATAGCTTCATCTAGGGTTTAAAAGCCGTTGCCCGACTCTACTTAAACTCAGTCCATAACATGAGCTTAGTTCACAAGTTCCCATAAACCTTGAACTAAATCATGGTATTTCCCCTAAGTTTAAGCAAACGTTACACAGATACAATTCCCCCTTATCGGCTACCCACTTAACTAAAAGAATCGCTATTGCATCATAGCGTACCATTGCATTATGGTAAAGTCATTGCATCATGACTTGGTTAAGCGCCTAGCTAACATGTCATTGCATCATGACAGGTTTGCTGCTCCTTGGACCAATTAAACAGCGTAATACATCCAATTCATCCAAATGTTAAATCGAATAATTTAGGTCAAATTAGAAATGTCTGGTCCTAGCAAACATCAGACAAGTTATTGCGTACCTGAACTCGTTAGAATAGAACTAGGATCTCTCGGTGATGAACTAACCGAAGAATCCTAACTGTAATGGAAATATCACAATAATCAATGAATTAACAATTATGGATTTCATTATCACAATTATACACATATTAAATCCATATCACAATTAATCAAGGAAATCCAAATAATCGAATACAAGGTCACAAATAAGCATTTTAACATCCTATTATATCTTAAATCTCTTAATAAAACTCAATTGCTCAAATAACAACTTCGGAAAATTTTTGGAAAAAGTTTTTGAATTTCAAAAGCATAGGGGATAGGCCAGCATCCAAAGCCGGCGGCTTTGGGCCGGTGCTCAATGTTCTGAAAATGTACACTGCCAACGCTGGCAGCGTTCAAAGGTACACCGTCAGCCTTTGTATTCTACGCCGGCGGCCTTGAGCCGGCGTAGAATCCAAAACCAAAATTTTTAAAAACGTCCAGAGAAGTCTAAGCCGTCCGCTTACTCAGATAAGCTGGCGGCTTTGACATATACGCCGGCGGCCTCAATTTCCACTGCTAGCGTTCAACATGACAGAATGAACGCCGGCTGACTTTCCCAGCGAAAGCCGGCGGCTTTCAGCCAGCCTTAAAAATTCTGAATCCAACGCTGCCTCTAAGCCGGCTGCGTTGAATTCCCAGGTTGCCGGCGTACGTTTTAAAAACAGGTTTAAACGAGAGAAACTTAAATCCCCTGTTTTTCAACTTTACAAAATCATATCTTAATACACTTTAATCCTTCCTCCACCACATTTCTAACATCATAGCCTTACTCAAATCTATACTACTCAATTCTAGCAACTCCAAGCATGAATTCAACACAATTAAACATTTCAAACTCCACTACAATCCATTCTAAATTTCTCTATACAAATCCTCTTCACTTACTCCCTACACTTCATAAACATACAACAATGCATGCACAACCTCACACACACATATAACACTTTCTCAACTCATCCCAAGCATGAACAAACCATTTGATCAACTTTAAGCTTAATTCATCCAATAACTCCACAACTACTACAAGAAAGGGAAACAGAACAATAATCACCACAACCTAAACTAAATCAATTCAAGTATATATACATACCTTGTCTTGAGAAATACTTTGATTTTCAAACTTGATATAAACCCTAACTTGAGCTTGGAAATGGAGAGGGAAAGAAGAAGAAAGAAAAGGAAGAAGAAAAGGAAAAATTCGGATAAAAAGTGCTGCCCTCCAAAAAGTAGGTTAATTAAGAAATTTTGACTTTAAGCATATACCAAATTTACCCCTTAGTGCATATATTAACTTAGGTTGCATTTGGAGTTAATTTGAGTCCCATTTGGCTTACATTTAGGGCTTAAATGCTAGCTTAATTACAAAAACTTTATTAACTAGCCTTAAGTGAAATTATGGTTGAGTTATTAATCTAACTTAACTTAACATCTTAATGTGCACAAGACAACATTAATAATTTCATTACTCACACATTAATGCATATAAAACAAAATATTAATATCAACATATACACATACAAAATCATATATCTTAGACTACTAACAACATAATCATACTCATTCAATTCAACTCCTTAAAATAAATTTATAAACACATGATATTTGATTAAAATATAAATCTAGGTCATTTCAATAATTCAATCAAATGAATTGTTGGAAATTAGATACAATCTTTTCTTTCTTTTTACGTGATTCTTAAAATTGGATTTGTCTAATTATGAAAAAAAAAGGATGTGTCCTATTTACCAATATCAGGAAAAAAAAAAAGACAAAAAGATTTTCAAAAAACTGTCAGTAAATGGCAATAAAATTAGATATTAAAATTAGTATAAATCAATCGAATGAATTGATGAAAATTAGGTACCATCTTTTCTTTCTTTTTACCTAATTCTTAAAAAGGGATTTATCAGTTACCCAAAAAAAATGGATTTGTCCCATTTACCGATATAAAAAAAAAGGAAAAATGATTTTCAATTTTTTATTATCAAACAAAACTATTAGTAAATAGCAATAAAATCAGATATTGAAATTAGTATAAATCAATAGAATGAATTGTTGGAAATGATGGCAAAAAAAAAAAAAATTGTTGAAAATGGCCAAAATAAAAAAGAACAGTTGAAAATTAGGTACAATCTTTTCTTTCTTTTTTCTAATTCTTAAAAATAGATTTGTCCAATTACCAAAAAATATATATTTGTCCCATTTACCGATATAAAAAGAGACAAAATGATTTTCCAAATTTTTTATTACCAAACAAAACTAATGAAATCAGATATTAAAATTAGTATAAATCAATCAAATGAATTATTGAAAATTAAGTCTTTTTACCTAATTCTTAAAAATGGATTTGTCTAATTACTGAAAAAATAAAATGGAGGTGTCCTATTTACTCATATCCTAAAAAAAGACAAATACAATCTTTTATTATCAAATAAAACTATTAGACCAATTTAATACTAAAGAACTCTATAAGGTTCTTATCATTCCAAGTCACTCTTCTAAGAAACTCTCAATCTTAAGAACGTTTCATTTTTTCTTTAAGATCATTCAAAGGTTTTTTTAACATTTTTTCTTTTATATTTTATAGGTCTCATGCTATAATTACTTTTTAAATATTTTTTCAAGCTAATTTTAATGTGAATAAAAAATATTAAATATATATGCAATACAAATATTATATATATTGTTAATTTAATTTATGATCATAAAAAATATAATTAATAAATTTATCAATTGCTCCAATAATTTAACAACGTTGCCACAGACTTTGTTTTTGGACTGCATAGATGGCAACTGCATAGCATTTTTAATATATAAAATATTAAGAAGAAACTAATAATCCGTGCTCCTTGTCAGAGCAACGGGGCAAGCGGAAGAACTTCGATGCATCGGTGAATAAACGTAGCAGTAGCACGCGGTCCTTGGGCTTGAAAAATCGCGTCATGGACCTACCGTTACAGCTGAGCTGGTCTTAGTTGACGGCCACAAAATCAGATGTTGGAATTGATGTCAACCATCCAAACAGAAGGACAAAAAAGTTTATCTCCCTCCCCCTTCTTTCTCTCTCTCTCTCTCTGCAAAATGGGCCCCAAAGCTCTCTCCTCCTGCACTGCATACAATACCCAATTCCTTCTTCACAAACCCTACAATTCTCCATCCTCTATTCGATTCAACAAAACATCTTTCCCCCTGGCAACAGATCCCTATAGACATGCAATCTCCTGTACACTTGCGAGAGAACCCTCGGTCCAACAGGCGCAAATCGCCTCTGTTCAACAGGCGCAAATCGCCTCGGTCAAACAGGGGCAAATCGCCTCAGTCCAACAGGCGCAAATCGCCTGTGAACTAGCCGAAATGTTGCGACCCGATTCGTTCGGCCGGTTCGGCATATTTGGCGGGAAGTATGTTCCTGAAACCCTAATGCACGCGCTTTCCGAGCTCGAAACCGTGCTCCCTGCGCTCTCTAAGGATCTTGCGTTCCAGGTCTGTGCTTGGGTCATCGTATTTGAAATGAAGCTATTTATTCAACTTTATTTGTATATATAATTATAATTTTATTTGATTAATGCATGCGATGGTTGTGAATTTGGTGTAAATATTGGATTTTTGAAATTTGGGTATCGATAAAATTCACATTTTTTAATTATGTGTTTATTTATTCAATAATGTGATTGCTTTAGGAATATAATCTGAAATGTTGATACTTTAAATTAAGTTACCTAAATGTTAATACTTCTGGCGTAATTTACCCCAAGTTGGAAAAATTTTTGTGCGATATGTTATATGTAATAGCCGTTGAAATCAAATTTTGTTTTCTCTTTAGTGTTGATAATATTTTGTTCAGTGTGGTTAACAAGGCTGCATATATATGAAAATGGTCAGAGGAAGATGATGATAGATTTTGTATATTCAAATGACTGTACATTAAAATATGTAAATGCGGTTGCAGGTTATGCGAATTTGTGTTGTTATGTTTGCTGTTCATTGTTGAAATGTTACGGTTTTTATGTTTCATGGTATGTTGAATGTTGTTAAGCTATCATTTTGGTGCCTCAATTATAGTTTTAGTTACTACCGAAGCTTGCTTAGTTGATTGGATCCCTTACAGGTTGGCTATTGCTCTAAAAAATTTAATTTTGAAATTCCGGTTATAATAAGATACGTTTTTTATTGTTGTTGTGATTGTTAGTATGGGTATTCTTCTATTGCAGTATGCTTGATATGGTTCTTGATAGAGCACGGCCATACTTAGACATTGCACAAGGTAAGATAAGATAGCATAAGATATAAATATGTCCAGTTTTTGCTAATGCAGCTTGAACCCCGGAAAGCACAATTTCATTGACCGTGCATTAAATAGGATATGACCATGGACAGATTGCACTTATCTTTCTCTCAAATAATTGATGCATCCAAACGTAGCATATCATACTAGGGCACCTTTGATAAAAGACTGTAATACATTTGAAACGCTCTTCTTTGCAAGAGTACTTTTAGATAAATAACTAATTGGACATTGTTAGAATGAAAACGAGGTGATATGATGTTCAGATGTGAATTTTGAAGTGCTTTTAGCAAATAGAGGTTAAGTTGTAGCTACAGGCTGTAGGCAGAAGAAGTGAATTTTCCTATCCAAACATGCATTTGTGTTATCATTTTAATGGAGAGTACATTTCTGTTGAAATATTTAGGAAAATTGGCCTTTGGTCCTTTATTAGTTGTCCTTCAATGCTCTATGTCCCATGAATTAATTAATATTCATGATTTATATGTTTAAAAGGAAAAAATGCACGATCTTGTAAATAGTAAAGCATGTGATATGTTGGATTCTATTCATTATTAATTATTGGTTGTGCTCATGTGACTGGCTTTACTCCTATGACGTGCAGTAATTAGATAATTCACATCTGCATATGTTTTGAAGTTCTCTGCTGTGGTGTTTATTTTGTATTTTTTATTTATGTAACTATCTGTGCGACTAGCCCCTTGGACAATGAAGTTTCCAATTATGTTGCAGAAAGAGTTAGA
The DNA here is from genome assembly GCA_024138025.1 of Combretum micranthum. Lineage (NCBI taxonomy): Eukaryota > Viridiplantae > Streptophyta > Magnoliopsida > Myrtales > Combretaceae > Combretum > Combretum micranthum. The sequence continues at coordinate 67,850 of JAMXBD010000754.1, read as the reverse complement.
CAATATTTTGAGGGATTATGTTGGTAGAAAGACTCCTCTTTACTTTGCGGAGAGGCTTTCAGAGCATTATCAGCAGCCAAATGGTAAAGGGCCACTTATATACCTCAAGAGGGAAGATTTAAACCATACTGGAGCACACAAAATCAATAATGCTATTGGCCAAGCTTTGCTTGCAAAGCATTTGGGTAAAAAGCGGATAATAGCGGAAACTGGAGCTGGTCAACATGGTGTGGCAACTGCTACTGCATGTGCTCGCTTGGGCTTGGAGTGCGTTATCTATATGGGTGCTCAGGATATGGAAAGACAGGCTCTCAATGTTTTTAGGATGGAGCTTCTTGGAGCAGAGGTGTGTTGCATGTTTTTCTTTCTTTTTTTTAATTATTTTGTCTGTCTGTGAATCCATATTCCCAATATTATATGCTTTTCTTATTAGAAACTATTGCAGGATTCAATGTATTTTGTTTTAGTTATTGCTTTAGTTTTTTAGCTGGACTTGCTTCCTGATGCTTTTTCTGGTCCATTATCCACAAAGTTAGTCTGTTATTATTTCAAAAGAGTAGGTCTATTTAAATGATTTGTTTTTTATTTGTATTTTATCTGTATCTATTTGCATCAGTATGTTATTTATATCTGATATAGAAGGTTTGTTTATGGGTAAAAATGTCTGGTTTTTTATTCGTATCTGTTTTTGAGAAATAGTCTGATTGAAACAGGCATGAAATAGATACCAAACCGACACCAAACTAATGAACCAAACACACCCATAATATGTAATAATCTGTTTTACTTATTATCTATATTTATTTAATTGCATGTGCTGCAAGCTCGTTGTCTTGTCGATGCCATCCTTATGATGAACTGTTCGTTGCATATGGATTGCTCTTCTTCATCAAATAAATAAAATAAAATAAAATAAGAACTTTGTCAGGTTGCCTAGTCCGATTATGGTCGATCCTTGATTGTATTCATAAATAGTAGCGGTCAACTTATATGCTATTTTTGTTTCATATGCCAATTTTAGTTCAATGTTTATTGTAGTTTCATGGTCCTAATATCTTCTATTTTTTATTGGTGTTATCATACACAGGTTAGAGCAGTCCATTCTAGTACAGCAACATTGAAAGATGCTATATCAGAGACCTTTCGTGACTGGATGACATCTGTGGAAAACACCCATTTTATTTTGGGTTCTGTTGCTGGGCCACATCCATTCCCAATGATGGTCAGAAATTTCCATGCTGTAATTGGTAAAGAAACAAGGAAACAAGCATTGGAGAAATGGGGTGGCAAACCTGATGTGCTAGTTGCATGTGTGGGTGGTGGATCTAATGCCATGGGTCTATTCCATGAATTTGTTGATGACAAAGATGTTCGATTGATTGGTGTGGAGGCTGGTGGTTTTGGCTTGGATAGCGGTAAACATGCTGCTACTTTGACCAAAGGGGAGGTTGGGGTGTTGCACGGAGCAATGAGCTACTTATTACAAGATGATGATGGGCAAATAATTGAGCCACATTCTATTAGTGCAGGGTGAGGATAATATTTATGTATTATTCTATCATATTGTAATTAAAAGAATGACTATAATCGAATATTTTACATCTATTTAAGTTTGGATTACCCGGGAGTTGGACCAGAGCACAGTTTTCTGAAGGATATAGGACGTGCTGAATATTATAGCGTCACTGATGAAGAAGCATTGGAAGGTAATGGGAAACTGCCTTTACAACTTACTGAATCAGAAAATACATCATTGGAATATATAATCCAATTTGAAGTTAATGGAAGGAAAACTCTTGTGGGCACTCTGGAAATAATCTGCATGCCCATTGAGCTTCCTGGGTTGTGGCTGTAATGTATAATAGCCACAATTATAATCATGCATCTGCTTATTACATTGTTGTTTTGTTGAAACCACTCTTCCGTTATAGGTTTACCAGCCTATCTGAAAATTAGGATGTAGCTCTTTAGAGGCAGGGAAAGTGTACAGGTCAGGCATTTATTACTTCCAGTTAGCCCAAAATGCCACTGGACTTGGTGTTGGAGGGCATAAACCGACAAATTAACAAGAAATTTCTATTGTATATGCTGACTAGGAATTTACACCTCTGGGATGTTATTTCTCCTGATTTTAATTTATTTAAGATTTGTTGTTTATTCTCATCATTCCTTCTGGTTCTATGCAGCTTTCAAAAGATTAGCAAGGCTCGAGGGCATAATTCCAGCTCTGGAGACATCTCATGCTTTGGCATATTTGGAGAAGCTATGCCCAACTCTTCCAGATGGAGCAAGAGTAGTTCTCAATTGCAGTGGCCGAGGGGACAAAGATGTCCATACAGCCATTAAGCACCTGAAGGTATCGTTTCGTAGTGTATCTATAATAAGTTTTTCTCCTTTTAGCGTCTTGCATTGTTCATTCTGGAAACAGGCAATGTAGGAGTAATCTTATGTAGTTCGTCTAGTGCATTGCTTGTATATTACAGCTCATTCTCAAGCTTGTATGCAAATCCTTCTGAGGATAACAAACTGATGAATTAACAAGCAATTTCTATTGTATAAGTTGACTGGGAATTTACACTGCTGGGATGTTATTTTTCCTGATTTTAATTTTTTAACATTTGTTGTTTATTCTCATCATTCCTTCTGGTTCTATGCAGCTTTCAAAAGATTAGCAAGGCTCAAGGGCATAATTCCACCTCTGGAGACATCCCATACATTGGCATATTTGGAGAAGCTATGCCCAACTCTTCCAAATGGAGCAAGAGTAGTTCTCAATTGCAGTGGCCGAGGGGACAAAGATGTTCATACAGCCATTAGGCACCTGCAGGTACAGTTTTGCATACAAACTCAAGAATGAGCTGAAATATACAAACAATACACTAGATGAACTACATAAGCTTACTCTTACATTGCCTATAAGCTTTCAAAAGATGAGCAAGGCTCAAGGGCATAATTCCAGCTCTGGAGACATCTCATCCTTTGGCATATTTGGAGAAGCTATGCCCAACTCTTCCAAATGGAGCAAGAGTGGTTCTCAATTGTAATGGCCGAGGGGACAAAGATGTCCATACTAGGGCTGTAAGGAAGTCGAGACAGCTCGCGAGTTACTCGAGTTTGACTGGGCAAAAGCTTGAATTCAACTCATTTACAATTGAGTCGAGCTCGAGTTCGAGTTACTTGAGTAGTTGTAGAGCTCGAGTTCGAGTTTTAAAACATTTGGCTTGGTAAACTCGTGAGCTTAAACAAATATTAAATCAATGTGGGTCGAGTTTGAGCTTATTGAGTATTAAATACTCTTTATAGTTAGATTAATATTCTACTTGAGTAGTTATCGAGCTTGCGTTCGAGCTTTAAAATATTTGGCTTAGTAAACTCGTGAGCTTTAACAAGTATTAAATCAATGCGTATCAAGTTCGAACTTATTGGGTATTAAATACTTTTTATAGTTAGATCAATATTCTACTCGAGAGGTTAGTAAGCTCGAGTTCGAGCTTTAAAATATTTGGCTCGGTAAGCTCGCGAGCTTATCGAGTATTAAATCGAGTCAAGTTCAAGCTTCAAAATCCAAGCTCGATTGAGTTCGAGTTCGAGCTTCGAGTTCTTTATTCGAATCGAGTTCGAGTTTAGTACTGTATCGATTGGACTTGACTCGTTTACAGTCCTAGTTCATACAGCCATTAAGCACTTGAAGGTTTGGTTTTATAGTGCATCGATAATAAGTTTTTCTCCTTTAGATGGTAGGGTCTCGCATTGTTCATCTTGGACGCAGGCAATATAGGAGTAAGCTTATGTAGTTTATCTACTGCATTGTTTGTATATTACAGCTCATTCTCGAGCTTGTATGCAAATCCTTCCGAGGAAACTGCACTTATGTAACATGTTTAATTTATGAAAAAGGAGTTTTGGTGTTCTTCACATATGCTCAGGATTATTGCTGTACTGTACCTTGAGAGCGAGTGCTTTATTTGAAAACGGATCATGCAGTATTGTAATACAACTTGTCAATACGACCTCTTGACTGTTTTAGATGGGGGTACCGCTGCACGGAAACTTGGACAACCTTAGGAGATCCCATTTTCATTTGAGGTAATTGACCCTATCTACTGACTACTGTTACTTGCATCAGTTCTGTGTTATTTTGTTGGTCCATTATAAAATTTGCTTTCATCTTATGAAAAGGAAATCCTTAGAAAAAAATTGAGCAGATTGCTGAGTTAAATGATTTCGCCTTTTTTCTTGTTTGGAACTTACATTGGTAAACTGTGCTTGGAGTGGAAACATTATTAGTATCCTTCCCCTGGTTTTCAAGGAAGATAAAATGATAAAATGGATTATTGAATGTCTGTGGCTTCTCATAATCATTGCTAGCTGTAGTATTTTTAATGATAATTTTGCATCTTTAGTGCTAGTTGAGGGCATGTACATATTTTTCAAGTTAAGGAAAGTTGAAGTTATGTTTTGAGAATATAAGTCTTGTCGTCACCTGATAAATTATTTTAAAAATGAATTTGCAGCTTAACTTTAATATGATGTACCATTGTTCAGGTATATATTACACAAGATTTATGACTAAGAAGAAATAATCATGCAAATTTTAAATTCTATAGTTTCTTGTCATTTTTTACTAAAGATCGTGTCGAAGTGTGTGCACGTGCGTGTGAGGCATTGAAATAGAAAGAATGGGTTAATATCACAAATGATATATGAATTTTAACAAAATATGTAATTAAATATTTAAATTTTGAAATTGATCAATTTAATACTTGAAAAAATCTTTTGTGCATGCTAATGGTATGTTCGTTAAGTATTTTTAGGTATTAAATTGATTAATCTTAAAATATTTTAGATAGCAAATTGTTCAATTTCAAATTTTAGGTTCTAAATTAATCAATATTAAAATTTATATATTTAATTGCATATTTTAATGAAATTCAGATGTCATTTGTGATATTATCTCAAATAGAAAGAAGATATCTAAGCGGCCTTGAGATTAATAAATTAGTTCTATATAGATGAAACAAGTAAAAGAAACTTCCAATATCACCAAAGAGCTTTTCTTCTACTCCAAATATTTCAATAATTAAACCTACTTTCTTGCCATTCAAAAGTAGTTGCATGGGTTATAAATTTAAAAAAAATTATAAACATTAGACATTTTAAAAAACAATCCAAGAAATAAAGTATATAAATTTGTGTTATTAAAATACTAAATTGATTAATTTTAATATTTTTTAGATAGCAAATTGACCAATATCAAACTTTTAAGTTCTGAATTGATCAATTTTAAAGTTCAAATATCTAATTGTATATTTTAATGAAATTCATGTATCATTTGTGATATTATCTTAAATAGAAAGAAGGTATCTAAGCGGCTTGAGATTACTAAAATAGTTCTATATAAATAAAACAAATAAAAGAAACTTCCAATATCACCAAAGAGCTTTTCTTCGACTCCAAATATTTTGATAATTAAACTTACTTTCTTGCCATTCAAAAGTAATTGTAGAGGTTATAAATTAAAAAAAAATATAAACATTAGACATTGTGGAAAACAATCCAAGAAATAAAGTATATAAATTTGTGTTATGGAAATACTGTTTCATTTTGTATTGAAATAGCATCTCTTCAATATTTATTAATGAGAAAAAAAGTATAGTTTACTTTGTTTGCAATCTTGTCCTTATTTCTTATGATTAGGGTCTCCTATAGCTTGCACACTTTTTGCATTATTTCTTCTTTTTCCCCTCTTTTCTTTATTTATTTTGTGGGTAAATTACATTGGAAGGTCACAATGTTTAGGGTAAGTTTATTTGAGATTAGAATGTTTTGAGTGGTTAAAAAGAGCTCAAAATTTTGGATTAATGGTTCATTTAAGGTCACTGTAATGGCCGATTACTCATGCCATTATTAAAAACCCGTTAAAGTTCATGCGGGCATACATGTGGATAAAAATAATAATTTAAAATAATCCATTTAAATCATTTGGATTCTACTTATTGCTATTTTTATTGGATTAAAGGAAAAAACACAATGCCGATTGAATGACTCTCCATGAAGACAATCATAACCCTAAAAACAACCCTAAATAACTATGGTTTTTATGTTATCCATTAATAATTAGGGTATTTCCATCTATTAGTATGAAGGAAACAAGGTATTTCTCTCCATTAGTGTAAGTCATTGAAATTAGGTTTTTTTTACGTTATCCATTAATAATTTTTGTGCCTTGTATTGATTTTGGTCATACGAGTTTGTTGGGTATTTATTGATTGAATATGTGTTGTTTGTTTTATTGTTTAAATCGAATCCCACATATTTTGTGTTTTTCATGTGTTGATTAGATTCATCTTATTTGGTCGAGTTGTGGTAGACCTTTGTAAATTCTGCAAACATTAGAATTTTGCAAAGATAACATCATGTAGACATTAGAACTGATATTTTTTCCTATCTTCTCTTTGATCGTTGAAGATTTAGAAAAATGGAAGACTTAAATGTTTGAAGAAGGTCAAGGATGAGTCATGCGATTTTGGATAGTGTCCAAGCATCATCAAGATCTGTAGGAATTTCCATAGATAGCACAATTGGCGTTGATTTCTACTTTTGTAGTATGTCCTCTATTGAGGAAACTAGTTGGACAAGACAAAACTTGAGGAGGTGGTTCTATAACTATATTCGTCCTAGAGGCGAAGGGCGTTGCGCTTTGTTCAAGGTTATAATATTAGATTTCTACATTCAGAAGCTCGATGTCTTTCTTTACCACAAGCGAAACACGCCTTCAGGTTCCATTTACATTGTGATTGGTCATGATATCCATATCATCTAGCACATCTTCTGTCAAGAGTGGTAGAAGGAGTAGAAGTTTTTACTCACAACCTTGTATTTGTCTTCTTGCCCAAATATGGCTTCTTTCCTTTGCTCACACTATCATATCTCCTGTAAGAAATAGACGTCACGGGTCTCTTTCCTAAAAATGCAGCTCGTCTGTCCTTCTGTGTCTTGTTCTCGTTCCAAATTTGTTCCACTAATTATGCTTTTGTGACCACATTGACTAATGTCAGAAGTTGGAACATCTTAACTTCACTTTTGATTTCCAAATTTAACTCATTCTAAAACTTTTGAACCTTCATTCTTTCATCATTGTATCCTTTACTCACAAATCTCAATAATCTACAATACTCAAAGTGATACTCGTCAACAGTCTTACTTCCTTGCCTTAAATTGAACCAATCGAAATTCATTTGTTCTCAAACTATGGCTGGAAAGTATTGTAGGAAGAAAGCCTCTTTACATCGAGCCCAAGCAATAGGCCTCATTAGATTCTCGCTGGCAAGTGTCTACCAATTATGGGCATCTTTCTTCAACATATAAACCGCTAAATCCACTTTCCTCTTTTTAGGCACTTCACAATTTTTCTATCCAATTCTCTGTAGTTGCTAGGTCTGAAACAACTCCATCAAGATCAAGTATTGGTCTAACAAAATCCTGTAATTTGACCTAATCATTTCGTTCACCCATTTGCACATTGTTCCCTTACCTAACAACTTGTGGATTATATTGTTGCATGAATTGTTGCTATTGCTGGTACATCATATGCTGATACCATTCCATTATGGTAAACATATCTCGGAACATGGTACACATTGTATTTAGATCTCCCATAGGTACTTGAGGCATTCGTTGGAATGGTAGCATCTATGGTGGTTGCAAATTCTGAGTTGTAGATGTCGATGCTGGAGAAGGAGTAGTAGTAGAAGCTGGATTAGAAGATAAAGGAGAGGCTAGAGCAGTCGATGGAGGAGGTGGAAGAGGCATATTCTCTCTTTTTGGCTGTTGCCGACCTTGTTTCTTGACTTGTCCATCTTTATAAATTTACACACCATATATCCACAATACAAACTGAAATGACCTAGATTTCATTTCTATTAAATCTCATGTGTTTACTTAATTATTTTAAATTGTTGAATTGAATGAGCATGGTTGTGTTGCTAGTACTCTAAGATATATTATTTTGCATGTATACATTGAAATTAATATCTTTGTTTTATATGTATTAATGTGTGTGTAGTAAAATTATTAATTGTGCCTTTATGCATTAAGGTGTTAGTTAAGTTAGATTTATAAAATCAACTTTGGTACTACAAGATTAGTGATGGGATTTTGTTTCTTTAATTAAGTAGCATATATGCTCAAATATAAGTTCCAAATGAGACCTAAATGCACCCCAAATGCCTCCTAAATTTATATATATACTTTAAGGGGCAATTTTGGAATATGTTTAATGCCTAATTAAGCTAATTTGAACTACTTTTTGGGGGCAGCTCACTTTTATACGAATTTTGCTTCTTTCTTTCTTTCTTTTCTTCTTCCTCTTTTAATTCCATTCCAAGCTCAAGTCAAGGTCAATATCAAGTTTAAAAATAAAAGTTTTTCTCAAGACAAGGTATATATATAATTGTTTGAATTGATTTAGTTATGATTGTTGTTTTGTTTTGTTTTTCTTTCTTGAAGTGATTACATGAATTCTTCATTGGAATGAGTTTAGTGTTATCCAAATTGTTTGTTCATGCTTGGGATGAGTTATGAATGTGTTTTATAAGTGTGTGAGGATGTGCATGTTATGTAGAAGTGATGGGAAGCATTGGGAGGATGTGAAGAGAAATTGTGTAGGAAAAATTTAGATTGGATTGATGTGGAGTTAAAGTGTTTAATTGTGTTGAATTCTTATTTTGAGTTGCTTTCTTATTTTGAGTTGCTAGAATTGAGTAGTATAGATATGAGTTAATATATGAAGTTGGAAGTATAGTGGAGGAAGGTTAAAGTGTATTAGGATAGAATTTTACAAAGTGGAAAAACAGGGGATTTGAGATTTTCGTTTAAGCCTGTTTTTAGAACGTACGCCAGCACCTGGGAATTTAACGCCGTCGGCTTAGAGGCAGCATTGGATTCAGAATTCTTAAGGCTGGATGAAAGCCGGGCTTTCGCTGGAAAAGTCAGCGGCGTAGTGTCAAAGCTGCCCGCGTATCTGAGTAAGAGAACAGCTTAGACTCTGGATGTTTTTGAAAATTTTGGTTTTGGATTCTATGGGCTCAAGGCCGCGACGTAGGTTGCAAGGCTGACGGCGTACCCTTGAACACTGCAGCGTTGGCAGTGTTGATTTTCAGAGAATCGAGCACGGCTCAAAGCCGCCGGCTTTGGCTGTCAGCATCCCTGTGCTTTTGAAATTTAAAAACTTTTGCTAAAATTTTCCAAAGTTTGTTATTTGAGCAATTGAGTATTTATTAAGCGATTTAGGATATAATAGGATGTTTAAATGCTTATTTGTGACCTTGTATTCAATTATTTGGATTTATTTGATTAATTGTGATAATGAAATCTATACTTGTTGTGTATTGATTATTGTGATATTTCTATTTCATAGGATTCTTCGGTTAGTTCATCACCGAGAGATCCTAGTTATATACTAATGGGTTCAGGTACGCAATAACTTGTTTGATGATTGCTAGGAATAGGCATTCCTAAGTTGATTTAAATCGATTTGACTTAACGTTTGAATGAATTGGATGTCTATTACGCTGTTTAATCTGGTCCGAGGAGTAGCAAACCTGTCATGATGCAATGACATGTTAGCTAGGCGCTTAACCAAGTCATGATGCAATGACTTTACCATGATGCAATGGTACGCTATGATGCAATAGCGATTCTTTTTGGTTAAGTGGGTAGCCGATAGGGGGGAATAGTATCTGTGTAACATTTGCTTAAATTTAGTGGGAAATACCATGATTTAGTTTAAAGTTTATGGGAACTTGTGAACTAGGCTCATGTTATGGACTAAGTTTAAGTAGAGTCGGGCAACGGTTTTTAAACCCTAAATGAAGCTATTATCTTTATGAAATAGATATAGGAGATATAAGTATTCGGACTGCTTATATCAACCCCCTGAGCAGCTGCTGTTACTCAGGATCCCTGAATTCCCGAAGTGTGATCGGGGTTTGAATACCCTCTTGTTGATTTGTGAAAGAAAATGTAATAAAGATAACCACTCGTTCTATGATGCATTACATCAACTTGATGATTTGTTTTGCATTGTTTATTGTGTACTGGGCCTCTGGCTCACTTTTGCTGCTTTGCAGGTATTGGAGACGAGTACTACGATAACTTGGGTTATGGGTCCGATTTCGAGAGATTTCTGGACGAGTGGGATGAATAGGATCCGATTACCCTGGACTTTTAGAAGACTTTTTGCTAAAGAAAAGTTATGTATAGATGGCTTGGTAGTTAAGACTATTTGCTGTAAAGACCTTAAGATTCCTTAGGTTTCTTTTTGATGTAAAAAGGCATGTAAATTTTTGTAGTGTCTTGTATTGGCACTAAACGATGTTTACGTGATGTAATGTATGTATAGATTGCTTTTGTTAGCAATCTTGTTTTGTTTAAAAGTTCTTTACAAAGTATAGTGGTTTTGATCACACAATTTTCATAAACTGTTAGTTTTAGGACAACCTTACATATAATGTGAAAACGTTATATGTGGTTGGGGATTCGGTACTCTAAGTCTCGGGATTTAGAGGAACGAGTCTTTACAACAAATAACAAGTTATACATTATTTAATGAGATTTAATTAAATTCTTTTTAACATCAATTAAGTAAACAAACCAATAGTACACATCATTTAAACAAAATCCTATTTTTTCTTTATGTAGCTTGCCGCATCTAAGGTCAGGTCGACTTCTATTCTTTTACATTGAACAAGCAATCACATAAACGCTACTCTGATACCACTCTGTAAGGACCCGGCATGTACTATATTAAAACTTTACATGCTAAGTCTCTAGCCACGTATAATACACAAAGATATTATACGTAAGGTTGTCTAAAAAGCATGCTCATTGCTTGATTAACTTATTATTGAACAAAACTTTGCAAACACTACTTATTTAAGAGTAGATAACTTTATATAAAAACATAAAATAGCACCATCATCCATGGTACTTCAAATGTTACAAAACCAAACTCATAATGTACATAATAGGAAAGACTTCGGTATTTTACTTAACAAAACATAGGCTTATGAAGAAGCTGTAGTCTATACTATTACATTTCAAAAATAAAGTCCTATACAAGTCTTCTTCCAAGAAAAACATTATAGAGCAGTCTAGCATTCTAATCATCCTATTCATCAAGAAAAGCCTCCTAATTTGTACCATAATCGAAGTCATTATAATATTCATCATCATCATTAATTGTAGAGGAAAAAGTGAGCTAGTGGCCTAATACATAGCAACAAAAACAAATACAAGGTGACACACAATCCTAACTAATATAATGTAAGATGCAATAGAATTATTTATCTTTGTTTAAGTAAATCATTTCAACATTGGAGTGTTTAAACTACGATGGCAATATTTGAGGATCCAGGGTCCTGAGTAATAACAGTTGCTTAGGAGGTTAATATAACTAGCTCGAATACTTATATCTCTTAATAACATTACAAATAATAATCTCATTTAGGATTCACGGTCGTTACTCAACTTTAGTTAACTTAATCCGTAATATCACCTAGTTTAACTAATCCCATAAATATGAACTAAATCATATTATTTCCTCTTAAGAATAAGCAAATATTACACCGATATCATTCCTCTTATCGATTACCTGTTGAGCTACTTATGAAAGTCATTGCATCATAATTGGTATGGCTTAAGCGTCTAACTATCATATTAACCTCATTAACAAGGTTACCGCTCCCCAGACCAGATTCAACGGCACACACATAAACAATTCAAACAAGTCTTTAAGCTAATCTTTAATTGGGATTGATTAGATAATGTCTAACCTAGCATTCAACAAACAAGTTACTACATACCTAGATAATTTGATTTATTCGACAATAGATCTGTATTCAAACCCAACTGGGTATAGGAATTTATCAAAGAAAATCATTTCATATAAAACACATTTATTCATAATGAAATATTAAGTCATTAGATATTCATTAAGTTTAAATAAATTTCACATCACTTCATAGTCTCATCTTCCTATATATACAAATGTATACATCACATTCCACTATTCATTCATCTATTATTATTATTATTATATATATATATGTATAAATGAACAGTACTAGAAGATCTCTCATGTTCGTGATAGGGCCGTAATAAATATCATGGGCACCATCACGGTAGTGATCTTGGGATGTAATGCATGTTATTGCCTTGTCATGCCCGTAATAGGAGATCATGCCCCCATCATGGTCGTAATGTAAGCTGTTTTAATCAATATGCCCATGATTGTTGTAAAAATTTCTCCAAAAAGCATCTGAGGAGATCACAGTCCATGTAACGACTGTAAACTCAGCCATGATGAAAAAGAGATCAGAGGTGATCATAGTCTTGGTAACGACCGTGATTAAGGTCGTTTCACATTTTAGAAAGCACTTAGAGGAGATTACAGGCCATACCACGACCATGATCATTAGGAAAATATGATTTTAAGGATGTAACGACCTCAAACACGCCCATGATATACAGGGCATTGGTCCTTTGGTACTTGATTCAAAATTTTCGAAGTCCTATATCTTCTAACTCCTTATTAAGATCTTATTTGTTTGTCAAAACATGTTAGAACTAACTTATAAACACCATATCAAACATCATTGAGGTTATTTATACTTATATGTTCATTTCACATGTATGTGTACAACAATCTTAACCTAGAAGCATAAGTTCATCATTCATGCTTGTTGAACTCTATTGCAACCTAATTATTAAAGTTCGACTCATTTATCATTAACAACATCAATACACACATCAATTCATTATATACTCAAAATTCATTTCTTCATACTCTTAGAGTACATATGTCTATTTGCATATTTAGTTCAACATACATGTTAGCATACCATTAATTCATCTAAGCATCAAAGTTTTGCTCCTAATTAACATCAACATCAACTAAAAACTATAATTAAACAAAACATGTAAGAAATCAACTTTACTTACCTTTATAGCTACTAAAATCAATCAAGCTTCTCTTTCTACTTTATTGGCTTAAATCTTATTCTTATTTGTTCCTTATCTTGATTCTTTACCTAGTATCTTATGAGGGTAAAATATTAGAATCGATTAAGAGGATAAATTTGAGCTTGTTTATGTTTGGAAAAATGATGGAGTGGGAAAGAGATAGACAATGGTTTGGGTCTGTTTTGGATATGATATTTTTTTGTTACTTTTGACTTTTGGGCAACTTTAGAAGAATATAGATGCTTAGACATGGGTTTGGGCTATGTGTGTAGGCTTGAGTTTGATTTTTTGAAAAATGGCTTTGGACTTTCCTAAGAAAATTTGCAGCCAAATAGGTCTCCTAATTTATCACAAAATAATACACATCATATTATTTTTATGCAATATAATTCTATATATATATAAATATTACTATAATCGCCTAACTTCACCAACACACGTATAATTCAATTCTTTACATATTGAATTACTAATAATTTATTATGTCATCAATTAAAATTATTATAACTTAACTATAACAATTTTGTCATGAAATTAACAAACAAATATATATATATATATATATCTATATGCAATTTAATTTAGTGTTTTGGATTTGGGTTTTTTCATAAGGTTAGGGTCAATGTTATTTTTAGATGAGTAACCTAAGGGGCATTCATAGAAACAACCACAGCATGTACTAAAGTTTCATTCTTTCGTGGACACTTGGGAACTAATGGCTAAAATTTTAGGGCAATCACACATAAAGACATGACATAGATTAAGTGACAAATACCCAAAGGAGAATCCCTAATCACTTTGAAGGTCGAAATAGGGTTCCAATGGTTTGCAATAAACGAGTGAATGAGGATTTGAGATTTAGGGTGAATTGTAGTTAGGGTTTAATTTTGCAACTTTAATTACTTTGAGTGTTTTTTAGGTTTTTGATTTATGGTAACCTGGCATGTTATTTCTCCTGATTTTAATTTGTTTGACATTTGTTGTTTATTCATATCATTCCTTCTGGTTCTATGCAACTTTCTAAAGATTAGCAAGGCTCAGGGCATAATTCCATGTTAAACTGAGCTAATGATGTAAAACAAAGCGCTTCATAGGAGGCAACTCATATTTGATATAGGTATGTTTAGTTCATTTTTCTTAGTTTTCTCATCTTTATCCTTAGACTTTGCTTTATATATTATAGGTACACACGTTAAACTGTCAAAATCATGGGGAGAATTGGTCCCTACAATGGTTTTAAGCATGCATTTTGATTGGGTTCTCATATGTACAACTTGATGCTACAATAGCTCCACTTGAATGACTTCTTTACTGGTTAGTTTTGTTGAAAATCTCAAATCAGGGAAGTCTCAATTCCTTTTCTTTTCTTTTTTTTTTCCTTTCTTTTTGTTTTTCCTTTGAGTAGATCTATTATAGCAGACATTGAGGGAGTGTGGGGAAGGGACACGTAAGAAAGAATTATGATTTGGGTCATGATTATATTGTTTTTATGCACTTTTATTTAAAAGTTTCGCACTTAAAGGATATGAATTGTTGAAAATTTGTGAAAATCCTAAAATTGTACTCATTAAAAGGTGGATTTAGCATTCAAATGTTAAAGTAAAAGTGATTTATGGTGCCTTACTCACTTATTTTGAACTTAGTCTACATAGTTAAAGTTTTAGGATGAAATCTACATGGGGCAAATTTACTAGCTATTTAATGATTGAATCTAGAGTTATGGAAAATGTCAAAGTTTATAGTTTAAAGTTAAATGGTTGTGTTTCTAAGCTTGTTGGTTAATATACTTGCTTTTTAAAAACTTTAGGAGCCCTTCTAACCTTTTGTGAAAGGGGTATATGAAATCGATCACTTATTGTTCGTTCACTTCGCTGTAATTGCAATTCCATTACAGCTCTATTCCTTATGAATAGCTATTACAATGTTTAGTTCATTGAATAGCGATTCCACAATGAATCCTTATTACACAAAACATTGAATAGTCATTCTTTATTCAAATCTATGAATACCAATTCAATGCTGGAATTGGTTTTTTTTTTTTTTTTTCAAAATACCATCATTTAAATAAAAAATTAATAAACAAAAATCCTATTACAGCTTTATTCCATTCCTTCGTAATAGGAATTCCATTACAACCTTATTCATTCAGCGAAGTGAACGGGCCATTAGTGATTCTTCTTGAGTAATCTCTTTGAAAAACCAATTGTCGTGTTAAACTAAATATAAAAAGCTTAGTCAATATGGGCACGCTTTAGTCCCTTAAAAGAGCAAAGTCTAATCCTATTATTGACTATGCAAGCTTCTTATAAGCAATTGAAGAAAAAAGAAAACTGAGCTAGAAAGAAGCGAGCAAAAACCCGTTCAGAGGAAAAAGAAAAGATGGAGGCTAAAACCTCTCTCTCTGAAGGCTGTTAAATAAAAAAAAATGAAGAGATTCAATCTAAAGAAGCAAAAAAAAAAAATCTAAGTGAATGATGGATGCTATATATTTTTATTTTAGGTTGTTCTACTTAGAGAGGTGGTTAAACAATTTATATGCTCTTTAATAAGTGGTGAGATATCACCAAGTCGCTTTTGCTTTATTTGACTTTGTGTTTTCTTTATGACTTAGAAGTGGTTCTTAAATGGTGAGGGTAATAGTTTGATTTACTTGGATTAATCTTAAAAATTTGAACGTAGTATGCTAAGTACCAATACAACTATAGTATATTTGAGTGGTGGGTACTAGTAAGTTACTATTTGTTAATTGAAAAAATGCTATATTGATTTGAATTTTTAAATAATTTTTTAGTATAATTAATGATGGATTATTTTGTCCTTAATTTTTGTCTAAAGACAAGCAAATAGTTAAGCGTAGGAAGTTTTATAAGTGTTTAAAGATCGTTACTATTCACATTGTTTTGATATGATATTATATAGATTTTATGTGAATTATTAAATAAAAGGATACTTATTAGGTTAAAATATCAATTTCAAGAATAAAGGAAAATATTGAGCATTATGAAGATATTTGGATGAGTTAAGGGAGATTTTAATAAAGAAATAGACAAAGTGAAGATGTATAATATGCATGAGATTTCTGCACAAGCTGTGTAGAATACTGGTATAGAATGAGAAAAACATTTAGCAAATAATTTTAAAGTGCACAAGGAGGCTACATATGCTATGTAAAATACCTATGTAAGAGCTGGAAAGTGATCGGAAGTAGATTTGAAAGTGCATGACCAAGCTGCACAAGCTGTGATCAAAGGTATTGTAGCCTTCAATTTCATGGATTTTGCCGATTTACATCTTGCACAACCTTAGAGAGAAAAATAAATATTTTAGAGTGGAAAAACGCAAGAGCTTATTAGAGATCACAAGATTTCATCTTTAAAGGTTGTAATCGTATTTTCTATCAATTTTTTCATGTTTTATCATTGTAATAATTTTTATATGGAAAAATAGATCTTATAAACTAGGTCTTGAGAAACCCTAACCCTAATGTAAAGATTGGATTATTTTGTTAATGGAAGTTTGTGCTTTTTTTGAATCTATTCATATGTTTTGATTGTCCTTTGAATTAATATGTGCGCACTTTACATTCATTGCATGATTCTTATTCGTTTAATCGACGGATTGATTAATAAGATAAATCTAGCATGAATAGAGAAGTTTAAATGTAATTCTAGGCATAGATTGCATGGATTTTCTACATAAAGATTGAATCTTTCTAAGAAATCATGAACTCTAATGCAATTTGGTATGCATCTAATGATGCAAGATATTTCCATTAGTCATATAGGGTTAGAATTCAATTATCATGAAAGATAGATTGATGAAATGAGGGATTCTTATAATTAAAGAACTTAAACAACCCATTAACGAATGTTTTGTAAGGAGTTGGAAATAAGGTTAGTGATCAATCAAGATTAGGGATAGTTTTATGATATGATATTTCTAGAAGCTTTGACATTCGCTTTTGTTAGAATTAATTAATTAATTAGTTGCTTAAATATATGAATATCACTCGAATTATATTAGCTTGATAGTAGAATTAAGGTAACTACTAGTAATTATAGGTCCTGATGGAATGATCCCTATGCTTACATGGATATTACAATCGATAATTACATTTGCGTAGTATTAATCGCAAAGTAAGAATAGAGTTTTAATTTAATTTAATTGATTGCACTTAATTAAAATGATTGCACTTGAAAAATTTGCATCAATTGCCTACTACAACATTTCCTGAATTAGTAAAGGCTAAGGTTACTAATAGGGCACTTGCCTAATTAAAGTTCCTATCCTCAATTTCTCACTGTTACTTTACCCATCAGTCTAATAGAAGTACATTACTTCACCCATCAGTCTTATAGAAGTACATTGCTTCAAGATGAGATAGTAAAAGTACCTGCGATCGGTTTTGAAGTAAACGCATCAGTTTGATCCGTTGCAGCTAGTTCATATTCCTTAAATCCTTCTTCCTAACTCTATGAGCTCTCAAAGTTGTATAGTCGGCCTCTCGATTGGCCACTTGACACTTGCCTTTTACCTTTTGGGTTTGGTCCTCTTAGGGCGTTGGCTGATTTACTGATTTATCCAATTCATTTGGGACAGTTAGTAGAGAAATGTCCCATTTCATTACAAATATGGCAAACAGCCGTGGCCTTCTGAGGATAGTTATGGATGCGATGATTTGATTCTCCATAGAAGAAACATTTATCTCTTAGTTGTGGACAGTGATGAAGGAGATGCGGTTCCCAGCATTTCTAGCATTAACCTCTGGTTTCCTC
Source organism: Combretum micranthum (assembly GCA_024138025.1). Lineage (NCBI taxonomy): Eukaryota > Viridiplantae > Streptophyta > Magnoliopsida > Myrtales > Combretaceae > Combretum > Combretum micranthum. The sequence goes on along the minus strand of JAMXBD010000754.1, from coordinate 50,052 downwards.
ATGGTCTTATTTCCTGAAAATGAACCTTGAAATATTGACTTTCTAAATTTATTACTTGATATAGGTCCTTCTAGTAGTCGTTTTCCAAACACATTTATTCTCCTTGCTGTATAGTTGGTTTTTCTTCTCTGAACATTTTCCAGTACCCTAGCTTTCTGCATTGGTTAATGATACATAGTTACTTCAAATTCTTCCAACTTGCATCTGAGATCATCATCTAACATACCATGGAACACTTGCATTTTCAGTTCCTTGCTCGTTTTGTACGAGTTGGTGCATATTGAAGCAATCGGTTAAATTCGGTTTCATATTCATTTATAATGTGGCCTCATTGCCTTAAATGCAGAAAGTCAACACTATACTTAATTATGAGATTATCACTTGATTTAGCAGGTCTTTTCTTCAGGAATCCTATCAAGTTTTGGCACACAACTGTAGCAAATATGTGCCGTATTCCACTCTTAGTTGTTCTAGAATCTCAAATACCACAAAAGATCTCCCGATCTGTGCTAACCAGTCTTCTGCCTCATTAGGGTATCTGTAATGCCCTTCAAAATATCGATTACGCTTCATGAAGTTGGAGAGCAAGTTTTTATGATGACTCTAAAGTGGAGGTGGGGGTTGTTCTACCACCTGTGGCTCTAGCATGGCTGGCTGTGATGGTGGTGCCTTTGAGGCTACTTGGGGTGCTCCTCCTGGGTCTAGAGCTAGATGATTTCCTTGAACTAAATGCCTGACCAAATATGCTAGTTGATTAATGGTAGTTAGTACATCTCCAGTTCGATCTGGAGGAGGAGGTGGTGCTGGCATATTTCACTCTAGTTGTTTCTCACCTTGGGTTTGTTTTCCAACGGGGAGGTTTGCCTCAGCCTCTCCTATGTTGATTGAGATTATCATACTTTATAGTTAACATACAATGGCTACTACATGATATTCATATATTGAATATATATATATATATATATATTTGTAAGAAAAATGTCACATAATTACCTTAATTTTCTTCATTCATTATAATTGATGATTTACATATACACAAGTCAAAATTTATCATCAATTCAGCAGTTTCAACTAATACCTGACTATTCATAAGCAAAATTTGTTAGGTTTTATCTAGATACTAAAATCTCCTGTATATATAGGAAAATTTTTAGGAGATACAGCTACATTCTATACTATCTAAAGCAACACACATACCATCAGAAGAAAAGTCTTTATAATAATTTACCGACATTCTTTTTTTTTCATCAATTTCGAACAATCATAAAGAAAACAAATCTAATCACACTAGGGCATTCCAAATGAACCGACACTAAACTCCTGATGTCCCAAACCTGCTAGTGGAGACGATGATAAGTATAGCCAGATTCCTAAGACTCTACGGTATACTGGAAGAGGCCTTCCACTATAATATTCAGGGAACTCCTGATTCATTGATGGATAAGATTCCAACCATGTGGTACTTCGACTATTAGTTCTTGTATCTATTTTAGAATCATTATTACCTTCCTCCCCTTAATCTTCTTCAGCATCCTCATCAGGTTCTTCTTCATGGTCAGCATCATACCCTACAGGTCGTACTGGAGGAATAGGGTGGTTTGGTGGTAGAGAAAAACAAGAGGTAGAGCCGGCTATGGATTGACAAGGAGAGCCCATAATCTGTAGGCCATAAGCCTAATCTGGCCACTATGATGTGCATTACCCACATCCGGGTGGTCCCGATTCAAGTCCCTCGCATACATTACATTTCTAGCTACCTTGTCCCAAATCCGAAAGTTGGCTAGGGGAATTTGAAACTCATTATTAACTAAGAATATCAAATTGGTCCTAAACTCACCTGGTTCTCTTAGATAAAAGGAGATTTCCTCCATAACATAAATTGTTTCCACGTTAGGCAATGGCCTAAGAAAAGGTTGATATTTCACCATCCTGACCTTAGCTTCCCAGATGGTGCTATGTAACCCCATTCTTCACTAACTTAGTATGACATCCAAGCTATGGGGATGGTAATATAGGGCAAAATCTTCATAAACTATCCGTAAGCTTAGACGATAGGATATTAAACCCCTCAGGATTCAAACGAAAATCTAACCATTATTGAGTCAATTGGTCATAAGTTGCCTGTTACACATACTACAAGACTTTATGTGAATTTCAACGAATATGTATGTTCAAGATAGAAAGTTCTACAATTATAATAAATTCCTAACCCTACTAATACCTACACTTTAACTTACTAGGTAGGTTTCTTAGTTCTAAGGTTAGACTAGGCTCCAATGCCTAACCTTGCTCTAATACCAACTAAGACTATCGTGCCCCTAGGATACCTTAGGCAGGACAGTCCGTCATACACAATAAGGAAGCATAGGAATGACCCTACTGTCACTCAAAGGCTTCAATTTTTGTGCAAAAGCATATCCATTCCCAAGATAACCAAGGTAACATACAATACCTAACTAAACCGATATATAATGGAAAAATAATGCAAGAACATCCTATTTACAAAACCATATTACAACCATAAGGTTACAGGGACAGTTCATATTCTAACAACTGATGTTTACAACAAAAGCTCTCTGGTCAACAAATTACCCCACATATTCATCAGTCTTCCAATACTAACATGAGGAAATCTCTTGCACAACTTGTACCATAGATTAGCTTATGACAACATATTGTAAGGATGTGAGCGAACCACAGCTCAGTGAAGTATAATCCTCACTTTATACTGACAAGCAAAGCAACCAAGCTATTTAATGGCCCAAGCATATAATACACCAAACATGTGAACAAACATATGAATGCATATATATATAATATATATATATATATATATAGTCGACAGGTAACTATATATAGAATGGATTTACGCCCTCTATTTACTATAAAATAGAGTTTAAGTATACATATAGTCTCAAAGTGAGTAACCTCAAGTAATGATATTGGCGCGGCCTCGGATAATAAGTTGTACCCTTAAATACATTTTAGCTCTTCCAACATGTCAAGGACAGGGCTCATGGTTCGCAATCACACTTCATGCTAGCAGCCCACCTAGTTTATTATGTGGTGATGATGGCCTTTGACATACTGTAATATACAAATAAATATTTTATATTAAAGGGAAAATGTGTCATTTGATATAAAATAAGAGGGTTTTATGGTCAACCATAATATTAAATGTGTGTCATATCATGTGGCAAACATGTGATTTGAAGACAAGATTTCATAGCTAAAGGCCGCTTGTGAAAGCCGTTGGTGTCATGACCTTAAATAGGGGCCTAATAGGTTTACTCTAAAGTCGTTATATCACGTGTGCACCTATAACATGAAGACTGCCTTGCAAGTCAGAGATTGCAAAACTCTAATTACTTATTCTCTCAATATGTTATACATATATATATTTAGAAAAATAGTTTTGGATATCGATATTTCCACAAATCACAAGGACCGTAGAGAATTGGATACCCTGCTAAAGATGAAACAAGGTAAAGTAACTTAGGTTATCTATCATCCACTATCAAAGGAGATTACAAAAGAATAAGTCAAGTTTTAAGTCTTTTCCCTCAGCTAAGTTTAGTCCATTCAGGGTTAGGTGTTCCAGGCCATATAGATTGCTCTTCGCAAATAAGGTTTTTTTTTTTTTTTTTTTGTAGTTTTATGCAAGTCACTACTAGCCGCTGAAAATGTAGTTAATTCTTGTGTCTACCCACCATTTTATTCAGGTGACCATTTATCGTTAAGTAGAGTTTTGGGCTCTACGGACCTCACTACTATGCCTTTGTCCCACTAAATGTATAGTAGTGAATACAATGTGACTCACTACGTGATATGCAAGATTTAATTTAATTAAGTACTCGTAGCAAAATCTTATATGTTTTAATGAGTGATTATAGAAATTGCAAATATATCATTTCTATATTAAATCAAATATTTATTATAGATAATTCTCGCATTGATATACTTAAAATAAATTCAATCATATATGTAAAGCACATGCACTTTTCATTTTATCTTTTCCTAATTCTAATGCCACTATTCTACAAATAACAACATAAGTATAAGAATATAGGAAATAAACTCACTCGTCCTTAGTGCAATCCTTAGTTGGAGTGGTAATTGGGGAAAGATACGTCAAATCCCTCGTTACCTAAACAAAAAAAAAAAAAAACCCGTAATGAGTATTTCATATTGGTTCTACTTAAATTTCTAACTCTATTTCATTACTCTCATTAAAATTTGGACTATGTGAAATTTCAACTCAAAATGACTATAACTTGCTCATTTTAACTCAGAATTTCGCATATTAGATATCTTTTTCTACCTACTCAAAAAGATTTATTTGTTTCCAAGGTTATTTTTAACATTTAAAGCCATTTTGGTTCCCAAAAGGGTCAGTACAAAATTGATCCGAAAATTCATCCCTTAAATTGCAATTTTCTAAGTTCTATATCATCCAAAAATTCTATAGCAAGCACATAGATATTTATATATTTGGAAAATCCTTTAAAATAGATATATGCTCATATTATGCATGATTTTAGTGATGTTGTCCCAACAATAATTTTTCATAAAACAATTTATTTTAGGAGTTTGAAAGATGAAGTTTACAAAATCTCTTTTTTAGTTGTTGGAAAGAAAATTAAATTCTTGAGTTTGATACAAAGGAGTGCTTACCCATTTTATCTATTATTTTTATATTTTCCTATTACTTCTTAAAATTCAGTTCTTTAATTTGTATACCAAATTTATTTCCTAAGTGGATTTTTAATTAGTGAGCTGCTCTTAAACTTGATTTAGAAAAATTGTTTGGTTATTAGTGTTTTTCAAAGTGTTGGTATAAATCCTATAAATAAGTTCTTAAGAAAAATTTTCGTATCAAAGAATTATCAACATTAAAATTCATAAAAATTTAATTTATCAATTTTGAACTAATGTAGTTGAACCATTATCCTACGTCTTAGTGAAAATTTCTCCTAAGTATTAAAAATAATTTTTCTAGAGGGTTTGGTCCTATTTTTAATAAAGAATATAACTTCTTTTATCTCCTTGAAATTTTCATTAAGACAACAATATTACGACCATGCATGAATATGAACTGGTAGTTATATATATATATATATAATAAATAACTCATATAGAAAATAAAAGATATAGAAAATTAAATAGGCACATATATATATATATATATATATAAGAACAAAATTTTGGAATCCTTAGCTTGTATTACGGCTTCCCAGAACTTAGAAATGGATAAGTTTCACAAGGAGAAAAGAAAAGCATAAGAAAGCTTAAGGAAAAGAAAAAGAAGAAATTTATAAAAGTTTTAGATTTTTATTCAAGTCTTCCTAGGACGTAAAAATTGACAAGACCTATAAAAGGGTAAAATAATAAGAAAAATATGCGAGTCTTATATTCATATCAAGGCTCCCGGGGACTTAGAATGAATAAGTCCCCTTAGATAACAAAATAATTAAGGAAAAACAAATAAAATGGAAACCTTAGAAATTTTTGGACAAGGCATTCTTGGGACTTAGATTAAGGACAAGTCTCAAAAAACAAGTAAATAAATAAATTACAAGAGGTAAAATAACTGCATGAACATAAATATTAGATTAGTGAGCTGATATGCTCAAATAGATGTAAATATGTACATAACTATATTTATCCATATAGATAGTTAGATTTGTTGACAAAAATATATCAACAAGAATGTAACTCTAATATGATCATAATGTAGATGAGATATGAGTTTCATTTTTAGTATTATCAACCCTAGCTTATTTTATTTATTTATTTATTTTTGCATCATGAGGAGAGAATTTCTCCATGAGTAATGCATGAAACAATACCTATACTAATTGTAGATGTATGGGAAGTGTGTTTACTTTAAAAAGATGAATGAAAGGAGTGTGTTTGAGTTGAAAAGAGGAATGAGCAGCAAGCTTTTGCGTAGCCAGGAAGAGAGAAAGAGAGAAAAGAATGAGAGAAAAAAGAGAAATTTGAAGGAAGTTGTAAAGTGTTGAATGGGTCTAGTAGGTATTTATAGAGATAAATGCGAGGATTTTAGTTGAAATAAATAATTTGAAAAAAAGAGTTGCTACAGCATGGTACAGCTGGCATGAATAATGGTTGTAAGAAAAAAATCAAGTGAAAAGTGACAAATTTGATGTGTAATAAGATAACTTGTAAGAAATAGGCACAAATTATAAGGAAAAAAAATTTACAGTAAGAAATGGCAGAAAATAATGCAAACGGTAATGAATAGTAGTAGTAAAAATCATATAAGTTACCAGTAGTGATAAAATGTATAGAGACTATATTTGACGTTTTTATGAGCCGTAAAAATTGTATCTAATATTTTTATGAAATGATAAATCATTCAATGATTTTTGAAAAATGAATTGATATCATTTTAGCATTAATTGTAATCTAACTTTGTTTTCTCGATTTACGTAGTAGCGATCGGTTGCGGAAATTATTTGGTAGATAAAATTTGATTTGAAAATTTAGATATCATACTATAGAAAATAAATTTACATTACTTTATACTATAATTAATTAAATTATGTTGTCTTGATTTACATGTTTGTGATCGAACACTGAAACTGATCCTGCAAAGGTTCGAAACGATCGAATTTTTAGACTATCTGATCTTTTAAGGTTTATAATATATATATATATATATATGATTCATAATTTGAGTTCATAATATTTTTCTAATTAATTTATTATTTTATGGTTTTTAGAAGTTGTCCGATCAAGTCTAGTTATTATAAGTTTTACGGTTGACTCGATTTGACTTTAGGATTTTGATTCCATTTTCCAGTCTAACGTTTTACTTATAAGATCACCATAAAATTTTAGGAGTTTACATTTATAGGAAAAGTATTTCTTATTATTTTACAAATTGATATTGTTTGGATGTATTACATCGATTTGCGTGTTAGAGATCAAATGGGTGAAATATTTAGCGTAAGGTTTTCAGATCGATTAAGTTATTAGATTGTTTAGTTGGTGCATGTTTTTTTCTAGATGATTTACTTTTAGGGTTTCAAGTTTTATTTAATCCATCTGATAACTTAGGATTATTGAATCTTTATCTGATCCCGTTTATGGTTTCCAAGGTTTCGAAATTTTTAGAAATCTAAGTTTATTTAATTTATATGATATTGTATGTTATGAAATTTATTTGATTCCATCTAAGGTTTTAAGATTTGATATGATTTGATACGATTTTAAGATTTTGGCTCTAATGCGAATTTAGGATTCACGATGTGTTTTATTTATTTATTAAAATTCTAATTAATCTTTTGATATGATCTCCGTCTACATTATTTAATTATATCATACTATTTTCGTGCTTTTTGTTTTTACTTCCTTATTATAATTATCTTAATACGGTATTTGTTGTATCAAATGATTTGTCAAATACATTGTTTGTGCCAATAATTGTAAGTTTTCTTAATTAGCCTTGGGGTCTGTTTTGTTATAGGTTGTATTGATATTATGATTATGTATAAACTATTACTATAATTATTAAATTATAAAGGTACTTATCACAATTATAATATTAGATAAGAATCATATAGCACTATTACAAGTTGATAAATTATCAAGATTAATATATTATTGGTACTAAAATAATTTTGGTCTTATATAATTAATATTGGTAACTTATCAAAATTATTTTAATATGTGGATCAAGTATAGTATTATTATTTATCATATGACAAAATGATCTTGTTAATTTTTACTAACATACATATATTATTAGTTATAATATATTTTTGATATTATTAACACTATTACTGTAAATTGTAGTAATAGTTTATCATATACTTATTATGTATTATGTGTTCAAGATAACCACATAATTAATTTAGTAATATAGAATATTTTATAGTTATTAATTTTTGGAGCTTTTGTATTTTATTATAATTACTTGTGCTATATTTGAATATTTCCATATGTAATAAATTATCTACATGATTTGAGTGATTTTTAAGAATTCTTTTACTTATTGAAGGAGGTAGTGTTATTTGTTTTTTTAAGGGGGTAATGATCATTTTTAATTCTAAGTTCATAAGAAAATATTTATTTGCAATTGTTTTGAAACTTTACTCATTACACATTGTTTGATTCTATGCCATCGATGTAAATTCTATGCCCCGCTGGTGTTGAGCCAACCTTCGACGGCACAGAATTATCTCTGAGAGCATATGGCCGCCAGCTTTTAAACATACATGACCAATCTTCATTCAAGGTGCTAACCTTGTTGCCAGTGTATTTGTACATAAATTGAAGGGTTACAAGTTTTTTCTAAATGTTTACCCTATTCCTATTCTTTCTAAATCATTCTTAAACCTAGAAACATCTCTAAAAAGCTCTGTTTGTGAGATTTTCATTAAGGGAAGATAAAGAAATAAGATCAAGGTGAGTTGATCTTCTTCTTCTTTGTGGAGATTTAAAAGAGAAGTTCTTTTCCTAGGTTCCTTTGTTTTTTAAGATCAAGTTTTGAGGAGAAGCCCTAGTTCTTGTTGAAAAATTAGTATTCTACAACCAAGGAAAAACAATAATTAAAAATAGGGAAAAATAATCCTTTTCAATCCTTGTGACGATTTAAAACAACGATCTTTCTAATTTTTTTCCCTTTATCTTTTGATGAAAGTTCTGTTTGTGGGAGAAAATCTGAACAAAACCATAGATTTAGGATTGGAGAAATTTTGATTTCAATCAAAGGAAAAGGTGTATATGATGTTAAGAAGTTTTATTCTTTTGAGATTAGGGTTTTGGTGATGATGGAATTATGAATGTCTTTAGGGAATTATATTTTTTATTTAAGTTTTGTCTATGATCAGGTGATTTGTGATATTAGGATTTCTGTTCCTTAAACTGATACAAGTATCACCTTACATTGCTTGTTGTTTATGCTTGTAGGCTTAGAATTATAACTTGACCTAATTTTTATTTGGTTTAAAATTGAATTTTTGCTACTTGCGCTTAGCTGTGATTAGTAAAGACCGAGTAGTACTATGGTCCTAACGTAGCACCTTGATGATCTGTGTGTGACATTGTCCTAAGTGGAGTTATGCATAGAAATAATTCTGATAGTTTAGGAAGTGGTACGATTACGATACTTTGGGTGTGTGGGAGATTCCTAACACCATATATGTATATATAACCTATTTTCATATTGGTTGTTTTTACAAATGCATGAGTTACTCCGAGTTTGAGTCGAATCGCAGATAGTTATGAACTGTGTTGCTTGTCTGACTAATTGAAGATAATAATCATGTGTTTTCTTCATTAGTCATTAGGTTATATGTGAAATGTTATGATGTCTATTTATGTGCATGTGTTTTGTGGTATGGTGTACTAGGCCTTTATGCTCATTCCTTTATCTTTTTCAAGAATAAGTGAGGATTCAGTGATGTTTAACTTATCTGACTTGGATCTTGATGTAGATTATAGGTAGGACGATAGTGAACTTGATTATCCTGCCGACTCTTAGGCATGTAATGGATTAAAGATACTGATTATAAGACGTTATGAAGTTTTATTTTACTTTTATGAATAGGGAAGATTTTATAAGTTTTTATTTCAGATGTTCTAGGTTTTTGAAGTATGTCGGCTTTGGTTTATGCCAACTATATTGTGAAGAAGTTCTGTCATTATATTTTAAATAGGTACTCCTTTACATGAGAGTTTGATGATATTTCTATGATGTGGATTAGTATCATAATAGCATTAACGTGTCCATCTATAATAAGGATACGTGGCGGGTTGTAATACATTCAGAGTAGGGCATTACACATGCAGTATGCCAAGTGCGAAATGTCTTATTAATCTTAGTCAACTAAATTGTCTAGTTAAATGTTATGACCAACCAGATCCAAAGACACTCACGATATCTAATGAACTTATGATATATTATAAACGTTTAGCATGCAATCACAACAAAATGAAAGCACATACATGCCCCAATCTCACATGCGATTCTGATTATTCATACAATTATAGTATCCTATATTACGAGCACAAACAAAAATCGAGATCATAGGATGTATACTCACTCTACCATCGCGCTCAACTGTTGTAATAGTCCTTAGGCAATTCATTATCAAACTTTGATATCATCCTAAGGATCTATATGCAACTATTACTACTAACTCTTTTACTATTATTTAGTTGAATCTATCACAAAGTATATATTAATTATATTGGTAATTTTAACTAAAAACAATTCCAAAAGCCCTGAATGAATGATGTGTTTGCTTTTCTTAAAATTAATCAATCCATAAACTATGTCCCTACTTTTGATCTACCCTAGCCCTTTTTATCCATAAAATGTAATTTCAATTAACTAATTCTTCAATCTTGAACTGTCGGGTTGCTTAGCTAAATTAATTACTCTCTTCAAATCAATTAACTCCTAATTCTAATTGAAGAAGTGAAAATTTCTTCCTTCACTAATATCAAATTTGAACCGCATAAAGCTCATGAATTTTTAAGAAGAAAACTAATCTTCAGAGGTAGAAAGTTGGAAAAGCCCTATTTCTAGGTGAATTACACATCTTCTTTACTCATGAGAGATATGTTCCATTAATTGAAATCTTCTTTCTAATTAATAGAAATCAAGTTTATAATGATTTAAGCCTAAAACCATCACAACCAACAAAATAAATCATGAAGTAAATTTAAGACTAAAACTTTATTCAATCAAAAGGAAAATATGTACATAAGGCTAGGGTTTCTCAAAACTTAGGACATAACAAGACCATTTTTCCATAAGTTAACAATAATAATTTTGTACTTTAGGGTTTAGGAATGGAATATTGATGGTTCGGATTCTTTCCGAAACAAAACAGAGCATCTACATATAGTCTAACGTTGTAAAGGTGGGTCCTGTACACTGAAATAGCACGCAAATTCACCGCTTAATATTTGTAGACGACCCTAAAATACACTATCCGTCTACATAGGTCATGTGTACTAGAAATCCATCTTTTTATTTTCCTTATGCTCCAATAAATGTACACTTGTTGTATGTTCTTAGTAGTATATTCTTGACTTTGTAATAAAGAATGCAAACTTCGTCAAATCTTTGCTTGTTTTGTTATCAATCCTCTAAAAACCTCAATTGTTCCTTATTTATACTTAAATTGAATAATTCATACAATAAGTATCCTTTTCTTTAGCAAATCAACATAATATCATATAAAAATATGATTAATAAGACGTAATTATAAAAGGCCTTAGAATACTTGTCAAACTTCCACATGCTTAACCGTTTGTTTGTCCTCAAACAAACAACTAAGGACAATAAAAATCTATCATTAAATATACTCAATATTTTTTTACAAGTTTTAAAGTTCACATAGCATTCATTAATTCATTTTTATCATAGCGACTCACTTTGTATCTACCGCCCAAGCCTATTGTGTAAATGTAAATGGCATACCAGAATCAAAATTCTAAGGCTAATCCAAGTAAGTCAAACTTTACCCTTACCATTTAATAGCAAATTCTAAAGTCACAAAGTAAAAGCAAAATCAAACAATAGCAAAAGAGACCTAGTTACATTTCATTGCCCATTAACAGGTATATAAATTCTTCAACCATCTCTCTAAGCATAATAAGCTAAAGTGAAAGTAATTTGCATCTATATTTTCCTTGGATTTTCTTCTATTATTTGAATCTCTCTAAAAATTTTAAGCCTTTAGAGGGAGAGGTTTTAGCCTCTATATTTTTTTTTTCCTCTAGACTAGTTTTTGTCCATTTCTTTTCAGCTCGGCTTTTTTTTTTTTTTTTAACAAATATGAGGTTGGTATAGTTAATAGTGGAGTCAGACTTCACTCTTCTGAGAGACCAAAGCCCATTTATATCAATTCAACTTCTTATTATTAAATTAGCACATAATTTTTTAAAGAGATTGTTCTAAAGAATCACCAAGTGAAAAACATCATATGTCTTTTCGCTAGAGATTAAATAGGCTCTCAAAGTTTTTGAAAAGAGAAAAAAAAATAAAAAATCTTAGAAACATAACCATTTAAATTTCAACTACGAACTTCAATCGACTTTAGACCCTAGATTCCAATACTAAATAGTAAGTAAAATTACCCTACCTAGATTTAATCCTATAATTTTGACTAAATATACCAATCACAAGATAGGTGAGTAAGGTACCGTGTATATCACTTTTACTTTAATATGAATGATTAAATGCTAATTAAAAACAATTTTTTAAAAGTATTTTTTCAAGATTTATTATATATATATGAATATCAATTCAATTCATATTCAGCCTTGAAGCACATTTGCAAACTTGTAAGTGAGGGATTTTTTATTAAGTTCAATTTACAATTTCACATTAATATGATCAATCAATTGCATGAAAGACATATAACATTTAAGACCCAATTATTCCCTTCAAGACTACTCCTTCCCTACACTTAATCAAGACATTGTCTCCTAATCCAATCACAAAAGGGAAAAAGGAAAGAAATGAATAAAATATAAGAAAAGGAAAACGAGAACTTCCTTGATTGATTTTAGTTTCTAGGGACAATTGATGATTGTAGCATCATGAGAAGAAATGTTTTGGGAACCCAAAAATAGGTTTGAGCTAGCATGACCTAAAAAGAAAAATAAAGAAAAAAAATCTAAAAAGAAAGAGAAGTTAATCCATCCAAACATCAATCATAAGCAACTGAACATAACAGATATAAGTTATTTCCACCGGGGGAGCTAAAAAAATCAATAGGCCAGAAGCATATAGTCTAAAGAAATCAGAAAAACATCGAAGTATCAACATTTAAGTCATATCAAATAAGGACATATCAATGATCCCCATGTCCCTCATCAGAACTGTCATCTTGTTCATCCTTATTATCAGTTGCTTCCTCAACATTATCCTCTTCTTTATCTTGGTCATCCTCGTCATTTTCCTCTTCAAAATTTTCCCCGTCCTTTCCTTCATCCTCCTCTTCCCTTTTCGATTCAGCTACCTCATTATCTAAGCTTGAAGGCTCAGCAACAATGGGAGCTTTTCCCTTTTGTCTGAGTACAAATGGCTGCTCAATATCCTCAAAAGTGATCCTCGTAGGTGAGGACTTATAGGTTGGGAGGTTCGTTGGGGTGGAGAGAAATACATAGAATGGTTTAGAGAAAACCTCATATTGCTCACCTAAATTTCTTATTTTTCTTCTTATCTGCCTTTCTTTTTTCTTTCTTCTTTGTTCCTCTTCTTCTCTTTAAATTCCTTCCTGAAAAGCTTCCATTCTTGATCAAAGGTGGATGTATGTGAAGTAGGGCTCTTGGATGGCTAGCAAGTTCAGCTGGTAAGCTCATGGAGGTCCCGTAGGAGTCACATACTGAGTAGAGGGGTTACTCATGAGCTTTTGAAGTCCCAATGCCTAAAAGGACCATCCAAAACTTTCTTGATAAGCATGGAATTTATACCCTGAGCAAGTTCTTCAAAAATATTCATTCCTTGCAGTGGCTTAGTAGTGTAACCTCCACAAAAAATTCCTTTAGTCCCTATGTTAGTGGCCTAGTGAATGTGAACTAGTTCAACACCTACGTTGATTTATGCATTTTTGCAATGCTTTATATATGAGCTAGTTCAAAGTTGCTTACCATTCCCTTACTTCTCCTGTAGGCTCAAATAGTATGACAAAGAATGTGGTAGATTACCTTTAAATGATCATTCCCTATGGAAGAAGCTTTTGACTTCGACGGGAAGTACCTCACTGGTTTACCACATAACTCCTGCCAGTATTGTTCTGGTACAACTTCTTTAGGTATCCCCATTGGCAAGGTTCTAAAATCAGTTGTTTTTGTTTCCTATTGTGTATATGGTCCTATATACTAGCAAAAATTAGCGAGAGAAATGGTGTAAACCTTCTTGTACACCTTAAAAGTCAAGTAGTGATCAGCCTTGGCTCTAGTGCCCTTCTCATTATACTCTATGGTCGACAACACCTCTAGAGTAATATCTCTATAGGTTGGGATGTTAAATGGCAAAGAGCTTCTCCTAAGGTCTAATGGAGATCAATTTTCAAATCTCATTCTCTATTCCTTATTTTGCTAGCACTTCCTAATCCATATACTTGTGGGCTCCAAAAGGTTCTCCCTCCAGTCTTTGCATTGTAGTTTTGGCCTAAGGAGTATCAAAAGGTAAAGGATTAGATTTTTTTGATGATTCAGGTTGAGTTACCTTCCTTTTCTTAGTTGGCACCGCTGATGATGAAGCACGCTGAGGTGGTGGATTTTTCTTGGCGGTTTGCTTTGTCCTTACCATTACTATAAAGAAAAATATAAAACATAAATTAGCACCATGGAGTAAAAGATAGCTTACATACATAGGGATAAGTTCAAGGATGTCCATCAATCATGAGTGATATATACAATAACATAGCTAAGCAAAGTAATAGGGTATGAGTGAATTGGAGCTATTCTATAGCTTCATTACCTATATACATAACTCGTGTATGGGTAGTGTAGATTTGGAAAAAGAAGAATTTCAAATCAACATGAGCGTGGGAATAAATATTGGTGACAAAGGTTGTGTTGAAAATCACGACAATAATCAAAACACAAATAGAGTGCAAATCTTTGGCAAATTCTTCAGTTTCCAACAAAAAGCATTAGAAACCCTAATTTTCATATGACACAAACCCTAGGTTCTTGATTCAAAATGTTCAAGCAAGAAATTCCTTAAAATAACAAGTGCAATATGTTTTAGAGTGATCAAATTACCCTAAAAGCATGAAAGCCCTAATTTCTATGCTAGTTGAAAAACTTCATGAGCCCTAGTTGATTTCTATTGCATGCATGGTTATCCATGGTAGGTGTGTTATGAATCATGAAACAATATGTGTACTACATTACAATTGTAAACACCGAGGAACAAAATGCATGCATGAATGACTTCTAACAATCAAACTCGAAATCTACTCATCATCTTTTCAATTCATTCATGTGTGTTCATGAATGGTTTTGTAGAGAGGAAAAAGGATATTGTGTATGTGAGGGACAAGTAAATGAAGTGGTGTAAGAGTAGGGGTATCGTATATATATTCATACACATGCATACACTACTATTGTATACGGGTTATGTAAATAAACCTATGACTGCTCGGAATCATGGAATGAAGAGTTCCAATTGTAAACAACCCCTATATGGGTTGTGTATAGCCACTCATAAATCCACAATAGGCAAAACTTTATCGCACATGGATATACACTATTAGTGTACATGACTCGTGTATGTTCATTCATGACACCATTATAGGCTTGCAAACTCTAACATCCTTGTGAACTATTAATAAGAGCGTATCAGTCGTATCAAATAATAAATAATAAAATCCAATAGAAATCCTATGACAAGCTCTAAGGCAACACACCTATCAATTGCAGAATAGAATTACTATGGGTGTTGTCCTCTAGGTTCTGGATATCAAGTACTAATATTGTCGTTTCTCTACTATTTAACCTAATAATTGACATGATATTACAACTACTATTATCCAACTAATAACCTTAATAGTTAATTATGTACCTTTTTAAGATAATACAATCATAAAACAATGCCCCTTATCTTGATCTACCTTAAACCCTAATTTGATATTGATTAACGGATCATTTATATCTTGAATTGTAGGAATTCCTAAATTCATCAACTTCTCTTTCAAGATAATTGAATTCTAACCCTACATGATTAATGGAAATGTCTTTCATCATTAATTACATATAGAATTGCATTATTGTTCAAGCTCCCTAACAAATATTCGATCTTTATACAGAAAGTTCATGTAGTCTATGTCTAGATCCACATTCAAACTTCTTTATTCATGTATATCTATTCCATTAGATGAAATCTCTTTCTATCTAAAAGAAAATCAAACATGCAATCAATTTTGATCGCAAATTAATCACAAGAATAGTAAATAATGCATGAATAGACTCGAGAACATGAACTTTCATTAACCAAACAAAGTTAGCACATAGATCTAGGGTTTCACAAGACTTAGGGTAAAAAAATCTTTTCCTCCATGAAATTTACAATCAAAACATGAAATCTAGAAGAATAGAATGTAAACATAATGTAAAATAACTCCCTTAAACATGTTTTGTGATCTTCAATGAAGCCTCATCACTTCTCCTCTTGAAGCTCTTAGTTTTCTCTCTTGGGTTTCTAAAAAGAATAAAGAATTATGATATGATATGATAAAGACGAGTTAAGGCTGCTATTCATAGGAAAGGGCCAAGTTCGTTCTACATGACTATCCTACACAGCCTGTGTTCGAGGCCATGTAGGACGAAAACTGGTGAATTCTCTAAACTGGATGAAGAAGGCCGCCTTATATGCCACCGGGCTTCAAATTTATGCCACCAACATAGGGAGATAAGCCATCGACCTTCACGCCGACTTTCTCTGTTACGATTCAAAACCTCTTTTGTTCACTTTCGATCCTCTTTATGAGCATCCCACACAGCATGTATATCTCCTTGCATAGTTTAAAAATGCTCACTAGTCACTTTTTATCTTCTACACCAGTGTTCTGCATAGCTTGTGCAGAAATCCATGTATGTTGTAAATAAGCCTTTTTTCCAATTTCTTCATTAAAATCTTACTTAACTCATCCAAAAATCTTCATTAAGCTCATAATCTTCTTTTATTCCTAAAATTAACATTTTAACTCAAATAAATATCTTTTCCTTAATAATTCATATAAAATTTATATAATATAATATCAAAATAATGTGAATAATAATAGTCTTTAGCCACTTATTAACTACATAGTATATGAGTCGTGTATATTCACTTGCAATTGGTCAAAACATAAAAAAAAAAATTTAATTCATATACACAAGTCATGTATAATAACTCATGATTCCCTAGAAAGTTTGCAAATAATAAAACAAGCGTGTACCACCCATGTGCATGATTCATGTATGTTTACTAGTGACTGGTCAGGTTATTTGCAAATTGAAACACTTGTGCACTTCCCTTGTACACTTCCCTTGTACACAGATCATGTATCCTCACTAGTGACTCCATAGATTATTTAAAATTTTGAAAAGACTCATACACGACTATATACATGGGTCATGTACAATGGAAAAAAATCCAAGTATGAAAACTTCTTCTAAGTGTTGTGTCATGTGAAAGTGCATGATAATTTCTTGCCTTAGACACTTAGAAAGTATATTACCCCTCAATTTTCTTCTCTTTTTTTCTTTTTCATTTGATGACAATCTTCCACACACTTAGCTTGGAAGTACAGATTCCCCCCTTGATTGCTACTCTGATATCTGCAAAAAGGTTAGAATAATGAAGAAAAAGAAAAGAAAATTACCTATATATGTCAAACGTGTTGGGTTTTTATCATGGATTTTGCAGCAGAAATTTCAAAAGAATAAAAATAAAAACCCTAATTCCAGTATCCATGTGTTTTTTATTAGATACAAAAACGAAAAATAGAAGTTTGAATTTTAATACCTTATGCGAATTCAAACTCGTTGGTGAGGTGGATTTGTAGATGTTGCAATGTCGCGAACGTCCTCTACGGTATCCATATGCGAATGAATATGATTCGGATCCTCTCTCTTGCGTGCTAACGCAATGTAGAATGATTCTAAATCAGGTTTAGAATGGGATTCCAAGAGATACGATTTCTCTCTCTCTCTCTCTCTCTCTCTCTCTAGGGTTTCTGATGTTGACAACATATGTCATTAACCCTAAAAGAGACCTCTTATGTTCTATTTATACTAAAGTTAATTATTCATGCGAATAATAACTTTAGTCCCCTAATCTTATTAGGGATAAATAAATTATAAAATAATTTACGAAATAAATTATTAAATAATTTACAAACATAAGAATTCTTAATCCGATTAGGGAATAATAAATTATTGTTCTTAACAAATTATAAAATGAAAATATCAATATTTGGCCTTGGGCAAAAACACTAACAATCTCCCACTTGCACTAGGCCAAATAATTTTTATCAATCTTAACAAATTAAGATTAATAAATGACTTTATCATTCCCATCAGACTTATTCAAGTCTGATCCTTTTAGTTCATTCTTTTGTGTGTGACCCTGTAGGTTCACTTAATGTGGTAGTAGATCAAAAACCCTTTTGACCTACGAGACATAAGGCCTCTAGCAAGACATTATGCCTACCCAAATTAAGTGAAGATCGGTGATCCGATTTTACCTTATAGACAGTTAATTATTTAGTCCCTTTGTCACATGATATCTTATGATTAAACATAAGGTGTGGATCAATACACACTTATATTGTTTAATCACCTATTTCTTGAATCCAGAGTTTGACTGACTTAAACAAATAACATTGATAACTCCTTATCAATTCATTTGAGCACGGCCATGCATATCTCAGTCTTACTCAACAAGGGGCCCAAAAGATATCTCTCTCAATTTAATGAGAGGGACAAATTCCTCATGAACACTCACATTCCTCCACATAACTTATTCCATATCCAATATCAGTCTTATAATCATCTGATTAAAGATGATAAAGAACTGAATTAAAATATGGAGTTTGTTATGTAGGAATCTATGGTGTCATCAGGTCAAAGGACTTAAATAATTACTGTAATGAGAAATACTTATCATATTGATCCATATAGTATTCTCATAATTGGTCATTCCAATACAATGTACTCTTACATGTATCTATGTGCTGAAATGATATCTTATATCCATGATCAGTAAAACATGACCATCATCCAGCCTACATACTAATCTTAATTCATTATTATTCCATGTAATGAACGATTAGGGATAATTTAGAATAAAGTTATTTATTCCTTTATGGTTTTACTATTAAAGTCACATACTTTAATGACATAAGGAATAAAAATTACTCATGGAATTATTTTATCAAGGTAAAAAGGCAATAATAAACCTTGAAAAATAGAATGGCTTATAAAGATAATAAATATCCAAATGACATAAAATCCATATGTGCTATGGCACATCACTAGCAATCTCTCACTTGCATTAGCTCTACTCAATCATAAGTCTAATGCCCAGTGCTCTAGTATGACTATCATGTTTAGACTGGGGAAGAGGCTTAGTCAATGGATCTGCAACATTGTCATTTGTGGGTACTCTGCATATCTTAACATCTCCTCTTTCAATGATTTCTCGAATGAGATGGTAACGCCTGAGTATGTGTTTGGATCGCTGGTGTGATCTTGGTTCCTTAGCCTGTGCAATGGCCCCATTATTGTCACAATAAAGGTCCACTGGATTTGCAATGCTAGGAATAACTCCCAATGCACTAATGAACTTCTTGATCCAAACTGCTTCCTTAGCTGCATCCGATGCTGCTATGTACTCAGCCTCCGTAGTAGAATCTGCAACTGTGTCCTGTTTGGAACTCTTCCAGCTTACAGCACCTCCATTCAAACAAAACACATAACCAGATTGCGATCGAAAATCATCTGAATCAGATTGGAAGCTGGCATCTGTGTAACCATTTACTACAAGATCACCTTCCTGTCCTCCATATGTCAAAAACACATCCTTAGTCCTTCTTAAGTACTTTAGAATGTTTTTACTGCTATCCAGTGACTTTCACCTGGATCTGATTGGTATCTACTTGTGATGCTTAAAGCATAAGCGACATCTGGTCGAGTGCATAACATGGCATACATGATGGAACCAATAGCTGAGGCGTATGGAATCCTACTCATGCGTTCCCGTTCTTCTTTTGAAGTGGGACATTGAGTCTTACTCAATTTAATTCCATGTGATAGGCAGAAATCCTCTTTTGGAATTCTCCATACTAAACCTTTTTAGTACCTTGTCAATGTATGCACTCTGACTTAGGCTAATTATCCTTCTAGATCTATCTCTATAGATCTTGATGCCTAGAATATAGGCAGCCTCACCTAAGTCCTTCATTGAGAAACAATTTCCTAACCATGTTTTGACCTTTTGTAATGTAGGAATATCATTTCCAATGAGCAATATGTCGTCTACGTAAAGCACCAAGAAAACTACTGCTCCCACTAACTCTCTTGTAAACGCAAGGTTCATCTTCATTCTTGATGAAATCAAACTCTTTGATTGCTTCATCAAAACGAAGATTCCAACTTCGAGATGCTTGCTTCAATCCATAAATGGACCTTTGAAGCTTACATACCTTATGTGAATTCCTCGATTAACAAATCCCTCGGGTTGTGTCATGTACACATCCTCAATGAGGTTTCCATTCAAGAAGGCTGTCTTGACATCCATTTGCCATATCTCATAGTCATAATACGCAGCTATGGCAAGAAGAATTCTCACAGACTTAAGCATGACTACAGGTGAAAAGGTTTCATCATAGTCTATACCATGAGTTTGTTTAAAACCTTTTGCAACTAGTCGTGCTTTGTAGGTATGCACATTGCCATCCATGTCAGTTTTCTTCTTAAAAACCCATTTACATCCAATAGTTTTACACCATCGGGTGGATCAATCAAAGTCCATACTTGATTGTCATACATGGATTGCATTTCAGATCTCATGGCTAATAACCATTTCTCAGAGTCGGGGCCCATCATTGCTTCCTGGTATGATGTGGGCTCATCTTGGTCTATGAGCATCACATCGCGATTGTCAGTAACGAGAAATCCATATCTCTCAGGCTCGTGACGAATCCTACCAGTCCTACGTGGGCCTTCAGTTAGTGGTTCAGGCTCAGCAACTAATTGCGAGTCTGATTGAACATCTATCATGGGTTCTATGCTAGTTTGTGGTTCTCGAACTTCTTCGAGTTGAATCGTACTCCCACTGATTCCTTTAGAGACAAATTCTCTTTCTAGAAAATGACCATTACGAGCAACAAACACTTTGTTCTCAGATTGGTTGTAGAAGTAGTATCCTTTTGTCTCTTTAGGATATCCCACAAAGAAGCATTTGTCAGATTTAGCTGCTAGCTTATCAGACACTGTCGTTTAACATAAGCATCACAACCCCATATCTTTAGAAAAGACAAACTGGGACATTTCCCATTCCATAACTCGTAGTCTTTTCAACCGATTTTGATGGAACCCTGTTCAATATAAACGCAGCAGTTTCTAAGGCATATCCCCAAAAGGATATTGGAAGATCTGTCTGACTCATCATTGATCGAACCATATCTAATAAAGTTCGATTTCTCCTTTCAGAAACACCATTCCATTGTGGTGTTCCTGGAGGAGTCAATTGTGAGATTATCCCACAATCCTTAAGATAAAGAGAAATCTTGGCTTAAATATTCACCACCTCGATCTGATCGAAGCGTTTTTATATTTTTGCCAAGTTGATTTTGTACTTCATTTTTGAACATTTTGAACTTTTCAAATGATTCGGATTTATGCCTCATTAGGTATACATATCCATACCTACTAAAGTCATCTGTAAAAGTAATGAAGTACAAGTAACCTCCTCTAGCAGGTGAACTTAATGGTCCACATACATCGGTATGTATTAGGCTCAGTAAGTCATTAGCTCTCTCACTTTGTCCTGTGAAAGGAGCCTTTGTCATCTTTCCCATCAAACAAGATTCGCATGATTCATATGATTCAAAATCAAATGAATCTAAAAGCCCATCTTGATGAAGCTTTGATATGCGTTTCTCATTAATGTGGCCTAAACGACAATGCCAGAAGTAAGTTGGATTCAAACTGTTAGATTTGAACCTTTTGGTATTAATGTTATAAATGGACTTATGATCAGATTCATCAAAGTTTAGAATATAGAGACCATTCATCAAATGAGCAATACCATAAAAGATGTCTCCACGATAGATGGAGATTGTATTATTCTCAATAATAAATCTAAAACCATCCTTGTCCAAACATGAAACTGAAATAATGTTACTGCTCATAGCAGGCACATAATAACAATTATTTAAAATCAGAATAAGTCCAGAAGGCAAAGTTAATTCAAAATTTCCCACAGCTAATGCAGCAACCCTTGCTCCATTTGCCACGCGTAGGTCCACTTCACCTTTAGCCAACTTTCTACTTTGCTTTAACCCTGCACATTTACACAAATGTGAGACCCACATCCAGTATCTAATACCCATGATGTAGAAGTAGATAGATTGACTTGTATGACATAAATACCTGAAGCAGTAGTCTCACTACCCTTCTTCTTTCTCAGATTCCAAATAGAGTTTGCAGTTCCTCTTCCAATGACCTGGTTCATTGCAGAAGAAGCAAACCCCTTCCTTGGGTGGTTTGGCCTTAGGTTGAGGCTTGGGCTTTTTGCTTTGGCTGACCTTTTGCTTTACCCTTGCCTCTACCATTGGCATTTCTCTTTTTGCCTTGTCCCTTTTGAACCATCAGAACATTGTTATTTGTTTTAACATTTTGTTCTGCATTCTTAAGCATCCCATGCAGCTCCATGATAGACACATCCATTTTGTGCATGTTGTAGTTCATCACAAACTGGTCATAGCTAGGAGGCAAAGAGCCTAGGATCAAATCCGTAGCCATCTCCCTAGAAACTGGAGAGCCAAGCTTCTCAAGTCTATCAATATAGCTCTTCATCTTGAGTACATGTGTACTCACAGAGCTACCTGGAGCCATTTTACAAGAATTCAGCTCCTTGGTGACTGCAAATCTCTCATGTCTTGCCTGTTCTTGGAACATTTCCTTTAGGTGTACGATCATATCGTACGCCTCCATGTCTTCCATTTGCTTCTGAAGCTCAGGTTCCATGGTGGCAAGCATAATGCAGGTCACATCCAATGAGTCTTCCTTATGCTTACTAAAAGCATTTCTTTCAGCTCTTGGAGCATCAGAGCAGGTTCATCAGGGATTGCCTCATCAATCACATACAACTTCCTCTCGTGCTTAAGAACAATTCTTAAGTTACGATACCAATCAAGGAAGTTTTTACTATTCAGCTTATCCTTTTCAAGAATTGATCGCAAGGTTGTGTTGTTGGTTGCCATGATCTACATATAGAGGTATGCAAAGTTAATTATCTTTATTTAAGCCATTTTCATAGTCCACTATTTTTATCAAATTAATAACCCTCTAGTATTAATTTGGAAACCATTAAATAAAGTTTCTTAGTGGGTCAAGATCCATATTTCACTAAACCTTGAGTCAGCTATGGCATGACACCCAAAATTTAGTTATTTAGGTAGGAAACCCTTTCCAATTACATCAAATGTAACTCTCGTTATGGGATTGACATCACATGTCCCGGCCTACTAATCCCATCTAATGCCATAGGCCCAAAACCGTTTTGATAGCCTATTTAAGTCTAACCATTACGACATGTGGATAGCACCATTATTCACCTTGTGTGACTAGGATAGTCTATTGCACCCTGCTTTGGCAGAACCTACAATTAGACGATCTAAGTCTTGACAAGTGTCGAACCATGGAAGGCATTTTCATGACTTAATATTATTTGAGGGATTTAAAAGGTGATATTTTATCATTATCAATACATGTAAACATATTCATCATATAAGATATTATAATGCATATATATAGCAAATAAAACGTGTCATAGCATGGCCCTTAATCTATATTGATCTTCATAAGCCAATATGAAGACCAATAGCACAATCTAAGGTAAAGATCCATCAACATGGATCTGAGTTGAAAAACTCCTTGTATCTTCATCAAGGCTCTCTTCTCCATCATCATGGATTGGAAAGGTCTTCATTACATCTTCATGTCTTCCATTACAATGATGAAAAAGATACAAAAATCCTACTACAATAGTAAAATTAAATTACAATAAACAAAACGACACGCAGGTCGTATTTATAAAATTACAACCCATGAAATAAATAAATAAAACCTGCCATTCAGATAAGTCTAGGGGCCATGCTATGCACCATACATGTAACTCAAGCACTCACAAGAACATATAACATAAAACACTTCAAAAACGCATTAATGTTAAGTGTCATTAATTAGTGCTTATGTAATTAAGTCGAATACTTTGGGGGGTTCAAGGGGCCAGCGCCCCCTGCCGGGTTCAGGGACAGTGCCCCAAATGACGGTCGCACTAAACGATTTTTGCAAATCTATATTTGTAAAATTCATTCAACATATAAGAAAAAATTCCTTAAAATATACATATCTTAGCACGAATATCCTTAAATTTTTATGAGAAATTCATATGTCTCGTATATCGACATGATTCTGGACTATCCAGAACTTACTATATTCTCAAGGTATATTCATGGTAAGATATAATATATATATATATATATATATTTTAATTATCTTTTATGAGGACGTTATTCTGTTTCATCATAAACATCTATATGTTCATGGATTACGTTATGTCACACATAACAATTAGGGTTTTTCTTCAAGAACCCTAATTTTAATTCTACTTTCCTGATTAATCAACGCCACCACAACCAAACCTCTGCTAATCCAATTGACAACATCGTGTGGACAAATAATTCTTATAATCTTTCCGAACCATAGATTAATAACCAAAACGAATTACATGTTATTTGAACAGATTTTAATACGTGTACCACAATAAATTCGATCTGATCGAATTTCAAATAAAAATGATTTCACAGCATCATATGCAATACATATAAAATTTGAATTCTTGCATATCATGATACATTCATATATCATACAAAAAGAAAACGAATTTAATCATAAACAAAAAAGCAATTTATTTTCGCATCACATGAAAGTCATAACCTGATTTCGATCTAATAAAAAACACAAGTGGCTCTAATACCACTGTTGGGTTTTTATGATGGATTTTGCAGCGGAAATTTCAAAAGAATAAAAATAAAAACCCTAATTTCAGTATCCATGTGTTTTTTATTAGATACAAAAACGAAAAATAGAAGTTTGAATTTTAATACCATATGTGAATTCAAACTTGTTGGTAAGGCGGATCTGTAGACGTTGCAATGTCATGAACGTCCTCTACGGCATCCATTCGCTAATGAATATGATTCGGATCCTCCCTCTTGTATGCTTGCGCAATCTAAAATGATTCTAGATCAGATCAAGTTTAGAATGGGACTCCAAGAGATATGATCCTCTCTCTCTCTCTCTCTCTCTGATGTTGACAACACATGTCATTAACCCTAAAAGAGACCTCTTATGTTCTATTTATACTAAAGTTAATTGTTCATGCGAATAATAATGTTAGTCCCCCAATCTTATTAGGGAAAATAAATTATAAAATAATTTACTGAATAAATTATAAAATAATTTACAAACATAAGAATTCTTAATCCGATTAGGGAATAATAAATTATTGTTCTTAACAAAGTATAAAATGAAAATACCCAATATTTGGCCTTGGGCAGAAACACTAACAGGACATGGGTTGCCTCGCACAAGTGATATTGTTTTAAGTCGTTTGCTTGACGTCCATTGGCTCTCCTAGATATCTGATGGAGAGCGTAAACTCCTCCTCGTCTTTATTTTCTGCTCTACCTCCCATGTACAACTTCACTCTTTGACCATTCACCTTAAATGTGCCCTGTTGTGGATGCTCTAACTCCACTGCTTGATGGAAAAAATTTGCTTGAATATATAAGGACTTAACTACCTGGATTTCAATTTTCCTAGGAAAAGCTTTAACTGAACATTGAATAAGAGCACTTGATGCCCTACTTGAGACTTCTTTTGATGGAGAATATGAGCATCATGAAACCTTTTTGTTTTCTCCTTATACAGTCTCATGTTCTCATAGACTGACAATCTCCATTCATTTAACTCATTCAACTGGAGCTTTCTTCTTAGCCTAGATATACCCAAATCAAAGATTACCTGCTTGATCGCCCAGTAAGCTCTATGCTCAATCTCAATTAGAAGGTAGCATGCTTTCCCATACACCAATCTATAGGGAGTGGTCCCTATTGGTGTCTTATATGCAATTCTATATGCCTATAGAGCTTTGTCAAGTTTCTCGGCCCAATCTTTTCGATGATGATTCATCGTCTTCTCAAGGATTCTTTTAAGCTCTATGTTAGATAATTCCACTTGTCCATTGGTTTGAAGGTGGTAAGGTGTTGCAATTCTATAAGCAACTCCATATTTACTCAAGACCTCATCTAACCGAGTATTACAAAAATGTGTTCCCCTATCACTAGTAACAGCTTTAGGGGTTCTAAACCTTACAAATAGCTTCTTCAAGAATTTACATACCACTCTGGTGTCATTAGTGGGTAATGCCTGAGCTTCCACACATTTTGAAATGTAATCTACTGCCACAAGTATGTATTTGTCCCCATAAGATAAGGGAAGTGGCCTAGCGAAATCTATGCCCCATAAGTCAAATCCTTCACAACCTAAGATGAAATTCTGAGGCATTTCATTTCTTCTTGATGTATTTCCAACCCTTTGGCATCAATCATAATGAGAAACAAAATGGTGTACATCCTTAAAAATGGATAGCCAATGGAAATCGACGTCCAACGCTTGTATGCAATTCAATTGGCACTGCAATGGCCACCGATAGGATATGAATGACAATTTGCTAAAATTTTCCATCCCTTAGCATGAGAGACATATCTTCGAATCATTTAATCGACCCAAACCCTAAAAAGGAATGGGCCTTCCCAATAGTAGTGCTTGAGGTCTGAGAAAAACTTTTTCTTTGCATGGTAATCCAAGTCATTAGGTAAAATCCTTGTAGTGAGATGGTTTGCTATATCAGCAAACCATGGTAACTTTGTGATTGTCGTGCTTTGCAATTGACATATTACATACAAATTTTCTTCAAGGAATTCATCATTTATGTCCTCTTCCTTCAATTCACGTCCGTGTAGATTTTCTAATCTTGATAAATGATTGACTATTAAGTTCTCTGCTCCTTTTTTATCATGGATTTCTAGGTCAAACTCTTGTAGGAGCAGTATCCATTGAACCAATCTAGGTTTTACATCAGTCTTGGATAATAAGAACTTTAATTCTGAGTGATCGGTGTGGACAATAACTTTCAATAGCATGAGGTAAAGTTGAAACTTATCGAAAGCAAAAACCACTACCAGTAATTCCTTCTCTATAGGAGTATAATTTTCCTAAGCATTATTTAATGTCTTACTAGCATAGTAAATTAGCTTGAAATGCTTGTCACATTTCTAGTGAAGGACTGCTCCCACTATAAAGTTGCTTGCGTTACACTTAAGTTCAAAAGGAAGGTTCCAGTCCGGAGTAATCATATAGGAGCTTAAGTTTGTTTCTCCTTCAACAAATCAAATGCTTTCAAACAATCTTGGTCAAATTAGAGACCACATCTTTCTCCAAAACCCTAGTAGGGACCGGGCAACCTTGAGAAATCCTTTATAAACTGCCTATAGAAATCGACATGTCCTAGAAAACTGTGAATGGCCCTTACAGATGTTAGAGGTGGCAATCTTATAATAACTTCTACTCTTGCTTTATCCACTTCTATTCCTCTCTATGAAACTTTGTGCCTAAGCACAATACCTTCTTTGCACATGAAGTAGCATCTCCTAATTAAGTACTGAGTTGGTCTTTTCATAGCAGATTAAGACCTTCTCTAGATTTGCCAAGCATTGTTCAAGGAGTTCCTAAAGATCAAGAAATCATCCATGAACACCTCTATTATGTCTTCCACTAGATCTTCAAAAATACCCAACATGCACTGTTGAAATGTGGCAAGTGCATTGTAAAGTCTGAAAGACATCCTTCTATAAGTTTAGGTGCCATAGGGACATATGAATGTTGTTTTCTCTTAGTCCTCTAGGGCAATGGGAATTTGGAAATATCCAACATGTCATCTAAATAGCAATAATACATATGACCTATAAGCCTTTCCAACACCTAATCGATGAAAGGCAGGGGAAATGGTCCTTCTTGGTGGCTTCATTAAATTCCTATAATCTATGAAAGCATGCCAACTAGTAACTATTCTCAAAGGAGCCAGATCATTCTTCTCATTGGAGACCACAATCATCCCCCCTTTCTTAGGTACCACTTGGGTTGGGTGTACTCAAGTTATAAACCTCTAAAATTTTCATAATTCATAGAAAATAATCCTAGAAGTCTAATGTCAAAATTGAAATCCCGAAAATCTACCCAAGTTAAAACCAAATTCTAAGTCAGGTCAAACATGAAAATTATTAGTCTTGAGAAAATGAGAACCCTTGAAACAAAATATCAAATCAAACTATTGGTTAAATCAACATCCGTACACCAATCAAATCATCTACCCAATTCCTAAAACGCAAATCAAAACGATATATTCAAATAACGCTCGACAACAAAATGCTAAAATCTTAAAACTCTCAATGAATTTTGGAATCATAAATTTCGATTTTCACAAAAAGTCAAACTGAGTCAACTCATAACCCTAGACTCAGTTAAATGATCCTGAGAACTGAAAACTATTAAATAATCACAAATAAAATAAGATAAATCATAGATATCGAACAAAAAATATAATACGGTCAAAATTCCAAATTTATATGATCTTACTAATAACTCAACAAAACCGGAAGTCAAACCAGAACCCTAAAAGTCAACACAACTTACAAACAAACCCTAGTGTTTAAGATTCGGCAATCCCTTGCTCTTAAACCCTAAACAACGAAATGAAAATAATTGTTGATAATAGTTCGTAATAATATAGGAAAGCTTGAAAATATCAGATTCACGAATTTCTAGTGTCCTTTGGATCCGAACGGGATCAGTTTCAAAAACCATGCCTTGGTACACCGGATGGCAAAAATATACCGTTAATACCAATAGACTCGTAAAGATATAAGGTTTTGTAAAATATCAGTTTTAGAATTTTTAGTTAGCTAAAAATTACAGATATCGCAATTATACGCGTATTTTTATTACTATCAGTATTTTAATTGTCTAGTTTACTATTTATAGTACTTTCTACTATTCATTATTATTCATCTATCTCTACTTTTTCTTACACTCTATTCTTACACACTACCATATCTATACCTTACAATTTACCTTCCCCATACAACTTTAATCACATCACACTTTACACATTACTTCTTTTATTACAAAACAAACACAATAAATCATTTTCCCCCCCTCCACAATGCCAAACCAACGCCTCCCCTCCCTCTCTTCAATCTATTTATTTTTCTTTTTCATTTTTTTATTACATCTAATTTCCACTCCAAAACTCTATGAATACCCCATTCCTCCTTCATTCTTTCACACAATTCATTTCACTACCAAAACTCTCTCAAAATCTCTCCACAAATCCTTTATTCAAGAATTCTCTCTACAAAAACTCTCTTAAACCAATTCTTCACAAAATCCATTCCTTATACATAAACTTTCTACCACATATTACTACTCACATAATACCCCATTCATCTACCATCTTCATACCACATAAACACTTTAGGTAAACTTCTTCTAATCATTTATATACCCATGTCATGTAACTTAACATGACTATGGTGTTGTTTTGAAACCCATATGAGTAGTAAAAGCAGCAAGATGTTCATGTTTTGTTCTTGCACATGAACTTCCTATTTTATTATGTTATGTTGATTTTATTATTCATATCTAACTAAATATATTTATGTATTTATATATAATCTTTAGAGCATATAAGCTCACTTGTTATTTATTTAATTTTGACGCTTTGCAATTTATTTATTTCATGCTATTTCTTTAAGACTAGTCTTTCTAGTCTTAGACTTGCCCATATCAAGTCAAAACAACCTTATATACATTTTTTTTATTCTTTTAGGACTAGTTTATTCTTAGTTTCGGGATGCCTTGATGAAGCTAAGGCTCCCAATACTTGATCGGGATACCTTGATGAAGCTAAGGTTCTCAATACTTGATATTTTTATTATCTTGCGTATTATTATTTGTTTCTAGTATTTTCTCATGTTCTTATTATTTTACATGCTCATAATACTTGCATCTATATAATGATATTGTCTTAATTAAATTAAAAAGTAGAATTTTACTTTATTAAAAGAACTTAAAACTAAATTTTCTATTATGTGAATTGTCACAAAATAATGAAGTTATTATCAACAACATATAAATAGAGTAATACAAGTTTTCTCAAGTTTTTCTCAAATAACAAAGATAACTTTACCAAAGAAACATAAGAAATGAATACTTTCTTTATACATTATGACAACCTAAGTTTTAGTAAAATAATTTGTTAATATTCAAAGTTTTCACAAAAAGTTCAAGAATAAACTCTTTTTAACTCTATAACAAAATTAAGAAACAAACTAGTTTTCAAAGTTAAGATGAATTCAACCCATAAAGTTATAAACCCACTTAGGAAAATAATGATTTTCAAGTTTCTAAAAAAGAAAAGTTATTTTCAAAGAATATGAATAAGATAAGATTAAAAACAAAGGATTTTATCAATAAAGAAGATTCTTTTCAAAGGAAATAAAATAACAAGTTTTAGAAAACAAAAACTTATATTTTAAATAATAAATAAGAAGACAAGACTCATTTTCTAAAACCATTTTAAATATAAATTTATAAAAAGGTTTTCAACGACTTAATACACTTTTGATAAATTTGATCTTTTATCACTAGAAGTAAATTTATAAAAGACTAAGATTAAATGAAAATTTACTTGTTTTTGGAAAAAGAATGAAGAAAATAAAATAAGAATATACTCGTTTATAATAACCTAGGAAAATATAAAGTTTCTTCAAAATACTTGAAAAGAAATTGTCAAAGTTAAAGTTTTAACAACTCAAAATGAATTGTTTTATGAAATAGATTGTTGAGACACTACCATTAGAATTTTTGCATATAAAGTGAGCTTATCTATATACTCAAAGGATTTATCATATATATATATATTGTTACTAAAGGATTTTTTTTTAATGAAGATTGAGTTAGAAAATGGTTTTGCAAAAATCTAGAAATATTCGTTTTAAATCTACACCCAATGTTTTCAGAACCCAAATGACCTTTTGAGCCAAAGATAACCTTAGAAATGGATAGATATTTTCGAATAGGTAGAAAAAGGTATATTATATGTGAAATTCCAAGTTAAAATGAGCAAGTTATGACCATTTTAAATTGGAATTTCATTCTATACGAATTTGACGAACATAGTGAAATAGAATTAGAAAGTTTAAGTAGAATTTCTATGAAATACTCATCCCGGGTGTTTCTTTTGTCTAGGTGACGAAGGATACGAGAATACCCTACCTAAGGATTACTACGACTAAGAAGATGGGGAAATGGACGAGTGAGTTATTCCTCTTAATTTCGTTACCTTACTTGTTCTTATAAAGTAGTGGCATTAACATGCTAAGAAAAGATAAAAATGGATATGTATGGGAATTTGGGGATATGTATATATAAGATTCTTTGTTTATGCGTGAAATGAGAATTAAGAATATCGCAACTTCAAACTGCCTGTTTAAGTGTTTTTATTTACTTACTTATATGATTGTTTATTATTTGCTAAATTGATTGATCGCTCCCTAATAAACCTTAATAAGGTTTGGCTTAAGCAAAATAAAATGCTCACACATAGCATCCATCGAGTCACATCGCTTTTGGAAGGCTGCTACTCTTACACATAGAGTTGGACTGGCTGTTATAGTGCTGTGACACGGGCCATGTTCCTTCCTAGAGAATCCAAATTACTCGGGGAATGTGACTCTAGGTTCGGAGCCGAGCCAATCGAACTCTTTGGGTGGGGACCTAAGGACTAGTAGTAGAAGATCGAGGATCTTTATCACCGATTCCCTAACCTTCGATACGGAGGGGTAAATCCGTTCTATATATGGTTTCCGGATAACTATATATATTTGTGTAATCATATGATTGTTGCATTGTACGCATAGCATATGTGTGAAAATTTAAATGAACTTGCTTGAAAACATGGTGCGAATGAAAAGAATATCTCACTAAGCTATTTGTAGCTTATACCCTATAGATTTTGATGAAATAAATTACCCGTGGCTTAAATTGAGGATCATGATGTTAGGAAAGTCGTTGAAGGGTGTTAAATTTTTATGAAGACAATGGAAACATAAGATGAAGTTATTTTGTAAGGATATTTATATGTAATGTATTTTATGTTAGTGTTTTGAAAATTCTAAGATGTATATTCATTTGAAGACAATAGAGGATATGCCCCTAAGAATTATAATTTAATATGTTTATGTTTTATGATAAGTATTCTCCTTACTTTGTTACTTATTTATTATCAAAATAAATTGCGCTACTCCGATGTGTTCCCTTAGTTATGATATACGCCTTGTACATGATATGGAAGCCTTTGCGTGATTGAGGTAGTCATTCCTAGGCTTTAGTATTGTGTACGGCGGACTGCCACGTTTAGGGTATCTCTCGAGGTGTGACACAAGTACTACCAGAGATCGGATCTATCAACCTAGCATCTAAAAGTTTTATAACTTTCTTCTTTACCATCTCCTTCATATTAGGATTAAGTCCCCTCTAAGGTTGAATGACCGCTTAAATCCCTCTTTTAACAAGATTTTATGAGTGTAGAAGGATGGATTGATACCTCTTATATCTGCTATCTTCCAGGCAATAGCACGTTTGTGTGCTTTGAAGACCTCCAACAATTGCTATTTACACTCACTAGAAAATTCTGAGGTAATAATCACAATTAACTTGAAATTCTCCTCTTGCATACTCTAGATAATTAGGAAGTTGCTTCAATTCAAGAACGAATGGCTCTTCGATAAAAGGTTTTAGCCGTACATCATTATCCAACCTAAGTTCTTCAAACCCTTTTCTAGGTGAGATCTTTTCTTTATCATCTAACTTAGCAATAATTTCCTTCATCTCAATATTCATTGTCTCTTCCTTTTTATCATAAATCAAACTCAACTCAATTGTATCTTTAGATAGAATTTCTTCAACATGTTCGACTATTGAGGAATCAATAACATCATTGGAATAACATGAATCATCGGATCCTATAGGTTGTTTAAATGCTATAGCCACAGTAACCACAAATTACTCATCTCTTACCTGATGGTAAGCTTTCCTTCTTCTACATCCATCACAGCTCTAGCGGTTGCTGAGAAAGGTCTACCCAGGATTAAGGGAACATCTCCCTCTTCATCAGTGTCAAGAACCACAAAATCTACTCGATAAATAAAATTACCAACCTTTACTAGCATGTCCTCAATGACTCCTCTAAGAATCTTTACAAAGCAATCCGCCAATTAAAGACTTATATGAGTTGGAATAAGATCTACTTAACCTAATCTCTGAAAAAATGAATAGGGCATCAAGTTGATACAAGCCCCGCCCCAAAATCAGCTAGGGCTTTCTCTATAGAAAATTCTCCTACTTTGCAAGGTATGATGAAGCCTCCAGGATCCTTAAATTTGGGAGGTAACTTGTTCTGAATAATTGAGGAGAAATGTGCTCCTATCTCCATAGTGGATACATCTTCTAACTTCCTCTTGTTAGATAAAGGTTCCTTTAGGAACTTTGGGCATTTGAGAGAGAGCTTCCACAAACGGAATGTTTATGTGGGTTGTTTAAACAAGTCTAGAAACTTCCCAAACTACTCTTTATCTTTGCCTTGAGTAAGACAAGCATGATAAAGTATTTTTGGTGTATATTCTCTCACTACTAAAGGTTGTTTCTTTGTTGGTGTGACTACTTCCTTCTTTGAACTCTTATCTTCTTCACTTGTTTTCTTAGGCATTGCTGTAGACTCCCTTTCATCTCTACTTGGAAATTCTTTACCACTTCTCATATTGATGGCTTTAGCTTGTTCCTTACGATTGTTCTTTGGTTACTTGGGAGTGAGCCTATTTGTCTTTCTAAAAGCATCTTAGCTAGTTAGCCAATTTGCTTTTCTAGGTTATGAATGGAGGCTTTATGATTCTTATGCCTTGCATCTAAACTCTGAATGAATTGAGTGATCAATTCCTTCAAGTTTGATTTCTTCTCTGGTTAGGGTTATTGATTTGAAGATGATGGCATCTGTTGGTATAGGGGTAGCAATGGCCTTTGAAATATCGGTGGGAAATTTGCCTTTGTACATTCTGATTGCTCTAGGAGAAATTGGGGTGATTTCTCCATCTAGGGTGGTATGTGTTGTTGTATGGATTGTTTTGCTGTCTATTCAAATTACCTAGATAATCTACTTGTTCAAGTTTTCCTGGATAGTAACCACTATCAGATGTCCCTTCATGATAAAATTGTGCTTATGGTGGGTCCTTGATGCTCATAACTTAATTGCTGAGGGTATCCATATTTGCAACTAAAGAGGTAAGTAAATCCACCTCATATACCCCTATAGTTTCTTGCTTACCATGATTGTTGCCCCACTGGTAATTGTTTCTTGCCATGTCTTCAAACAATTTGAGGGATTCTTTTGAAGCCTTTAAATTTAGAGTACCACCAACTGATGCATCAACTAGTTGGTAAGTCATTTGATTCAAACCATTGTAGAATGTCTGCACTTGCAACCCTGATGGAAGTTGATGATTTAGGCATCTTCTAAGCAGTTCTTTACATCGTTTCCAAGCATAAAAAAGGGTCTTAGAATCATTATGACGGAAAGATGAAATGTCATTCCAAAGCTTAGCAATCTTGCAAGGTGGAAAATAGTTATCCAAAAACTGCTTTACGGTTTCATCCCATGTAGTAAGTGTTCTTAGTCCTAGTGATGTTAGCCTCATTTTTTATTTCCCTCTTAAAGAGAAAGGAAACAATCTAGTTTGAATGGCATCATCACCGACCCCATTCATCTTACAAGTTTCACATATTTCCAAAAATTTATAGATATGAGCATGGGGATCTTCATCTGGTAGACTGTCAAATTGACAGTACTACTATAAAAGCTGAAGCATATTCCTTAATTTCAAAATTATTTGCTCTGATTGAAGGCTTTACAATAGTAGGCCCAGTACATTTGAGCGAAGGTCATGCATAATCCATATTTGTCCTTCCTAAATTTGGATCTACCATATTGAATCTCTGCTCTTGTTCTTTTTTTATTGATTCTGATTTGATACTCTACTCCTTAAAGTCCTCTTCTTTTAACTCTTCTTCAGTCTTTGGATCGAGTGGTTCCTTTTCAATACCCAACTGCCTAGACGTACCAATCGTTACACTTCTTACTCTACTGTTGAAAGGCATAAATTATCATCATTTTAATTGACAAATTGGGTCTATTTTATAATATAATTGATGGATTCTTAATAGATAAGGTGCTTAATTGGTATACATATTTATTTCAGGTCAATTTTGAACATAATTGTAATATAAGGAAGGAAAATGTGGAGAATCCAATCAATATTCAAACAAAGCAGCAAGGATGCATAGAAGGAGACTTGATGTACGGCCGTACAACTCTCAAAGTGAAGAAAATGCAAGCCAGTGGCTGGTACGGGGTCTTGTACGCCCGTGCACCAAGAAATTTCGGCAAATTCAACTGTACGGCCGTACATGTGGTGATGAAGAAGTAATTGAAGGAGATCTATGTTGCACGCCCGTACAAGCTTGAAGATTGACTTCCAGTACTTAGCACTCCCTCTTGTACGACCGTACAAAATGCATATTTACAAAGAAAATATGTATTGTACGGTCGTGACTTTTAGAAATGGGTCATTATTATCTTCTTGAAACAGTATGACTGTTAGTTTGTTTTAGTAAAAGGTCGTGTTTTTAAACACGACCCCTATTGAATATAAAGAGGGTGATTCGTTCTAAAAGGGACATCACATGATATATTTTAGAAAAGAACTTAGAGGAGAGAGAGTCGGATTCCAAGAAGAACTTGAGAAAGTCATTGGATCCAGAATTCGTTTTGTACAACCACTTCATAGTCATTAAAAAGGGGTTTTACTTCTTCTCTTTCTTGTTCATTGAATCGATTATGTTTGTTATACGTTTGTGTTTATATGTCAGTATGAATGAGTAGTGATTAAGTTATTACGAAGTTGTATTAACAGGAAGCATATATATATCTGTTATAATCTGTTTAATTACGAATTTTTAGTGTTGGGTCTTCAAATAAGTTAGGAATTTGTAGTGCACGACATATTCCTACATCAGATCTCATTGGAAAAGGTTGAGAAACAATTCCCTTGAGTAGATCTAAGGCACTAGAACAAACTACTCTTGTTGATAGAGATGTTAATAAGAAGTTTGCTGCATGTTTTCAAAGAATTTGAGGATAATAAGAGCTTTAATGCAATTCTGAATTGGCTATTAACTTAGAAGAGATTCTAGTAGATACAATTAGGATTAGGATTGATCTATTATGAGAATAATGGTCATGAATTAAGAATTCTACAGATAAGTAATTTACGGATGAATTTAGTTAAATCCTGTTAATATGATGGAGTAATCTTTCTGTATATTGTGTTAATAATTGTTAAAATTATGTTTTATATGTCATTGTGATAAAAAATTGGTAGTTAATATAGTTAAAATTAGAATTATCTAATTAATTAATAATTAAACATACATTAAATTGATTGCTAGATAATGATTGATAGGGCGAGTAATAGTAATTGTCAGGATCCCAAGGAATACGACCCATAATTCATTCCTATACTACAATTGATAGGTACACTTGCCTATTGTTGATCTGATATTAGGAAGAATTAGTGGAATTAATTGTTATACTCAGATGAACGCATCAAGTTTTTGGCGCCGTTGCCGGGGAATTTAAAATTGACAATATTAGGAAAACCCAATCGTTATTAATCTAGTTTCTTTTAATTCTGTTATATTATTATTCATTTCAACTTTAATTGATCTTTGATTACAGGTGTATGACCCGCAGCAGAAAAATCAAGCTTTTTGATTTTGACCCAGAACCTGAGCGAACATTTCGTCAAGGATTAAGAAGAACCAGAGAGATTATCCAAAACTCTCCAACTATAGTGCAAAGAGCAAGACCACTATCATTAAATATGAATAGAGATAATGAGAATCTAAACCCACGAGGGGTTGGTGAAGTTGAGAATCCTGGGGGTAATGTAAATCAAGCCGGTGGAAATATAAATGATCCCATTAGAGATGCTGGAAATGAAGTTCATAGACCCATGTGGGATATGTTTATGCCCACAATCGATGGAGTTGCTCCATCCATTCAGTATCCTCCAATTCATGCAAATAATTTTGAGTTGAAGCCTGCTTTGATTCAGATGGTACAAGTTAATCAATTTGGGGGAGGAGCTTCAGAAGACCCGCATGCTCATTTGAAGAATTTCTTGCAAATATGTGCTACTATAAAGGCCAATGGAACACCAAATGAATCAATACGCCTATTATTGTTTCCCTTTTCACTAAGGGACAAGGCGAGAAGTTGGTTGGAGTCATTGCCTCCTCATTCATTAACGAGTTGGAATCAAGTGGCTCAGAGGTTTTTAGAGAAATTTTTCCCACCTAATAAGACGATTCAATTAAGAAATGAGATATTTTCCTTCCGTCAGTATGAAGGAGAATCACTTTATGAGTCGTGGGAAAGGTTTAAAGAATTTCTTCGTCGGTGCCCTCACCATGGAATTTCATTGCACGATCTGGTCAGGATATTTTATACATCATTAGGAGACCAAAAGAAAACAATGATCGATTCAGTAGCTGGTGGGAGTTTGATGAAGAAAAGTGCTCCTGAGGCTTATGATTTAATCGAAGAATTGGCAAGGAATACATTCAGTTGGCATAGTGAACGGAACAATCTTCGACCCGTCGCTGCAATGTATGAGTCCGAGTCAGTTTCTCAACTAAAGGCACAAGTGGCATCACTTACATCTCAGATGAGTAAAATGAAAGCAAGCATGGAAGCTTTACCCCAAAGTGATTCTTTTGTGAGTTCAATGGAAGATTTTCATGCTTCTGAAGAAGGTTCAAGTATTGAAGATCTGAACTTTATTAATAGAACAAATAGAGAAGCGGGAATTATAATCCTTATAGTAATACTTATAATCCCGGTTGGAGGAATCATCCTAACTTCTCATGGAGAGATCAGAATGCACAAAGGTCAAACTTTTCATCTGGATTTCAGAAGCCACAACCACAGCAATTACAAGCACCACAGCAACGTCTTGCGTTACCACCACCTGAAAAGAAGACTAATGTTGATGATGCTTTGACACAGTTTATTCAAGTTTCTGATGCACGCCATCGGAATCATGAGGCCTCTATTCATAACTTAGAACAACAGATTGGTCAACTGGCTAAATTAATGTCGGACAGAACTCCAGGATCATTGCCGGGTAACACTGAGCAAAATCCTAAGGAGCAAGTTAAGGTTGTGACACTTAGAAGTGGTAAGGAATTACAGGGTTCAGCAAGGAATCAAGAGAGTGAAAAGGAAGTTGGTTAGAAAGTGGGGAACAAGTGAATGAAAAGAAGAATTAATAGAGAGGAGTTTACCTACTGAAAAACCAAAGGAATTTCATCCAAAATTACCTTACCCATCTAGATTTAGGAAGGATAAGGATGATGAACAATACAAAAAGTTCTTGGAACTTTTTAAACAGTTGCACATTAACCTTCCACTAGTAGAAGCTTTAGGACAAATGCCTAAGTATGCTAAATTCCTCAAAGAACTCTATCTAACAAAAGGAAGTTGGAAGAACTATCTACTGTACCTTAGGTGGAGAGTGTTCTGCTGTTATTTTAAACAAATTACCTAGGAAACTAAAGGATCCGGGTAGTTTTACTATTCCTTGTTTGATAGGAAATTTACCGGTTGAAAGAGCATTAGCAGATCTTGGGGCTAGTATAAATCTCATGCCCTATAGCATGTTTAAAAGATTAAATCTAGGTGAACCCAAGAGTACTAGAATGAGTATACAACTTGCTGATAGATCTATGATTTCCTAAGGGAGTAGTGGAAGATGTTTTGGTTAAAATTCACGATTTTATTTTTCCTGCAGATTTTGTAGTTCTGGACATGGATGAAGATATAGAAGTCCCACTTATATTGGGGAGGCCATTCTTAGCAACAGCTGGTGCTGTTATCGACGTCAAAGATGGGAAATTAGTTCTTCGGGTTGGAAGCGAAGAGATGGTCATCCGAATGCCAGATGTTTTCAGAAAATCTATGAATGGTGATGATACTTGCTTTGCAATTGATTCTTTTGAACTAACCGTTTCTGATTTTCTGCAAGATTCTTTGAGTACAGATTCCTTGGAGTTGTGTTTGTCAAAGGAAGTGAAATTAATGCAATTGATGGAGTAGAAGAGATTATTGCTCAATTGGAACGCTGTGATGAACAAAAGAAGGAATTTGGAGTTGAGGAAATATACCGAGACCATATAGATAGGTTAAAACCTTCAGTAGAAGACCCCCCTGAATTGGAGTTAAAGCAACTACCTTCATATTTGGAGTATGCCTTTTTGCAAATGACTCTAAGTTACCGGTGATTATATCTTCGGAACTTATTCATGCCAAAAGGAGAAACTAATTTCTGTGCTCAAAGAGCACAAGAAGGCAATAGCATGGAAGATTTCTGATATAAAAGGAATCAGTCCCTCCTTTTGCACTCATAAGATCTCAATGGAAGAAGGATTTAAGTCAGTGGTGCAACCTCAAAGAAGGCTAAACCCAAATATGAAAGAAGTAGTTAAGAAAGAAGTGGTCAAATTATTGGATTCGGGACTTATATACCCAATTTCGGATAGCCCATGGGTAAGTCCGGTTCAAGTGGTCCCAAAGAAAGGAGGCATGACAGTTGTGCCCAATGAGAAAAATGAGCTTATTCCAATGCGTACCGTGACTGGATGGAGGGTATGTATTGATTATAGGAAGCTCAATGATGCTACTCGGAAGGACCATTTTCCATTACCCTTTATTGACCAAATGTTAGAAAGACTTGCAGGTCATGATTTTTATTGTTTTTTGGATGGAATGTCAGGATATTTTCAGATTCCTATTGCACCGGAAGATCAGGAAAAGACCACATTTACTTGCCCCTATGGTACATTTGCTTATCGTAGAATGCCATTCGGGTTATGTAATGCACCTGCGACCTTTCAAAGGTGTATGTTAGCAATATTTGGGGATTTAGTGGAGGATGTGATGGAGGTATTTATGGATGACTTTTCGGTATTTGGAGATTCATTCGAAAAATGTTTGCTGAATTTGAAGAGGGTTTTGATGAGATGTGAGGAAACCAACCTTGTGCTAAATTGGGAAAAGTGCCATTTCATGGTACAACAAGGAATAGTGTTGGGTCACAAAGTGTCAAAGAAAGGGATAGAAGTGGATGTAGCAAAAGTGGAGGCAATTTCCAAATTGCCACCACCAACTTCTGTCAAGGCAATAAGAAGCTTTCTTGGTCATGCAGGTTTTTATAGAAGGTTTATTAAAGATTTTTCGAACATTGCAAGACCAATGACAAAGTTGTTAGAGAAAGATATT
Source organism: Combretum micranthum (assembly GCA_024138025.1). Lineage (NCBI taxonomy): Eukaryota > Viridiplantae > Streptophyta > Magnoliopsida > Myrtales > Combretaceae > Combretum > Combretum micranthum. The sequence goes on along the minus strand of JAMXBD010000754.1, from coordinate 9,707 downwards.
ACATTTAATTTTGATGAGAAATGTATGGAAGCTTTTAATTTTCTGAAGGAGAAGTTGACTAGTGCCCCTATAATGGTAGCTCCAGATTGGAATTTACCATTTGAACTTATGTGTGATGCAAGTGATTCCGCAATAGGGGCTGTTTTAGGTCAAAGAAAGGAGAAGCACTTCCAGCCAATATACTATGCAAGTAAAACTCTTACTTCTACACAAGAGAACTATACCACAACAGAAAAAGAATTGCTTGCTATAGTATTTGCCTTTGACAAATTTAGATCATATCTTATCTTATCAAAAGTAGTGGTATATACTGACCACTCAGCTTTGAAATACCTTCTATCCAAACCGGATGCTAAACCAAGACTAATAAGATGGGTATTGTTGTTACAAGAGTTTGATTTAGAAATCCGTGATAAAAAAGGAGCAGAAAATTTAGCAGCGGATCATCTTTCTAGGTTAGATAACCCATATTTGGAAGATTTGAAGGAGGAAGAGATTAATGATAAATTTCCAGAAGAAAATCTTTTTACTGTACAAGATCAAGAAATTCCATGGTTTGCTGATATAGCGAACTATTTGGTTGGAAAAGTTCTTCCACAAGATTTGGATCATACCAAAAGAAAAAGTTCTTTTCTGAGTTAAAATATTATTTTTGGGAAGATCCCTATCTCTTTAAGATATGTGCAGATCAAATTATTAGGCGTTGTGTATCACATGAAGAAGGGCAACAAATTCTATACCATTGTCACAGTGGTCCCACTGGAGGCCATTATAGTGCTAATAGGACAGCACATAAAGTCTTAGAAGCAGGGTTTTATTGGCCTCATATTTTTAGAGATGCTAATTCTTTTGTGTTTTCATGTGATAGGTGTCAAAGGACTGGGAATATTTCAAGAAGAGATGAGATGCCCCAAAATTATATCTTAGAGTGTGAAGTCTTTGATGTTTGGGGGATCGACTTCATGGGACCATTTCCTAATTCCTATGGTAACAGGTATATCCTTGTTTCAGTAGATTATGTTTCTAAATGGGTTGAGGCTCAAGCTTTACCTACTAATGATGCTCGGGTAGTACTAAAATTTTTAAAGAAACTCTTTTCAAGGTTTGGAGCACCTAAAGCATTAATTAGTGACAGAGGAACTCATTTTTGCAATAGTCAGATTGAGAAAGTGTTGAAAAGATATGGAGTTCATCACAGGTTAGCCACCCCTTATCATCCTCAATCTAGTGGCCAGGTTGAAGTTTCCAATAGGGAATTGAAAAGAATATTAGAGAAGACAGTGGTTCATAATCGCAAGGATTGGGCTGAGAAGTTAGATGATGCTTGTGGGCATATCGAACAGCCTATAAGACACCTTAGGAACCACTCCCTATAGGTTAGTATATGGTAAAGCATGTCACTTACCTGTAGAAATTGAACATAAAGCCTATTGGGCAATTAGAACTGCGAATATGGACCTAGAGGCTGCTGGTAAGAATAGGAAATTCCAACTAAATGAACTAGAGGAGTGGAGATTGTTAGCCTATGAAAACAATAGATTAAATAAGGAAAGAATGAAGAAATTACATGATTCACATATTAAGTACCCTAAACAGTTTAAGGAAGGGGACTTGGTGCTATTGTACAATTCTAGATTAAGATTATTTCCAGGTAAGCTTAGATCTAGATGGTCTGGCCCTTTCACGGTGACAAGGATTTTCCATATGGAACAGTAGAAGTTACACACCCAGAAAGGAACCTTTAAGGTCAACGGTCAAAGATTAAAAATTTATCATGAAAAAGTTGAAATGGATGAAGGCAGGGAGGAGTTAAGGCTTCTCCAAATAGAAAAGTGTTTGTGAAAGAATTTACAATTGTCAAGCTAGGGACAATAAACTAGCATGTATTGTTATTGTTATATAAATATTATACTAAGTTCTATAATATCTATTTATATGTTTGTTTGATAAACTTTTCTATGTATTTATGTGTGTGACTTATATATATATATGTATATGTATGTTTATGAGTATATGAGTATGCATGTGGAAAAATATATATATATATAAAAAAAAAAAAAAAAATTTGAAGAAGGGAAATCACGCTGCTATGTACGGGCGTACAATATTAGTTAGGGAAGGTTGAAGAGTAACAGAGGCCAGTACGCCCATATGTACGGGCGTGATTTTGCACAAGCTTATTTGAAATTGATACCCGAGGTCAGCACGCCCTTATGCACGGGCGTACATCATACAATAAAAGAATAAGCTATTTCCAGAGTCTACTACGGGGTTATGTACGGGAGTACATAATGAAATGCGAAGGATTTGTTTTCATTTCCAAGCACTACGGCCTTGTGTACGGGCGTACACAATCAAACAAGGGACATTTCACCAGACCAGAAGCCAGCACGCCCTCTTGCACGGCCGTGCAACACTTTAGTAAGCTATGTTTGTTCAATTTGTACGGCCGTACTTCCAGGTTTGTATAGACATATATATAAATATCCCCTGTTTGATTTCATTTTAAAACTCATTTCATTACTTCGTCTCTCCCCGACTCTCTCACTATAACTCGAATACTAAGGGATATAAGGAATTTTTATCAAAATCTTTACCTTACCACCACTACATTCGATCCAAGAAGAGGTATGAATTCTTCCTCCACTGATTTTTTTTAGTACTTGCCTCATTCTTTACATTCTACTTAAAATTAGGGTTAAGCCGTTTCATACATATTCATTGTTAGGATATAATTTTCTTTTGTGATCATTATATGTTAATACAATTGGTTGTATATTGCTTTTTGGTATTGAATTTATCAACCCTACTTTCAACGACAAGATTCATATAAACCCTAACATTGTGACATTCATATCTAATATTAGGTAGTGATTACATTGATGCGAAATGTGAAAGTCTAACCCATGAATAAGGTGTGTTGATTTGAATGAATCTATTGTGTTTGGAATGTATTAGGGAGAGGTTACAATGTTAGTTCATCATATCATTCATCGAATTAAACATGCTCATAAAATGTTTGATGAAATGCCAATGCTTAGAACAAGCCAATTTCCAGTCAATTGAGTTACATAGTTATACATTATGCTTGACTCATCTTGTCAATTTGAATTTTTTCAATAAGAATTCATTGTTTCATGGCCTGTTCATAACTACATGTTAAGAAGGATGGAATAATTGATAGATATCCTACACTTAGGCTACTTTATGTTTATGTAAGGATAACCACTCTAATGGTAAGATGAATTATGTAGTGGTGCATATTAAGTCATATCTTCAGTTAGTTTCTAGAGTTGTTATAGTATAAAAATTTGTTTAAGGGGTTATTAGAATATTTCTAAAATAAACTAATTGAAGAATTTCAATCTATTTCTTTCCAGGTATGGCTCCAAAGAAAAGCAACCCGAGACCATCTCAAAAGAGTACTCAACAACCCAAGCGGCCTAGGATGAAATATGCAAAGAATGCCGGCCCATCTAGCGCTTCTGTTCCAGTCCCTCCAGGATTAAAAGTGGAACACCAGCCGGCTTATCAACAATTTCATCAGAAGAAGGTGATTAAACCCAATGGGATTTTAGACTGGGATGTACTGAAAGAATATGGGTTGGTGCCGGCAATGAGAAGACTGCTGCAAGACCCGCTTGGTTAAACTTTTTAGTCTTCAAGAAACGGCCTACAAGGTTACAACATTAGCTTTTCTTGCCTCCTTTTCTATAGAAAAGCGGAATATAGGTCGAATGTTGAAATTTAGAGTAAATTTTTATGCATTTGGAGCATATCACTCAATTTCAATGAGGAAATTCATAAAAGCTACGGGTCTTTACACAAAGGAAGAGATGAATGACCAGAGTTTAATAAGTTGCCCATATTGATGCCTTCGGGAGTTACAATTGAGAAGTTTGGCGGTCAATCTCAAGAGAAAAAGTATTCAGACCAAGCCGAACCAAGGCATCCACTATGATCTGGACAAGCCACCGGGTGTTCCATTACATTTTGGCGAAGACACTAAACTCCAAAATGGACACTGCGGGTACGGTTACAAAGGAAGATATTTTACCTTTGACAAGTGCTATTCGGTCCTACAAGGTCAATGTTGGCGTATTAGTTGCCTAGCATCAATCCAACGCCAAGCCGGGTCCAAGATGAATGGCATATATGTGGGGCAAATGATCACCCGTATTTTGAAGAATTTGAAGCTTTGGCCCAAAAGTTCTTCACAAAAACCAAAAGACGGAGTGGCACAATCAAAAGGGATCACACATGCTCCATTTCAGCAATGGGGAACCGCTAAGGTTGATGATCCTTGTTTTGATGCTGAGGCACCCGGAGCTCAGCCACAGCTAGCATCCCACTCGAGTTTCTCAGTCGGCAATTTAGCACATTTGGAGGCGGATGTGGCGGTTATCAAGGCCGATGTAGCAGAGATTAAAAAGAACCAAAATATTATCATAAATCTGCTAACAAAATTGGCTGAGCATGCAGGATTAGCCATCTCCTCTTGTTTTAGCGGGGCCTCCAGACCTGAGCAACCGAGTGAGGACCTTCCAAGCACTAGTGCACCACCGGTACCAAAGAAGATCTTCCTTCAATCCCTGAGCAAGTGGATCCTCTAGCAGATTTGGACTTAGAGGCTCTGAAAGTAGGAGAGACTTATGAAAGCTCTGAGGCTGAATCCTCTGGTGATGAGGAGATGGAGGAAGGAGGTGAAGAAGAAGAAGGTGAAACGGATGATGAAGAGGAGTCGGATGATGAAGAAGAAGAAGATGTCCAAATACATTTCTGATTTTTATTTTATTTTTCAGGACCTAAAGACTTATTTTATTCCTAGATTTTCCTTTTAATTTTATGCATTCATTTATTTTAATGCTTTTGTTTGTTTTGCTTAGTGTCGTATTGATGGCACAGTCTTTCATTTTGATCATGGTTTTGGATGATGTACATGCTGGAATTCCATGAATGTAAAGACACTTTCGGAAACAAAATCGGCCTACAAAACTCAGGGGAGTTCACTTCTTATTTTTACTTTGTTTATCTTTCCTTTTAACCTAGTGAGACATTGAGGACAATGTCTTTAATAAGTGTGGGAAGGGAGCATGCAAGCATGCTAAATGAAGTGTTTGTCTTGAATGATGATAATGAATGCTTTTCTCACACTTAAGTAATGAAAGCTGTTTTGTTGTGGTGTTGATGATTTCATTTTAATAGTGCTGGAATAATGAAGATTTTAGAAGTTAAAGATGCAATTGTTTCTAAGGCTATAGTAGCAATGTGAAATCATTATGGGGCAGTCTTACTCATGCTTTAATTCAGAATTTTACATCTAAATAACATATGACTACAAGTATATTATCAATAATTATTACTACCACTAAGTAGCATGTAGAAAATTACTTTCATGAATTACCATTAGTGTACAGTTCAAATGATACTTTTCACTTGATGATTTCTCCAATTTTGTTAATTTTTCTCTCCTTTCATAAAAAAAAAAAAAAAAAAAAAAAAAAAAGAAGAAGATAGATGATTGAGGTTCGATGGGGTCCCTTTAAAACCTAGTCACCTAAGGTCGTCCGGCCTGGATTGATTGACCAAGGATGTCACTTCATCGTTTAATAAATCTTATAACTCGGATAAGTAAGTCCGAGGGATGCCCTTTTTAAGGGAATAACATCTGTTAACCTGAGTGACGAGCTCGGGATTATCGACTGAAAGTCTGCTACATGGGTTATAGGATATTAAAAAAAAAAAAAAAAAAAGTCATAAATTAAAGGAGAGAAAAATATATAAAAGGAGAGAAATTCAAGGGATTGGTTGATGTCTATGCTGTCACTAAGGAATTAAATTCAATGGTTGGTGGTAGTATCCACTTTGGACTTAATGAAATAAGAGATGAAATATTCAAGTTAGTAATTGTGGTCATGTGTTTATTTTTATGTTAAAAATCTAACTTAAATAATGAGAGTAAAGACTGACTTATTATGATTAGCTTTGAAACTCTAGCTAAGGAATAAATACTTAAGAACAGATAGAATAAAATCCTTAAATCCCCAGCATTGGAATAGTAACACCATGAGTGCTATATAATTTTCAATTGTTTTTATCAGCTTCTTGCTTGAGGGCAAGCAAGGCTTAAGTGTGGGGATATTTGATAGGCATAAATTATCATCATTTTAATTGACAAATTGGGTCTATTTTATAATATAATTGATGGATTCTTAATAGATAAGGTGCTTAATTGGTATACATATTTATTTCAGGTCAATTTTGAACATAATTGTAATATAAGGAAGGAAAATGTGGAGAATCCAATCAATATTCAAACAAAGCAGCAAGGATGCATAGAAGGAGACTTGATGTACGGCCGTACAACTCTCAAAGTGAAGAAAATGCAAGCCAGTGGCTGGTACGGGGTCTTGTACGCCCGTGCACCAAGAAATTTCGGCAAATTCAACTTGTACGGCCGTACATGTGGTGATGAAGAAGTAATTGAAGGAGATTATGTTGCACGCCCGTACAAGCTTGAAGATTGACTTCCAGTACTTAGCACTCCCTCTTGTACGACCGTACAAAATGCATATTTACAAAGAAAATATGTATTGTACGGTCGTGACTTTTAGAAATGGGTCATTATTATCTTCTTGAAACAGTATGACTGTTAGTTTGTTTTAGTAAAAGGTCGTGTTTTTAAACACGACCCCTATTGAATATAAAGAGGGTGATTCGTTCTAAAAGGGACATCACATGATATATTTTAGAAAGAAACTTAGAGGAGAGAGAGTCGGATTCCAAGAAGAACTTGAGAAAGTCATTGGATCCAGAATTCGTTTTGTACAACCACTTCATAGTCATTAAAAAGGGGTTTTACTTCTTCTCCTTTCTTGTTCATTGAATCGATTATGTTTGTTATACGTTTGTGTTTATATGTCAGTATGAATGAGTAGTGATTAAGTTATTACGAAGTTGTATTAACAGGAAGCATATATATATCTGTTATAATCTGTTTAATTACGAATTTTTAGTGTTGGGTCTTCAAATAAGTTAGGAATTTAGTGCACGACATATTCCTACATCAGATCTCATTGGAAAAGGTTGAGAAACAATTCCCTTGAGTAGATCTAAGGCACTAGAACAAACTACTCTTGTTGATAGAGATGTTAATAAGAAGTTTGCTGCATGTTTTCAAAGAATTTGAGGATAATAAGAGCTTTAATGCAATTCTGAATTGGCTATTAACTTAGAAGAGATTCTAGTAGATACAATTAGGATTAGGATTGATCTATTATGAGAATAATGGTCATGAATTAAGAATTCTACAGATAAGTAATTTACGGATGAATTTAGTTAAATCCTGTTAATATGATGGAGTAATCTTTCTGTATATTGTGTTAATAATGTGTTAAAATTATGTTTTATATGTCATTGTGATAAAAAATTGGTAGTTAATATAGTTAAAATTAGAATTATCTAATTAATTAATAATTAAACATACATTAAATTGATTGCTAGATAATGATTGATAGGGCGAGTAATAGTAATTGTCAGGATCCCAAGGAATACGACCCATAATTCATTCCTATACTACAATTGATAGGTACACTTGCCTATTGTTGATCTGATATTAGGAAGAATTAGTGGAATTAATTGTTATACTCAGACGAAACGCATCAACTGTGAAATGTCTTCTTAATCTCAGGAACTGGATCAAGGATTTTTTATGAAGAACTTCTAGTCATATACTAAAAGAGATAACAAGTGGATTAGAGTTGTACAATATAATATGGACGAGAAAGAGATAAATTACAAAATTAAACAAATGACTAAAGTAATAGTGACTAAGCCTTTCCTAATATTGCCAGATCCGTGGTAGTGGTGCCATAAACTTTTAATGTGTGTGATCATAAAGTTTACAATTTATAATCCTATTAATTCTAGATTCACACAAGATAGTACACTTATGGTGTATTATAGAAATAAAATCAGATATCGTCCTATAGATCTATATGCAGCTATTAGTACTAATCCTTTGACTATTATCCAGTTGAATCTATCATAAAGTACATATTAATTCTACGGCTAATTTTAACTATAAATATTTCCAAAAGTCCTAAATGAATGATGCATTTGCTTTTCTTAAAAATTAATCAATCCACAAACTATGTCCCTAGTATTGATCCACCCTAGCCCTTTTTATCCTTGAAGTGTAATTTCAATTGAATAATTTTTCAATCTTGAACTGTTGGATTACTTAGCCAAGTTAATTACTCTCTTCAAGTCAATTAACTCCTAATTCTAATTGAAGAAGTGGGAATTTCTTCCTTCACTAATGTCAAATTAAAACTGCATAAAGCTCATAAACCCTAATTGAAGAAAACTAATCTTCGGATGCAGAAAGTTGGAAAAGCCCTATTTCTAGGTGAATTACATATCTTCTTTACTCATGAGAGATCCATTCCATTAATTGAAATCTTCTTTCTAATTAATAGAAATCAAGTTTATAATGATTCAGGCCTAAACCATCACAATCAACCAAATAAATCATGAAGTAAATCAAGACTAAAATTTTATTCAATCAAAAAGCAAATTTGTACACAAGGCTAGGGTTTCTCAAAACTCAGGATATAACAAGCCTACTCTTACATGAAAATGTTAACAATAGTAATTATAAAAGAGGAAATAGGAGAGATCATGATGATAAAACCCTTGTAGTAATGCCGTTTATGAATCCCCGATGTTATACAACAAATTTCTCCCAAAAAGCTCTCCATAATGTGTACTTTAGGGTTTAGGAACAAAATATTAATGGTTTGGATTCTTTCAAAGACAAAACAAATCATCTATATATAGTCTAACGTCGTACACAACCCCTACACGATTTGTGTAGGTAGGTCATATACACCAGAACAATGCACAAATTCACAACTCAACATTTTTACACCATCCTAATGTATACTACCCATGTACATGGGTCGTTTCTACTGGAAATCTATCTTTTCTTCACCTATGCTCCAATAAATGTACTCTGGTTATGTATTCTAAGTAATGTACTCTTGACTTTGCAATAAAGATTCAAAACTTCATCAAATCTTTGCTTGCTCTCAATCCTCTAATAACCTCAATTATTTCTCATTTATCCCTAAAATGAGTACTTCATTCAATAAGTACCCTTTTCTTTAGTAAATTAACAAAATATCATATAAAAATATGATTAATAAGACACAATTATAAAGGGTCTTAGGACAGTTATCACGTACCAACCTATATCTTATGAAACCTGTAATTTTTTTATGAAAGCTTTTTTTTTTCTTAAGTTTCAAGTTTATAGTGATATATATAATTTTATGTAGTATGTAAAATTATCTTATTTTAACATATCTACAATAAAAAACCAATAGTGAGTAATTTAAAAAATAATTTATTAATATCATAAGTTCTGCAATGTGAGGAATTTATTTATGTGTGAAAGTTGAAATTTGTAGCTTTCTTTAATTAAAGAAAAAACAAAAGGGAAAATAGCAAAAAGTATAAAAAAACGAATATATTACAAAAAAATCATTAAAAACATTGTATTTTTATTTAATTATCATTGGATAATACATAAAATCATTTTTCAGGTTAAGGTAATTAAAGTAATGTAGCTTTATTAAAAACAAATAGTCAAGAAAACAAAGAAGTATCACTACCTTAAATAATATTTATGTTAACATAAAAAA